>JAESUZ010000143.1:0-684302 GCA_017311185.1 Proteles cristata cristata | reverse complement strand
TTTTTTTTTTTTTTTTTACCAGAGCCCAGGCAAGACCAACATGGATGCACTGATGTGATTAACTCTAGATCAATTCTTTCTATTCAGATATATTTTCCTTTGTGCCATTCGTATCCCTCCCTTCTGCCAACTGGGCACTCTTGTCATTGGTTTGCTTTAACAGTCACATTTAATCCATTCTCTAGATGTACATTTTACACCTCCACCTCTACCTTTCTTTCTCTCTCTGGAGTAATCAAACTATATATTTCTCTGAGTAACATTATCTTTGTGTTTTTCTCCTTGCCTCTTACCATATTCTCCTCTTTCTCTATCTGAATTAAGCCTCTTAGTCTCTCTGCCTGATCACTGTCCAGTTTCGCTTCCTCCCCGCTCTATCATTTCTCTCTTTCTTTGTGCTCTTCCAAGAGCACTGCATACACCCGGCTTTTTTTTTTTTCTTAGTGTCCTATTATTGTAAAGATTCCCTTAAAAGGCAATATAGACATTGTGCAACTTTCTGAATAGTGACACAAAAATGACTGCAGCATAGCAAAGATGATACTCTCTGGTCTAGCAAAATTCTTCCTGTCAGTACATTTGGGTGATCTCTTAGTGAAAGTTATGCTAAGATGCTGAAACTGGTCCTGCTGTTTCTCTGCATCCACCTCCCTTACACAAAGACTTTGCATCCTTGGCTAATTAACTCAGGATCACAGTCTAACCTACAGAGGATGTTTGTGTAAGTGACAGATCTTCCCATACACCCTGCTCTTTATTTGTAGCTGGGAATTCTGGTTTTATGCTTTTAGACTGTCCTTTGTCTTTTGGGGGTTTTTTCTTTTCTCTTTTCTTTTCTTCTTTCTTCTTTTTATTTTTATTATTTGTTTTTCCTCCTTCCTCCTTTTTTTCCTTCCTTCTTTTTTTTTCATCCTTTTGGTTTGAGTGTTTGTTGGATTTGTTGGTGTCTTAATGTTCCTTTGTTCCCTGTGTGTTTGTCTGTCTGTTTTCTTTTCCAGGGCTACCTCAAGAAACAAGCCAAAGTACACATGATGGAGAATTCCAAATACCACTATGAGTAGGGAAATAAAATAACCAGTCTCAACAAGAGAGACCAAGAGACGCCTTTCAAAGAAAACTTCCTGAATGGACAGGCCTTGGACAGTCAGCTTTCTTTAATACAGCAGTACTCACAGGTGCAGAGTGCATAACAAGTTTTTAAAACTAACAAGAGACAGAAAGCTAGCCAAAATGATGAAACAGAAGAACTCTCCTCTAAAGAAATTCCAGGAAAAAATGACAGCTAAAGAACTGCTCAAAACAGATATAAGCAACAAAACTAAACAAGAATTTAGAACAATAGTCATAAAATTAATCACTGGGCTTGAAAAAAGCATGGGAGACATCAGAGAAACTATTGCTAGAAAGACTATGAAGCTTAAAAATAGTTGTGATGAATTAAAAAATGCTATAAATGAGATGCATAATAAAATGGAGGCATCCAATGCACGGATTGAAGAGGAAGAGAGGAGAACAGGTGAATTAGAAGACACAATTATAGAAAAAGAGGAAGCCAAGAGAAAGAGAGGTAAACTGATCCAGGAACACGAAAGGAGAGTTCGAGAGCTGAGTGATATAATCAAACGGAACATTATCCATATCATAGGAATTTCAGAGGAGGAAGAAAGAGGAAAAGGTGCTGAAGGAGTCCTTGAACAAATTATAACAGAGAACTTACTCAATCTGGGGAAAGAAGTAGACATTGAAATCCCAAGAGGCACAGAGAACTCCCCTCAGACATAACTTGAATCGATCTTTGCATGACATATCATAGTGAAACTGGCAAAATATAAGGACAAAGAGAGAATTCTGAAAGCAGTTAGGGATAAAAGGGCCCTAACATACAAAGGGAAACCTATCAGAGTGGTGACAGACCTATCTACTGAAACTTGGCAGGCCAGAAAGGAATGGCAGGAAATCTTCAATGTGATGAATAGAAAAAATATCCAGCCAAGAATCCTCTATCCAGCAAGCCTGTCATTCAGAATAGAAGGAGAGATAAAAGTCTTCTCAAATAAACGAAAATTGAAAGAATTGGTCACCACAAAAGCAGCCCCACAAAAAATCCTAAGGGGGACTCCATGAGGGAAATATTGCAAGGAATGCAAGGTACCAGAGACACCACCACAAGCATGATTCCTACAAAGAACACAATGACTCTAAACCTATATTTTTCAGTAATAACACTGAATGTAAATGGGCTGAATGCTACAATCAAAAGACATAGTGTAGCAGAATGGATAAAAAACCAAAATCCATCTATTTGCTGTCTACAAGAAACACATTTTAGACCTAAGGACACCTTCAGATTGAAAGTAAGGGGATGGAGAAGTATATATCATACTACTGGAAATCAAAAGAAAGCTGGAGTAGCTATACTTATATCAGACAAACTGGACTTTAAAATAAAGGCAGTAACAAGGGATGAAGAAGGACATTATATAATAATTACAGGGTCTATCTATCAGGAAGAGCTAACAATTATAAATGTCTATGCACCAAATATGGAAGCACCCAAATACATAAAACAAAAAATCACAAACAGAAACAAGCTTATAGATAAGAATGTGCTAATAGCAGGGGACTTTAATACTCCACTTACAGCAATGGATAGATCAACTAGACAGAAAATCACTAAAGAAACAACGGACTTGAATGACACATTGGATCAGATTTGACAGATATATTTAGAACTCTACATCCTGAGGCAATAGAATTCACTTTCGTCTCAAGTGCACATGGCATTCTCCAAGATAGATCACATACTGGGACATGAAGCAGCCCTCAATAAATATAAAAGAATTGAGATCATACCGTGCACACTTTCAGATCACAATGCTATGAAACTTGAAATCAACCACAGGAAGAAGTCTGGAAAACCTACAAAAACAGGGGCGCCTGTGTGGCTTAGTCGGTTAAGCGTCCGACTTTCGCTTAGGTCATGATCTCGCGGTTTGTGGGTTCGAGCCCCGCGTCGGGCTCTGTGCTGACTGCCAGCTCAGAGCCTGGAGCCTGTTTCAGTCTGTGACTCCCTCTCTCTCTGACCCTCCCCTGCTCACGCTGTCTCTCTCCTAAAAATAAATAAAACATTAAAAAAAAATTAAAAAAAAAAGAAAACCTACAAAAACATGGAGATTAAAGTACACCCTACTAAGGAATGAATGGGCCAATAACGCAATTAGAGAAGAAATTTAAAAATAAATGGAAACAAAGGAAAATGAAAATACAACACTCCAAACTCTATGGGATGCAGCAAAGGCAGTCCTAAGAGGAAAGTACATTGCACTCCAGGCCTATTTCAAGAAAATAGAAAAGGCGCAAGTACAAAATCTAACAGCTCACCTAAAGGAACTAGAAGGAGAGCAAGAAGAGCACCCCAAACCTAGTAGGAGAAGAGAAATAATATAAATCAGGGCAGAAATAAACAATATAGAAACCAAAAGAACAGTTGACAGATCAATGAAACCAAGAGTTGGTTTTTTGAAAAAAGAAACAAAATTGACAAATCTCTAGCCAGTCTTCTCAAAAAGAAAAGAGAGAGCACTCAAATAGACAAAATCACGAATGAAAATGGGCTTATCACAACCAGTCCCTCAGAAATACAGCAAATATCAGGAAATACTATGAAAAATTATATGCCAACAAACCGGACAACTTAAAAGAAATAGACAAATTCCTAAACACACACTCACTACCAAATTTCACATGGGAAGAGATAGAAAATCTGAACAGACCCATAGCTAGTGAAGAAATTGAATCAGTTATCTAAAATCTCCCAATAAATATAAGCCCTGGGCCAGATGGCTTCCCTAGGGAATTCTATCAGACATTTTAAACATAGTTAATACCCATTCTTCTCAAACTATTCCAAAGAAAAATATTGAAGGAAAACTTCTGGACTCATTCTATAAAGTCAGCATCACTTTGATTCTCAAGCTAGACAAAGACCAAGCAAAAAAGAGAACTACAGGCCAATATCCTTGATGAATATTGATGCAAAAATCCTCAACAAGATACTTGCAAATTGAATCCAACAGCACATAAAAAGAATTATCCACCATGATCAAGTGGGATTCATTCCTGGGTTACAGGGCTGGTTCAATATTTGCAAATCAATGAATGTGATACATCACATTAAAAAAAAAAGATAAAAACTATATGATCTTGTCAATAGATGCAGAAAATGCATTTGACAAAATATAGCATCATTTCTTAATAAAGACCCTTGAGAAAGTTGGGATAGAAGAAACTTATTTAAACATCATAAAAGCCATTTATGAGAAGCCCTCAGATAACATCATCCTCAACGGGGAAAAACTGAGAGCTTTCCCCCTGAAATCAGGAAGACGACAGGGATGTCTACTCTTACCACTGTTGTTTAACATAGTGCTGGAAGTCCTAGCATCAGCCATCAGACAACAAAAGGAAATAAAAGGCATCAGAATTGGCAAAGAAGAAGTCAAACTTTCACTTTTCTCAGACGACATGATACTCTACATAGAAAACTGACAGACTCCACCAGAAGCCTACTAGAACTTCCCCTAGAATTCAGCAAAGTTGCAGGATACGAAATCAATGTACAGAGATCAGTTGCATTTTTATACACCAATAATGAAGCAACAGAAAGAGAAATCAAGAAACTGATCCCATTCACAGTAGCATGAAAAACCATAAAATACCTAGGAATAAATCTAACCAAACATATAGGAGATCTATATGATGAAAACTGTAGAAAACTTATTAAGGAAATTGAAGAAGACACAAAGAAATGGAAAAACATTCCATGCTCATGGATTGGAAGAATAAAATATTGTTAAAATGTCTTTAATACCCAAAGCAATATACACATTTAATGCAATCCCAATCAAAATTGCACCAGCATTCTCCTCAAAACTAGAACAAACTATCCTAAAGTTTGTATGGAACCACAAGACTCCAAGTAGCCAAAGTGTAATTGAAGAAAAAAACCAAAATGGGAGGCATCACCATCCCAGACTTTAGCCTCTACTACAAAACTGTCATTATCAAGACGGTATGATATTGGCACAAAAACAGACACATAGACCAATGAAATAGAAAGAGAACTCAGAATTGGACCCACAAATGTATGGCCAACTAATCTTTGACAAAGTGGGAAAGAGTATCCAATGGAAAAAGACAGCCTCTTTAACAGATGGTGCTGGGAGAACTGGACAGGAACATGCAGAACAATGAAACTAGTTCACTTTCTCACACCATAGACAAAAATAAACTCAAAATGGATCTAGGACCTGAATGTGAGATAGGAAACCATCAACACCCTAGAGGAGAAAGCAGGAAACAACCTCCTTGACCTCCACCACAGCAATGTCTTACTTGACACATCCCTAAAGACAAGGGGATCAAGAGCAAAAGTGAGCTGGGACCTCATCAGATAAAAAGCTTCTGCATGGCAAAGGAAACAATCAATAAAACTAATAGGCAATTGACAGAATGGGAAAAGATAGTTGCAAATGACATATCAGATAAAGAGCTAGTATCCAAAATCTCTAAGGAGCTCACCAAACTCCATACCCGAAAAAAAAAAAATCCAATGAAGAAATGGGCAGAAGACATGAACAGTCACTTCTCCAAAGAGGACATCCAGATGGCCAGCAGACACATGAAACGATGTTCAGCATCCCTCATCATCAGGGAAATACAAACCAAAACCACACTGAGATACCACCTTACGCTGGTCAGAATGGCTAAAATGAACAAATCAGGAGACTATAGATGCTGGTGAGGATGTGGAGAAATGGGCACCCTCCTACATTGTTGGTAGGAATGTAAACTGGTGCGGCCCCTCTGGAAAACAGTGTGGAGGTTCCTCAAAAAATTAACAATAGAACTTCCCAATGACCCAGCAATAGCACTGCTAGGAATTTACTCAAGGGATACAGGATTGCTGATGCATAGGGTACATGTATCCCAATGTTCATAGCAGCATTTTCAACAATAGCCAAAACATGGAAAGAGCTTAAGTGTCCATCAACAGACGAATGGATCAAGAAGATGTGGTTCATCTATACCATGGAATACTACATGGCAATGAGAAAGAATGAAATCTGGCCATGTGTAGCAACATGGATGGAACTTGAGGGTGTTATGCTGAGTGAAATAAGTCAGGCAGAGAAAGACAGATACCACGTTTGCACATATAGGTGGGTTAGGAGGAACTTAACGGAGGACCATGGGGGATGAAGAGGAAAAATAGTTGGGGAGAGGGAGAGAGGCAAACCATGAGAGACTCTTGAATGCTGAGAACAAACTGAGAGCTGATGGGGATGGGGGAGAGGGGCAGGGGGGTGATGGCACGGAGGAGGGCACTTGTTGGGATGAGCACTGGGTGTTATATGGAAACCAACTTGACAATAAACTAAGAAATAAAACATGACTTAGTTTGGGGCATCTGGGTGGCTCAGTCAGATCTCATTGGTTCCCAGGTCAGGCTCTGTGCTGATCGCTTGGAGCCTGAAGCCTGCTTAAGATTCTGTGTCTCCTCTCTCTCTGCCCTTTCTCTGCTTTCTCTCTCTTTCTCTCTCTCAAATATAAATAAACATTAAAAAATTTTTAAAACCATGACTTAACTAATTATTTTTAGGTAATCAACAAAATAAACTCTCGAGATAGAATTATTTAATGTTAGATAATAATTATGAAATAAATGTATTTATAACAACATATATTTTATTTGTAGGACAAAAAATAGAAAATAATAATTTTAAGGAAAATAAAAACTGAAAAATTGCTGTCTGCCTTCAAGACAAAAGATTACCATAACAATAGTTTAAGAGTCAATGAGTAATCAGGCTATCATTCAGATGTTTCAACAGGAGGGTCAGAGGATGGGCTAACAATCTGTCAGTACCTGACATGCAGAAAGCCCTAAACATCAAAATCATAGTTGCTGGGATTAGGAATTTACAGAGGACACTGTATAAATAATACAACTCAAATATATAACATAATAACTTCTGTTAGGTTTTTTAAAAAATGCCTTCAGTTATTAATTACTATAAACATGTATAGTCATCAAGATCTAATGTCATGGGGCGCCTGGGTGGCTCAGTCGGTTAAGCGTCTGACTTTTGCTCATGTCATGATCTCATGGTCCGTGGGTTCAAGACCCGCTTAGGGCTCTGTGCTGACAGCTAGCTCAGAACCTGGAGCCTGTTTCGGATTCTGTATCTCCCTCTCTCTCTGACCTCCCCTGTTCACCCTGTCTTTCTCTGAGAAAGAAATAAAACACAAAAATAAAATCTAATGTCATACCTATATTGCATTTACAGCACAACTAAAGGTATGTCTTGTTATTTAATATGTAGTACTAAAGAACTGTCATGTTTTAAATTTAGGGGAAACAGTCCTCCAATGGTTGTTAATGAGGAAGTGACCATATTATAAAGGCATAAGCTCTTGATTCTCATCTTTCAAGTCTCACATCCAATCATTCAAGTTCCAATTACATATTAAGTAAATCGTAACTTTAAAAGAAGATATATAACTGATATATAACATGGTTTTAGTTTCAGAGTACAATATAATGAGTCGATATAAATGTGTATTGAGACATGATCCCCACAATAGGTTTAGTTAACATCCATCACCATAAATAGCTACAATTATTTTTCTTGTGATGAGAGAACTCTAAAGATCTACTCTCTTAGCAACTGAAAAATCTGAACCCTGTATTCTTCTAATGTCTTTGCATCTTAGACCTTAACAGCTGTCATGTGAACTTATGGTGTCTTGCCACTGTTGAAAAGACAATTTTTCTCCCGAGATTGTATTCAGAGCAAATAACTAAACCCTAATACCTGCCTTGTGATGCCATCATAACTCATGCCAAGAAGTAACAAACAGGCAACCAGGTGAGTAGCAATGATCTACCCATTTATAAATGAAGTGCCAGAAGTCATATGAACTGCTTTGATGCCACACATGGAAAAGATCCAGTACATTTTCAAAAAGTCCAGAGATGGCAGCTATTATGTGTTGAATGTTTCTTTCCCTCAAAATTCATGTCAGATCCTTAATCCCACATGTGATGCTATCTGATATGGGACCTGAGGGAGTAAATTAGACTTAAATGAAACCATGTGGGTAGGCTGTCATGATGGGATTAGAGTCTTCATAAAAAAAAAAAAAGACACTACAGAAAGTTCCATTTTCCTTGAGATGTGTAATGACTCATCTCTGACAAATAAAACAATCCAGAGTATTGTTATGTGATTTAAAAGTAAAAGATAAAGGACATGTGGTCTTTTGTTGTCCTCTCTCTGTTGGATCATTCACTCTAGTGGAAGGCCATTGCCACAGTGTGAGGAGCTACATGGAGAGAGCCATCGTCACAGAGGTAAAGCAAACTAGAAGATTCTTATTTGTCCTTGAATCCAGGAGAACAAGGGTTTCCAGAGAGAGAATGCACCAAAATTGTTCTATCAAGGTCACCAGTAACTTCCACATAGCTAAATACAATAGCCAATTCTTGGTTCTCATCAACTTATCAGTGGTGGTTGACATATTTGATCATTTGATTTTCTATTCAAGAGAACTTCTCAGTCTCATGGGAAAGGATATACTTGAAGTGGTAGGGTAAACGTGGGTGGATGCCTTATAAAAGGCATTTTGTATTTTTTAGTGAGGACAGAACTTAGGCATAGCAACCAAAGCTGCATAGAGACTCAGTTAACCTGTTATTCTCAAGTCCTCATGATCCATGAATAATAACAGCCCATAAACATTATATATAAGTATAAATTTATCATGGTTTATATGGGAAAAGAATCATGAAGAATTTACTCACTATATCAAAACAAAAAAAGTTCCAACAACTTGCCCACATTAACTATGAGCAAAACAATAAATGGAATGGCCTCTGTGCAAACATAAAATGGAAGGGAAAACAAACAGAAAGACATAGAATATGGAAAGAAAATGAGGTAAAAGTGAAAGGAAGAAGTCCAGAAAGAAGAATGAAAAAGTCCCATATGTGGGCACTAATGAGCATAAGTAAGGAAACAAAAGGTGGTGTTTATAAACAATACTGTGTTATAAGCATCAAACTTGCTGAGAGACTAATTATTCCCATGACAAAGAAAAATGATAACTATGTGATATGCTGAAGGGGTTAACTAATGCTACAATGGCAATCGTATTTCAATACATAAATGTATCAAATCAATATATTGGACACTTTAAGCTTATACAATGTTACATGTCAATTATATCTCAATTTAAAAAAAGGTGGGAGACAAGAACTGAATAGTCTGTAGTCAAATAATCTAATCTCAATGGAAACAAAAGAGAAGAAAAAAGACTTAATCTGAAAGGGCTCATTATAAGAAAGACCTTTAATGAGGACATGGGTCTGTGAGATGAGATTTCTTTAAAAAATGGACTTTCTGAAAGCATCAAATGAAAAGTGAGACCACAATAGGAAGAAATTAATTGAGAACCAAATGAAACTACAAAGTATAATTTTGTAAAAAATAGAGAGAAAACATAGACAAAATTAAAGACTAAATTAATAAGCTAGAGAAAGTCTAAGAAAATCACTTTCAATGCAGAGTAAAACTGTAAAGAGATTAAACTTATAAGAGAAAAAAAGTAGAATAGATGATAGAAAAAAATGCTTACATAAGAATAATTTCATTCCTTAAAAAAGAAAACAGAATAGTCTGTGTCTCCCTCTCTCTCTGACCCTCCCCTGCTCACGCTGTCTCTCTCTCTCTCTCTCTCCTAGAAATAAATAAAAGTATAAAAAAAAAGAAAACAGAACAAATAAAAATTATAAAATTAGAACAAGGACAAGTATTTATTAGGTAATAAAATGTTTTCTTTAAAGGAAAGAAAAAGAAATTGCCAATTGAAAGAGCGTACAGTGTTATGTAAAATGAAAAGAAAGAAAGAAAGAAAGAAAGAAAGAAAGAAAGAAAGAAAGAAAGAAAGAAAGAAAAGAAAGAAAGAAAGGAAGGAAGGAAGGAAGGAAGGAAGGAAGAAAGAAAGAAAAAAAGAAAGAAAGAAAGAAACGAAGAAAGAAAGAAAATGACACAGAAAAATAACCAGACATATGTTAATGAAGTTACTGAACTTCAAAGATAAAAGAATTTTTTTTAATATCTTAGCAGAAATATCATGCCCCTTGCAAATAAAGATTAAAAATACTATCAGGGTAGCCCCAGGCTTCCAGATAATTTCCATTGACACATCTAATGCCAGAATGCAATAGAGCAATTTCCACACAGTTTGGAGGAAAATAAAAAGCAATGAAATAATGTTTATTATAAAATCCACCGAAGCTAAGCTGTCATTCCAATCTAAAGTCAATAGCAGATTTTCTCATACATGTAAGAATATGAATAAGCCCCACTGAAAAATGTGGACAGAAAGGTTAAATGTATATTATATATATATATATATAAAACACATATATATATTCTACTATAAATATATATTATATATTACATATATATTCTACTATAAATATATATATATACATATATATATATATTACATTAGAAAAATCAAATGCTGATCAGAAAAAACAGTAAACTGATTTTACTCAGTGGCAATAGGATTTACTTCCAAAATGAGATTAAACATCTGTAGGAAGATAAATGTTATAAATGTTGACAATTTCAACAAAAGACATTTTTTAAGGGGTGCTGAGGTGGCTCAGTAGGTTAAAGGCTCTGACTCTTGGTTTCAGCTCTAGTCATGATCTCGCACTTTTGTGAGTTTGAACCCCACGTCAGGATTTACACTGGCAGCATGGAGCCTGCTTGAGATTCTGTCTCCTCTCTCTCACCCTCCCCCACTCACGGTGTCTCAGTCTCTCTCAAAAATAAATAAATACTCTTTTAAAAACTATTTTTAATAGAATAAGTGGGAAAATATGTCTATGCACTTATTTCTGTGTCTTCACTAATGAGGAATCTTCAGTTTTTGTTGATGAAGATTTGAAAGACACTAAATTTAGTACATTAAGAAATGAAACTTTTTGGGCCACATGGGTGGCTCAGTTGGTTAAGAATCCGACTTCTGCTCAGGTCAGGATCGCACTATTCATTGGTTCAAGCCCTGTGTTGGGCTCTGTGGTGATGGCTCAGAGCCTGGGGCCTGCTTTGGATTCTGTGTCTACCTCTCTATGCCCCTCCCCCAACTTGTGCTCTGTCTCTCTCTGTCTCTCAAATATAAAATAAATATTAAGAAAAATTTAAAAAGGAAACATTTTATATATTACTTAAAATTATACTTACTAACCAAGAGAATACTTATAAGTAATATCATAACTAACATATACCCGATGTGGGAGAAAAGAGTTATATATTCTGTCAGCTTTTGACTTTCCCAAATATCCACCAGAAAGCTAATGTTGATGTTTAGCAAGCAAACTTAGGTGTCAGACTTACTATAATAAAGAAGAATACTGTTTTGCCAGACCTTGAGTAGTGTCTCAGAAGGATAAAATCAAGTCTTAAGGCCTTTGCTGGATGATATAAGGTGATTTTTCAAGGCAGAGAACTGACTGAGATTCTGTCAAGTTCATGACATAAAACTTGTATTGCTGGGCATAGGAAGAATCTTAATCTGAGTAATGACGAGTAGGCAGCTAATAATGGTCACTGTTTTGTTGGTTCATAATCTTATCTTCCAGAAATGCTGCCTGGAGCAAGACTCTAAAAATTTTTGCCAAAGGCCAATGTTTTCTGATACACACACAAAATGAAAGTATGTTATGTGCTGGAGTTTTAGCACAGAAACAGGAAAGTATCTTGGAGCCAGAATTTCCTAGAACAGGAATGGAAAAATACACTGGTTTCAATTCTCAATCTCCTCTTAGGTTATTCTTTAGTCTAGCAGGGAGGATGAACCATTATCATTTGGGGATATGACCAATCTAGTTCTGCTTTGATATTTAATATGTCATGCTCCAGTATAGACTTCTGACAGACAATTGTTTATTTCTAAGTGCCGTGTCAGATTTTCTTTCTTTTCTTTTGTCTTTTCTTTCTCTTTCCTGTCTTTTCCTTTTCCTTCCCTTCCTTCCTTCTTCCTTTCCTTTCCTTCCTTCCTTCCTTCCTTCCTTTTTCTTTCTCTTTCTTTCTTTCTTTCTTTCTTTCTTTCTTTCTTTCTTTCTTTCTTTCTTTCTTTCTTTCTTTCTTTCTTCTTTCTTTCTTTCTTTCTTCTTTCTTTCGAGAACACCTCTTATTGGATCATTTTATGGAACCGCAACTGCGTAGCTGTGTTTAAAATTTTGAAGAATACGTACTTGAGCAGCATACCAGAGATAAATACTGAGGACAATTATGACCACAACTTATGGTTTGTTTCCAGTCCAGTAGCCACAAAAGCCCAAATTAAGACAAGACTATTTCCATATCAAGAACCTGTAGACACAGGTACAGAAGTATAAGCCTAATTATGAATTCCATGATTTCAGTTTGTTGTCCAGAACGTTTTAGCAATATTAGAGATTCCAGACAAGCCTCCAAGATTTTAAGTACAACATTCTTTTTGTAAGATAGTTCATGTTCCACTTTGAGAGGTCCGCATTATGTCTAAAGTGGCTCTATTTAAACCACAATCAAATGGTTTCAAAACTTGAGGGTGATGGGCCATGGGTATTAATATGCAGAGTCAGATTTAGATTACAGTGTGGAAATGAAGGTTTGGCCTGGGGCTTTCTGTGGTGACAGGGACAAGCATGAATAAAGGACACATGAGATTAGTTGTGGTTAATTCCCAATTCCTGAACAGACACATTGGAGGGAAGCACATATCAGTGAACAACTATTTTTCGAAAACAAAACGTCATTTTCAGAGGCAATAGCACTTAAATCCTTAGTTAGCAAAATAAGCAAAAAATGCTGGCTATCCATTAGAATGGCTTAAATATCCTTAAAACTACACAAAGCTGAGCCTCTTCCCTCAGGGATTTTTATTTAATTCATTTGGAAAGGGGCCTGAGCATTGATATTTTTCAGAAGCTCCACAGTTAATTCTAACTTGCAACGAGGATGAGATTCACTGGCATAAAGTTATAACTCACAAAGAGAGCTTATGATATCTAAGTCTAATTCATCCTTTATTATTGTTCTCTCTATTTCTAGAATGTGGCTGAAAAGAACTGTGAATGCAGTGACCACCACAGGGAAGGAGGAATCCCAGAGTGGCAAGACTTATCAACTCTGAACCCTTCAAGCCACGTTACTACAATTACCTTCCAACGCAGTAGGTCTGATGTTATGATCTGATTTTGAAATAATTTCATTAACAGTGGTGAAATGACATCTGTGTATCTGGGAATGAAACTGGTAGGCAACCCACAAAACTTTGATTTGTAGAACCTGAGTCTAGTAACCCATGAGAGTCTTTGACCCTGACTCCACTTTCAAAAATGAAAAATATATAGAATTAACAGTCCTTTGAGGAAAGAAGAGGCACCTGCCACCAACATTGTCTAAACCTAGGCCATTCATGTTATTTCCGTAGAAGCTTCTCTTTTAGACAGATATGCCCAATAGCGTGTTCCTCAGCAAAAGGTATGTTCTCTCTGAGAGGGACTTTGCAACCAGATTTTAGGATTGGGTTTCCTCCCTATGGATCAATACTGGATCATAATACTACTAACAATATCATAAATGCAAATGGGGACAATAGGTATAAAGTTCAGGATACTATGAAAATGTATAAAGGGAATCTTCACTAGTTTATTACTAACTATTAGCATTGATGTTGTAAGACTTTCCTTGACGAAGTAATTTTTATGATTTATTTCAAAGATATGTCTACATAAATATTTGTTATAATTGAATGACTAGATGGAATGAGTAGGAGTTAGGCAGTCAAAGGTAGGAGGAATATAATCTGAGGCAGAAGAAATAACATACTTGTATCTTCACTGGAGAAAAATCATGTAGCATATCTGAAAAACCGAATACAGTTCAGTGTGAGTGAAATGTAGTGAACAATAAGTGAGACAGGAGAGGTAACAGCATGTGTCAGATCCTAACTATTAGGCCTGCTAAATTTGGTCTCTATTCTAAGACCAATGAGAAGCCTCTGGGTGATTTTGACTAATAATAAATTTAAGCTTTTGAAAAATCTTTCTTATCATAATTTGGAGAAAAGAATGGAGGAGGGCAAGACTGGGTTTGGCACATTTACTGGAGTAACCCAGATGTAGGCTAGCATTTCAGTGCTCCGGTGTGGGACAGAACCAGTGAGAATATAGAATATGAGAGTTGTTTAAGAGGAAGAAATGACAGAACATGGAAATTAACTGATGGGAAGGAGTAATGAAGAAAAAGAGGAAAATCAAAGATGGGCCTCAGGTTTGCCCTTGAGCATTTGAGAATCTCTTTTTTGAACTAGTATAAAGCAACAGTCTTGTGTTTATATCCTGTGAACAGATGACAGTCTGAGTGGTGTTATAAACAATGGTATGTCAGCTAAATATATTGTTAATAATTTTACAGAGATTTATTTCTGAGCTTCTAAAGTCTTCACGGCAATTTTTTTTAAGTTTATAACAACATACAATTGCTACATCATAATTTTAAGATGTCTAAATCTATACCATTTTCTCCACAAAAAATCATTTCCAATTTAATCACTCAAGTACCAAGCTCAGTGGTTTCTTGCTCCTCAGAGCCTTTGATGGAGTCAATTGGAATGAGTACTGTCTCCAAGAGCAAACTCAACACTTACTTCCTCCACCAGAGTCCTCTGTGACATTAAGCAATCCTCACTTTTCATTGGATTGATAAGAAATGGACACAGACTCAACTGCCATGTTACAAGATCAGGAAGCTGATGTTGGGTGACTAACAGCCTTTTCAGGAGCCAAATTGTCCTACCATTCAGCATCTGTATGCCCTGGGGCCAGACAGCTACCTTTGTAAGAATGGACACAGTGACCCATAGCAGAATGTAAGATATGGCAATTATGACACAGATAAGTCTACAGAGTGGTCAATATTGTATACACAAAACAAATGACTTACCCTTGATCATCATCTGTATCCTGCAGTTTATTCTGTGATGCTATCAGAAGAGTTACAAAGAAACAACTGTATTTCAGACTTAGTTTAAAATTGTCTTCTATCTATGATACAAAAAGATGTTAAATTACCAAATTATGTCAAAGTTATATGAGTTTTGTAATTGCTTTGGTGGCAAGTTTATATAAAGAGGTAGACAAAAGAAAAGTGTTAAGAAACATTGAAAGATGTCAGGGAAATTTGGTTCTTCTAATATTGAAAAATTGCTCTGAGACCAAATAATTATAAGGCAGGCAGATCTTGTCAATATCTTTTAATAGTGGCTATTTAAGAAAAAACTACAAATATTACAGAAACTATTTTGAAATACTAAGGTTTTGCTCTTACAAATTCGTAATAATACAGTTTTAAATAGTTTGTTACTTGCATTGCATGGATATCCACACTTCAACAAACAAGAAAAAATAACATGATCCCCAAAGGACTTGGTGGAATAAAATCATTTTATTAAATGATTTTAACTTTTAGTACTATCTGATAAACATCACAACCATATTAGTAAATAGGATTTAAAAAATGAATAGATCTCTTGTTTTAAAAATATGTACCCTGGAATATTTACATTCCAAAGTGATCAAAGAACCACCTTTTCTCTTGCTAATTTAGGCTCTTAGGTTTATAAGGACACCAAGGAGAGTGATGACTTTTCCTCTTGCTTCAAATTGGATTGCAACTTGTTTCCTAGTCAAGGAAAAATCTTAATTTCACTAAAGTGAGAAATGACGATTGCCCATACTAACTTGAAGGATGTTGAATAATCCAAAATAAAGGACTTTGCTCCTTTAGTCAGAGGTAATAAATCATGCACAGCTACTTAATTATTTTCAGCAACATGTTTTCCAGTGGAAAGTTCAGTCATTTCATAGTCATTTCACAGCATGCTTTTTGCCAAAAACATTAAAAATCAATTAGTTTTCATTAAAAAGTGATCATAAGATACTCTATTTTCAAAACCAAATCATTTGTAGCCTAGTTGGTGCAAAACATCTAAAACTGAAGTATTTTTCAAGAAGTTATTACTATTTTCTCAACTTTTTCTGTTCAAGTTTGAATTCTTGGTTAAGGTAATAAACACTTCTATTATATTTATGTTACTATAATGATTTGGAAATTTATATTATTCCAATGAATATGTATTTATAAAATTTTTAACTTAAAACTTGTGGTCATTTTCTTCATTGGGCATCCTTCTAGATTAAAATAATGTTTTTATTATATTAAACCCTGAGATTATGGTGTTTATCTATTACTGCAGCATAGCCAAAATTGTCCTGCCAAATATATATCATAAAGTGCCAGTTTCTTTGTGAGATCAGTTAGACTGTGATAGACTGAATGTGTGTGTGACCTTCAAATTCATATTTGGAAATCTTACCCTCCAGTGTGATGATTTCAGGTGTCCATTGGGAGATAATTAGGATTAGATGAAGTCATGAAGGTGAAGCCTTGTGAATGGGATTAATGCCCTTAAAAGAGTTTGTGAGAGAGGACGCCTGGGTGGTTCAGTTGGTTAAGCATCCAACTCCAGCTCAGGTCATGATCTCAAGGTTAGTGAGTTCTAGCCCTGCATTGGGCTGTATGCTGACAGCTCAGAGCCTGGAGCCTGCTTCAGATTCTTTGTTCCCCTCTCTCTCTGTACCTCCCCTGCTGGTGCTCTGCCTCTCTCTCTCAAAACAAAAAAACATTAAAAAGTTTTTAAAAAAGAGTTTGAGAGAGCCTGCTTCCCCCTACTCTCTACCGCATGAGTGGACACCAAGAAGATGGCCACCTACAAACAAGGTAGTGGGCTTTTGCCACACAACAAATCCACCTTGATCTCGGACTTCCCAGCTTCCAGAACTAGGAGAAATAAATCTCTGTGATCTAAACACCCCCGGTCTATTATATTTTATTCTAATAGCCCAAGCAGACTAATACAGCAATTGAGTAAATTGTACTCTGGGCTTCATCCATATCTGATTTAGATAATATTTAGATAAGATTTTAGACTTTAGACTTTATACTTGATGCAGAAACAAGATAAGACTTTTGAAACTGTTGTGATGCAACGAATATATTTTGCATGTGGGGGGAAAAAACATGAATTAAGGGGATGGGAGCAGGGACAGAAAGTTGTGGGCTGAATGTTTATAACCCCCTCCTTGCAAAAATTCATATGCTGAAATCCTAGTCCCTAATATCATGATATTAGGAGGTGGATTCATTGGGAGGAAATTAAGACTTGATGAGATCATGAGTGTAGAATTCTCATAAATAGGACTCATGCTCTTGTAAGCGTCCCAAGAGCATTTGCTCCTCTCCACTTTCTGCCATGTGGCGATACAAGAACAAAGCCATCTATAAACCAGGAAGCAGGTTCTCACCAAACACTGAATCTGCCGATGTCTTGATCTTAGACTTCCCAGCCTCCATATAACTGTGAAAAATAAATGTTTGTTAAGCTACCCAGTCAATGGTATTTCTGTTGTTGCCACCCAAATGGACTAAGACAATGACAGACTGACAGATTTCTTTACGGGTCTCATTTTTGTGGGTCTCCATTAAAATTTAGAATCTATTACATTTGATGCATATTGGTACAATTTTTGACATATGACAATCGTGAGTAATAAAAGTTACAAGTTAAAAATTACTTTAGCATTATACACTTTATTTGTGCTCTGTATGATGAAGCACTGTATTTACAAATCTCAACTTCAGTATTTACTTCAGTTCTAGTAATAAGAATGTTTCATAGCCCTGTCTTTTGCAAGTTGAGAGTGTTCTGATAAGGAAATAGTTGTATTTCAAGACCATCTCAAGCTTTCTTATTCTACATGAATATTAACACAGATCTTACATAACATATGATCATACATAACACAGTCTATACATTTAGGAATGTTTCCTTCTGGAATTGTATTCAATTTTCAAATGCAAAGATATCTAGCCTGGTACCAGATGAAATGAAACATATTTTGTATATAATAGAAACAGGGAAGAACTATACATTTCTTTGGAGTGAGATTAAATTATAGTACTGTTTGTTAAGAATTTCTGCTATGATTTATACTTAGGAAGACAGGTCATTATTTTGTTTCTGCTGAAACACTTTTAGATATAAATAGTAAAACATAATTCTCTTGAATAATAAGAACACAGGCTTTAATGATAAGCCGAATAACTGTATTTTTTGGTCCATATGGTATAATATTAGACTGATCCACCATAATTACAGCTGACATGTCACTCAAATTAAAATAGACTAGAAAGCAGTCCTATAAAAAAAGAAGGAAAGAAAGCAGGAGAAGATCAAAATGAAATAAATAGGCCTAATATTCCACAGAATGAGCATGGTCTATCTTAAAAGTTTCCCAGCAGGTGCTATTTAATTTGCTGAATTTCCCCAAAATCTGTCCTTTAAATTGCAGTCCTTGAAATTTGATATCAATATTATCTCATATTTAATCAGATTGAAAAACTGCTGATTTGTGCATCATGTCACAGCCAAGATTCAATCTGAAGAGAGAAACCACATGGTGAAATGGACACAGAAAGTTTAATATAGAGAATTATTAGCCATAGCAGAGCTTTGGGGTAATAACTGGTTAGTAAAAAGTAAAGAGAACTTGAAAATCATATAGCAACAGCAGATATAAAGATATAAGAAGCATGCGTCACTGCCAGGGCTGAGATAGAGTGCCCCAAGAAGAGACCCCAGAACTGAAATAAAAAGAGAGGGCCTATCAATGGCTCATAAAATTGAAGAAAAGGCATTGCGGTACTTGCACCAAAAGAACCTGCTGGAAATCTGGGGAGAGTTGTTCATAGGCAAGGGTCTCACTGGAAGCACTGGGCTACAACACCCTGTGAGCTGGCGCTGAGAGCAGCTCCTGGGCCCTGGGTGTGTTGACTGGAGAAGGCCCGGGCATGACTGCAGGAGCATCGGAACTCTGTGCCGTGCAAACGGCACCACCTGCTGCAAGAGTAGGTCCCTGGGAAGGAAAGAGCAGGTTTTCTTAGGACTTTTACTCCATGTTCATTGTTATTTCCCAACGTTCAGAGCAAGCTACCTACGAGTCCGCAAATAAACTCAGAGAATTCTCTCTCCTCAATCCTGTGCTGTTTTGCAAGACCCACCTCCCTGGTTTGTCTTCCTTCTTTTCACTTTGCAGTCTTCTGATGCTTGTTCAATAAATAATATCTAGGGTTTTTGTTTGTTTGTTTGTTTGTTTTTGGGCTTTTTTTTTTTTTTGTAAGTTATACTTAGCAGGAGGAAAAAGTCTATCTTTCCTGGGGACAAAAAGTCTATCTTTGCATTTAAAATTATTTTTCTTTTCTCTAACCAGTGCTTTTCTGATCTTTAAATTAGTGTATTGGCTCTGATTTGTTTAAAAAAAAAAAAGATTGCCACAAGAGAATGGCACGTACATTTGTTCTTTTCTTTTCTTTTTTTAAATTTTGTTTCTAATGTTTATTGTTGAGAGAGAGAGAGAGAGAGACAGAGCGAGGGAGACAGAATCCAAAGCAGTCTCTGCGCTGTCAGCACAGAGCCAGATGTGGGGCATGAACTCATGAGAAGTGAGATCATGACCTGAGCTGAAGTCGGATGTTTAACCAATTGAGCCACCCAGGCGCCCACATTCATTCTTTTCCACCTTTCCTTTATTTTCTACTTTCCTCTCCCTTCCCTTTGTTCACTTCTCTACCTCCCATCCTTCACCCTTCCTTTCTCTCTCTTCTTTTTCTGCTGAATTAAGTTACTCAGAAATTATTATGTTACGAAGTAATCCAACCAATTTTTTTATGGCTATCTTTTCCAACGAGAAGACCTTAATGTTTATGTTGTTTTTGAAACATAAAAGTGGCAAAGGAGTTTTGCAGTTTCAAAACATAATTGGTTAAACAATTAAAGTTTTGGCAAAAAGCACCAAAGGGTTTTCACCATCAGAAATAATTTTTATTATTTATTTTAAGCAATTCAATGTAACTGGTAGCAAAATGGTACACAGACAATAAACAGAACCGATTCCCATAGGATTACAAGGACTATTACTGACTGTATGTTTTCTTTTGTGTGCAAGTTAAGTATTTTAAAAAGGCAACAGTTTGTTAAAAGGCTTTTATAAGCATTTTCTATTCTTTAAATAACAGAAAGGCTAATAAACTATCATTATTATAGCAAGCTGCTATGAATTGTGTCAACTATTAAATTTGGACTAATGTTCATAATCAAAAATAATCATTGTAAAATTTATGAAACAAAACTTTTAGCTTTATAGGAAATATAGTCAGGTCCTAGCGTAAAGTCCTAGTCTTAACAATGGTCATAATGCAAAAATACTAAACTTGAGATCTTGTGGGGAAATAGAATATTCTTAAAATCTTACATTTATTTTTAAAAATAACTGTAATGGAGTAATGAAATGGCAACTCAAAAAAGTATATCATTTTTGATATTTATGTGCAAATATAAAGTAAGTTACTTAAATTCATTATCATTCTCCATTACAGATATTAGTTCAATTCTGCCTTTAGTCTGAGTAATTTACAGGTGGATGTGTCAGTTTGTCAAATATATTTCACATGTGTCTACAACATACACGCCTACATATGCATACAATTTTCGTTTTAAAATATGCTTCCAATTTTAAGTAACTTGTTATAAATTCTCCACTTTCTTATCTGATTAAAGAAAATTAAAGATAGGTTCTCTCTGTTTTAGAGGAATTCTTGGTGTTTTTGTTATTCTGAAATGAGAGTAATGGAAAATACTCAAAAACAATAACAAATAAGCACTTCCTCCTCTAAGCCAAATTATACAATGGCTATAACATCACTTTTCATGCTAGGTTTTATATTTTCATTTCCATAGAGTTACTTGGGGGAATTTTAGGCTTTCTCTCTCAATTTTTTTTAATTCTTCCACTGTCTTTCCAATGTATGTTTCTTTATGAAAATAAGAAAATATCTCTTTCTAGTCTTATACATCTTATTTTCTGTGGAATTAAAATTCAATGTCAAGGTCAGTCATTATTAAAACACACAATTAGAAGAAAAATACCTTTTGAAATTTACCAATGTCTCTCTCAAGGAAAGTCTGTAACACATTCCAACTACCTGGCAAATGGTTCTCTTACGCTTTTCAGTCTGTATCTAAAAGGGAATAAAGCATTAAGATAACAGCACTGGTGTCACCAAGGATCGATTTATATTTAATTTATAATTGTCAAATTCTTCAGGACTTATAGTAAATTTCAATGGTGACAACTACCTATCTTAACACGTTTTGTCCTCACAGAGTTAAAACACAGTTCCTATAGATGATTTTTCAAAATTAAACCAAAGTTTTTAACACACTGTTGTTTCATGTATGAGTATTTCAATACTCAAGGCATAAGGGAGGACTTTTAATGTTTTGAAATGTCCTTGTATTCCATAAAAAGTGTCATTTTGTCTCTTTGAATTTTAAAGTAGCTTTCTAATAAGATATACTATAGAGATTACAAAAATGTGGAAGCTCAAGAGTCTAATTTAAACCATTACTGCATATTTCAGTTGGTGTTTCAATGCTTGGCTTAAATTTAAATCAGCATAGATGTTTTCATTATTTCTCTGTTAGCTATTCTTTTAGGAGAACAATAAATATTTGCTTTTTAATACACTTTTGGCATACAATGTGTGTCGGACATAAAATTAGCAAAAAGTTCAGGTACTTGGTATTTTTTGTTTGTTTGTTTTGGTTTCTTCAGTGTAGTAAAACATGCTATGAACATCTCAAATACTAAAATCAATATGATATCATCTGAAAAGGCAACAAAAAAGGTAAAAATGACTTAAAGATTTGTACTTTAAAGCAAATTGTGAGTCTTATACAAAAGTCAGCCATACGAGTTTGTTGGTTAATCTCTGTGTAGTGAAGGCTAGACATTTATGATAAGTTCAATTTTATAAAACAGCAACTTTAAAGAATATAATATGACTATTTAAATTTTAAGAGGAGCAACAATCTTCTATGTCCATTGTTATGCACCAAATACACTTGGATTTTTCATTTACTTTCATAAAACATTAATATTTTAAAAAACTGGCTTCATATATTTGGATTATTGTCAAACAGATATCTGACTTAAATTCTGAGTTTTAATTTAGGTTTTCAAAATCATTACATTGATGACTTTCAAATATTAATAGGAGTACCAAGAAATAATACTTTTTAAATTTCAAAATAATCTATACTTCTAAGAGAATAGATTTCTTTTAATATGAGAGAATGGAATATATTCTGATTGGGTTTATTTCATGCCAGCAGCACTTATTTTCCCCTAAGATTTAGAGTTGTTTTAAGCAAGATTCTTGTAGGAAAAAAAAGGGTCTCTTTTTTTTTTTTTTTTAATCAAAGTTGAGTTTCCTCCCGAGAGTCTTGACCTGTGGTATTGCAGATGCTGTTTTTTCGACTGGGTTCACTGTTTGGAAGGTACGCCAGCGGATCTGGTCGGATTAAGTATCTAATAAAAGAAAACAAAGCAAATAACTGTAATAGTAAATAAAGGCAAAAAATTCACACTTATACTTCACACTCCTGTTTCAAAGGTATTCAGTTATTAGGTGGTCTAAACCGTGTCTAGTAGATACAGCACTGGTAGAAGGGCTCACTTTTTTTTTTAACTTATAAAATTTTGCAGGATTTGTATTATTCTATAACTAAGATTATGATGATAAATCTGATGAATCAAGGATTATTTTTTTAGGTATGATCCATTTCACCACCTTCATCCTATCACAACTTCATGATTTATTTTAGTGTTCTATTGATTTATCATCCCTTTCTTTGGCAATTTTTCTAACAAGGAGACCTAAATCTTAGCCATGATTCTTCTATTACTTAACTGCTCTTAGCCTTACTTTCATAATTCATCAATCAATTTGATCTAAGTAATTTCTATAGTCCTTTAAATTTAAGTACTTCAGGATTCTAAAAAAGTCATGATTTAATACATGATCTGAAGAATATTGGGCAGAGATAGCTTTTTAATTATTTGGAAAATAATAAAAAACTCAAATTATGCTATGATGAGCACTTATACAAAATAAAAAATAATTCTTAATTTATTCTACTAGTAAATGGGAAGGTGTTCATCTGCCAAACCTACATATTTCAGTAAGTTAGAATTTAAGAGAGATGTTTTACTTCAGAGTTTCAAATAACATGAAATTTCATTTCTTGAGCACTTCTGGAATACTGCATTAAGCACTGGGAATACAAAAGGTCACAAACCCCAACCCCTGTCCTGCAGAAGATTCATAGAATTTAATTTATAAAGCAGATATACACAAGAAAAATAAATTCCAAATATCACAGATAGAGAAAAAAGAAGAGAGAGAATTAGGGAACACTACTGAGGACGATTTGAGCTTCTCTCTAGCTTTGTCTCTGATCTCTTCTGTAAGTGAGTTTCTTTTATGCAGAGTGGTTAAATCAGGAAATATTAGAAGGTAAATTCAGGAAGAAGAGTAGAAAACAGCTCGCAGAGGACTTTAAGTTTCAGGATAAAATAGTTTCGAACTCTATTTCAAAGGCAGTTGGGAAGCCACTGAGAGTTTGCAGGGAGAGAAGGAAAGTAAATCTGGGAAATGGCAGCATTTGAAGAAAGTCTTATTTCAGATGCAAATGAAACTAGTAATTCATAGTTTTATAATAATTTGGAAAGTACAAAAATGAACAGAAAACCTAATTTAAAGAGAGAACTCTAATAGAGGATTGTACTTTTCCTCTCAAAAACTGAAGAAAAAATATTCAGAAAATATGTTCCTTAATGAATATGAGAAAAGGCAATTTAAAGCACTACAGCCTATTTTCTCCGATCAAATAAAAGTTGAAATTAATGTCCTTGAATCTATTAACCGGATATTGTTCTCCATGCACACTGCTTTATAATTACTTTAAATATCACTAGCATTGTAGATTGATGAAGAAAACTAATAGTGCACATTAAACTCTTTCTTATTTGGTAAACTGAACATGTTACAATTTGTAAATCAAAGATGTACAATATATTACTTTGATACATTTATACATTTTAACATGATTGCCATTGATGCCATATTCATCACATTACATCATTACAGTGCATCATTATTAACTGCATTCATTATACTCTACATTAGATATCTATGACTTATTTATTTCTTATTATAAGTTTGGATCCTTAAACACCATCAATCTCATCACTCCACTTTCCCATCCCCTGGTAACCACCTGTTTTATTACAGGTTTGACTTTTTTCTAGATTCCCCATATAAGTGATATCACATAGTATTTGTCCTTCTCTGACATCTTGCTTTTATAATGTGTTCAAGATCATTCTATGTTGTTGCAAATGGCAGGATATCTTCCTTCCTCATGGCTGAATAATACCCATTGTGTATAATACCACATCTTTCTTATCCATTCATCCATTGATGGACATTTGGGTTGTTTCTATATCTTGGCTGCTGTGAATAATGCTGCAATATACATGGGTATGCATATGTCTCATCAAAACCAGTTTTCATTTCTTTTGGATAACATATCCCAAAGTGGAACTGCTGGATTATATGGTAAATCTATTTTTAATTTTTTGAAAAATTTTCATATTGTTTTCCATAGTGGTTGAACTAATTTTAATTCTTAACAACAGTGCATATAAGGGTTACCTTTTTACAACATCCTCACCAGCACGGGTTGTCTTTTGTCTTCTTGATGATAGCCATTCCAATGGGTGTGAGGTGGTATCTCATTGTGGTATTTTCATTTCCCTGATGACTAGTGATGTTGAGCATCTTTCCATGGCATTGGCCATTTTCATGCTCTCTATGCAAAATATTTAGTTTCTACTCATTCTGGGGCGCCTGGGTGGCTTAGTCAGTTAAGCGTCCGACTTTCGCTTAGGTCATGATCTCGCGGTTCGTGGGTTCGAGCCCCGCGTCGGGCTCTGTGCTGACTGCCAGCTCAGAGCCTGGAGCCTGTTTCAGTCTGTGACTCCCTCTCTCTCTGACCCTCCCCTGCTCACACTGTCTCTCTCTCTCTCCTAGAAATAAATAAAACATAAAAAAAAACTTAGTTTCTACTCATTTTTTAATAGTATTGTTTGGGGTTTTTAAGTAAGTTTTAGCTCTTTATATATTTTCGATATTATCCCTCTATCTGAGATATGGTTTATAAAAATTTTCTCCCATTCTGTAGGCTGTTGTCTCATTTTGTTGATGTTTCTTATGTTGTGCAGAAGCTTTTGAGTGTGATGTAGTCCCAATTGTTGATTTTTACTTTCACTGTTTGTTTTGGCAGTATGACCAAAATATCATTTTCAAGACTGATATCAATGAGTTTCTTCCCTTTTGTCTTCTAGAACTTCTATGATATCTCGTCTTATATTTAAGTCTCATCCATTTTGAGGGTTTTTTTTTTTTTTAGTGTTATGAGAAGTTTAATTTCAGTGTTGTACATTTGCTTCTCCAGTGTCTCCTGCATCATTTTTTGAAAAGACTTCTTCCTTCATTGAGTGTTCCTAGTTACTCTCTCAAATATTAGTTGATCATAAATACTAGGATTTAATTTTGGGCTCTGTATTGTATTCCATTGACATATATGTTTATGTTTGTGCCAGTACCATATTGTTTATAATACTATGGCTTTGTAGTTTAGTATGAAATCAGTAAGGGTGATACTTTTGCCTTTGTTCTTTTTTCTCAGGATTGCTTTGGCTATTCAGGATCCTTTGAGGTTCCATATGAATTCTGGGATTATTTCTTCTAATTCTGTGAAGAATACCTTTGATATTTTAGTAGGGATTTTGTGGAGTCTGAATATAACTTTGGTAGTGTAACCATTTTAGCAACATTTATCTTCCAATCCACAAATGCAAGAATCTTTCCATATCTTTGTGTCTTCTTTAAGCTCTTTCAGCAAAGTTCTGTAGTTTTCTTTTTTTTTTTAAGTTTATTTATTTATTTTGAGAGGAGTAGGGGCAGAAAGAGAGTGTGAGAGAGAGAATCCCATGTAGGCTTCACACTGTCAGCACAGAGCCCAACATGTGGCTTGAACCCATGAAATGTGAGATCATGATCTGAACCGAAATCAAGAGTTGGACACTTAACCAACTGAGCTACCCAGGCACCCCAAAGTTTTGTAGTTTTTTTTTTACTTTATTAAAATACTGAGTTTATTTCACATGTATACTTTTGTCTCCCCATCATTTCCACTTGACCACCACTACTACTATGTTCTATCATAACATTCCATATATACTTAAAAACCAAGCAGAAGGTGGAGTTCCAACTTTAAAGGCTCAACAGGCATTTTGGACAACACATTCTTGGCAGTGGAACTTGTACAACATTTATCAGACATGGTAGGGAAATTTCTCATTCTGCATTATAAAAAGGACAGTCATATATCAACTGTTATGGAAATGAAATAAGATCAAAAATTTTAACAAACTGTTTAAACTACTTTCTTAGAGTCTTCCTCCACCACCAGGTATCTTGAATAGCCGTTTGGTCCATCATCCAGAAGGAATTCTTTACATAATTGATGAAGTTGGCTTCCACTTTGGGAAGAGAACTCCCTTTTACACTTGCTTGCATTTTTGCTTTAATGTCTTCTACAGAACTAGGTTCTTTTGGTATTTTGGGAATCTTTTCCCTTTTTTTTGAAAGATCATGGAGCCTGCTTGGGATTCTCTCTCTCCCTCTCTCTGTCTGCTCCTCCCTCATTCGTGCATGCATGCACACACACTTTTGCTCTCAAAACAAATAAACATTTAAAAGATAAATAAATAAATGTGCTAAAAAGAATCCAGTAAAAATTCACTGTTTAAAAACAAACAAACAAACAAACAAACAAAAAAAAAGAAAGATTCTTGAACTTTTGATCTTGGTATTGATGGTTTTGAGTCTTTTCCATTCTGGTTTGATATCTGTGCACTTTTGGCTGGAATATCTAATAGAGATTTCTTTACTGAAGACTTTTCTTCAGCTTCCTCATCATCAAAATCATCAACATCATCATCACCTTCATCACCATTTTCGTTAGCAGCAAGTTTTACTTTTTTCTGAGGAACCTTGCTACCACTTCCAAGGGGCAGAATGCTTTCCAGATATACTAAAGAGTTTCACATCCTCTTCCTCTTCATCTTCTGATTCTGCATCTTCCTCCACAGCTACTAAGTGCTGTCCACTAATATGCACAGGCCCTGAGCCAAATTTCAATCGTAGAATCACAGGTGGTGTTATTTCAAAGCCCCCAAGGTAAACTGCTGGCTGTACAGACATTTTCGAAATTGCCAGGGTGACTTTAATTGGACTGCCTTTGTAATTCATCACCTCTGCTTCAACAATGTGCAATTCATCCTTTGCACCAGGCCCTAAACTGACCATTCTTAATGATAACTGGTGCTCATTTTCATCATTATCCACTTTAGAGTGATAATCTTTGTCAGCCTTTAGTTCACAACCTAAAAGATAGTTCTGGAGCCTCAGAGGACTCATGTCCTTCTCCGCTGAATCTTCCATGAGGTGGTGGCATGCACTTAGGTGGGAGAGAAGGCTAGTGGAGGGAAACGACTACTGCTCCAAAGAATAACCATGCAAGACAGAATCACAGCAAGGACAAAGTTTTGTAGTTTTTATGTACAAATCTTTCACTCCTTTTGTTAAATTTATTCCTAAGTATTTTATTGTTTTTGATGCTACTGTGAATATAATAGTTTTATTTATTTTTTTGATGCTGCATCATTAGTGTAAAGAAATGCCACTGATTTCTGTAAGTTGATGTTATAATCTCTCACATTACTGAAATCATTAATTCCAAAAGGTTTTTGATTGACTCTTTAGAATTTTCTTTATATAAGATCATATCTTCTGCAAATGGTGACAACTATATTTCTTCCTCCTGATTTGGATATTTTTTATTTCTTTGTCTTGTCTAAATACTCTAGGTAGGACCTCCAATACTATACTGAATGGAAATATTAAGAGTGGGCAACCTTGGCAACCTGACATCAGAGGAAACTTTTTCAGTTTTTCTCATTTATATGTTAATAATGAGTTTATTGTATATGGCTTTTATTATATTGAGGTATGTTCCTTATATACCCAATCTGTTAAGGGTTATTATCATAAAAGGATGTTGTATTTTGTCAAGTTCCTCTTCTGCATCTATTGCAATGATGATCATGTTATATTTATGTTTCATTTTATTAATGTGATGAATTACATTTATTGATTTGCATATATTGAACCATCTTGGCATTCTGAGGATAAATTCTGCTTGGCCATGGTGCATATTATTTATAATTTGTTCTTAAATTCAGTTTACATCTATATTCATCAGGGATACTGATCTATAGTTTTCTTTTCATGTGATACCCTTATCTGGTTTTGGTATCCAGGTAACACATGATTCATAGAATAAGTTTGGAAGTGTCCCCTCTCCCTTGATATTTTGGAAGAGTTTGAGGAGGATTAGTATTAATTCTTCATTAAATATTTGGTAGAATTCACCATTAAAGCCATCTGTCTGTGGAGTTTTCTGCATTACAATTTGTATTATTATTATTTTAATTTTTTAACATTACTTATTTTCAGAGATAGAGACAGAGCATGAGTGGGGAAGGAGCAGAGAGAGAGACACCAAATCTGAAGCAGGATCCAGTCTCCAAGCTATCAGCACAGAGCCTGATGTGGGGCTTGAAGTCACAAACTGTGAGATCATGACCTGAGCTAAAGTTGGATGCTTAACTGACTGAGCCACCCAGGTGCCCCAATTTTTATTATTATCAATCTCTTAACTCATTATTGGTCTGTTCAGATTTTCTATTTCTTCCTCATCCAGTCTTGGTAAATTGTGTGTTTCTAGAAATGAGATCTAGAGATCTTTCTAAATTCTTTTTTTTTTAATGTTTATTTAGTTTTGAGAGAGAAAGACCCAGAGTGTGAGTGGGGGAGGGTCAGACAGAGAGGGAGACAAAGAATTCGAAGCAGGATCCAGGGTCTGAGCTGTCAGCACAGAACCTGACGCAGGGCTTGAACCCACAAACTGTGGGATCATGACCTGAGCTAAAGTCGGCTGCTTAACCAACTGAGCCACCCAGGTGCTCCTCTAAATTCTTAATATATACATTTTGGGCTATAAACTTTCCTCTTAGAACTGCTTTTATTGCATCCCACAAAATTCGATATTTTGTATTTTCATTTTCATTTATTTCAAGAACATTAAACTGTTTAACACTAATCACCTCATTACTTATTATTCTTTGAATCAAACTAATGTTGCCCCATTATTTAAAATAAACCTTTGAAAACAATTTTTTAGAAAAACAAAAGGCATGAGTATAATTCATTATCCCCTAAATTCATTGATATAGCTGCAAAAGTTTCTTTCCTTTATTACTACTACTACTACTAAACCTATGCGTCTAATGAATAACTTTCTTAAACATGTTTTTTGTAATTCTTGTAATGGTGGCATTTTTTTCATATTTATCATTGCTCCAGTTATAGTAAAACAATTATTTTAATGGCCAAAAATACAGATCATTGCAAAAAAGGTGTTTTTTATGGCAATCAAACATGTCTTAGCTTTAAACAAATAAAAAAATAATAGTATCCATATGGCAGAAAATGTCATGTTTATTTTATCTCTAAAATACATATTATAATATACATATTTTAATTGTAAGTTTAAATTTGGGGGAATTATTTCAAAGTATAAATGTCTATTCAATGAGAAGTCACGTTTATAGACTTAAGGGGTGAATAATACTCCCATTCCATCAAAAATAGTCATGGGAAATAATTATTTTAGGTTCAAAAACTTATAACTTATGAAACGTGAATAAGGTAAGTGTAACTTCTTAAAAACACTATATCATCAATATAATTATAACTAATTTGAAAAAGAGGCATAAAAAGATTAGGACTACAGAGTAGATGGAAAATTAATAAAAATACAGGTTTAAAGGAAGAAAGGCATATATGAATATGGACAGAAGAAAGCAGAGCAGTTTTTTTTATTATAGTAATATACCAAGTCAAGTCTCCAGAATGGACACTTTAAAAGTAGATGCATCATAAATAAGTTATTTCCATGTAACTTAAAGTCCTCTATAAATTCAACATCACCACTGGACATAATTTTTGATAGCTGCCTTAGGAACTCTAGCAGGTGAAATCATCATTCATCTCATTCCCCAAGTCTCTTATATTCTAACCAGCATCATCAGATGACAGAATAAAGCATTATACTAATTAGTTGTTTCTGAGGTGCATTATAAATTGTTTTCACAGTGATTTGGGGTCAGAGTAACTCCTGCTGATGTATTTTCCTGAGAAGTTTTTGAAACACACTTATCTATCTATCCTAAAATCATTATCTTTTTAGCTTTATTCATCTGGAAGATGAAAAATAAGTATTTTCTACATAGAACTAGCTTCTCTTCAAGGTTCTGGTACTATATTTCTATATGCTTTCTAGACATTTTCATCTAGCACACTGAATGATATATCTAAACTCTAGCATGTCTTCTCTTTCTCTCTCTTTTTTTTTATGTTTATACCAGCTTTATTCATAGTAGAAAATTCATCATTTCTTTTTTCTCCACAGCCAACAATGTCCCTTTTCCTTCCTAGAAAATTGCTTCCCTATTCTGACTTGCTTTAGTGAATGAGCATCTATTTATTTATTTTTCAATCACATAGAATTGCCACGTTATACTCCTTTTCCAATTCCCACATCAATAAACAAGTCTTACTCTTTGCCTTCATAAATGTATCTACATAGAAACCTGCTTTTACAATCCATTATCCTAATGCTTCCAGAGTTTCTTATCTCCTTCACACCTGCCTAACAGCAATTTTACTGGTTTCCCAATATTCATGTCTATTCAACCTTAAGCCATCCTGCTAATCAATCTACTGCTTCTTGCAATGCTCTTTAAAAAAAAAAGCACCCTTTCCACCTCAGCCAAAATCTCCAACAAAACATATAAAGGTAGACTTCTAATCTTGGCATATTACCAGCTGTAGTTCTAAACCACTTGCATGGATCCATTTTATGCTCTGCATCACAGAATGTTCTCAGTCCTCCAAGTCTCTGACTTTATTACTAATTTTCCTGATTATAGATATGAACACAACCTGTGGACCTAACACCTGCTGAGACTTTTGGATCTTTGGTATTTGTATTACATTAGTAATGCAACTTACTTATGGACCATGGACCTCAAGGGCAGATGCACATTAGGAATTTCTCCCTTAGGCTGACACCATTAACTGTCGAAATGCTTTTCTAAAATCTTGCAACTTTCTTGTTCATATATCTAAGTACTGTTCCTTGCCTATAAGGCTTAAATTGAACTTAAACTCCATACTTTTCACCTAAAGTCTTTCCAGAGTACGGTTTAATGTTTGATTCTAGTAGTATGTTTAATTTACAACAGAGAAGCATATTATGCAATCCCCATGTAGTGCATTTTCTCTAGCCATGTCCCTGTTCTGGAATCTCTTGTGCTCTCCACCTACACAAATTTTATCTACTTTTCAAAGTCTAGTTCAACTCTTTATGTCCTCTGTAATCACTGTAATTCACAATAGTGTCTTCCTCTTTGAAATTAGAAAAGCACTGTCTCACTCGGTGGGTGCTTAATTCATTAGTAACAAATTCATATTATATATTGCTATTAAATTTTTTATGTTTAAATTGCAGTTTTGTTAATTAGAAAGCAATTAGCAAGCACTTTGAAATCAGGAAAAATATTTCATCTCTATATTGCACTTTAAGGACACACTAATGCAATTGTCCATGCATAATACAGAGTTTTTGATTAATCAAATTAGTGCCATACACCTTTTCTTAATAAGTCTTTTGACATTTTATGCAGAGCTTTTGAAAATGCTATTTAAAAGGAGATAGTGTGAGGTATATCAAGTTTTCCTGAGCTGTTCTCTTATTATTCTATATATTTTTTCCTATTTGTCCAAATATATATGAGTTCAAAGAATACAGAATTCCTCTGTGCTTTCCTTCTTTTATGGCTCTACCTTCTACAATTTTTTATAGTATTACACATAGAAATACATAAAATACATTTGTTTATTGAACACAAAAATTAGACTTGGAGTTTCTAAGCATTTACGACACAAGAAATAAGGGACTGTAATGGTGAAAACAAAAATATAAAATAAATAAATTATTAGTTTTCTAAAAATAAATGCCTTATGTGAGATATTCAATCAACTTACACAACATCATTCAGCTCTAGTCTGGTATCTGGAGACGGGTTAATCAGGATGTAGGAGAGGGTACTTTGATGATCATTCATTTCATCTACAAGATAAATAAATGCCAAGTTTGTTATACTACTTACAGAAAATTACAGGAATTACTGTAGAGCATCTAATCTTCAAACCACATAGCTGTCAACGAGAGCTTGCAATAGTTCTGTCCACAGCATGATTGTGTACATAACTTTAACTATTTTCAAATTACTGCCATTGGAAATATCTGACAGGTACTCATTTTTTGTTCCAACAGATGATGAAAATAAAGTATCGAATTCTGTTCAGAACAACTACAGTTATATTCTACCCTTTTTAAGCTATTACACTGAAAAAGTCTTTCTATTAAAAAAAATAGCCAGATAAAATGTTTACTAGTTTATTATGCCTTATTCATTTTAAAAACTAATTGTGGTTCTAGATAGCCATCCCAGATATGAACATTCACATGAGTAATTCTGTGAAAAACCATCTGATAACATTCTGTTTAGAAAACACAACAGAGGGTGCCTAGCTGGCTCATTCAGTTAAGTGTCCAACCCTTGTCTTTGGCTCAGGTTGTGATCTCACGGTTCTTGAGGCAACACCCTGCATCAGAGGCTCTACAATGACAGTGTAGAGCCTGCTTGGGATTTTCTCTCTCCTTCTCTCTCTGGCCCTCCCTTGCTTGCACACTCACTCTCTCTCTTGCAAAATAAAAAAAAAATGAACATTAAAAAAGACACAATAGAAATGTATCTAAAAAATTTGAAGGCTCTAAATATGTTTGACTTTGTTATAGGATATACCTGATATAATGTTTTTGCAAAATTAAAAGAATCTTGTAAAACAGAATTAACTGTAAGTTTCAAGGGATGTGTGCTACTAAATTATTTTTTTTTCTAAAACAGTGTGTAGTTTTAAAATTCACTCTGAAGACATTGTCAGCCTTCAAGTTTGGAGAGAAAACTTACATTATATTGGGCACTTAAAAATTAAACAGCTTTGAGATCTCAATTTCTTTCTGCCAAAGCTATGATAAGACATAAATGTAAAGCTATGTGGACACACATGTCAATAAACATCAATACAATTTTAGGCTGTAAGGATACTGTTCAGAATCCTGCACTAGAGCCAGAGTATCCTTCTAGCCACTTCAGTTTCAGGTAAGGTTGGTTCCTGAAAAAAAAGTACTAAGTTTTGTAGTTTGATTGAAAATCTAAGAGTATATTTCATACCAATAGAGATATATCAATATATGAATATGCCAAGTAAAAGTCTTTTTTAGGCCAACATATTTGACTCTAATAATTTCCTGCACTGGAACATATGTATCATTTTTATTAAATAATGTCTATCATTGTATTCATGAAACTAGAAGCCTATCACTCTAATGAGCAAAATTTAATATTTTCAGTTATAATAGTTCAAGTTGATATGCAGATTTGCTCTACTTTTAAAGTCTATAAGTGAACATCTTTATCTTACAAGGACAACAAACTGCAGTGTAACTGAACTCGCCATAAGTTAGCCAATAAAACTATTATAATCATAAGATCATAATGTGTGTGTTAAAAAGGAACATATTTGGTTGCATGTCTCTGGAGTGGACACAAGGAATTGTATCCTGGCATAGGGATAGGGTTGTCAGGCCAAATAGAGAATGCTTGGTAAAATCTGAATTTCAGATGAAAACTAATAATTTTTTGACACACATGTGTCTCAAATATTGTTTGTGATGTACTTATACCAAAACATTTATTTGTTATCCAAAATTCAAATTTAACTGGAAGTTCTGTATTTTTTATTTGCCAAAACTGTCAGTTATACCTACAGGTGGATAGCTAACTCAACCAGTTGGAGCTTGCAAATCCAAAGAATATATGATGTTGAGCTTACTTCAAATTAGGTATAATTCCAACTCAAAACATCTTGTACTGGCAGGAGATAACCAAGATCCTTTTTCTATATAGAAAGCAATTTTGATTTATCTATGCTTTTTAAGAAACTTTCCCTTTGTGTGAATTTCCATAGGTGCTATACAAAGGAACAGACTGATAGTACATTCTGGAGAATGAAACATGGATGCTCTAAAATGTAACCAGTCTACTAGAAAATCTCCATCTCATTTGGTTATGTATACCTCAATTTCTTATATAAACAGTGGTATTATTTAAATTTCTCATATAAACAATGAATATTATTGAATGATGGCATTAGAGGAAAAATAATTTTAACAAATAACTTCTCAGTCCATATCAATCCTCAACCTCTCCTTGATTATTAAGACAATGTTGTACTCATTTATTATCTGGAATGAAGTCAAGATATATTGGTGACTTGGTTTGCCTGTTTTAAGTGTAAAAACTGTGTAGATAGCAGAGAACTTTATAGCAGTACATAGAACTATTGTGTTGATTTTTTTCTGTTCAAGTAGTCTTATTTATCATTCTGAAGATTTTCATTTTCCCATGCACTCCAGAAATTGAAGGAAATGTTTGACTAATGTGCTCAATTCAGTAATCCCATATGATTTATATCAAGACATGGGTAACACATTCCTGGTTTCTTTCCTCACCCAACCCTTGCTGACTTCCTAGGTTAAAAGAAGTTGAGTTCAAAGCCATTTCTGTCTTGTTGTAGAGTTGATTCTGGTCTGCTTTTTCTCTGTCATGCTGCTTTTTTGGGAAGTCCTACATTTCATTCTCCTTTCTTTGTAACTCTGTGGTTGAGAATTAGGAACTGAGGTTTTAAAAGCCTGTTGTGGTCACATATCAAAACCACATTCAGTGATTTAGCTGTTCAGCTAAAGAGTTCAAGCCACATGTTGGTCTCTGTGCTAACAGCTCAGAGCCTGGAGCCTGCTTCAGATTCTGTGCCTCCTTGTCTCTCTGCTCCTCCCCTGCACGTGTGCTCTTTCTCTCAAAACAAATAAGCATTAAAAAAAAAAAAATAAAGGAAATCTAGCTTTCTCAGTTACTCATGCTGAGACCTCCTTAGGCAAGTTACTTAATTTCTTTTAATCTTTTGTGCTCAGTTTCCTCACCTGTAAAATGGAGGGGAACAATAGTGTTATCTCATAGGTTATTGTTAGAATTGAATTATAAATAAATAGCTAACATAATGTAAAGTTAATATATTAATATGAATTATAGTTCTTAGAATCAGTGTGTGATTTATATCAAGTGCTATATAAAGTTTTCCTATTATTATTGTGCAGGCAAAAATCAATCTACAACCTATAAGCAATAACGGTATAGATATTACAATATGAAGGTGTTCACATACAAAGACAGGGAAAAAAAGTATTCACAGAGAACAGCAATGGGAAAGACTGCGATGGTTGAGTTTAAATTTCAGAAAACAGGCACTGGACTGAAGTAAGCAAGAAGATTAACTGGGGTCAATGTTGAAAAGTCAAGCTAGGACCAGATCCCATAGCGCTTTATAGATGTTCATCAGAAGCTCGGCTTTTATTCTAAAAACAATGGGAAACCACAGAAGTGTTATTAGGGTGGGAGATTTAGTGGTATGATCTAATTTCCTATTGAATATATTACATTCCTTGGCTGCTTTGTGGGAAATGGACTTTAGGGCCTCAAATCTGGTCTCAAGAAGAGTAGGCAGACAGCACAGAAGCCCAGGTGAAAGATGATGGTTTGGGAGAAATGGCAATGGAGGAAATTTGGAAGAAGGGAAGAAAAAATAGCTAGTGAGCCTGAAAGAGTGGGGAGAGTGGTGTAAGGGTAGGAAAGATGGGAGAAAGAGGGAGGGAAGGAGAGACTGAGATTGTTTTAGATGGGAGACAACATATATGGATGCTGATGAAAAAAGCAAACAAAGATGAAAAAACTGATATTGTTCCAGAGTGAGGGTATGTTTTTCTTCAGTCACTATAAGAAACCTCATAGAGGAAAATACTCTCAGTTGCACAGTGCTTATTTATCCTATACAGTCCAATAATACAAATAATCAGTAATAGGATAACCCAATGATGACTTCATTTTCCCACCTGTAAACTGCTAAACACATTATGTGTTATCCAACTATAAAACTGGCTAGTTTTATAATGCTGACCTAATTTGCTCACCTGTTTCAGTTTAGTACCAAGCTATGCTTATGAGTACAACTCTTTTGTCAATTTTACTGAACTTACCAGTCTATTTTAGGGGGAAAAGATGGTTAGAAATAAGGATAAAAGAATCTTTCTGTTTAATTACCTCTATTTCAAGTAATTTTCATTACTTACCGGTAATTTAGAATTATTTTATGATATATAAGATAAAAGTCAGGACTTTCATAACCTCTCTTCATATAAACCAATAAGAAATAAAGATTAGATGAAACTATTAGTAAAACAAGTAGCATGATGTAAAGCCAAGTTTCAGAAATTCTTCAGTTCCAATTCTACTATGAGCCACTCCATCACCTGCTAGCTCAGACACAAAACTAATTACTTTAGACTCAATTTTCCTTTTAAAAATACAGTATCAAATATTTCCTAACCTTTTAAAATCTATTATCTTTTATAAATATTAAAAGACCAAAACCCCTATTTTATCATTATTTTTTTAATTGATAGAGAATTAAAAAACAAAAATAATGAAAGTAAAAGTGAGTAATGTTTCTAAGAACATACTTTTTCAATGTGTAAAGTCGTTTTGTTTTGCTAAAATGCTTTCTCCACTGCATGCGTCTTTCCCTCACCCCCATCAAGTACTGACTTTCAGAATTATTGCGGGTCCCTGGGGAATGGGAGCTTCTCAATAAATGCTCATTTCTTACAATACTCTGATAACAGATATTCTATATTAAGTGATGTGGGCCAAAATAATACAGGTTGTCTGCAAAGTCAGGAGTATAGGTACACCCATTTTTAAATAGAACATTAATTACATTTTCAAATGTGTTAGGTATGTTTTCAGGTGAAGTACTTCTAAATTTAAAACTATGGCTCTAGTTGATCATCTTAAAAAGTAGAATAAATATACCACAGAAAATCTAAAGATTTGGAAAGAATATATTTATTTTTTTCTTCATTTTATCAATTGACCACACTGTTTTAAATTTAAAGATACTTCACCTGAAACAATATCTGAGGCTGAAGAAGATATATTGAACATACTATTTACACAACCTAAAAATAAATTTTTCTAATTGTGTAGCTGTCCTGCAGTATTTTCATATGACTTATAGGATGCACTTTTGTGATAGTTGATAATCATAATTTGTCACACATGTATTATTTTGTTCTACAGTTTAGTCATTTAATAATGTTGACTGGCTATGATTAGACCAATTACAATTCTAAATCTGAAGACAGAGCAATGAAAAGATAGGCAAAGTCCTTTCCTTCAGTGACCTTTTAGCAATTTTCTGAGAAGCAGTATAGAATGTAAATACAGTCTTCAGAATAGGACTTGTGCATCTGTAGTTAAAGGTTTACTTATAATAATAAATTTACTGTAAACTTCTTATATGATTTTAAGCATATTGTTTAAGTTATCTTAGATAATCATTATTGTTCTGTTTATCTCATAGACTTGCTGTTAAACAAAAAAAGAAATTCACTAATTCCAAGAGCACAATGAGTCTAGACAAATTCATATGGTAATGCAAGGTATACCAGAATTATGATAAAGAACATTTCCATAATGCCAAAAAGTTCCTACCTGCCCTTTGTTATCAATTGTTTTTCTCACTCCTCCAACCCTTAGCAATCACTGATTTGTAAAACAATCACTTTTCCAGAAGTCTACAGTGTGTTTCTGCATGACTTTTTTCCTCTTGGCATAATGTTTGTCAAGCATCCATGTTATGGCATGGATCTACTTTAATATTTATATAGCCACTCAGTTTTCTTTGGATTTATGATCGCATAAAATATATTTTTATGTTTTTACTTTTACCCTATTTGTTTCTTTAAATTTTAGGGGCGTTTCTTAGACAATACAGAATGGGAGTTTGCCTCTTTTGATCTAATCTGATGACTTCTGCTTTTTAATTGAAATGTTTTGTCCATTTATATTTAATATAAATATCAGTATAGTTGGGTTTAAATTTACCCTCTTCTTAGTTGTGTTTTTAAGATTTTAAAAATTTCTTCTTATAATCATTCCAATTTATTCGCACCATTGATTGTTAGTTATAACTCTTTGATTTTGTTACTTTTATGTTCTCCTGGTCATATTTTGGCAAATGTTTTCCAATAAAAGGCCAAATAGTAAATATTCCAGCCTTTTCAGGCCATATGATCTCTGTTGTATTTATTAAACTTTTTACACTGTAAAGTAAAAGTAGTCACAGATAATCACAAACAAACAAGGATGGTTTGTTTATTTTTTTTCACAAATACTGGTGCATTACACTTTGCTGTTTCCTTCTCTAGGGTTTATAAGGTACAGCTTTAACTTCTCAGTAGCTACGCTTAAATAACATACCACTTCATATGTAGTATAACAAGCTTACTACATTATATTTCCATTTCTCCCTTCCTATAATTTGAGTTATTATTGCCATACATTTTGCTTCTATATATTTTATGAACCTTAAAATGTCTGTTATAAACAGTAAACTGTTTTAAACAAAATTTATGAGATAAAATATATGTTATATTTTCCCATATATTTACCATTTCATTTTATCTTTCTTTAAAAAATAGTTTATTTAGGGGCGCCCGGGTGGCTTAGTCGGTTAAGCATCCGACTTTCGCTCAGGTCATGATCTCACGGTTCGTGGGTTCGAGCCCCGCGTCAGGCTCTGTGCTGACTGCCAGCTTGGAGCCTGGAGCCTGTTTCAGAGTCTGTGACTCCCTCTCTCTCTGACCCTCCCCTGTTCATGCTGTCTCTCTCTCTCTCTCCTAGAAATAAATAAATTAAAAAAAAAAACATTTTAAAAAAATAGTTTATTTATATTTTTTAGTAATCTCTATACCCAATGTGGGGCTTGAACCTATGACCCCACAGCCCCAAGATAGAGTCACATGTGCTTCTGACTGAGCCAGCCAGGCACCCCTACCATTTTTTTTTAGATCTAAATTTTCACCTGGCATCAATTTCCTTCCATCTAAGAACTTACTTCAACATTCTTTCATTGTGAAGATCTGATGCTGGCAGATCAGTTTTTGTTTGTCTAAAATAGTCTTTATTCGCTTTTATTTTAGAATTATATTTTTACTATATTTAAAGTTGTATTCACTGTATTGTGTCTTGGTTTGCAAAGTTTCCGTCAAGAAGTCTGCTGTCATCCTTGTACAGTTGACCCTTAAACAATGCAAGAGTTAGGACTGCAAGCCCCCTGTGTCGTAGAAAATCTGCTTGTAAGCTATGACTCCCCCTAAACTTAACTACTGATAGCCTACTTTAAAAGCCTTGCCAATAAAATAGTCACTTAACACACGTGTATGTTATAGGTATTATATACTGTGCTCTTACAATAAAGTAAGCTAAAGAAAAAATGTTTTAAAGAAAATCATAAGGAAGAGAAAATATATTTACAGTATTATATGTATATATACCGAAAACAATCTATGTACAAGTGCACCTGCATAGTTCAAACCTGTGTTGTTTAAGTGTGAAGTGTATTTGATTTTCATTTATAAAATGTCTTTTCCCTCTGGTTCCTTTTGAAGTCTTTTATTTTTGGCTTTCAGCAATTTTGTATATTGTGTCTTGGCATTATTTAGTTTGTTATGTTGCTCAAGTGTTATTGAAGATCTTGAATAAAGTTTCCATCAACTTTGAAAAAATTCTGGTCATTATTTCTTCAAATATCCATTCCCTTCTTTCCTTCTGAGACATCAATTACACGACTACTTGATCCTGTCCCACCAGTAAGTGGCACTCTATTTTTTCAAGTTTCGTTTTCTTTTTCTATTCTGCATTTTGGATAGTCTGTTGCTATGGCTTTATGTTCATTGATATTTCTTCTGCAGTAGCTATTCTGATGGTAACACCATTCAGCATACATTTCATTTTTAATACTGAACCATAAATTCTGACCTCTAGGAAATTCAGTATGGTATCTTTTAATCTTCAGTTTCTTTCCATATCATGCTTCTGTTTTCCTCTACCATTTTGAACATATAAACCATACTGTAAAAACTACTTTAATATTCATGCTTTTCTGGATCTCTTTCTGTTTCTATGGGAAAAGGTCATATAAATGCATATATATTTTATTTCGGGTCCATCTACTTGGCTTTCAGCCTGTATAAGGCTGAACTCATTTGATTCCCTTTTCTTAGGACACAGTTATGCTTTTTTATTTTTTTTTGTCCAAGCATCTGCACATTACTGATTTATATTTTTTCTAGTTATTTGAATTGACAGCATAAATGGTCTTCATAATTGGAAGTTTCTTTTTGTTTTTCAAATGCTTTTAGGAAGCCATTCTTTGCTCTCTCAATAATATGCTGAGTAAAAAGTTCATTCAATCAACTAACATTTTCGTCAGTGGAAAAACATATTTCATTTTATTCAAATTGGCCACATTTTTCTTACACACATGCTAAAACACAGCATTTGAATTTCTAGTCATAATGATAAAATATATGTATACTTAAGTGCAACTAAGTTGACTATGGTGTTAAATTATGTAAAAATATTGATATTATTGAAAAATTAATATTCTGGGAAGGACATGCTACAACTCCATGAAGCAAAACTGTATAGTTTATATTTAGGGATATATAAAAAATTCATTGCTCAAATATTTTCATTTACCAGAAACCATTATCATGTCAGCAACTATTGACATGATAATGTCTTTATCATTCATTACTTTTCTATTGAGAAATCATTGAGTTTGCTATTTTTCTATTAATATTCTCTATATAGAATGAGATTAACATAAAACAAGCACATCTATGTATCCTTCTATTTCTGATTGACTTTTCATGAGAATGAATCCAGAAATAAAGAGTAACATAAAATATTCATATTCTAGGAATCTATACTGGAAGTATACTGACTGTACATATCAATATTATTGTATTCATTTATGTTGGAAAAGGTTAAATAATACATTTCAGAAACAACAAAAATTTAATATCAGTTTCTTTTGAAATAGTAACATGTTGATGAAGTTGTTATAGTGACCTCAGATACTATTCCTTCTAAGTATTAAATGTTTCAAAACATTCTATAAGAAATATCTAGGTATGGTGATTTTTTTCTTTTTTGGTAACTTGTTTTAAAATAAATTTATTAAAAAAATTTGTACTAAATTAGGTACCTGACTTATTTACTAAGATTTGGGGAAATTTTTGTTGAAAAGTTATATAAAAATGATCATTGACTTACAAAAGAGTATGAGAAATTCATGATTGCTATTACTACTACTACTACTACTACTACTACTACTATTACTACTACTGTTACTACTGCTCCTCTTCCTCCTACCACCACCTTATCTATCATAACTTGGGTGGGAATAACAATCCTTTTTTTAATTAATTTTGCTTATTTCTTTCCCATAAGAAGGAGAATAATTAAGAATTGAGTCTCCAAATTAGCTACAAACAGTACGTTGTTTACTCTGTTCAATGTTTTAGACAATTATAAATTTACTTTAGAAGGAAACTAAGACTTTCTGGTAGATGTGACAAAAGCCAGTGTCTAGCTAGTAGTTATCTCTTTACTTGAAAAATTTTTTTTTCTCCCTTGGGGTTTCATCTTTTAGTAACAGTATGAAACTGACAGCAATCCATGTGAAAACTAGCGAGCACCTGTAGTAGCAGTCACACTAGGAAGACTTGCTTGCCAATCTATACTTAGTAGTGTGTGCCATTCTGTGGACTAATCATTAAGAATCGGTCAGTAGTTGGAAAGAATAATTTTTTGTGAGTGTGACAGCCATTCTAAATATATTGTTGAAGAATAAGGCCAGTTATGAACATAAAATTATAATTATTCATATTTGCCGTATAGCTAATAGATTAAATTTTTTCACATACATTTTACTATTTTACATTACATCCCTTAAGGAAGGATTTATTATCCTTGTTTAATGGTTAAAAAACATGATTTTCAAGGAGATAGTAACTTGGCCTAAAAACACATGGCTAGCTAGTATACAATGCCATGAACTTTGAGGTGAAGTTTTAAAAATTATATTGAGATTTCCCCCCAAAACTGAATGGAAAGCAAGCAGAATTTGTGGTTTTCACTTCAGCTATTTCCCCAAAATATATAGGTCTTCAAATTCCATCTCCCAAACCCTTGGGGTTAGATATGTTCCAGAATTGAATTTTTAGATTTAGAAAATAATATTGTCCATATAATGTATATTATGTAATATCACATAAAATGTTATTCACCTTCCTGTCAAAATACTTACAAGTTTACTGCATTTAAAACAAGTATTTTTCCTCATTTCCAAATATCTAAGCTAAGGCTTCCACCTATGATCTTTTTCCCGTATTTTCAACTTCTTCATTAATGGTTCAGTCTTAATAATAACATGCTCACATCTCCCTCATCTTCAAACCAGTCTCTCTTCCCTCTCCATTTTCCCATGCAGTTAGCTCCATCTTCTCACCTCTCCTTCACAATGATTTCTACTGTGGCAGACAGATAGTTGTCTCTACATAGTCTTTCTTCTTGTCTTCTGTAATGTTAGGTTTGGGCCATTAAAAACGAGACATATTCTTTTCCAGTGGGCATAACAGAAATGGTGTGTATAATTATTCGATAATATGTTTTAATTGAAGAGACCACCTTTTGTTCTCTGGTATCTCCCTCCTACTTGCTGGATGGAATGCAGACAAAATAATCATAGTTCCCGCATTTATCTTTTACTGTAATATGACTTCGGCAATAGAAGCAATAGATGGTGGAACAATTAGATAGATTACATTTTCAATACTTTGGGGTCCCTAATATATTTAAATCCACTGTATTCAAATCCTTACCTCACATTGTTCCTCAAGCTACTCAAATTTGACTTGTACACATAACAATTGATACTACTTTCACCATGGTCCATCAATGACATAACACTATACTCAAAAACACTCTTTGGCATTATTAATCATTGCTTCTTATTTCTCAGTCCAATACTTTCCAACATTTTTTTCACATCATAGAATACAAAAGAAATGATATTTGCACTCACATTGGGGTAACAGACAAAATTGCTTATGGTTGGACGTAACCAGTCTGAGGAATGCCTCTAACCACCCCAGGCCCCACATGGCTTTCTGAAAGTATAAAGGATGAGTGTCATGATAAAACATGTAATAAATTGATAGCATACTAATGTAATATGGCACATTTTTGGGCAATTCTGTTATAGACATTTTAGTCTCTTGTTTTTAAAAAAATATTTCTTCCCTTAACGTTTCTGAAATGTGTTTTCCAAAATTCTCTTCTAGCCCTTTACGAGAGGTTATTTCATCTACTCTCATGATTTTAATTAAAATCCATATGCCCTTAAAGCGTATAGGGTCTCAAGTCTACACAACATCTCAATTCTTTTTCTTGAGCACCAGATAGCAGAAATTCAGCTTCTTTCACAGTATCACTTACTGGAAGTCTTTTAGGCACTGAGTTAAATTTATTATTTTTACCCCAACATACTTGTCTTCTTTTTCTAAGCTTAGTGAATGTCACCACCATATACTTAATATTCAAATAAGAGCTCTCACAAGTCATCTTTTGACTCTTCCATTTCCCTCTCCTTTATGTCTCATATCCAACAGGTTAAAAGTAATCTATTCATTCTTTTAGAGCAAGCCAGATCTAACTCAGAAAAGAGCAAATTATAACTTGTGGTTAAATTAATCATCATGCATTTTTTAAAGTATGTAAAAATGTTTTTCAACTATAAATCACCATAAAATATTGACAATATGTACAAAGAACAAGTGGTATAGTGGAAACATAAATAGACATAGAGTCAGAAGTCTTAAAGTACTGACTTGAGTGTCTAGTAGTCTAGGAAATGACTTATATTTGAGACCCTGTTTTCTCACCTGTAAGCACTCCATTTGTTCACGCATTCAATGTGCAGTTACTGGGTTCCTATGTGTCAGGAAATGTGTAATATGTTGGGGATACAAAGATGAAAAGATGAGTAAGACATTCCCTTTCTCTCAAGGAAGGAAGGCAAACATGCAAAATAATAATTGGTTTAAAGCATACATCCTCAATGGAGGCAACATTGCCTCCGAGGGTGCAAAATTTGTTTTTGTTTTTGTCTTGTTTTGTTTTGTTTTTTGAGGTGGGAAAAGAAAACAACTTAACTCTTTTTATTTATAAATCACAGATATACATACAGTACTTAACTAGATAGATGGAAGATTTGTGGTGTTAACTGAATGCCAGTTCTGAGCTAAAGACATTATTCATTATCCCATTTGTCCCTCACAAGAAACTTATGAGACAGGTATTATTTTTTCCATTTCACAGTGATAAAAAAATGGCTTGGAGGGGTTAAATAATTTGATAAATCTACTGGCTAATACTAAAATATAAGTCCCATAAATGCAGAAGTCCTATCTAAATAGGTCATTATTCATTCCCAGTGCAGCCCAATAGTATCTGTTGCATGGATGAATTATTGTGAGTTAAGAACACATGGAGAAGTCCAGTAAGTCCATGATGTGTTAAATCTCAAGTCCTATTTTCATAATCTTTATGTTATTAAAGGTGTCCAGTACATGGCTTTAGAATGTATTGATGGATCTATGGGTGGATAGATGGTTAAAATGGACAGAGAGAGGAAGAAAGAAAAAGGAAAAGAGAGCAAACAAAAATAAGGTGGACAATATCCATTCTTCCTTTCTGTAAGAATTAGTGTGAGAATTAAATTAACAAATTTATATAAAAAAAAGACAACACAGAGAATAACTAAATGCAAGGTACCTGATAGAAGTTTCATTAGCAAAAACATAATATGTTCCCTGATGATTCTCCCATGCAGCCAGTTCATGCATTTTTGTGTCTCTTAGAGTCAAACTGTTATCTGCCACACTGCTTACAGGACCAGCCTTGGGTTATAATGTTCATGAAACACAGCTGGAACTTGGATGAACAATCATTTACTAGAACTTTCCAAAAAAAGAAAGAGTAGCTGAATAATAACTAACAAAAGTACACATAAATATAGGACTATAGTTCTATACGAAATACAATCATACTTAGTGTCATCAAATTAGCAAAGAGCTATTCATATAATTTTTAAAAAGATCAGTTTTTCTTTTAATTTACTTCTTAATGTAAGACTTGTGTGATCATACTAAAATTATTGGTCATGGATGAGTCTGTACCACATTTTAGTAAATAAAAAAATAATTATTTCAATTACATGCGGAATCCTGACTCCAATACTTTTCAGCTGTATGTCCTTGAGCAAGGTCTTTAAGCTCTGAGCTTCAAATTCTTAGGGTAAAACGGGACACCTATCCAATTAGGGCTTTGAAGAGTAATGAAAAAATACACAAAATGAACCTAGCATGGTTCCTGGCACAGAGTTGGTACTCAGTAAATATGTTTCCTTTTCTTGTTTAGAGAAACACAGGTTAACTTCTTTTAAACTCTAATTCAATAATTAAAATTTCTCCCTATGTACATTGTTTCAAGTTGAGACTTTGAGGGCAAATACAGAGGGCATTCCATTTCATCCTTAACCTGAATAATACATTATCTTAGTTTCTGATTTACCCAAGATATACATATATATAACAAAACCACTTTATTTATAATTTTGGCTTTACTCTGAAGTGTGACTAAATTTTTTAAGAAAATTCGTAGAGTAGTAAACAATATATTTTTAAATGATCTTTGATGTATTTATTTCAGCTGTGCATTTTGGTCTATACCACAGTCACAGATCAACATAGGAACTTAATAATTACTGATACAAATCTACACTGTATGATATCAAACACTGTTTGAGTTTCAAATTAAAACTTTTGGAGACTTTTGTTTCTGGACCACCAAAAACTAAACAAATTTTATAGAAACATTTCAGTTCGCCTGTGGCTGGTACACTTAGTTACTTGCCCATGCCTCAAATTCATTTTATCCCAGATCCTAGAATAAGATGTGGTTTGTGTGTGTGCGTGCACATGCATGTGTAAGAGCATGAAGAACAGGTTATAAATCTCAGCCACACTATTAGCAAGCTAATTAAGCAAGTTATTGACTAAATTTTCTTATTTCTAAAATGGAAGGATTTTGGTGTAAAATAAAATTAAGATAATTCATGTAACAGGTTCAGCAGAGTGCCTAGAGAACTAAGCAAATACTTAACACTTTTTTTGCATTTACTTTTTTTTCATTATAGTTTTCTATATTAGATATATGCCAGCAGCTCTTTTAAACTGGCCTCTGAAACAAAAGTGTGATTCTTAACTTACTAAATTTGAACCAACTATACAATGACCATGGCAAGAAATCACAAGTCCGTATCACATAATACTTTTAAAGAGCATACCATATCCTGCTGTAGAAAGACCCAAGTGTTTCATTCTATTATTCACAAGTTCAGCAAGCTCTTGTCTTTCTGACCTCCTGTAGAGGTTCAGCCGCTGCTGGGTTATTTTCTCAGCTGTTTTACCAGAGTGTTTTGGACCTTTTCTGCTCAGTCTTCGGGCCCACTGCATGCTCTTTCTCCGTAGCAAGGGATGGTCTGACTGGTCACTGGATGTTGAGTTGCGGTGGTTGCTTCGGTGATGACCTTGTTCTTTGGAGTCTTTAGTGTCTTCCCACTCTTCTACACTAATCGATATTTGAGACTTTAAAAGAAATGGATATGTATAATTAGATATTTTAGGAATAATTATAATCTGGAGATATGCTAATATCTTTTGCTAACATCTTGGTATAATTACATATCTCAATGAGAGTTTCCCCAGAAAGAGCAAAATCATGATCATTGATTCCATTTTGTTATCACCAAAAATACTATTTGAAAATACTTATTTTGAACTTACATATGAACCAGATAAAATATCTTTGCATATGCAATATAACTCTACTAGCAGAGTTATTTGGAGACAAAAAGAAAGAAAAGAAAAATATTTAAAGCTTTATTCAAATAAAGTCAATGTGATGAACTTTTCTAAGCCTACTACAGGTATTTCATACGAAATTTAAATAAAATCAATACAAGGTGGGTTTTTTTGGAATTCATAATATATTAAAAGGTTTTTAAATTATTGCTCTTTCTAAAAATGGCATTGGAATGAACTTTGTAAAGTGTGATTTTGTTTTTAATTCACTCACATGACCCAGTAAAAGACAAAACCACTCTTTTAATTAGTTCATTCATTAATTATTGGCCACAGAAACCTTTTTCTGATTAAAATATTAAAACACATTTCAAGAACTGTTCTCAGTATTTTAAGTGTTGTAAATATTAATATTTCACAAATGTATTCCAGAATCACAAATAAAATTTAAATCAGGCTATTCTCCATTGGAAGGAAAAACAATAAACAAATTCAGAAAGTCTGTTTTGATTTACTTTTTTACTACTAATTCCTATTTTTAAAACAAGAGGCTTTCCTTTGATTGTAGGCCTTTAATAAATAAAAGCTTCCTGTTTCAAAACTTTGCTTTTCATACCAGGAATTTAAATGAAATCCAACATGGATCAAAGCTGAAGGTCTTACCTTCTAAAAGGATGCACATGCAAATGAACAGTTCCCTAAATTGTTCTGTACATAAGGGCAATACTCATGCATCTGCTAACTGTGTTTCCCTTCTATGGATGGAAGCTTGAACTTCAGCTCTATCATTCATGTTTTGCTGAATTTCGAAGTAATAGAGCTTAAATTACCAATTTAAGTAAAGGTCAAGAGGTAGATCCAATAAAATCCCTTAAAAATGAATGTAAATTACAAACTCTCAGTCAATGCCTTCCATACAATTCCTAGTGGAAAGCTATGAAATTACTGCACACTTAAATTCAATGAAAAAATTTAAATATTCATCCACATTTGTTTCAAAACAGTAAGCGATATTAAAAATAATGTGTTTTAACTTTCAAATCTCCACGATAAGAGAAAATTTTATTAAAATGTTTTTAGAAAACTTATTTGAGACACAGAATTTAAACTGGAAGTAATAAAATTTGGATGGCTGCATGGTTTCGCATTAATGGATACTTTTATGAGTCTTAACTTCCTCTAGTCTCACCTACTTGATAATATATTGTAAGCCCTCTTCTGAGGAAGTAAAATATATAAGCCCTTAAGTAATATCTACCATCAGTAAATAATATCAATCTCTTTGTTCAGTAGATTGAGTTTATATGTACTTTGTAGCAAAATTGAAGACATACATATTTAGACATTTTGGCCTGCAAGGTTTTGTTAATCACAATCTTGAATTTATTTGAAGTGATCTTTCTAGTCATAAGTCCCTGTAATAGTTTGATTCCCTACAAATATGTGGAAATAGTAACTTTGCCAGTCCCATAATTCAAGTAGAGGAGGAAACCCTATCTGTCTTGGTGAATGCTTTTTCTTAGTTATATATACCAGGGAATGTAACAAGCAAATATCTAAAACACGAACTAAGGGCTATGTATGTATTAGCTAAACATTACTGAATACCCTATTCATCACTGTTTTGAATTTCCTTAAGAAAAGAATAGCGTGATTTATACATAAAATCCATAGAGATCACAAGGCCTTTATGTCAATTATTCAATAAAATAAGTATCATTTCTTTGTATATTTCATATAAGTAAAGAAAAAAGGAATTTGAAGGATTTGAAGATTAATTTTAAGAAATCTAAACTGACAACACACAGATTGTTCTTTGTGTGTTTGGAATTTGCAGGTGTTTCTCCCATCCTTCCAATATGACATAATGAAAAGTATACTGAATTTTATATATTAAGATCACAAATTTGATGACATTTTGGATATTTCATAGCTTTGTTCCTACAACACATCTGCTTTAACCACTATGTAAAATGAGAAGAATAATAACCATCTTCTATCTCATTGAAATGTTCTGCAAATACCTATAACACATTAATGTATACAGAAAATATGTACCAACTATAAATTTCTACGTATAATAATAATAACACATCCTAGTCAGAATGATTATTGACAGTAACAATTATAGTAGAAATAAACATTAGTTATTCTATTCCTGCATAGCGAATATGTATGTGTACACCTGTGTGGTTTTTAAAAAGGTTCATTTAGGGGCGGGTGGGTGGCTCAGTCAGTTACTTGTCTGACTTCGGCTCAGGTGATGATCTCGGGGTTCGTGGGTTTAGGCCTGCATTGAGCTCTGTGTTGATAGCTCAGAGCCTGGAACCTGTTTTGGATTCTGTATCTCCATCTCTCTGCTCTTTCCCCACTCATACTCTGTCTCTGTCTCTCAAAAATAAATAAATGTATAAAAAAAATTTAAGTCTATTTATAAATATATTTTCTTGCTGTCATCTCATCATCTGGATTAACTCTATTGTGTTTTGAACATGACACACCATGATCTACTGGAAATAGTCTGGTGCTGGAAGACAAAGAAGTGCCTTGATCATAAGAACTTTTCCTGAGCTTAGAGTCAGAGTGATAGAGAGCTTAAAAGCAAAAGTGCTGCCATCACATAGACCTGGGTATAAATGCATGTTTCACCATTTACCGGTTCTGCATTCCTGGTTATGTAATTTAAACTCTTTAAGACTACCCTCATTTCCCTATAGGAAAAGTGGTAATTATATTTTTACTTTGCTCACAGTGTTTTCTGAGAACCAAGAGACAATATTTGAAAAGTACACAATATAGTGCCTATCTCAGCAAATGCTCACTAAATATTAGCTAATGTTATGGTTCATGATCTAATATGAAAAGACAGTAAAAAGGAGACAAGAGGAAGAAATAATTAGGAAGGGTTATATAAAAGTGAGAAATGGGTATGAAAAAGACAGGAATGACTCATATTTCTGATGTGGTTTTCTCTATCAGTGGCTGTATTTTACAGGAAATCAAGGTGCTACAAACAAATCCCTGTGCTCAAGAATCCTTGGTTAGAGTTTTGTGAATCTGAAGAAAAGAGTAAGTATTTAAGTGGAAGTGAAGATTTATTGCTCTGCCCTGCTTCTATAAATTATTCTTTACTATTTCTACTCATAATGGGAGGACCTGGTGTGACATTTTTTTACTTTTACTTATCAGAAGACTAACATAATTACAAACATGAAAAATCAAGATTTTAACACTAATGTTTACAAGAATGAAAAAAGACATTTTCATATTGCGATTGCTATCGTCTGATATGAATGTTGTATCCCCTCAAAGTTTGTTTGTTAAAATCTTAAGCCCCAAAAGTGATGGTCTTAGTAAGTGGGGTATTCAGAAGATGATTAGAATGTAAGTATGGAGTCCTCATGAATGGGATTAGTGCCTTTAGTAATAAGACCTCAGAGAGATCCCTAGCCCCTTCTGCCCGAGGATTATCCAATGAGATGTCTGTGATCAGAACGAGGCCTTCACCTGACAATGTTACCACCCTTATCTCCCACTTCAAGCCTCCTGAGCTGTCAACAATCAATTTCTGTTGTTTATAAGCTACCCAGCGCCTGTGGTAATTTGCAATAACAACTTGAATGGACTAACACATATTTTATATGAAATGTTTCTGGGAACATATTTATATTGTTCAATAAGGACATGAAAACTTCATAGGACTAATCAAATTTTCATATAAATTTAAAACATTATTTTTAAAAATTATATTATTTTCTAAATATGGATCAAACTTAATATGGGTTTTAAAAAGGCTAAAAAATATTTTTCATAATAATGAGAATTGGCAGAAAATGTTTCTTATGTCTAAAAGAGTTTAATTAGTTTCATTGTTTTCACAAAGGTAGAAAGTGTCAGAATCACAATATATATTAAACATTCTTCTCCACACTCAACACACACAAACATATGTACATGAATGGACACACACACACACCCCCCAATGACTCAATTCAACTTCGTCTCAATTTTTTACTGACGTTATTCATAAGGTTATTGAGCAATCTGTGGAACAAAGTGGTATTTTAAAATAAATCAATTCACCCAATAGTTTGAAAGTGAGTCTTTGTAATCTAGATTCATGATTCCCTTAAGAATAGTTTTATAGGCTTTAAAATAGACTTAAACTGTGCCATGTGATTTATGATTGAAGACATCCTGAATTGTTGCTAAAGAAAACTGAGGAAAATGAAACCACTGAGGACATGTTAGTTTAACACTTTATAAAAGAATTCCTATCTAATGTTTTCCATTAAAGGAAGGTTAAATTATAAGAATACTTGAGACATCATCTAAATTTAATCCATATGCACCTTGGCCAGTAACTTTGGGTCTCATGAAAATTTCTTTGCATTAAAAAAAGTTCACAAAAAGATGTTTCCCCATTTTCTATTAAGGCTGAGATTAATAAATTCCTTTAGTCTATGATCTAAGAAGAGATAGAAAATAACTAGTGACATTGTATTTAGATGGATTTTCAACATATTTTCAGTATCTAGACAATAAACAACTAAAATATGCTGAATAGTCTAAAATATGCTGAATTTGGAATCAAATACTATATGGTATTTTTAGTCCCATAGAGCTAATACCTCATGACTTCGAACAAACCAACTGAGCTTCTTGAAAAATAGTGACTATTTTCACAATTTTCATGACAAAAATTAACAGAACAAGAGAATTCTGTAGTAATTCTCTAACATAAAATCTAAAGCCAAATAATTACTCAAGAATTAAGGTTCAAATATAGGGTTAAAAAACAGCTAATCACTTGTTGGAATGACAAAAATTATTTCAATCTCTTGACTTCATTTTCCATATCTAAAACTCAGATATTTGTTCTATTTCATCTTTGAATATAAAGTTTACCCATAGCACATAGAACCTCTATTAACTCACCATTCCAATCTGATAACTTCAAAGTCAAAATGTATGTCCAAGTGAAAAAAAATTTCCAGGTTGTCTATTTAGAGATAATGCTAAATAATCCACAGACTTATCCTAGCTTTCTACTACTGCTGAACAGATTACATCTCTCTCTTTTTTTCTCCTCTCTCTCTTTCCCTCTTCCCTACCCCATATCCAGTACCTATCTTTCTGTTATTATCCCTAAAAGAAAATTAATCCTAGTCAGTCAGTCTTATATTCATGAGTTCATTTTCCTTTTTTATTGTATGTTCTAAATTTATACATTAAGTTGCAAATTCACACATTCTTGGCAATCTGGTTTTTCCTGTGTGTGTGCATGTATGTGTGTTTAATTAAATCTTTCCTTTCTTTGGTCTCTGTGGAATTTTGAAGCCTAGCTAATTTATTGTCTTGATACTATTTCCCACACTGTGGTTAATTTTTTCCCTTGGGCCTTCAAAACTATCATTAAGATACAACCTGTGTACAGGCGTTTCAATTACCTAATGCCCTTCCTAGTGCTTCAGGCCCAGAAAATCATACTTTTTTCTGCTTTCCTTAGGATCTTAAATATTATTGCTATGTAATTACTAACTATATGGTGACTGTCTTCCATAGAATTTAAATTCATCTGAGCTAATAAGAACAAGTTGAGAAGGGAATGTTGCTCTTATTTTAATTGGCTGTATTATTATATTAGGAGTCCTAGTAAAATGATTCATAAAGATGTAGATGATAGATAGATGGCATATATATTAGTTATTTTATTTTTTATCACATGTTTAGGAAGTTATACTCCAAAAGAACTACTTGAGTTCTCTAATTTATATAGACCAAAATCTGGGGAACATGTGTGGGAGTGGATATTAAGACTGTGTGACAACGGTAGAAGAAACATAAAATTGGATCAGGTAGAATTTATTGACATGGACTCATTAAGTAGAGATTCTGCATTGAAAGTTATAGCTTGGGGAGGTAGGAAGGGATCTAACAGTTTGTCTGGTTGGTTGGCTAAAACATGTAAGAAAAGGTGACCCACAGTAAGCAAGTTGGACATACAGAACTTAATCTGGTTTAACATAAAGCAAGGGATTCAAAGTCTTGAGGAGATTGGAATGTAAGAGTAGATTTCTCACTTAAGACCTATTCACCCACAGTGAGAGGATCCTGAAGGCATTCCTTTCACCAAATTGTGAGAAATACATTTGTGAGCAGAGCCCCAGTATCCTTGAAGAGTTCCATGATTACTCTTTAAGCCAGACCATAAACTGGTAATTGCAGTCATTTAGTTGGGAAACCTGAATGCAATGGGAGTAGCTGGATCCCAAGAAGGCACAGGCCCAGTGGTAGCAGTCAACTCCTCAAGCATAGTTAATATAGTGGACAACAGAACAAAGCAGCAATCAGAATAATCTGACTTGCACAGAACCATGGCGTTGGCTACTTGATCATGGTGTTCGGGTAAAATAGGTGAGAAAACCACTAAACTCTTACCTGATCTGCATAAACATAAAACATCTAGGTCAAGTGAACAAAAATCTAACCTGAATCATAAAAAGAGAATATCACAGCCTTTCAAATAATCACCAGATTTGAGCCAATTTACAGAACCATAACCCTTCAATGAAGGGTTCCTTCCTTTTGTGGAAGGACCTGGCATACTGCCAAAAATTTATACCATTAATCTTTTTCCCAGGTTTCCCCAGAGACATACAACCTTTTACCAGGGTGATTGTACACTGAAGAAAAGGAAATGATCAGACCTTTTAAAGAGACTATTAGAGACTGCCACTGAAATGATTCTAATTCCAGGACACTCAAAGCATCACTTTGGTCCACCAGTCAGAGTAGGAGCTTATTGACGTTATGTGACCAATAGCTCAGGTCTGTCACACAGTGGACTCAGTAGGTCCCACACTCATCCTATGGATATTTTTCCAATTCCAGCCCCACATTTGCTCCCTGACCATACTGACCTACTATGATGGGAAAGGCCAAGTAGAAACCACTAGAACTGCTAGTGGCAGAAAATACTAAAGTAAAAGCAATAGTAAATTCCTAGAGGGGTTGCAGAAATCAGTGCCACCATCAAGGACTTGAAATATGCAGGTGCAGTGATTCTCATTCACAATCTCACTCAACTCACCTATTTGGTGAGTGCAGAGGACAGATGGGGCTTGGAGACTGACAGTGGATTACCCTAAATTTAACTAGGTAGCAACTCCAACTGCAGCTGCTGTACCAGATATGGTTTCATTGCTTGAACAAATCAACATATCCCCTGGTATCTAGTATGTAGCTATTGATCTGGTAAATGTCTTTTTATCCACCACCATCAATAAGAAACACCAGAAGCATTTTGCTCTCAGCTGCCAAGGGCAGCAAAACATCTTCACTGTCCTACTTCACTGATATATCAACTCTCCAGCTCTATGCCATAATCTAGTTTGCAAGGACCTTGACAACCTTTCCCTTCCACAAGATACCACGCCAGTCCGTTGCATTGATGACATTATGCTGAGTGGACCTAGTAAGCAAGAAGTAGTAACTACTCAAAACTTACTGATAAGACAGTTGCATGTCAGAGGGTGGAAAACAGATCCGGCAAAAATACAGGGAACTCTTACCTTGGTGAAATTTCAAACAGACCAGTGATATGGGGCAAGGGGAGATATCCTTTTCAAGATAAAGAACAAGTTGTTGCATCTAACCCCTCCTACAACCAAAAAAGAAGTACAACACCTAGTGGGCTTCTTTGGACTTTTGAGGCAACATATTCTTCATTTGGGTGTGTTACTGAGTGACCCCAAAACCTGCCAATTTTTAGTAGCCCAGACCAAAAAAAAAAAAAAAAAGCTCTGTAAGAGATTCAGACTGCTATGCAAGTGCTCTGCTTCTTGGGCTCTGTGATCTAGTAAAACCAATGGTGCACGCAGTGTCACTGGCAGATAGGGATGCTATTTGCATCCTGCCAAAACCCTGCCATCCTCTGTGAATGGCTCCTTTGAGAACAAAGGAGCGAGTTCCTTTAGGGTTCTCTTAGGGTTATCATACTCTGTGGGTTAGGTCAATAAAAACTACAAGAACCCAATCCAGATAAAACTACTAATGGCCAGACCACTACACGAGAATGAAGATTTGAGCCACCTCAGCAGACTTATGGCAACAAAAATACAGAATACAAAGGGCAATGGAAAAAGGTAGTTATAAGTACAAGCTATGAGGAAGTGAATGGTTACAGAAATAAGGAATGCAATTGTCATGCATATTTCTTCCTTACTTTGTTATAAATTTATTTGCCTGTGTGCATGTGTATTAAGCACATATTTTTGTTTTTCTCCATCTCTTATTTCTTTATTATGTAATGTAAAATGTATAGGCTTTATACCATTGTCAATTTTACAGCATAGTATTTAAGTTACAGAACATAAGGGAGACAAGGAAACCACTCAAGGACTTTAGCTCTCCTTTGGTGAAGGAGTTAGTATGTTTTTATTTGTATGCAAAATGTCATGTTAACATACTAAAAGGAATTAGGACCTTGTTATTGTCTTTAGAGATTAAGCATGTTTTGAAGAGATGTATAAGGTGCCTAACTGACAAAGAGTGAATTTATGATGGTTAATTTTGTGTGTCACCTTGACTAGGCCACAGGGTGCCCAAATATTATTCTGGGTGTGTCTATAAGGGTGTTTCTGGATGACACTAACATCTGAATTGGTAGACTGAGTATGGATGACACTAACATCTGAACTGGTAGACTGAGTAAAGCAGGTAGTCCTCCCTAATGTGGGTGGGCCCCATTCAATCAATTGAATATCTGAGTAGAACAAAAGGCTATTCTACTTGACTGCTTCAACTTGGAACACCAGTCTTCTACCCTTGAACTGCAGCTTCCATCTCAGCTCTCCTGACTCTCAGACCTTCAAACTCAGACTAGAGTTATACCATCAACTCTCCTGGGTCTCTAGCTTGCCAACTGCAGATTTTGGGACTTCTTGCTCCCCATAATTGCATAAGCCAGTCATACACACACACACACACACACACACACACACACACACACTCATGGACACATACATACACATGCATACATATGTTATATGTATGTATGCATGTGTATGTATGTATATATATATACCCTGCTGGTTTTGTTTCTCTGGAAGACTCAGACCAATACAGTGATTTATTAGCCCTTTACCATACCCTCTTGGTACACAAGTAGAATCATTAGTCTCAACACTTTGACCAGATTTGGGTGAAGGTGTCCCTTATGTCTATGAAGGCTGATCTCAATATTTGGCACAGCAAGCATGCTAAGTAGGCAATGGCCACTGCCACTGAGGATCCTTTCCTAAGGCTTATTAATTGGTTTCACTTCCTGCTGGTCAGCAAAATTTTTGAGTTGTCTTGCTGCCTACTGTCAAGCTTGTGCTTTAGGGTGTGCAGTTTTATGCTGTATCTGTAGAGTCCTCTAAAGCTTATGTTTAGGATTAACTAATATAAGTTGGAAAGGTTAATAATGAAAAGATAGGTGTTGGAGTGGGGGGCTTGGGTGGCTCAGTCAGTTTAGTATCAATTCTTGATTTCAGATCAGGTCATGATCTCATGGTTCATGAGTTTGAGTCCAGCGTCGGGGTCTGTGCTGATAGCTTGGAGCCTGTGTGGGATTTTCTTCCTCCCTCTTTCTCTGCCTCTCCACCTCCCCCCACCTCAAAATAAAGAAACCTTAAAAAAAGTTTTAAAAAAAGATAGATGTAGTTTAGAGATAATGCTCTCATTTTAACTTTTATACTTCAATATCCTTAGTTGGGGAAGATGAAATAGATGAGAAATAAGAAATTAAGAATATGAGAATGTATAGAAAAAGTAACTATTGTGGAAGCCGAAAATGAAGTATTTTTTATGGACTGGAATGGGTGATAAATATTGTCAAATAGTTCTTATTACAGCTTTTTTGCCCTCTACTATACATGTCATAAAAAATAGCTATTGTTATAGAGGCACCGAGTAAGAGAAAAAGAAGTAATAAAAATCATTAGCTTATTTAGGACCATAGTATTATCTATGATGGGAGATTTTTTAAATACAAGTTATGCATCTTTCATTCATTCAAGTATGTTATAGAAGTTACTGGTGCTCCTAAGAAATGGATTTGTTAAATAGCAATGTGCAATATTTAAGGATTAATATTTCTCTAAAGTATGCATAACTTTTTAAAGTAGTAGTACTTAGGAATATATTTTAAGTGTTTAATGAAAATGCCTTAATTATGTCATATTTCTATGCAAATGTCACTAGCCAATGCCACTAACACTATTTTTCATTGTTTTCTTTTGAATTCAAATGATGTCTACCTTCTTTCATTGTGTAGTAGTGAAATGTTTTTATCTTCTCTGAAGGTATAGCATTTCTTCTCCAAATAATGTTTACCTTTTTTAAGGGAGAGTGATATTATTAGCATTAGAATTGCTATTACCGTATATTTCACAAGTACTTTTTCTGTAAGTCTCAAGACACCCTTTAAGCCTTCTAATAGTTATTTAACTGCTGTGTTCCATATGCTGATGTGTGTCCACTAGTCAGAATGAAGGTCTGGCCCAAATTTAGACTGATTTCATCATCATTAAATATTGGTTTATAAGGAAACTAAAAAGTGGTTTAATTTGACCAATTCATTCATTTTATGTCTAGAAATAAATAAACATAGAGTGTATTTGCTTTCTATATAAAACATCCTTCTGGGGTTTCTATGATTAGGTTTTCATGCATTATACATACTTATCTGTGTGTGTAAAGAATAGCTTATACATCTGAATAGCTTTAAACTCCAAAAACTGCCTTACAATCAACAAATAGACTAACAATCAACAAATAGAAGCGCACTGAATAAGCACATAGGTTTAACATCCTCATAAAGGCATTCCAAACCTTACATTATTAGAATCATACTTCCATTGCCAGCTCTGTCCTCTTCACAGTTCAATTTTGTATTATCATTTTCCAGAATTATAGGAATACAAAGCCTAAAGCAATGGTTTTAACCATGAGTATATATGTGTGGGGGTAGATGCTACCCATTGCAGGGCAAGTTAGGGAGGAGATCATTCTATCACCTCCAACACTTTACAGTCCAGAAAAAAAGGACCTAAGTATTTAAATTTATGAAAAACCATTACAGTGATTCTAATAGGCATGTAGCACCAATTCCACCATGTCCAAAACATTTTAAACACTGTTTCTCTCCCCCCTCCCTTCTCTTTTCTATCATTTGAGAACCACTGACCTAAAACATATGGTAGTTATGGATAAATGATTCTGTGGAAAGAAAATTCCTGTGGTATATGTAATGTTTTAATTAAAGAGCAGACATAATGGGGATCCTTGGTGACTCTGTTGAAAATCTGACTCCTCATTTCAGCTAAGGTCATGATCTCAGGGGCATGGGATTGAACCCTGTGTTGGGCTCTGTACTGAGCATGTAGCTTGCTAAATATTCTTTCTCCCCCTCCCTCTTGCTCACTACCTCCTCTAAAAAAAACAAAAAGAAAAAAAGAAAGAACAGATACAATGATAAAAGACTTTGTAGATATAAATATTCATATTCTCATGTAAAGAATCTACACAAAACATTATTATTGATCCAAGTATACTATTGCTTACCAATCACCACTCCCATATGCAGACCTAGGTGACTTAGATCAATCTTATAATTTTCCATTCGGTTCTGATTTTGTAGACTCTAGTGGCCATTCAACAAGGAGCTGTAACTAAAGGCCTAATTTATTTCCTATGGCAGTGCAGAGTGAAAGAATGATCTCCATGCAGTTTAAGATGTTAAGTGGACAGAAAGCCATGACTATGTAGTTAAATTAAATCAAACAGATTGGATTCACTTAAACAGCTTCCTGCTAATAAGTGTTTCAGTGAGATTCTTATTAAGTTAGAGTAGGGACATAATGCAAGTAAGAAATGCTTTCCTGTGTGGAAATGCACAAGGTAAGAATGAGAGCCAGAAAATACTTTAAAATAATTGTAAAGTAAGGAAAAGATCCAAGAGTAAAATTTATATAAAAGAAAATGTGAAAGGAAATTACAGATGGGTTTAGATTCATGGTTTGTGTGTGTGTGTGTGTGTGTGTGTGTGTGTGTGTAAATCAGAATGCATTTCAAGTTAGTGAATATGTGTGTGTGTGTGTTTGACTAATCTTACAAAGTATTTATCCAAATCACAAGAATACTTACTATTATTTTATTTATAAATTTAAGTGTATTGATACAAATGCTTTCTAAGGAATGTCATCCACTCAAAATGGTACAGCAATGAAAACTGATGAAACAAGATCTATGTTACTCTATGTACTCTGCCCCAGAATTATTTGCCATTAGCTATGAATAATTAACACACATCTGCTCTTTATTCTACTTTGTGAAGTGATAATCATATGCTCTCTACTTCATCTTCACTTTGCTATGTGTTGAGAATAGACCATTTCACATATACCTAATAAAAGGAGAAGTCAACATTTAAATCCAGATCATCTGATACCAAGTTCTTTCCTCATTTGGTCAGGCAGAATAACTGAACCAGAAACAGGGAAAGATTATCAATAAAGAATGGCTAGAATATAAATTAGTGTAAAATCCAGCAATAAGAAATTTGATTTAATATAGTAGGCATCAAATATCCACTATATGCATCATGCATCATGTGAGTAAAGTAAGGAACACGATCATTAACCTGTTCTATACATTCTTGTATGTTTACAGATGCATTCCAGTCATATGGATGTGTGCATCTGATGCCTAGTGGTGCTCAATAAATATTTTTAGTTCTGGTAGATAACAAAGTGAAGAGGATATGGCAGAAAATAGGTTTGTCTTTATTTTATAAATTAGAAGTACAAAAACACAAATCTACCAATCATCAACACAGAGGTAATAACTGAAATCACAAGACACAAGGAGTGTTCCAAGATCAAGTGTAGATAAAGACCAAAAGACTGTATAAAACATAAATGTAGTAAATGCCTGCTTATGGTTCAAGTGTCAGCTCCTATTTTGACTCTCAAACAAAGCATTTCAACAGCTCAGAGCAGCAGGTGGAATAGGGAGAGGTAGTTCAGAAATTGGTAGCAGCTGCTACAGTGAGACTTAGTGATTAAAAGAGGCTCTGGTGTCAGTGATAAATTCTAAAACCAGGTTTGCTACTTCCAAAGCTTTTGATCTTAGTCAAGTTAACTTCCCTATATCTCTGCTTTTTTAAAAAAATGTTTTATTTATTTCTGAGAGAGAGAGACAGCGTGAGCAGGGGAGGGTCAGAGAGAGAGGGAGATACAGACTCTGAAACAGGCTCCAGGCTCTGAGCTAGCTGTCAGCGCAGAGCCAGACGCGGGGCTCGAACCCACGAACTGTGAGATCATGACCTGAGCCGAAGTCGGACACTTAACCGACTGAGCCATACAGACACCCCACCATATCTCTGCTTTAAAAACAAGAATAATATTGGGGTGCCTGGGTGGCTCGGTTCGTTAAGCGTTCAACTCTTGGTTTTGACTTAGGCCATGATCTCACCGGTTCATGAGTTTGAGCTCCGCATCAGAATCTGTGCTGACAGTGTGGAGCCTGCTTGGGATTTTCCTCTCTCTCTCTCTCAGTCTCTCCCCTACTCACCCTCTCTGTCTTTTTCTCAAAATAAAGAAATAAACTTATTATTATTATTTTTTAATGTTTTATTTATTTCTAGGAGAGAGAGAGACAGCGTGAGCAGGGGAGGGTCAGAAAGAGAGGGAGATACAGACTCTGAAACAGGCTCCAGGCTCTGAGCTGGCAGTCAGCGCAGAGCCCGACGCGGGGCTCTAACCCACGAACCGTGAGATCATGACCCAGGCGAAAGTCAGATGCTTAACCGACTAAGCCACCCAGGCGCCCCAGAAATAAACTTAAATAAATTTTAAAAATGAGAATAATATTGTCTGCCATATTGGCTTATGGTGAGGAATTTAAATAAAATAATAAAGTGCTTTGTACTGTTCAAAGATCAAGATTAAGCCTCTGGGCAAGAGTACTTGAACTTTAGCCTACACTCAGGTTAATGGAGTAGTTTCTAGAAATTAAAGATGAAGCCTGATCCTAGAAGGGAGACAAAGGCAGAGCGCTGCAGCTCTTTGGAGTCTTGAACTCCAGAGCCAATCTTAGGGACAATGGCTTAAGGACAAGCTTTCAGATGGAAGAGCACACTGGCAGCACCTACAATGAGCTGTTCTAGGCAGAAGTTGAACAATAGAAGGAAGGGGAAAAGATTAAGAAATAAACCAATAGGGGTGCCTGGGTGGCTTAGTCGGTTAAGCGTCCGACTTTCGCTTAGGTCATGATCTGGCGCTTCGTGGGTTCGAGCCCCGCGTCGGGCTCTGTGCTGACTGCCAGCTCAGAGCCTGGAGACTGTTTCAGTCTCTGACTCCCTCTCTCTCTGACCCTCCCCTGCTCACGCTGTCTCTCTCTCTCCCTAGAAACATTAAAAAAAAAAAAAAGAAAGAAACCAATAAAAACAGGTAAAATAGGTAAAGAAAGTAACTCATAACATAAAAACCGAAGGTAAGGAATTTTAAGATGTAGAAGATAATAAACCTTGTTAAAGGTTATATGATGTTTAAATAAATTAAAATGAAATTTAATATGCCAACGATTCTGGCTAAAGACTTTTAGTGATTCAAGAAGAGGATAAATACAGTAATGGGGGAAATTGTGGAAGACATTGATAAGGAATAGAATAAACAGCATATATGAACTTTTCTCAGATTCTAATAACAAGAATAAGATTAGAAAAAAATAGAATAAAAGGGGAAATTTTCCTTGAGCATTGAGGAAACATATATATTCAAAGGGAGAGGGAGAGAGTTGAGGAGAGATAAAAAGCCTAAAAACAAAAACTAGAGCTGGAAAAGATGAAAATTGTTGTAGGAACAACTGGAATTACAAAGATAAATGTCTTCATATCCAAAGTACAATTAGAGTTTTTTCTTTCATTAAAAGGATTATAAGAATGATATTTATATTGTAAGACTCAAGTTTTCCAGTAAATTAAAGAGAAGACAGTTTGCTTACACAGGGAAGTGACTGAAAGATGTTGGAACCTAGAATAATTTCTTATGAGAAAGAAAGCAATCGTGGGAAAAGTTCCAAGGGTAAATTTGGAATAGGCTGCCATGATTCGGAAATGAGCCAAACTTTTGTCTTTCAGCATCTAAATGATAAGTTGGAGAAAAGAGGTGAGGGTGATGTGTAACATCTGAATCAATATGTAAAACTGCAACATAGCCAAAACCTACATCTAAAAGATTCACTCTACTTCTAAACATAAAACTATGAAGTTTTTAACCAAGTGAAAATGTTGTTCTTCCTGGGAGACAGAGAAAATCCTAGCAAGTGTTTCTACCAGGCCTGGAACTATACATGAGAATCCCTTGATGAAAAGCAAGGTGAAGCAACTTTGCTTGTGACGTTTTACGAAATATTTTATGAAGTAACAGATGCCAACTCACTGCACTTGAAATTTTGATTGTGCTGCTGGTCAGGTCAAATATTGTTATAAATTAAAAATTTAGAAATATATGTTTGATCTCATTTGAACTCAAAGTGTTATAAAACATTCTAAAAAGGCAACAATAAAACTCTAAAACATGTTCTGCAAACTCATTATGTGCCAGGGATATGTTCTGCATTGATCTAAAATTTGATCTTAATTTGCTCAGCCTGCAGCCAGCCATGGTAGCTGAAATCCTTGACCATCTTCATGCCAAACAAATACGACATTTTCAATGTGGACCATTAAGTATATATTTAGTAAATTCTAAATTATTTAATATGCAATAAAACAAAATAAGGATATTGAAAAATAGACTAGTTATGTTTTAAAAACTTAAATAAAAAATTTAAATTGTTTAAAATAATTTAGTAAACAGAATTTGCATTTATTATATGGATATTATATGATGCAAGTAAGGGAACAGTCATTACATCAAAAATTTGGATAACATAATAAGATAGAACTTTTCTCCAAATTTCGACAAGTGAAAAACAGACACGTACTCTCAGATGGCACCTTTGGCACACAAGTTTTACACTTAATGGACTGACTTCTACCACTGCTTTGACATTCAAAATGCAATTTGTAAAGTTGAAAACGCTTAGATTTGTAATGGTTACATTATGTTAATGTTTGGGAGTTTGTGTTAAGTGCTAAGAGTCTAATGACAATTGTTTATCATAGTTTATGTGAAGGAAATGGAAAATAAAATTAAAAATACAAATCACAGGAAGATAATACCAAGGTTTTCACAATATAAGTGCATGTACACAAATATAATATTAAGAATTTTGTTTTTATTGTAATAAATCAATTATTAGCACAGGTCACTGTTATCAAACACTGAACTGATGATTTCTTCATGACATAAATTAAAACTATAAAACAATAAATTCAACATTAAAAAGTATGCTAGAGAAATCCATCCTAGGTCCTATTGTTCTACCCCCTTCTATGGGAGCAGCCTACACAGGAAGTGCACAAAAAGATGTGTTTCATATAACATGATCACTTTTCAGTCCCAGCTGCTTGCATTGAAGGGAGGCCCCTCACTCAAGGACAGACAGACAATCCACAGCCACTAAGTGACAAGCAGGTAATGACACCACACAGTAAAACGTATGATTGGATTCACACACAAACACAGTTTGAAGACAAACAGGTAAAATGATCTCACGATCTTATTAGGGAAATAGAGACACACTAACTCGAAAATAGAGCATTTATAACACTTTAGTTTAATCAATTTGTTTTAACATCTGAAATACTGAATTCAATCATTAATATTCTTTCCTTTTAAGACCTCTGAATTCACATATTAAGCTATTTGAGGAAAGGGAGACAAAATACTTACTTGTGATGCTATTTCTCGAGACTGACACAAAGGAAGGAAAAAAGAAACATATAAAATACAATTTAAACAATGGCTAAACAATACATACAATACATACATGAAACGGTCAGCAACAAGGACAAAATATCACAAGTCCCCACTTAACACTTACACTACAATTATATGATTCATTGTGTATCACAGGGCTTCTGGATAAAACTAGGAAAGGAATAAATTATTATTTTAAAAGTTTTCCAGAATATTCTTATTAGATTATTTTTTCTTGTTTGGTAAAACTGTCTCTCTAATGTTTGATAAAAAGAAAAAGTGGTACAAGCAGAGAAAATAAAACAAATGACAAGCTTATAAGGTTCATGAGAGAATATTTGATATAATTATTGGCATTCAATAATCATTGTTGGCATTATTATCTGTACTGTTTTAAAATTTAGATCTCATAAAAGTTGTTTTTTAATTTAATACTTTTAAATTTAGATGTTATAATAAGATTGCTTTTCCACAATGCATAAATTTAATTCATTTTGAGAAATATTTTGAGCTTTAATATTGGCTATGAAGTCTAAAAATTGATCTGCTCAGTCATCATATAACTGTGAAGTATTTAGGGGATATAAAAATAATGCTATCTATGGGGCCCCTGGGTGGCTTAGTCGGTTATGACCTCGCGGTTCGTGGGTTCGAGCCCCGTGTCGGGCTCTGTGCTGACTGCCAGCTCAGAGCCTGGAGCCTGTTTCAGTCTGTGACTCCCTCTCTCTCTGACCCTCCCCTGCTCACGCTGTCTCTCTCTCTCTCTTAGAATAAATAAAACATTAAAAAAAATTAAAAAAAAAATAATGCTATCTTATTCTTCAGCTCTAAAGAATAATATTCTGTTCATTTTTCAATAGGTGGAAGTGAAATTTTCAATTATATTCGTTGGTATAACATTACTCAAATCTAACAAATCAGATCTAAAAAATGCATAATAAACATTTAATTACAGCCTCCTTAAAACTGTTGATCTCTGGATTCTTAACACATGGCCCAAGAAAATAAAAATGTTGCTTGAGTGAATAATGGCAGAGAATGGGCAGCTAGAATTTCAAAGCTATTCTATTTTAATCTTTATTAAAATAATTTTATTAATGCGATTTTGTAAAAGATGAACTTATTTCAATAATATATTTAAAAATACTATGTTCCAGTTTAATAGTCAAGAGTTAATGATTGGTAAATGGGACAGTCAATGATTAACTAGTTCATTATATCACATGCTTTAAAGTTAAAGGATTTACTAACCATAAAGGTGACCAATGATCAGAGTAACATATTCCCCTAATGTATTGTGTACCCTGAAAAGATACTGGTACTTTAATATGCTTTAAAATAATCTCTTTCTAGTTTCTAGTACAATTTTCAGTGGTTATAATATACTTCAAATAAATGTGACTTTCAGTACACTGGAAAACTGGAGGTAAATGCAGCTCCACATTTTCTCACCAAACAACCATAAGAACACAAGTGTCTATTAATTCAGAACTTAACAGACTTTGGGAAATAGTACTTTCTATATACTGTATGGTAGGAAATGTCCCTAGTGGGTCTTGAGTAGCATTCCATGATAAAAATGATAATATTTGTGCAATGAAAAGTAAAAGAATATTCACTTTAAGAGTGCCTGGGTGGCTCAGTTGGTTAGGCCTTGATTTCTCCTCAAGTCATGATCTCACAGTTCCTGGGAGTGAGCCCTGCCTTCGGCTCTGTGCTGACAGCATTGAGCCTGCTTGGGATTTTTTCTCTCCCTCTCTCTTTGCCCCACCCCAGCTCACACACATGTACCTTGTCTCAAAATAAATAAACATTAAAAAAAAAAAAAGAATATTAACTTTAAGTGGAATAATAACATTAAAATCTCACAATTCATGTGAGGTATTTTAGATTTCAGAATTGTGGATAAAGGATTGTGGATAGAAATATAGTTCCTCATTCTTACCAAGAGCAGCATGAGTCCTGGTACATCCTGTGTTTTTTGAACCAGGAGATTCTAACATTTATAAAGATTCCCTTAAATAGACACATATAGATGGTGGTAGAAGTCTGGCATGGTGATATATGACCAGCTAAAAGGGAGCAGACTCAGCTGTACCCTACTTTCCATGGACTGATTTTTTCAGCCACTGTATGCACCTACGCTTTATTCTGTTTGTTTGTATGAATTCTCCTTCCACTTGTATACAGTTCACCAAAAACCAGATTATATTCCAGGTCTTCTCTACATGTTATAATTTTAATTATAAATATTCTTCATCATCATTTATCTTCTCAAAGATGTCTGCTACATTAGTGTTCCTTCCTACTTCCAAAGATAAAGCAAAATAACTTTTTTTCTATATGTTGAATATGAGAAGATACTGAAAACAGACTAGAAAATCAGTTGGCATGAAATCCCGTATCTATCTTTAACTTGTATTTTTTTAAACTTCATGAAATAACATGGAAGCAAGGCCTAGTTTTTATCTGTGTTAATCCCTATTACATTCTGATACAAAATATTGGCATTTAATAAAAAAATCCATAGAATAGGACTGAATTTAACACGTGATAGAATAATATGAAAAATAATCAGTGATTGGGTCTAATATGACTACTATAGGACTATAAATCTATTAGCTGTTTTTATTAGTTATAAATACATAGTTTTGTCAGAAAGTGTTATGATTTGTTTTGAAAATTAGAAGCTTCCACTATAATCACCTTTATTTCCTTAGGGCTCATTTGCTTTTATCTCTTTTAGCTGGATATGTAGGTCTTTATCTTTGTTTCTATATAGCATGGTTGATAATTTTTTTTCAGCTTCTGCATTCACTTCATACTCTGAAAGAAGAGGAATTAATCTTTTCCATTTATTCCAGTACCTTTGCCATTTCCTATCATTTCAAAACTGTTCAAGTGTAATTTTGGTCAGATCGAAATTGAGGGCATACTATGACTAAATGCAATTTATAGGTGAGCTATATGCGAAATGTGATTACTATTCATTTCCTGCATAATTTTTTGGTCGGTAGTATTACTGTATTCCTAGAGTTAATAACTATCTTATTTTTATTAACTGCTTAATTATATATGTTCTTAAGGTCTTTGGCAATTGTCTAATCTTTCTTTAAGATACTGAGATATATAAAGTATTCCATAGATTTCATCTTCCTGAGGAAATCTCTCTGAAACCTTCTGACCCACTCCAGGTTGCCTATGCCTGCTATTCTTTTCACTGCCATCCTAGGGATTTCTTTGGGCTCCTATTTGCTGCCTGGATTTTATAAAATGTCTGGTTTCGTCCAAACGATGATTCCTTTCTCAGTGTATTTGTTCCTTTTAGTGGGAGTAGTTTTCTTAGAAAGCAGCCATGGGGAGAATATTTTCAGAGACAATGCTAAAATATGATTTATCCTATCTTTAGACAAGTCTGATAGTTTGGGCTGAATATAGAATTCTGGTTTGGAAATATTGTCTCAACATCATGAAGGCACTGTTCCATGGTCTTTTGGCTTACAGAGTTGCTGTTGAAAAATCCCATGTATGGGAGCCTGGGTGGCTCCGTCGGTTGAGCATCCAACTTCAGCTCAGGTCATGCTCTCACGGTTTGTGGGTTCGAGCCCCGGGTCGGGCTCTGTGCTGACAGCTAGCTCAGAGCCTGGAGCCTGTTTCAGATTCTGTGTCTCCCTTTCTCTCTGACCTTCCCCTTCTCATACTGTCTCTCTCTCTCTCAGAAATACATAAAACATTAAACAAATTTTTTTTAATTCCCATGTATACTGTGCATCTGACTTACTCCTTCCTCTCCTCCTGCATCTTCTCCTTTCCTTCAATATTCTGAATTTTATGATGTTGTGTTTAGTTCATGATAGCGGGCACTTGGTGACCCTTCCCATTTGGAAATTAACACACTTCTATTTTGGGATTATTCTTAAGTTATTACACTGATATTTCTTCAATGTTCCCACATCTCCTCTTTATGGAAGTCTTATCGTTCAGATCTTAGACCTTCTGGACTAGTACTCTAATTTTATCTTTTCTTTACTGTTTCCATTTTTGAATTTTTGTTCTAGTTTCCTAGTGGTTTCTTCAACTTTATGATATGAACTTTTTTTACCTCTGGTATTATACTTTCAGGTCCCAAAGTTTTCTTTTTTCCTAAATATTCTTTTAAAAATTTAGTATCCTGTCCATCCTTCATCCTTGCAATAGCTTATCTTTCTAATATTAATGATCACATTTCAATATATAACTTTATATTATCAATATATAACTTTACTATATATTTGACATATATAATTTTCAAATGTAAAATTCAGATATTTTAGTAAATTTACCAAATTGTAAAACCATCACCATAAATCGATTTCAAGATATTTCCACTACCCCAATAAACCCCATCATGTTCATTAACTGGTTCCCCATTCCCTCCACCTCCTCCCGCTTTAGGCAGTCATTAATCTGTTTCCTGTCTGCATACATTCACTTTCTATGACATTTCATAAACGTGAAAACATACTATATGTGTTTTTTTGTGTCTGCCTTCTTTCATTTAACATATATTTTATCACTTAATTAATTAATTAATTCTTTTAATGTGTATTTATTTTTGAGAGAGAGAGAGAGAAAGAGCAGGGGAGAGGCAGAGAGAGAGGGAGACACAGAATCTAAATCAGGCTCCAGGCTCTGAGCTATTAGCACAAAGCCCGACACAAGGCTTGAACCCACGAACCATGAGATCATGACCTGAGCTGAAATCAAGACTCAGATGCTTAACTGACTAAGCCACCCAGGTGTCCCTAACATAATATTTTTGAGGTTCATTGGAGTAAGCACATATAAGTAGTTTCTTTTTATTGATAAATAGTGTCTGTTGTATGTCTATACCACATTTTGTTTATCTGTTTACTAGTTGATGGACATTTAGGTTGTTTCCAAATTTTGGCTATTAAGAACCATGTTGCTAAGAACATTTGTATGCAAATTGCAAATCTTTGCATGGACATAGTTTCATTTCTCTTAGGTAAATACTGAGGAATGCAGTCTTCATTTTGTGTTTTGAAATTATCTTCTTCCTCAATGATCAATCTTTCTTACATGTTTTTTTCCCTTGTTTATTTTGGTGTCTTTGAATTTCATTGTATTTCCTGATGTAGGGAATTTTTAGTTGTCTACTCATACTAAATAGTAGGGGACTGACAAAATTTATTGAAAGCTCCTATTAAAATATTTTTTATTCAGTTTCATGGTGATCACTGGATTATTGAACATCCCATGTCTACATCTTTAGGCTGTTCACATGGCTTGGTCAGATTCCCTAGGGAAGATTCTTCTACTTTGCTGCTGAAGGGTACAGTATACAAAATGTACCTTGCACTAAGCTCTCTGAATTTAGTGTGTATCACTGCCCTCAACTATGCATAGTGCCCCCCAGTCCACAGAGTACCTGTGTCATCTCCCCATTGAAACAGCCTTCAATCTTTGCCAGTGTGGAGTGAGGGACAGTAGTATGACTGTGTGAACTCTCAAGAGAAATGGAGATCTGACAGCTATCTGAAAAGAATGTTAGACTCTTCAATTCTAATTATTAGGTGATGTTGGCATTTTGGGCAAAGATAAATCATCTGAATTCTAACATGTGACTTTTCTAGAACCATCTGATATTTGAGAAAGATGATGGAATGTATGAATCAATCTTTCATCTCATCAGAGATGCTAAGATCTCATTCTTTGTTTTTATAAGAGCAGGAAAAACAGCTTTCCTCTTCACACAAAATCCAATGTCTTTACTGAGCTATTATTTAATTGATGTCCTTTTTAAAAAAATAAAAGATTAATTTAAAGGATAGCACTTTAATGGCACTTTGTGTCTTGCAAAACTATGATTGAAGATACTTTTCTTCATGTTATCTAAAATCTTTTAAATAAGAAAGCTTACAATATATGTGTTCTTTTAATAAACAATCTTTCTCAGGATTAATTTTTATCTTTTCATGTGTCAGACTATAATTACTATATAATTCAACAGTTCTATTTTTGCCTTACTTGCCAGGAAAGTAAAAGTAGAATTCTGGCTCAACTGTAGCACTCAGTTCATTTTAGATGTAGAAAAACATTCATTTTTCTGCCTCTATTAATATATTTTGTTGTAAAAAATTTTGATGCCTTTATTTTTAACTTTAATTATTTAAGTTGCCTCATTTTTATATAATAGGCAAAATATAAAGTTTAAGTAAAAATGTGTTCCAAAAGATGAATTGAATTCAATATAGGAAGATAAGAGGTATCATCTTTATTTAACTCAGTTTCCTTTTATTTCCCCCAAGAATGTGTGTTTTCCATATAAGCTAGACTTTGGGGATTTATAAGCATTTTAATAAAGTGATCTTTTTTGTGATGAGACGAATTGACTAAAATATAATGTTAAATCCTCCTTAATGACAATACAAATACTCTATTATGCTTTCCCTACCCATAATATAAACAGAATACAACAGAGCCCCTTAATAATATAAAATGACCTGAATATGAACTTGACCAAGGGCAGAATTTACTACATTCAAGTTGACAGAGCCAATATGTAAGATAAGAACATAATACTCTGTTGAATGGAAATTTCCTGTATACTTATAAGTTCAAATAAGAGGTGTGAAAGCACTCGTCTTCTACTAACCTTTAATCAAATAATAATTTTTTGGACCTGGTATTTTTAAAACTTTAGGAATATCTGACCAAACTATCTTAAAAAGTAGCAGAGATGGCAAAAAAGTTCATCTTAGCACTCCTGATCTACAGTTGAAAGTGCCGGAAAACACTTCAGAGAAACTGAACTATTTCCTGTTGCCCTCAAAATTGGTTTTTTAAGTGTTAAACCATAAATGTTAGCAAGTAAATGAAAATCCACTCTTTTACTCATAAAGCTCTTTTTTGTATATATATATGAATTCACTGATTTTAACACAAACTGTTAAAATGGCTGAATGGATCACTAAAATGCATATAACTGATCAGAGTCTCATAGCTGAGTTAATTTTGCATAAGACCAGAAATACATACATCTAACCAAAATTGCAAATACCTTTAAGGTATTTGAGAAGAAAAATATTTCGAGAATATAAACCATAATTTATATTAAGTAATTTTATAAATATTGGTAAGATAGTGCATTTATCCAAAATTTTTATCTCATAAAAGAATATAATTCAAAAGGTGAATGTTTTACCAAAGATATAAAAACTATTTAGAACAACATTATGGAGCCAAAGTGTGGATATGTTTTCAGCTGTATGAAGCCATCAGATATATTCTTCTATATTAATAGATTCTATTTTGCTTTGAAAATGACTGAGCTTTCCTCTGGGAACATCTGGTACCACTTCTGGAGGGTTTTATCTTGGCTGCAGAGCAGTCTTTAATCTAGAGTTTGAAAAATGTGAGTTTCAATGCTTACTAATTTCATTTTACTTCCTTCCAAAAGTGTACATATGAAATGAGTAGTATATCAGAAAGCTAGATTGCTTGCCCTGAGAACCTGTTATGTGTCAGAAGTTTACTTAAAATTAATTTGCTTCCTGACAATTTGCTTCTAGACATGCAAAATCTTAGATCCACAAAAGGCATTCAGCACCCAAAGTGCATAAACTCTAGAATAGCCCCTTAGCCAACAATATTTTGTAAAATTCTGACATAGTTTACTTAAACAAATAGTTAAGGGTTTTTTTGCCTCTGAGAACTGACACTATGTGCCACGAGAGCATTCTTTTTCACTTTCAAAGTCTTTTTTAGAAATCCATTTCCAAGGTTAGGAATGTCTATACTTAATCAGATTAATCATTAAAACTGGAATACTTTGACATTTCCAAACCTCAGATGTAGTAAGTTTCTGGGACTCAGTCCTGTAGATCCCAATGGGAACGTCCCCAGTAGAAGAGCACAACTTCTGGTAAAGTCTGGCATAAGTTCTGATCCATAGGTCATCCTCAGTGATTTTCATCTATAAGATATATGAATCATTTACATATTGCATTAAAAAAATAAAAACACAGTGGTTATTTTTCACTTTATAAATGCAGAATTCATTAAAATTTTGAAATCTCAAAGCAATATTCGTAAATGCTTATCCATGTGTTGAACTTAGTCACAGCACTCCACCTCAGCTTATCCCTGGGGTTCCTCAAACTTCAGAAGACCAACCACTGAATTTGTGGCAGCATGACATTGTATTAGTTCAATATCGGTAGACAGTAGTCACTGGTAATTCACTGGGAGATGTTGCAAAATGCGTAGACTGTCTTGAATGTTGCAATGACTACAGGCTGCAACTGGAATTTAGTGCCAATGCTACAAATGCTACAAAAGCAAAAGACACTCCAGCACAAAAAGAAACTGTCCAACCAGTTTGAAAAATCTAGAGTTTTTCAAAGTCTAATAACCCTCACAATGAGAAAGAGGAGTAACAGAATGAGCATCAGGCTCTCAGACAGAAGGCATAAGTAACTACTAGTCCCTCTTTGCTTATCAAAAATCTTAACAGTTCTCAAATCATTTCACTGGATACACCAGAATACAGTATACTCATTTATAAAACTAGGGTTAAACATCATCGCTGTTTGCCTCAACACTATGGCATCCTATGTCAGAAACTGTCCATCTCAAATGCTAGCTAGAAAAAAAACACTTGTTCTCAATTTTGTACAGAATGGCTATTTTATTAAAATAATGCTTTCCCGAAAAGTTTTTAAAGAATTAAAAAAAAAAGATGCTATTCTTTGACCACACATTAGAGGAAAACAGTGACATATATGAGCTAGCCAAACTACACCACAGATGGATTTCAGAAACATCTCTTAGAACAATCTTCTATTCCAGGGAATATTAACTTACGGAACAAAGAAACCCTGATCCTGGTGTAGTGTCCAATCCCAACAGAAGTCTGGTGATAGAAATCATATAATCCTTTACAAATGACTGTAATGTAAACAAAATATGTATTTATTATGTGTAGTAATTGTACAGAATAGCTCAGTGCAAACATTATACCATTTCTAAAAGGTTACTTCTCATAACACATCATTGAATCCCCACAAAAAAGGAAATAAAAATCTATCCTGGCAGTGTCTTAAATACACAGGTACAGTTAAGATGTCCATAAGGAATTATGGGGAATAATTATTCTCTAGAATATCCTGATAGGCTTAAATTTTATATATGCTGTCAAACATGATAAAAATGTTTTTAGATTTTTAATAACAAAAAACAATGAGCTAAAATAAAATAGAGAATATAAAAAATTTGAAAACTAAAATCTGTAAGGGGATACTCCAAAGGGTTTCTCTGGGACTAAGCTCTTTGTTAATAGAATAAATTTCTAATATTTCAGTAGATCTAAATATTAATGATTAATATTTTAGTATTAAATATCATGATCAAACTATTTGATGTGGTAGCATATATTTTGATATATTACTAGAAGACTAATCAACAGAACATTAAGTTAACAATGCTTCCAATTTCTTCAATTTATTCTTAGCTCTGAGTGAAAAGAATAACTTTCAACTGATACAAGCACATTTCACCATGACATGTAATTATTTCTTAAACTGTACAAAATGACTGTCTTGAATTTGATCTTCAAGTATTACAAAAGTGAAAAGCTTAAATGATTGTCTAGTTATTTTGCATAGCAAAGATTTGTTTTAAGTTATAATACCCTTTAAATCCATTTACTAGACTACTTTGTACAGTACTATTTTGCCAATAGCGAGCATCATAAAACTAAACCCTTCGGTCTAAACAAGAACATAAGGAAACACATCCATTCCCTTTTAAATAGTCAGTCTTGTAGCTATCAAGAGTAGTGGTGACATGCTTCAACTTCATTTGTAACTCAGTGTGTTTGCGAAAGAAGAGGAATTTTTAAACACATTCTCAAGTACTTAAAACTATTTTCCAAAATGAAAATTTGAAAGCACTCATGGAAAAGTAAAGTGAAGTTTTGGCAAATAACTGTTATAAATTATTTTTGAGTCAGATATGGTAATACAGCTAATTTGTTTTCTGTATTTGTCACTAAAGTGTCCCTTATCCAGAGATCTTTTGTCCTGTAACTTCATCATGTCAAAGACAAGAAGTAGGAGTGAGACAAAAAGACAGGGACAGCTCCACCTGATATGACAAAATCCATGCATTGAAACTCATGTAATTCAATCATGGAAGAATCTTTTTCAATTTCATTTAATACCTTTTATTTAAGATAATACTTTTTTCTATCCTCTCCCCGACTCCTCCTCAGATAATACTTTTTTTTTAAAGTAGGCTTCACACCGAGCACAGAGCCCAACATGAGGCTTGAATTCATGACTCTGAGATCAAGACCTAACCTGAGACCAAGAGTTAGACACTTAACAGACTGAGTCACCCAGGCACCCATTAATACTTATTTTTTAATCACTTGTTTTCCAGCTCCACAAAGAGGAAAATTAAGAAAACTGAGAAATATACAAGTGATCTGCATCTTAAGTGGGAAGGGGGAAAAGGACTATTGAGAAGATATAATAAATAAAAACAACTTTCTGGTAAGTTAAAAAAAAAAAGTACCATAAGAAACTCAAACACTATGCAGTTATGAACTCATTTACCACAGGGACGAGGTGGTGAGTAATCAAATGAGATGTGCATGGCCTGAAGATGAGGGTTCACAGTAACCATGGGATAATTTATCTTCCTGAGCCCTTGTATCCCATCTATATATTGTGATTGAAAACAGTACCTATGTCAGAGTTTTCTTTGAGGAAGGAAATGATATTATGTCTAGAATAGAATTACATTAATAGTAAATCACTGTACAATTCTAGTCATTAATAATGATTCTTAAATATATAATATAAACATTTATCCTCAAGAGGATTGGTTCAAATCATTAACCAAAAAAAAAAAAGATGGCATTTAGTAGATCTTAAGAATACATGCATGATTATTATATAATTTTAAGCATTATATATAATTTCTAATATATTTTTGACCCATAAATGACTACTCTTTACCTATCTGAAAAATGAAACATAGCATATCTTGTTTGATGTCAGGCAAAGCTAAATAGACAGTTACTACTTTCAAAATTATTGTTCTATTCACCCTCTCAGCAGTAGCTTCAGAAAACACTAACTTCCTACATTTGTATTTTATAACAAAAATATAAGGTAAAAATAAAGAGAAATAACCACTGTTTTCCACTTCTAGAGAACAGTTTCCCTCTAGTTAGCCCATGTATTAGACTTTCTAGTGAGATTTTATTGAAACATAAAGATTCCAAGGCTACAAAATCTGAAAACCATTGGTGCATAATGACATCCAGCATTTGACTGCTAGTGACATGAAATCTTCAGTTTCAGGACTGCTCTACACTCCCCTCTCTGAGAGATCAGAGGTGTATGTGTGGGAATGGTGTGTGCGGGTGGAAGCCCCGCTCTGGGAGCACCCAGATAATGTATCTGAAAACTTTAGGGTTGAACAGGAGTGTTTATTCTCCTTCGCTGTATTTGTGCGTGGCCTCATCTGGCATAAGCAGATGGTTTGTGACATTGCTAAAGGCATATTCAAGGACATAATTAGCCCGAAGGCCAGTAGAAAAGCTTTAACTATCTTCAGATTAGTTTACTCAATCAAGCACTGCAGAAGAGGGTACATAAAACACATAATCAGAAAGAAAACAGCACAACAAAATGTTTGAATGCTTAATTTGAGATTAAAGCTATCAAATAATTTAAAGCTACATGAATATCTTTTTTCTCTTAATAAAAATATTTATAAATTGTCTGATTACTTGGGTCAGAGAATATGAAATATTACTGCTGTTCAGTTTCTGGTAGCATTTTAAAAAGATTAAAGTATATTGGTGCAAAATAACATTTCTATAAATTTCTTAGCTATGATCAAATGACAACGTTAACTTTGGCATTCAGGAACAAACTAAATGTGTTTTAGATGTTGCAAAATCTTTTCTTATTTTTTCTAGAGCATGCAATAATTAATGGATATTTAATGTTCTTGGTTTATCAGTTTATTGACATCAATTTGGTGTCTTATTTTAAAATATGTGCATTATGAAGAAGGCTATCCTTTTTTTTACTATATTCATTTTTTTCTTAGCTTTTTTTAGTGTGGTAATATGCTTAGAGTAACAGGCAAAATGTATTAAAATGCCACAGTAAACACTGTAGGACACTGATGGTAAAGAATGACTAAAAATTATTTCATAGATTATTCTGAAAAATAGTGTTTTTCCTTAAAAACTTTTTTTTAAGTTAATTTATTTTTTTAATTTACATCCAAGTTAGTTAGCATATAGTGCAACAATGATTTCAGGAGCAGATTCCTTAATGCCCCTTACCCTTAGCTCATCCCCCCCACAACCCATCCAGTAACCCTCTGTCTGTTCTCAATATTTAAGAGTCTCTTATGTTTTTGTCTGCCTCCCTAATTTTATATTACTTTTGCTTCCCTTTCCTTATGTTCATCTGTTTTGTATCTTAAAGTCCTCAGATGAGTGAAGTCATATATTTGTCTTTCTCTGACTGACTAATTTCACTTAGCGTAATACCTCTAGTTTCATCCACGTAGTTGCAAATGGCAAAATTTCATTCTTTTTGATTGCTGAGTAATACTCCATTACACACACACACACACACATTGCATCTTCTTTATCCATTCATCCGTCGATGGACATTTGGGCTTTTTATCTTACAAAATGTTTCATAGGCACATTTGTCATGAACTACACAAAATAAAACACTGAATTACTTCCAAAGCCAATCGTAAGCCAAAGCCATGAGAAACACTGGAGACATTATTCATTTAATAGAATCTAAATCGAATTAGGATAAACATTGTAGAGAGAAAAAAAAAAGGAACACAGCATACCTGGTACAGAAGTGTGTCCAACATACTGATGCTGAACACCCTCCCAGCAGCAAAAGGCAGTCGAAACATAAAGGCCAAATTAGAACCCTTCTCTCGTTCTTTCTGTTCAGAAATTTGAAATAGAAAAATTTGTGAGGATTCTATATTTTATGCATTTCTACTTAAGTTTTCCTGATAAATGTGAAGAAGATATTTTCATTAAAGAGTTGGTAGCTACGAATGTACATTACTTCACACACTGTGTTTGGTGTATATAACTGCATTTTTAATATGTCCCTTTAATTTTCATAACCAAGTTTTCTTCGCCAATTAAAGTACCCAATAATTAAGGTTCATCCTCTCATATGTAAACATGTATTTACTCTTTCTTTTAAGTTTTTATTTAAATTCCAGTTAGTTAACATACAATGTAATATTGGTTTCAGGTTTAGAATTTAGTGATTCAACACTTACTTAGACACTGGGTGCTCATCACAAGTGCCCTCCTTAGTCCCCATCACCTATTTCACCCACCCCCCACCCACCTCCCTTCTGGTAACCATCAGTTTGTTCTCTGTCGTTAAAATATTGACTCTTCATAAATATATCTACAAAAGACTTGATGTAATGTGATAAAAAGAACAAACACGATAAAGATTTTAATAAAATGTAAAAAAAATCTAAAACCACATAAGGTATCATAACACCTGGAAATTTTGCATTTGGATATTCTCCTATGTGAGAACACAAAAATAGGCAGGTAGGAGCCACCACATCCAGTGGTTTCCAACTTTCTGTCCTCTGAGTTTTCATTTCTCTAAATACCTTTTAAGTCATGCCAGCCACACCAAACTGCAGCTAAGCTCTTTAAGTGCCAAAGAAAGAAAGAAAGGAAGAAAGAAAGAAACTCTGTGTGTGTGTGTGTGTGTGTGTGTGTGTGTGTGTGTGTGTGTGTGTGTATTACAGTGTATGGGAGTTTCTTTTGAAAAATTCTGTTGCTATTAACCTCCCTTAATAAATGAAGACATGAGAGCAAATACTTGTGTGAGATTGTAAGGAGTTTCATAAATTAATCTTTTACTTAGTAAACAGTAATCTCAAAAATGCTGGTTTCATTTGTTACCAGCTTTCCTTGGAAAAGATAGATACAGCTAAGCAAATTAAAAAAATCAGCCTTGCTCTGTAAGGCAAAGGAAGTAAGCTCCCATTTCTAAAGCAGCAAATTTGGAGGCTCCTCAAAGGAAGGGAAGCCTCCCATACCCGGATTCTAAAACTGTGTGCAAAAGAGCACTGTTCAGGGAATAAAGGGGACTACCTCTGTTGCTTATTGTGAAGCCATGAGGGTGAATTGACCCCTGGGCTTCCCCTGGACAAACAGATGAGGTCTGTCCAAGAGCTCTTCCTCTTGGATATTCGAGGCCCTTCCAAGTAGCGACAAAAGACAGTACACCACATCCATCCCATCCATCTGGTTGAGAAGACTGTCCAGACTAGAAGAATATCCTCACTTGATATTGTAGGGAGAGGGCAAAAGGAAAAATAAGCAAGTGGTTCCCCAATTTTTGTCTGTGTTCATTACATCATAGTATGTTCTCTAATTTAGGAGCCTGGATGTCAAGAATGCTTAGTTTGAATGGTACGTGTAGGTGGTTTGGAGATGACTTCTCACTTCTTCCCAGCATGGATATTGATGAGTCAGATTGGCTGTCTGGTGAAATACAAAACTTCCTTCCCCGGATTCAGATTCCACCTCACAGTAGATAATACCTTCATCTTAGAGCATTCACTGTTCTTAATGTCAGCTCTGCAAATCCTCCTCATTCTCTAAATGGTTATTATGCTTTACACCCTCAGAAAAAAACTTTCACACCCAAGGATGCTGCCCTTCTCTGTGTGTGAATAATTCTGCATTTGTGACTTACTGTCTTTTTTAGTATTAACTTTCCTTACAGCAGAGAAAAAACACCAAAGATCCTATAGTGCAATTTTTGAGGTTTACCAATTTTAACGTTATAAGAGCTCAAGTAACTCATTTCATCTTGATGAGAATACATTCCACAATTTCTTTCCTCTAGACAATAAACAAGTTGGAATAATTTCTTAAACCTCCCTTTATAAATGTCATTTTTATATATGGGTAAAGAAAGAATTATACATACTAATACTTAGTCTTACCATCCATTCCGGTGTGATTCTTGTGACAACATCATTTATCTACCTTTCTGTATCTCAAAAACAACACATAAACTAGCAGTTATACATTGGCAGTGCACAGTCCAAATTGGAACTACAGGGAGTGTCATTTGGCCTGCATGAATTTACTAAGGCTTAATAAGTTCCAACATTTAACCTAAGAGTCTAAATTTCTGATTCCTTTTAAATTTGGAAAATCTGATATCATAGGTCATGTCAACAACTGGCCATAATTGAAAGCATCTGCTTCCTTTTAGATTCATTTTTCTTACATATGATTTCCTTTTATCTATATCACCTGCTTGCAAATGTTCAGGCTCTCGGTTTCCACTTCGGAAGATAAGATACTTAGTTGGAAATGAGTTAAGGGATGTTAGCTCATACCTTGTTTAAACAGTAACTTATATCAGAAGTAACATAGTAAAATAAAAACACGTTTACAATGTGTGTTAAGTTAAGAAAAAAATAGAAGAGAGATTTGACTATTCCCGTGGCTTTGGAAAAAAACAAAGCAGTGCAATCAAGAAACACTTATCCATTAACTCTTATGTATCAGGCACTGAACTGGGTTGATAGGATGCAAAGATAATTAACAGACGACTCCAATTTTGCAGGTAGTCATAGTTTTACTTAAAATCAAACATTTACAAAGCCATGTGATGTGAGCCTGTAGAAGTTTAAGTCTCAGGAGGATGCAGATGGTGTCGGAGATGAAATGACATCAGAGTAGAGCCTTAAAAGACAAGCTTGCCAAACAAATAAGAAGCAATCATGCATTCCATCTGCATGATCTTATTACTTCTGCTTTTTTTTTTTATAGGATAGGAGATTTTAAATATTTACACTTTCATTAGCTTTGGTTTTGAGAAAAGCAACACTGATTCCTTCTTGTGGTTCTATAAAACTATAAAATAAGTTACATGCATTTACTTTTAAAAAATAAAAGTTCAGTACCATTTAATGTTGTTCAAAAGTTGTAACTCATAAAACACAACTATCATTTTAAAAGTTAACAAAATAGGCTAAATCAAGATAATTCCTATGACAAGGGGAGGCCTGAAAAACAAAACAGCTTGTGACATACAGGTACCTCACTGAAAAGAGATCAAGAATTAGAACCAAATAAAATATCTGCAGAAGCAGTTGTCAGTTGCCACTAGGGAAATTTTGGAAGAGAAAAGGTTAGAAAATAATACTGACACAATAATTAAAGGAGAAACTCCACTCTGGCTAGATGATCAGCATAGACATGATGTTTTGAAGGGTACTTAAAAAAAGAGTTTGCTTTATTTTCATCAAGCATGAAAAGTATCATTCAAGAGATTGTTAAGTAAGGAAGCCTATGAATTTAAAGGTAATATTTAAATATTTGAATCCATGGAAGATAAACGAAGGATGCATAAATTTCCTGTGGAAGTTTTATGGCATAGGCTATCCATAAAATTTATGTCATGATTTTTAAAAACTAACAGGAGCTGAAATGAATGGCTCACTGCTGAGTCTGGACTATTTTTGGTTTTCAGACTACTTCCAAAAGATTCTTCCATGTGTTCTGCTTAAGTAGGTTATAATCACATGAACACATAATGAATTTTTGTTACAATTGTCCCTCTAGTTGTAACATTCAAAATTGGGACCCCAGAGACCAAAGTCATTTTCAAAGTAAAATTATAATCGTGTATGAATATACCATTGTCTGTTTGATATATTAAAAATAAACTGTCATAAGTTTAGTCGCACAATTTGATGACACTATTTGAAACTTCTTGAATAAAATTTAAGAAAGTTACATAAATAAATTAAGAAAATATAGTGATTACAGGCAGAACAAAAAAAATTAAAGAATAACTAAAGTTACTGGAAACTAAAGATTTTTTGCAAAAAAACCCCAAAGAATATTGAAATGTCTGTATTCAATTAATTTGATAGAGTTTGTTTATGATAGTAAATTTATTACAAGTAGGAACAGGTCTATTGGGACTACTAGATCCCTATTATATTACTTGGAGGGATTTGAAAGAGGATTTTGAACGACAAAATAAAATATGAGTTTTATATCGTGGAATAATTTATGGACAACAGAAGGTAAGCTAATTATTTGGAATATTTTCTGAGTCTGTGTTTAGTCAAATCAAGCTACATATAATGACAGGATTAAGGATAGACACTTTCAAGAAACTTCTCTACAGTTTATGCCATATCGAAAAATATTTAAGATTAACTAACTTACAAATAAGTGTTCACTTTATCAATATAATAAATCAGGTACTGTGCTTACTTCAAAGTTTTGAAATGACACGGTTTTTCTACCTGAACTGTGACTTGAGCTTTTAAACAACTTAGCATTGCAAACATGAAGCCTTTTTTAAAAGCCTAAGTTATGCTTTGTCTAATTTTTTGGAAAACATTGAGGAGGACTGGCATTAGTTCTTCTTTAAATATTTGGTGGAATTCCCCCAAAGACATATATATATGATCCTGAGCTTTTCTTTGTTGGGAGGATTTTATTACTAATCCAATCTCCACACTAGTTACAAGTCTTTGCAAGACTTTGTATTTTTTCATGATTTAGTGTAGGTAGGTCATAGGTTTCTTGGAATTTATTCCCTTCTTCCAGGTCTAGTTTCTTGGTGTATAATTGTTCATAGCAGCTCTTACAATCTTTTTACATTTCTGCAGCATCATTTGTAATCTCTTCTTTAATTTTTGATTTTATTTTATTTGAGTTTTCTCTTTTTTTTCCTTGTCTAGCTAAGGATTTGCCATCTTAAACATTTAAAGAATTAAAGCCAGTCTGTCTCAAACTCTCCCAAAAAATCAATTAGGAGGAAATATTCCCCATTTGTTTTATGAGGCCAGCACAAACAAAGACACCACAAGAAAGGAAACTACAGGTCAATATCCTTGATGAGTGCAGATGCAGAAATCCTCAACATACTACTAGCAAACCTAATCTAACATCACATTAAAAATAGCATAGACCATGCAAACAACCTGTTAGAACTAATAAAAACAATTTGGTAGAATTGCATGACACTAAATCAGCGTACATAAATCAGTTGCATTTTTTCCCACCAACAGCAAACTTATCTGGAAAGGAAATTAGGAAAACAACCTTTTGATAAAAGCACTAAAAAGAAAAAAATACTTCACAATGAACTTAACTAAGGAGGTCAAATACTTATATACTGAAAACTACAAAACATAAAAGCAAGAAATTAAGAAATGAAAACATATTCTGTATTCACAAGTTAGAAGACCTAATATTTTTTAAATATCCATACTACTTAAAATGATGTACAGATTCAGTGAAATCCTGTTAAAAATCCTCATGGCATTTTTTACAGAAATAGAAAAAAATAATTCTAAAATTCCTATGGAATCACAATACTCTGAAATAACCAAAGCAATCTTGAGAAAGCAAAGCAAAGCAGGAACTATCATACTTTCTAATTTCAAAATATATTACAAAGCTACATTTATCAAAACAGTATGCTATTGGAATAAAAACAGACATATAGACAAGTGGAACAGAACAGAAAGCCCAGATATATACATAATAAGGAAAGGACAGTCTTTTCAACAAATGGCTCTGGAAAAACATGCAAAAGAGTGAAATTGGACCCTAATTTTATAGCATACACAAAAATCACCTCAAAATGATTAAAGACTTAAATGTATGACATGAAATTTTTTGTAGTTTTAAAGGTTTATACCTTCAGAAGAAAACACAGGTGAAAGCTTCATGACATTGATCTTAGCAATGATTTTATGGATATGACTCCAAATGCACAGTCAACAAAAATAAAAATACACAATTGGGACTACACCGAACTAAAAAAGCTGTGTACCGCAAAGGAAACCATCAACAGAATAAAGGGCAGACTACAGAATCAGAGAAAATATTTGCAAGCCACATATCTGGCAACAGGTTAATATCCAAAATATACAAGGAAATCTTACAACTCAATAGTAAACAACAACAACAAGCAAATAACTCAATTAAAAATGACTTAAGAACTTGAATGAATGTTTCTCCCAAGAAGAACTACCAATTCAACAGCTATATGAAAAGAATGCATATCACTATTTATCAGGGGGAATTAAAAGGATAATGATATATCATCTCACACCTAACGGGATGGCTATTATAAAAAAAAAAAAAAAGCTAGTGAGGATGTAGAGAACTTGGAACCCTTGTAAACTGTTGGTAGGAATATAAAAATGTTCACTGTAAAACACACACACACAAAATGAAAAAACAGTATGGGAGTTCTTTAAAAAAATTAAAAATAGATCTACCATATGATCCAGTAATGACATTTCTGGGTTTTTACCCCCCTAAAATTAAAATCAGGACCATGAAGAGATATTAGTACTCATGTTCACTGCAGCAGTATTCACAATGCCAAGATATAGAAACAACCTAAATGTCCATGAACAGTTGAATGGATAAAGAAAATGTGGTATAATCATGCAGTAGAATACCATCCAGTCCTAAGAAAGAAGGAAATTCTGTATATGCAGCAACATGGATCGACCTAAGGAACACTAGGCAAAGTGAAATAAGCTAGTCACAGAAAGACAGATACTACGGGATTCTTACTCATATGAAGTATCTAAATTAGTCAAATTCATAGAATCAGAGTGTGAAATGGTGGTTACCAGGGACTAGGGGAATCTGGCAATGGGGAGTTAATGGTCTACAGGCATAAAATTTCAATCAAGCAAAATGAATAAGCTCTAAAGATCTGTTGTACAATACTGTGCCTATAGTCAACAATAACATATTGCACACTTAAAAATTTACTAAGAAGGAAAATCTCATATTAAGTGTTCTTTCTAAAACAAATTAAATAAAAAATTGCTCAGAAGCACCTATTTCTTTCTAACTCTTTGGCTACCAATCTTATTCCCTTCGTGTATATATTTGTTCGGTATGGATAACTGCAGATGGCTTCCTGTGGTCAGTGCCTGCCAAGGGTTCTTATTGTAGTTTGGGCCTTGAAACAGAGGGTTGATTAAGTGTATTGTCTTCTCTGACTCTGGATTCAAAAATGAGTTGTGCCTTGTAACCAAACAAAGTAAAACAACTAAATAATGATAGAAATACTTATTAATATAGAGGGGGAAGTAATAAGAAAAGACAACATTGGTTTAAACTGCTTGTCTAGTGTGATATTCATTTTAATACTTCAAATATAAAATATACTCAACAGTTATCATCGTCACCCTAGATGGCATTTTTTGTGATTCCCCGGCATTTTAAAAAAATTTTAATGTTTTATTTATTTCTGAGAGAGAGAGAGAGAGAGAGAGAGAGACAGCGTGAGCAGGGAAGGGTCAGAGAGAGAGGGAGACACAGAATTTGAAACAGGCTCCAGGCTCTGAGCTAGCTGTCAGCACAGAGCCCGAAATGGGACTCGAACCCATGAACCACGAGATCATGACCTGAGCTGAAGTTGGTTGCTTAACTGACTCAGCCACCCAGGCACCGGCATTTTTTTTTTTAACTCACCAAGAAATGAAATAGATTCTGCACTCTCTTTCTCTCTCATATGTATATTTATATCTACACTTATATCTATATGTATCCAAGTTTATTAAAAGACAAATAATTGCTGGCCTCCTTGAAAACAATAAATAATCACTATATTATTTATCTTCATAAATTATTTAACTGTATACAACTATAAAATTTTAATAATTGAACTTTTATAACTTGTCAGTTATATAAATTCTTTATTGCACTTGCTATTTCATTTCTAATAGTTTTAAGAGTTTGATACATGTTTTCATATTTACAATATACACATACATGGCTGCTTTGTGGCATCATTTCAGGGGAAGCCACTTACATCACAGTTTCTATGTACTTCCTAGACTGTGTCCTGTGCAACTTTATTGGTCAAATGTCAAGGTTTTTGTTTTAGTCCGTTGGGCTGCTATCATAGAATACCACAGACTGGGTAGCTTATCACCAACAGAAATTTATTTCTCATGGTGTTGGAGGCTAAGAAGTACAAGATGAAGGTGCCAGGAGATTCAGTGTCTGGCAAAAGCCCACTTTCTGGTTCATAGACAGACATCTCCCTGTGTCCTCACATGATAGAAGAGTTCTCTGGGGTATCTTTTATAAAAGCACCACCCTGGGGCGCCTGTGTGGCTTAGTCGGTTAAATGTCCGACTTTCGCTTAGGTCATGATCTCGCGGTTCGTGGGTTCAAGCCCCGCGTCCGGCTCTGTGCTGACTGCCAGCTCAGAGCCTGGAGCCTATTTCAGAGTCTGTGTCTCCCTCTCTCTCTGACCCTCTCCTGCTCAAGCTGTCTCTCTCTCTCTCCTAGAAATAAATAAAAATATTTAAAAAAAAAAAAAAAAGCACCACCCTCACGCACCTTTTATAAAAGGCTCCACCCTCACGACCTACTCACCTCCCAGAAGCCCTACTTCCTAACATCAACACATCAGGGGTTAGGTTTCAACCTATGAATTTGGAGGGAGGGGACACATTCAGTCTATGGAAACTTCAGACATATTGTATGAAATCATAAATCATAGTACTAGGAACATTCTTAATAGATAAATTTGCACATAAAATAATTATCCACAGGGGCACCTGGGTGACTCAGCTGATTAAGCATCTGACACTTGATTTTGGCCCAGGTCATGATCTCACGATTTATGAGATGGAGGCCTGCATCGATCCCAGCACTGACAGTACAGAACCATCTTGAGACTCTCTCTCCTGTCTCTCTGCTCCTCACCCCACTTGTGCTCGCTCTCTCAAAAACAAATAAACATTAAAGAGATATTAGTAATTATCCACACAAGTAACATTTTATCACTCCTCGAGTGGATTAGGTAATGCTTTTCTACATTTAAAAGAAATAGAAACTAATATCAACATTCTCTTCAAGTTCTTTCTGGACCAGTATGGGAAAAGGTAAGTATTTTCTTCGAAACAGGATAAAAAAACTTTCCTAATGAATCAAATCCAGTGTAGGCAGCTAACACCAAACTTCCATTCAGCCATCTAGTACTTTGATTATGAATAAAAAGTAGTTAGAAAAAAAAGGTCATGTGTTATGTTTTTTCCTATATATCTATGCCTCCCTTCCATGTATTTATTCTATTGGAAACCTTTAGCATTTAGCAAGGTATTTGGCTCATAACAAGTGCTTAGTAAATAGTTATTGGCTTGAATTTAAATTAAGAATATGTAAAATTTGCCTTCTTGTTTTTACACAGTGGATATATTACAAAAATAATTCTGATAGTCTCCACTTGCTTCTCCCAGAAGCTGTCTCCAATTTTTATCATTTTTCTCTATCACTGACTACAAAGTGATATGATTTACAGACATGACTCTTTGCAGTCTGACACCAATTCTGTAACACCAACTCGATGTCCTACACTTCAGTTTGATTATGACACTACCAAGAGTTGACTCAGACCCCACAGGTTGAGGGCTCAGTCCCACAAGACTATTCCCAGCCAAAAGTCTCATGTGTCTCCAAGGAAACTGTACTTCTGTCCAGACTGCTATAAATTTGGGTCTGTCTACAGCGTCTTCAGTTTTGATAATTTGCTAGAATGCTGAGAGGACTCATGAAAATGCTATATTTAATAATTATCATTTTATTATAAAGAATGAAAATGAATGGTGGATAAGAAGGTAAAGTACAGACAGCAAGTCTGGAAGGATCCTGGGTACAGGGGCTCTGTCTCCCTAAAGTCAGGACACGCTCCTTTCTTGGTACGTCAATATGTTGACCTACCAGGAAGCTCTCGAATCTTTATTTTTCAGGTTTTATCAATTTCATTATGTAGACATGATTAATTAAGTCATTGGCCAGGTGATTAAACCCAATGTCCAGCCCCTCTTCTGTCCCTGGAGGTTTGGAAGGTGATGAAGACATTGAAATTCTATATTCTACATTCAATATTCTAATCATGAGGTTGCTTTTTTCTGGTTCTCATCCTGAAGCTACCTCCTCCATGAGTTGCCTCCTTAGCATAAAATCAGGTATGATTGAAAGATATGAAGAACAAAAGACAATCTTATCACTCATAAATTCGAAGACTTTTTGAAGCTCTGTGTGAGGATCCAGGGACAAAGATCAAATATATATTATTATTATACCACACTATTCAACTCACATTTTCATTACTTTGCCTCTTACATCAGTGTGCAATTACCATAAGATTGCACAAGTGTAATTATGATCATTATTGGGGAATGGTGATAGTTCAAAAGCAATTTTAAAGGAAGCAGTTTTAAAGCAAATTGTGCCATAAGTATGAATAAAAGGCTTTTTTATGAAATGCATCAAGACAAGGGAGATGAAATGAGACTTCAGAGGAAATGAGATCAAAATTTCTCTTTTTAATATTGTTGTCCTCCTCTTCTCTGCTTCCTTATTACCTGTAACATTTTCCATCTCTGCTTAACTCCAACACAGTGTTTCTGATGCCTGTTACACTTATTTTGTTAGGGGAAGTGTCAATGACCCAACATGACCAATGTCCAAATGTGGGAAGTAATACTGGGAAAATACTGGCAGTAATGAGAATATCCAAAACAAAAAGAAAAATGTAAAGCAAAACAACTCAAGAACAAAAGTAGACAACAACAAAACAAAGATCGGATGAAGAGAAAATGCCAACTAAAGCACTTAAGGTTCAGAAAATGTCTTGACAGATTGCACATATTTGAAAAAAATCAGTGTGATATATTGCACGTGACAGAAAATGTTGATTGTCCACCAAAATCCATTGCTCAATTCTTCTTAGGCACATGACTGAATTACATTTCCCAGTCTCTCTTGAGGTTGGGTCTGGCCACACGATTGAGTTCTAGCCAATGGCATATAGATGGAAGTTTATTTGCCATTCCCAGTCCTGGCCCATAAGCTTCTACCTGTTTAATATTGCTGTGTATATACTGTTATTTGCTGCCTTTAGTTGGGCATTACAAGGACAGTTGCTCAGGCAAGAGCTAGTTTCAAGTAGAGGCTAAAAATAAGCATGTACCTTGGAGATTAGGAGCTGCCAGTATTTAAAAATTATGTGCTTCTAAATGCCAACAGCATAGGAGAAAACTGAAACAAGGCACTGAACCACAAAAGTCCAACTCAACACTATTATCTCAATAACCTCAAGGCAGCTTCCAAGGAGATAGGGAGATGCGTGGATTGAGACAATGAAATAAAATTCTTAAAAATTATAGTTTAAGAAAGAATTTTGAAGATGGTCTGGCCATAAAAATTTATGGAAGTAAATATACCAGAAGTTTATCAAATTTTTGAGAGAAATTAGCAGATGAGTCTGAAATACCATTAGACTTTAAATGTCTTGGGCAAAAATGCTTTCATAAACTTAAAATATCTTTAGATTTTTTTCAAATTTGCATTAGCAATAAGCAGGATACAAAACTCACACAGGATGCAAGAAGTATATACTCCCAAAGTGACGTGGATAAAAATAGCTTAGGAAGAAGCCTAAGGTGAGACAAAGGTCACATAAAACAATAAAAGGAATACCTCCGGACAGCAAATCTAAAAAACATAATCAAGGAATAATCAAGGACTTTCCTTTTTGCAAGAACAGACAGAGGTCCACAACAATCATCTATTATTCACATCATTGTCACAGACCAGTAATCCTTCCTTGTTCTCATCTCAATTCTCTCCTTTTCCTAATGGAAGTTATTATTCTGGATAGTCTTCCGTGAGTGGCCTCTTCCAGAGAATCCTTATAGATTATTACTTCCATTACCAACAGCAACCAAGGTTCTATTAGAATGCAAAGTCTACCAGGAAACCACCCAAATGTAATCATCACACAAGTAAAGCAGCCAGGGTCAAAGCAATCTAATCTTCCACATGCATCCTGACAAATTCCCGCACTTCTTGAGTTTAAATGGAAACCACTTAGTGTCAAAAAAGTGTGGCAAGCAGCCCAGCTGTTGTTTGTTTCTAGTTTAAAACCTTGATTATGTTTCTAAAGGTGAAGGTTTCATCTGTGTAAGTGCATCTAATTACAGATAGAATAAAATGATATCCATAATTACATTAGAAAGAATAAAAATCTACCTACTCCTCAGCCAATATAACTCTAGAATGTGTGATTCAAATACTAGAAATAAAGGTCAGTTTCCTAATCTTAAAAACATCTCCTTGCATCCAGAAGACAAATATAGAAAGATAATTACTTTAGATAATAAGTTAACTGTATTTATATCAGATAAAAAGCACTGATTGGAAATGAACAGTTACCATATCATTGATGGTACATGTGTTAGTTTACAAGACCTGCCATTACAAAGTACCACAGACTGTGCCGCCTACACAACAGAAATTTATTGTCTCGGAGCTCTGGAGGCTGGATGTCTGAAATCAACGTGTCAGCACCATCGGTTGCTTCAGTCCTTAGACCGTAAGTGAAGGCTCTGTTCCAGGCTGTTCTTGGCTTGTGAATGGCTGTCTTCTCCCTATTTCTTTTCACATTGTCTTCCCTTTTGTGTTTCTGTTTCTGTATCCAAATTTACAATTTTTATAAGGATGCCAATTGTATTAGATTAGGACCCATCTGGTCTTTAATTCAGTTGCCCCTATAAAAACCTTATCTTCAAATAAGATCACATTCAGAGATAATAGAGATTAGGACTCCAACACGTTTTTTTTCAGGGGGAGGAACACAATTTAAGTCAAAACAGCACAAAAGTCTAAAAAGTTTCTATATGACAAAATCCCTATTTCAGTGGATAAAGTGGTAATAACTGAATTGAAAAAAAAATCTTCTCTGATTTTATAACCTCCAAACTAATTGGTTTGAATTCCAAATCCCCTGGTCCCTCAACTTCTAAATAATTAGGGAATGTACCGATTCCATTATTCTTTTTGGGAAATACTTAAAATATGTATGGGCAAATACAAACCTAAAAAATAAATGAATTCCCCTGATGCCAAAAGACACAGAAAACTCATTCCTTCCCGTTCTTTTTGCTAAAGCATTTCTTTTAGAAAACTTGCAATTGTAAGTTCCTTCTGTCTATTTGAGAGGGATGCAAACCTTTTGAAAACCTGAATAATCTCTGGCCAGAATTTTTATCTCAGTGAAGTCTTTCTTGGAGCTTTAGAAAGATCTTTCTGAAATGTGAACATAGAGCATCCTGTCGCTCTCTCTCCTTGAGAGTCAGCCTAGGTGCCTGCCTCAAAGTCATAGCTTTTACTTGTTGCAGAAATACAAGAAGTTTTATTTTTCCTTTCTATCAAGACATTAGCATGTATGCAAATTATTTTATTTGCCTGGCTATATAAAAGTGTGAGATGCCTTTCCATTTCTGCAGTCTCCTTAGTGAATTGCTTGAGATATATTTCACAGTCTGATTTAATGCTTATTCAAGTAAAGCTTTCCTACATTTGTGAAGAGGATTTCTGGACTGGCAGAAGACTTTAAATTAATTCCTCAACAAAAATAAAAATCTCATTTTTTCTTCTTTTTCCCTGATGCAATACACATGCAATAATACAGACACACAGTCAACACTACTGAAAACATCTTCCACAATTATGACCTTGAACCATCTATTAGGCATAAAATTGAATACACAGAATGGAATATTTATTAGTGACATCCGCAACATTTTATAATTATGTTTTTGGTACCATTTATTTGGGTACTGATTATATGCCAAAACTGGACTAAATGGTTTGGATAGATCATGTGGTGTAATTGTGCAGTGCTCCTATTATTTGGCTATTACCATTATTTCCAGAGAAAAATCCAAAGCCATCAATGTGTAAATAATTTATTTAGCCAGTTTCCATTCCTAGAAAGTAAAGAGAAATGGACCAGTCTGACTCCAGAGCTTGTATTCTTCATCATTAGGTGATCTTCCCTCACATTGTCATGAAGGAGACCATCAGACACCCTGCCAGCACCGATTCCAGCTGGGTTCCTGATCACTGGGTTTGCCTGTGGATGCTAGGCCAATTAACTCTGCCTGCCACCACCCTTTCCGTGTTGTTAAAGCAGATTGCATAATGGAAGCTTTCTGTCCTGAATGTTACTGTCTTTAAGATTCTCAGCACTGACTTGACAGCTATGTAATCTTGGAAAACATATTTTACCTGGCTTAAACTCAGTTTCCTCTTCTGAAGGCAGTGCCTAATGGCAACTTCACTATGACAACAAAGACAGTCAGAAAGGTTCGACTAACAGAATGTATGTGACCAGCTCTGAAGATGGATATCAACAAACCAGAGTTTAGAAATGGCCTTACTCAGCAATATATTTCCTAGGAAATAGGACTATGTAATCAAAACAAAATGAAGTGAGAAAATGAACTAACCAAACAACAACAACAAATATAAGGTATCATTTTCTGTATCTCTTATATTGTTATAAATAATGAAGATGGAATAGATTTAACACATTTTCACATGTATAAGATTGAATCATATTGTTTTCTCTTGTATGAAATTCTCCCAGTATTACTAATATCAAATCAATAAATTAAGATCTTAGTTCCAAAACAAGAATTCACAACAGCATTTTTATTTTTACTATCCCATGGCATTTATATATATATATATATACACACACACACACACACACACATGTATGAATTTCAGAGTTACTCTTTCAAGAAAAATAGTTAAATGCAACCTCCTTAATATGAAGTCTTACCTTTTCCAGTTTTGAAAGAGCAAGAGAGTAACAGTCTTTGGCTCTGAATTGCATGAATCTCATGTTGGCTGGGTGAGTAAGCTCTGTGATAATACTGAGACTGGAAAACAACCTACATTTAAAAACACACACACACAAAAAAGCATTTGCATCACACTAACAATTCAATATGGTACTTTTTGTAACAACATATTTATGAATGAGTGATTCCTAGCCTTAGGCATAAAACTACATGCAATTACAACAGCAGGCATTGCCACATAAACTGTCTGTATAATGCAAGAAAAATGAAATGCTATTTCCCAAAAAATATTTTAACCAACATTTTAGCACTATAAGAAAATTAAAATTAGTAAGTTGGCCTTTTATTAGACATTTTCTCTACAGTTATGAAATGACATAGAAGAGAAGCTAATGAAGCTAATTTAAGAAATTACAAGTAACTTTGTGGATAATATCAAAATAGAAATTTATAAGATGAATATGACAATAGACAAAGATTCCATATGATGAGTTTATTGTCCATAATGTGAGTTCTTTGATCGTCTAATATTCCCTATTCTCATAGTATGCGATTTTAAATGTCAAATCTTGCTACAATGAATTCCTGAGAAAAGAAAATATTTTAATTCAAATAACATTTTATTGTAATGAATTGAGGCCAAGGCTCAATTGATAGTGTTATTGTAGAAAGATCCTGAGAGTTTTCACATGACCCATAGCTTTGCATTAGGTTTCTTCCTATTCACATCCTTCCCCCAAAACACACACACACACAAGATAATAGTTGTCAGATCATAACTTCATTACTGTTATTTTTATTAACTAAGGGCAATGTTTAATATCTAATTTAATAAATAATAATGAAGTGTTTGTTATTGGAAAGCGCTGGTCTCCAAGACCTAAAAAGAGATATAAAGAGAAATTCTTGCCTTTAAATTAGACTCTACTACCCAATAGAGGACACTATAAAAATGTGTATGTTATAAGGCTGTACATATTTTCCTAAGAGTGATAAATATGGCTGACTGAATCTCACAGACTATGCAGCATTAAGACACCAGTGAAGAGACTGCTTGTGAGAAGCATCCAGGACAGTGCTGAGATGTAAAACCAGAGAAGTAATTTCTGAGAAAAACATAGCTGCAAACCAATGAAAATTTATTTCACCTTTTGGGAAATTTTTATTTTCTCTGAGAAATATAGCTTTTATCTTTCATACATATTATTATTCAAACTTTGGATACTTCTGTGATTACTTGGATGATATAATCCTTTTCTAACACATATCAAGTAGAAATACATAGCTGACTAACAATGAATGGTAATATGGCTGAATGACCTGGTCATTGTATTTAAGTGACATGTACGGAATTAGATAGAACCAAAAAGTTTATATGATGTGTCATTTGTGTTCTATACAAATGAACCTATACCATTATGTTATTTTAAACTGAGAAAGTGAATGTATTGTCTAAGTCTGCCACCTAGTGAAAATCTAGAACTAAAAAATACTTAAATAATGAAGTTTTATTGCATTGCCTTTTATATCTATAAAGTATTACTTACATTCAATTATAATACATTTATAAATTTGGTTTTGTAATAGCTTTAATTATGTACCTTTAAAATATGAATCTGTATATCTATTTCTGGGCTTTAATGTGACCTAAACACATTTTGAATATAAACACTTAAGAAATAAAATGACATAATAAATCTATATTCCCCTAGGTACTAGGATCATAACAAAGCAATATTGTAATTGAAAAATAATATGGTCTGGGGTGTCACGGTGGCTCAGTAGCTTAAGTGTCCAACTTTGGCCCAGGTCATGATCTCGCAGTTCATGAATTCAAGCAGTGCTGACAGCTCAGAGTCTGGAGCCTGCAAGGGATTCTGTGTCCTCCTTTTTCTCTGTCCCTCCCCACTCATGATCTCTATCTCTCTCAAAATTAATAACATTATAAACAAGAAAAATAATATGGTTTTTTCTATTTAAAACTTTTTCACAATTTATGTTCTAATTTATTGATGTAAGTACCTCTGTGGAAATGTGGAAAATCTATGGAATAGTTCTCTGCTTGAATTAATTTATTCAAAAAATACTTTAGACAGACATGCCCAGTTATGCTAACTAATATAAAGATGAAAAACACACCATATACGCTACTTCACGGATCAATGGGAGAATTCTGAGAATAACTGCAATTATATATTCAAGAAAAACAAACATAAGGACATAAAAAATCTGGAAAATATTCACAATATTTTAATTTTAAAAACTGAGCTAGTGTGCTACACTAAAATTTCGATTTGCTGTGGTGGCTACGAATGATGTTTCTGAATAACAAGCATATATATTAATATATAGGTAGACAGATACACTTTGATATGTAAAACACTAGTTTTAGATTACAATTGACTCTCAACACTAAAATAAATGTGAATATATTTTAATCTTTTACAAATACTTTTTAAACACTTTAAGTCTGAGATATCAGATATCTCTGTATTTAAAATTTTTATCTATGTAAACCAATCAAAATAATAAAAATATTTCAGCACTATATAAATGATTCATTCTTGGATTTATACATATTCATTATCACTATTTTCAATTATGTCATTTTGCACGGTCATAGGTATGGCATTTCTTCAATAAGTATGATTACTGTGCCAATAACCATTTTGGATATCTTGTGCCAAGCTAAAGACAATATCCTCTATTTTATTTTTATTTTCTAACTTGCCATTTATGCTTTTAGCATCCTGGGGATTCAAGTCTAACTGGATAGCTCTCCCCCACTAGTACTTTTTCCTCAAAGCACTCTTCACATCCTGGCTAAAATAGTCTTTTTAAACTCTATCCTTCAATGATTTCTTTCCTGGTTTTTTTTTTTTTTTTATAATGAAGATCAACTTGTTACCATGCTCTACAAAGCCATGAATATTCTGGTTCTTTTTCTGACTTCAGCCTCATGTTGTCAGTTTTCCACTTGCTCTGCTCCAGGTCCTCGAATAAGCCAACCTCAGTACCCAAGAGCCTTTGGATATGCTGCCCCCTTGTGGAATGTTCTAATTCTCTCCTTATCTGCTTAGTCTATGGAGTAAACAACAGAGTCAATTCTTCAGGGAGGTAGGTGTTCCTTGATCCACTTGACTAGATTATACATTCTTATTGTCTGCACCTGTATAACATTCTACTCTTTTCAGTAGTTGCTACATTTATAATTCTACAGTTGAACTTCTTGTTTAATATGTTCACTGCTTAGACTATCACTACTTAATCATACGTCTGCCTTAGGCAGGTGCTGCAGCCATAGCATTCTGTATAGTCCCCAAACTTACTGGATGCTCAATAATACCATGAATAAATCACAACTGCAGGTGTTTATAGATGTCCTCTTGACCTACTAGGGGTTAATGCAGGAATTTTTCTGATTCTTGCAGACACAGATCCATGACTTGATTGAATGTTCCCATTGCCAGAGCACTATCTTACCAGTTTGATCAGCTACATTTTAGGGGAAAAAACGCAAAAGCAAAAATATCTTCATATTAAAACAAAATCAGCCTAAGGGACTTCTGAACTAAATCATTCCTGGACTTTTACAATGCAAATAAAACTAATATTAATTAAATAAAGAGGCCATTAGACTGAGATGGCTCTATACTTCAGCAGGTTACTGAAGCAAATCAACACCTCAGCCTATACGTTGCCTCAAGGTAAGAAATCAAAACCAAAGGACAGCCAATCACAAAGAGCCAACTAGGCTTTCTCAAATAATGCAACCACTTAAGCTGTAGCCAATCAAATAATTTCCTTGCTTTATTTCCACCTCTCCTCTGTAAGCCCCTAACTCCTCTCCCTGGAGCGTTTCTAACCATTTCCTGCCGGGCACTGACAAATCTGAACTGATTTTTGTTCAAATTAATTAAAAAATGTTTAATATGCATGAGTTCATCTTTTAAAAATCAGCAAGTATTTGCTTTTGTACCCATTCTGTTTTAAACTAATGTTTATCTATACTGTGTGCTCTCTAGAAAAACGTTTGCTTCACAACTCCTTGAGTAAGTTTTCTCATCTCCCTTTCTCCTGATACACAGACTTAGGCTGTTGGTTTGAATCAGCCAATTTTTTCCTATATAGGATAGGACGAGCTAGTAAGTTGCTCAAAAATTCAAAAAATTCAAAAATATTGAATATTTTTTTTGCCCTCAGTTAAATGAGAACAGTGATAGATGCCATTGATATGGCAAACATTCTCAAAGTAGAACATTTTGATAGTCTGACATGCCATTTTGACGTGGTTGTTTTTTTAATTCAAGGCACACTTTGGCATGCTTCTTTAAATTTAGTTTAGATATTAACACTTGTTCATAAAACTGTGAAAAGAGGCAATATTTTCAACATACCAAGTGCTTGTGAGGTAACACCTTAGCAAGAGAAACTTAAATTTTAAAGTGAGGACCTGCTTTTCTTTCAATTTGGAAATCAGACACTAATTTAGCAAATCTTTCTAGAATGACTCATGAGTGTTTTCTCTTAGATGTGTAAACTAAGGTCCTTAGGCACAGGAGAGGAAAAGGTTTAACCACATCTGACTTGAAAAGACTTTATCTCCTATAGTTTTTGGTACGTGGAAATGGTCTCTAGGGTTGATGGGCCAATTGCTTAGGATTCAAGGAGTCTCTTCTGAGTAAAGTACTAGAGATACTCTCTTACCCAGAGAATCTAGAACACCTGGAATAGATTGTCCCTGAAGAAGTTTGCTGCTTGCTATAAAGGGCTACTCAGAACCCACAAAGGTAAACTCATCATGAATGAAGGGACAAATCTGGGCAAGTGATCAATACAGGGTCTGCTTAGGTTGTTCTGGTGACAAAGCTTGGCTGAGGCTGGAGGCTCCTCCTGTCCCAGCCATCTCAGAACAAACTTAAGGAATGTTTATCAAATATTTGAGTGTTAAAACTTTGTAGGTCATGCTCTAGACTCTGGATATGGAAAATAAAACACTTCCTGAGTGGGTTCTCTGGTAGAAACATGCAGGGGCCAAACCAGCAAATATACAATCGCCATACTGCATAGAGACACATTGAATTGTGTAATCCAGTTTTCAATTACAAAACTATGTTTAAGTTATAAATGCAATTCCAAATGAAAAGGAATTCTCCCGATGCCTCCAACTATACTGCTAGTGAATTAATGAGTTTCTCCTATTTTCCCTCTGGTATTTTGGGACTTAGTACCTCTGAAGGTCCTTGGACAATCTGGAGAAAGGAGAGAGAGGGCTGTCAAATGAAACTGTGTATGTACCTTAGTAAACTGGGCAGGTAGGGGCTCAAGTGGTCAATTTTCAGCTTCTGAAAAACAACTTTAACCCTATTCCAATCTGGCAAAACAGGTCATACGAGTTTTTATTAATAACTTGTGAATTAGAGCACTGTTACTTTTCATTTCATATTTGAATTCCATCTTATTCTTATCTCCTGGGCTCTAATACAAGCACAGATTGAAGATTTCTTTAATATATTCCTCAGTAGTTTTAAAAGCTGAAAATGTAAAGGTCAAAATGCCCTGTGTCAAGATGGAATGTCAAAATAATCAAGGTAAAATGGCATTTACAAGCTAATAGCTACACAGTCATTTACAAACCAATGCTAATAAAATGTAGCATTGCCCCATACAGAGCAACAGCATGAGGTAATCTTAATTCGCCTACTATATACAACTACAGCTACCCAGCAGAATAAAATTCAGCTCTTATTTGAGGAAATTAATGATATTCATAAAGATTTAAGGATTGGCTGAGATATTTTTGTAAGATTATTAGTGAAAAAAATTTCTAAGACTGAGATGGAGCTTTTCCTGAGGGGTTGCCATGCCAGCAAACTAATACTTCAATAACTTTTCTGTCTCTGTGATAAAGCTAATTTGTATATTGGGACCCACAAAACAGAAGCTGTCCCAGCAGCCTGCCCATGTCACAAATCTGAACTTAAATCAGTCTGTACTCATGGCGAATATCTAACCTAATATACACCAATCCCAATCCTCCAACTCAGCTTTAGCTAGCTCAGTTAAGGCTGGAAAACAGGATCTACTACTAGCCATACCATGAAACGCCTGACCTCCTAGCCAATCATGCCCTGTTTCCATCTTGCCTCTTCTAACATTCTATACAACTTGTTCTTGCCCAAAATCTCTCCGGAAAAGTGTCTCACTGCTTGTGAGGCACAGTACCCACCCCCCAATTTCACAGGCTACTTTCCACTGATTAAAAAATATCAAACTTGGGATGTCTGGGTAGCTCAGTTGCTTAGGTGTTTGGTTCTTGATTTCGGCTCAGGTCATGATCTCATGGTTCATGGAATCAAACCCCATGTCGTGCTCTGCACTGACAGCACAAAGCCTGCTTGAGATTCCCTCTCTCTTTCTCTCTCAGCCCTGCCTCTCCCCTCTCTCTTGAAACAAATAAACATTTAAAAAAATATATCAAACTCATTATTAAATTGTTTTAGTTCTGTCACTTGACACCTGTAAATATTCCACTTGACCAGAAACACAGTATATCTAGTCAGCCAGTCCCAAAATGGTAGGCCAACTCTGGGCTCTCTACTAATTTCTTTGTTCTTTGTTCCTTATTAATTTTCTGTTTTTCCCTTTCCTGTTCCTTACTCTTTATCCCATTAAAGCTTCCTGCCTCGCACCCATTTTGTAGTTGTTTAGACCTTTAAGAGTGGAGACTGCCCACTTTGTGAAATGTTAAATAAAGTCTGTTTGTATCACTTAACTAGTCTTTAGTCATTTTTAACACTATTCACTCACACATACTCAGTGGTCTCTTAGAGATGGAGGCTTAAGCTTTAATCCGGTATAGCCTGGTATCCAGCCACTGTGACTGAATTTCTGATTGCCTGTTGCCCAGTTACGAAGATAACTGGATCCTACCTCTGGAATTTTGTCATCTGTCTCAAAGGAAGTTTGTGCAAGATAATGCGCAGAGAAACCGAAGGACAGAAAACTGAGAGTGGGAGAAGGGAGAGAGACAAGGAAAGAGTTAAGATGGGTGTCAGTCCACAGTAGAGAATCAATGATTATCTGTTTACGGTTTCACAGGAGTGACTATAATGATTGAGATTGGAACTTAATCTGGTAATCATGGAAGAAAAGCCCTCAGGTAACTAAGGACAGTGAAAAAATAAGAGAACCAATGGATAGTAGGTTCCAGTGGAGACAAAAGACTGTTAAGACTGAGGGTATTAGACGAACTAGTGTCTCTGGGATAGAGGTGCCAAACGAAGCTTGTTGCTATATTGTTTCAAGGTCTGTGGCTTTTCAACTCTGTCACATAAAAGTGATAATGATAGTGCTATTATTACAGTAGCAAACACTCACTGTAATTGAGTGATTGAAAACTACTAGCCATGTGCTACAGCATTATATATTCAAATCAATTTTGTAATTAAGACATTGAGGTTTAGAGAAGGATAGTAATTTGCCTAAGATCATATAGTAAATAATCAACCTAAGTGGGACTCACATCTAGCCTCTCCTGAATTCTAAACTCAAACTATAAATTCATAATTACTCTCCATATGTGCTTTGCTACAATATAAAGGTATTAAGATGGAGTGATGGAAAATGATGATGGAGTTCAGATTGTTTTTATTTAATTCCATAATTTGGTAGCTCTAACATGTCCTTTGGCCTTGTGCAAAACTCATAAAACTGAAATAATGATCTTTTAGATATTTACGTTTTAAAATGGTTTCAGGAAGAACCATTCAAGTGACATAGATATTCACTTATAGGTGATTTTGATGCTTAGAGCATGGACTTGTCTTTGGTTTTCACTCTTACCCAAAGATAACCATAATGGAAATTCCTATCTGGATGAGTTATGACTTGGCTCCTAACATGGGTAAGTTGCCTGTTCACAGTCTTACAGTATTTCATTCTTAGTAATACAGTTTGTAAATGCATACTTTTAGCCACTGCCGGTCATAAAACAGAAATTAGAACATACATGGTCTGTCACAAAACATGACTACTACAGCACAGGATTTAGAGTTTGATAAATTAAATGATATGAAAAAAACAGATTCATTATTCTATTTATTTTTAAAAGAATGATGATCCTGCATTAAAACTTAAACACACGATGAGGTGCCTGGCTGGCTCAGTTGGTTAAGCGTCCAACTCTTGACATTAGCTCAGGTCATGATCTCATGATCTCACAGTTCGTGAGTTCAAGCCCCACCGCAGGCTCTTGCACTGACAGTGTGGAGCCTCCTTGGGACTTCTCTCTCTTTCCCTCTTTTCTGTCCCATCTTCTCCTCTCAAAATAAATAAATAAACTTTAAAAAAATTCTTTGAAAAATTAAACACATAGTGCCAGTCATACATTTGATGTTAAAAAGTATTTGTTTTTGAATTAAATGGATAAACAACTTCATGGTAAGTATCTCATGTTCATTTCTTATATACAGAGTCAGAGTCCACTATTTCACAGATAGTTAGCAGTATATAAAAAACAGGCCAGAGCTATTCAGACAGTTACCTGAAAAGGGTCTGCACATTTACAATCGTTTTGGCATCTGCCATGTAGTCTTCCTCAGCACTCATGGTGCTCTCTTTGTCCACAACCACCATGTTGGCAGCGAAAGTCACTCCACACCTGAGTAAATCATCTAGGCTTTGATAAAAATCAACAGAGAAAAATGGAATTTCAATAAATCACAGTTCTAAGATCAGAGCTTGCTTACCCACTACACGTGTAGGATACCCTCATAGATGGCTTTCAGAGTTTGCCCTGGTAGATGTTAATGAGGATTATAATACATTCCCTACTGATATGAAATAATTTGTATTTTTGAGCTGTTTATGTTTCATTATATCTTAACTGTTTCAAAGCACTATGCTTTAAGAAAATTTTTAAATAATATTAATTATATAACTAAATCATGGAAAACATCCATTTTGCAATCAAATAGAACTAAAGCATATTAGAACTGTTTTTATGGTTAGCACACTATTTCAAAGACATGACATTTAAATCTTTTTAATCCCTACAGTACTTTTGGTAAAAGTACAGATGAATACTTATATTACCTTTGATGGTCTAGCCCAACAAAGAAATATTAAACTGAATATTCTCAAATGTGGATTATTTCTTTGTGACAGCTATGTGTTAATGATTGGTTCTACATAGCCACAAACATAAAAAAATAAATATCAGCTGTATTAAAACTCACCATTTACCATTTAGTTTTTGAGCAACTGATTAAATAACTTAATTTCTTTAGTTGCATGAACTAATTGCTAAACTAGAATACAAGTTTCTGTGACTCATAATAGTCAGTTTTCTCCCGTATCACTGATAAAAGCTAGCAGTTTCCCAACAAATTAAAAGAAAATGTTACCATTAAAGTTGAAACAAGGAAACCATTATCTCACTGCCTCTGCTTCTTACAAACTAGTAAAATAGGACTGAATTAGATAAAGGAGACTAAACTTGAATGAGTATAAGAATGCTCTTGGTACAAAGTTGATTGAAGACAGAGATGAAATTGGGCTAATTGGTTTCTACATGTTCTGATTTAAAATAAGAAATGTAGACCTTACAGAACAGTAGTTCCTTTTAAATTCTTCAATTGAAAGGTCAGTTTCCTGAGGAACTTTTCCAAGTGCGTGATTGGTGAAACTACCCACATCAGTTAGAGGGAACTATTTTCTTCTTATGATAAGGAAGGAGGTGGGATTTCTTATTGTTATGAGGTGAGAGAGTATTACCAAAGCTCTGAGTCCAAGATCCCCAGGAGTAGTTCAGAAAAAAATATTTTGCTTAACTCAGAAACAATGCTCTGTGGCAAAGATCTTATGACTAAGATTCTGTATGGAAACAGACTGTTAGTCCAAATAAATTTCCTATGGTAAGAGGGGCCAGTACCGTAATATCCAATCAATATGATGATCAGATTTAAATCCCCAGAAATACTTTATTTGCATATTCCTTTTAACTAGGAAATTCATAATTGTTCCTGTATCTATTAAAATACATTTTTTAAAAAAGAAGTAGGTATAAAATTAATGTGATATAGTCCCTTATGGGCCATAAAAATGATGCCCAAGTTATATGCCTTCAATTCACCTTATTATAATTTTACATCACTTTCTATGTCACCTCTTAAAATCTTTCTACCCAATAAAAAAAAATCATCTCTCCATTATAATTATCTATACAAAAAGAGAGAAAGATAAAGTGGGAGAAGGTAAGCTTGACTGGAAAAGGATATACAGATACAAATTATGATAGAAAAAATGAATATTTCATCAGTAATAAATCAATGAATTGATTGAATCTGTGCTAAATAGCTAATAGCTACCTATACCTGTATGTATCAGTTAATTCCATACTCAAAATATTGGCTGCTGTAGGGCACATATAACCTTGGCAAATGATTTAGTAATTATGATTTAAAAGAACCTTAAATCTATAGAAAATACATAAAATTGGAATGGCATTTCAGAAACACATAGAAACATTTTGTTCTTCATGCTTTAACTTTGAATCATTTATTTTTACGTGCATTTAATGTTACACTCTATTCCTTTTTTATCTTTTTTATTAAGCTACCAATTTATTCTTATAATGCCACAACTATCATGATTTTTCTACCCTATCTGCAAAGCCACTTGCCTATTTTTTATTCAGCACGATTGCTTTATGCAGTTCAGCCACCAGATGGCTGACTAAGATAAAAGTTAATAATGATGAAAAATAGATAATCTCAACTGGCAACAACTTCCTTTGCACACTTCTCCAAGCCTTCCTTCTCAAGAACTACAATGTGAATGTATGAGTACATGTCAGTGTTGTAAATGTGTTTTAATTCATTCAAAGGTGTGTTTGCTTTTTTAAGGAATATTTCAAACATTAGCAAAAGAGAAAAACACAGTGAACCTCCACATTTCAATCACCCAACCCAGCTTCAATAATTATCAGTTTGTAGCCAATCCTGTTTTTTTCTCCATTCATAGGAATTTGACCTTTTCAGTTCTTCTTTGTCTCAACATAAACACGTTTATAGGGGAAGAATTCATTTCATAGTTTACAGTAGCAAAAACAGGTGGGAGGTTTATTCATCCTTTAAACATTCTGTGTTTCTAATGAATTTTAATAGAATGTTACCATTTCATTTTACTAATGATAAAATATAGGTTGATTTCACATTCATGGATTTAAATAGTAATTTCAGTTCATCTAACTACATCTTAGTTGGTTAGTATTAAGATAACGGATCATGTAAATTATATTAATGTAGATTAGAGGCTAAATATAAGTTAGTCAGTTTGGTCTTTAATATGTTCAACAGCCAATAAACACTTCCAAAGTTATAAGACTTGTTTTTTTTCAATACTTACAGGACAAAACATAAGCATGAAAGTTCTTAATTGATAACTTTTAGACTTTTGTTTTGATGGTTCTGGTATACATTTTTTTTTGATGGATAGTTAACACATTTTATATGCATATTAGTTTTATGATCTTTAGTTCCAATATTTCTTATAATATGTTCATGCATATAAAAGAATTTGTATTTTAATACTAACATATTTCACACATTTAACTTCTTAATTAAATTTTTAGAATACATAGACTGATAGATGTTATTAGAATAAAGTAAACTCTTATGAAATGCTCCAGTTTATAAATCTGGCTTAAAACGAGCATCTCTAAATTATTTGAAGGTTTCCAGAAGTTATCACAATGATATCAGTGCATCACAACACTGAATCTTTAGGGTTTTTCTATCCCTTGGCTCTTCGTAATAACATTATTGCTACAGACAGCACAAAATTAACATAGCTTTAGAAACTAAGTAAAAGTGACAAAATTCTCATGCAGCAAGATTTGTTTTAATTCAACAACAGATTACTGCTTAGGAAGTTTGAATACAAGATGTATAACAGGAGAACATAAGCTTTGCATGCAAAATACACCATATTTGCAATACTGAAATGGCAAATTACACTCATCATGCAACACGGGGGAACAGCACATGACAAACCACAGGACACCACACTAGTTAGTGTGCCAAAGATTTTGTCACCTACTTGTCAATAGAGCCCACCATGTAGTAAACCATTGGAAACCAACAGATTGCATCCAGAAAATGCATATCTGGCCTAAGTAGCAGATGGGTTACAAAATGAAACACAATGTCACAACAGTGGCAGCGCTTCTAGGGAAAGGAAGTAAGTTGACTTAGTTTGCATTTCCAAAACTAAACACTGTTGACATGATTAATTTGAAGTGCCTTTTTTTCTTACCATTAATTAGAAAATATCATTTGTACTAGTTATGAATAATACAATGTACTATTATATTATAAAAACAAGTTGTATTTCTGCTTTCTAAATCAGAAACATTATGGCATCAGTCTACAAAAATACTGCATTGATATTCTTATTATGACTAAAAAGTCTTATCAATGAGTTTAAAAATTATTCATGCAGAAGAGGAATTGTAAAATGAGAAATTAACAATTTTTTTCTTGGATGGCCCAAAGCATAGAGAATTCAATTAGCATGCTTGTTAAGAGCACCTTCTCTAAGGAATATACACAATCACAACATGCCCTTTAATGTATCAGCATATTAATCAATAAATATAGTATATGCACACATGTTACATATGTATTATATAAAATTAAAATGAAAGTAATTCACCTTTTAAATAATTGACTTACTCCATCTATATTGTTGAGCAAATATTTATTAAAATCTTTTCTTACATGCATATTTGGGGAAAGAATCATAAACCTGGATGCTTCCTTAGAAATCACTTAATCTACTGTATTCATTTTATAAAGTTATTAATTCTTTCATGCATCTATTCAGTTAGCATATATGTACACATATATTTGTATAATAAACATTTCAATATAGTAAGACATATGCAAAAAAGAATATCATGTTACCTTGTACTATGTAAAATACAGTTTTTGGAACATGTACACAAGCACATAATTACAATATATGTTTTAATCAGAAAAAAATAAACAGTAGTTTGCACTCAGAAGAAGGCAGAAGTGGAGATCATTTCATAGAGGTGATATTTAATTTGGATGTATGCCAGTAAAAGAGGAGAGGGAAATTCTAGGAAAAGGGAAGGAAAGCATCTATAATATCCCAGCTAGATGAAGTCTTTTCCTCCCTGACTTATTTTCTTCCTGTTGATCATCCTCTTATCCCTTTAACTCTAAAGAGAAAGAATCACAATACAGTGAAGCTTAAAAAGACAATCTTCCCAAGAATACTATTATTGTAATATTGATTCAACTCAACATTACATTTCTTCATAGTCATTTTAAATGGCCCCCTGTTATTACATATTATAAATATACCACAATTTTAAAAATCCTCAATTATTCAGTTTATAAGTTATTTTCTTTTATATTATTAACTATTGAAATTACAAGTTGTCTCCAATATCTTGCTATTATACATAATACTGAGATGAACATCTTTAAATGACATTCTTCTAGCATTAGTTTTTAAATCATTTATGCCAAAATATTCATAGAAGGATATTAGCAAATCACGGAATATAGATATTTTAAAAGCTCATGATGCATGTTCTTTTCAACAAATATTATAACAATATACACTCCGAGTAGCAGTCTTTTATAGCAAATTGTGGTTCTGGCTGAGCACTGCTGTGCTTCTTACAATCAGCAGTGCCATTCTTACTCCTGATTCAATACCCTCCATGTCTCTCCTCCCCCACCTTGTGATTAATGAAGCAGGTGTGAGGCCGCAAGTACCACAAGACGAGGACCATACTGAGATTTTGCGATGGGCTGAAAAATCATTTTGCCCGAAAAATCATTTTCTGGTTATTACTTTGATTCATCTCTCTTTACTCCTATGAAGTTCTACTCAGATAAAGTGAGTAGCTCAATTACTTCTGTGACAGAGATGGATCCATAATTATTCTTTATTAATTGCAGACACGTACCCTGGCTGAAATAACCACACTTTTAATCTGACTCATTCTTTTACATTCAGATCATTTCAATTTCTTTACGCCATCTTCTCTATTCTAAAGTCTAGTAAAACAAGAGTAAATATCGTTATTGAATAATTCACCTTAATAAAAATACTGCAAATCTGTGTAATAAATAGTACTGGGGCCCCTGGGGACAAAAATTAAGTACTTACTTCATGCCAATGCTCCTAGTTAGAGTTAAAACTAAATATATGGCCTTTGTATTTTGTTGTTTTGTCCAGTATGAATCATTAAAGGTACTTACTTAGACATCAAAATTATCGCCGTGTTTTAGGAAACTCATGTTAGCCACATGCAATTCTGCCACAAATGTGTATTTACAATGTGCATGCAACCTTCTACATCTTGAGAAATTACATTAGCATCTGAATTATGCTAGCTTGGTTCATCGTTACACAAATTCAGCTATGTTACAAGGTAAATCAAGCCCTTGACGACTAGTAAATATATAATCTGAGTGAAGTCTATCTAATGTAGAGAGTCTTATGTGCCATATGTTTTGCAAAATGTAACCTGTATAACAAATGGATTCATCTACTACTTTTAGTGATAAAGTTAGCTTATAAGGAAACTTGAAATATAAAGAACATAGCAATTGTATATTTGCATGTACTCTATTAGCTCATTTAAATAAACTGCCAACTGTGGTCATGTCACTAAGCTGCTTAGTAATTGATAAGTGACATAAATGATAGCATAAGCTCTTAATAGACTAATCTTTCTAATTACTGAAGGTTAATTGGCAAGCATAACCTTTACAATGAAAGACACTAAGCAAAAACATAAAACATTAATAAAAACAGGAAATGTCCATTTCTTATGCTGCACCCTAAACAAGGGACAGGTGAAGAATAAAATGCAGGAAAATAAAACCATCAATATGATAGAATAAAATGTATGGATTTTTTCCTGCATGTCAAATAGATAGACCTATCTATGTTAGAAATTACATTATGGAAAAGTGAAAATAATTGCAGATTTAACTCTAAAACCCAATGTAAAAAATTAACAAAAAAGAAATACCATTTAAAAATAGTTTACTTAGGGGCACCTAGGTGGCTCAGTCAGTTAATCATGACTTCAGCTCAGGTCACAATCTCGCAGTTTGTGAGTTCAAGCCCCACATTGGGCTCTCTGTTATCATCGCAGAGCCTGCTTCAGATCCTCTGTCTCCCTCTATCTCTGCCCCTCTCCTGCTCACCCTCTCTCTCTCTCAAAAATAAACATTTTTTAATGTATACAAAATTCACAGATTCTCTTTGTTTAATATATAAAAAAGTATTTCAAATCAGGAAAAGATCAACATAACATGAAAAGAGATCTAGAACAAAATAAATGTGCACAGACCAAAACAAAACATGTTGTATCTAAATAATAATAAGAGAAATTAAAATTCAACAAACGCCAAAGTAATTGATGTTAGCAAACAGAAAAAAATTGAGCACATCATTAATCTGCAACCTAACTGTAATCATATTAAGAAAGAAGACTGTTTATGAGTTTAAGACATCATATTCTTACAAAAGCTTTCATTATAAAAACTGCCATTATATGCAAATGTTAATTAGCTGCGGATTGTTAGGGACTGAAAAAGTTTGTGGTTTTGTGTGGATTTGCAAAGTTGAAGATCATTATTTCTCATTTAACTAATAACTGTGATGGACTTAATTTCTGTATTTCAAATTCAAGAAATGAATGTAGTGAGACAGTTTAATTTGTCAGCATTTCATAATTCTGTACTTAAGTAGTTTATTTTTTCTTAAAAATATATAAGCAGTTTCATTTCAGTGCTTAAAATAAATTTCCCTTTTTTGTTAACTGGGTTTTCACCCAAATCAATGCATCAGTTTGAATAGTGACAATGTCATTTTCTTGATTGGTACAGGGGGGCAAATGACATTTCCTGACTGCCTTTTCTAAGTGAGATATTGCACTAGTGCTTCATACATACTGTCTAATAGAGTCTCAAAATTAATTGTTCAGATAAATGCCTGACTCATTTTACACATGAGAAAACTGAGGCTTAGAGATATTGATAACATGCAAAAGGCTTATCAAGAAATTAAGCTTAGATCTTATCTCAGATCCATATGAGTCCAAAGTTTGAATGTCTTTAATAAGGTCTCTGATATATCAGACAATTTATCATTGCTTTTAAAATAACCTGGCTTACTGGACACTATATACGAAAAGAAGATTCATATACTAAAAGGACTGTATAAGATGTAAAAATTCAGAACATAAGCTTGGATCTTGCTCTTCAACTTTATGTAGCTTTGGGTAATATATTCCAAAGCTTTTGACTGTTGTCTCCATCTTTTATATGAAATGGTATTATCAGATGACTGGATGGCCTTGAAGGTTGTGGTGGTAATCAAAATATTTAAAATCAGCATAACACAACAGACCAAACAAAACAGATGGCCAACCAATCAGAATTGAGATCAGCTCTAATGAGCCAGTATCAAGTGCAAGATGGGTTTCATTTAGTTATCAGATGAGATCCACAAGGCTTTCTTATTGGAAACACTATGAAAAGCTATTTTGACTTACTCTGTTTGTGAATATTATCAATTTAATTTACATTTTAAAATTCCATACATATGACATTTGTTATTTATTTCTGTTACATTGAATTAATTGTTGTTTCAGCTTAAATAGCCATCTACTGAATATTATTTTCAGCAATACTCATGTGAATGAAAACAAAGCCAAAACCCCCTAAACTAACTAATAATTATAAAAGTGTATACAATCCTTAACATACATATTCTTATAACATGGAAATATTCTGAAGAAGAAAAGCATCATATTTCTTTGTAACACTGCAGATAGATTACAAAATACTAGTTATGGCTGGGCAACAAACATTTCATTGTTTGGAAAAAAAAAAAGGATTGCATAAAACTTCCTGGAACATTATTTTTTAGTGTTTAGTTTTCGTTTCCTCATACTTGGCCAAAAGAGCAGAGGACAGCAAATAAAAATGTTAGACATCACTTTTGGGAAGTACTCAGGAAGCTAATAAACTTTACAGCATGTACTTTCATCCTAACACTTTGAAAGAGAAGTCAAACCCCACAAAAGTCATCTCACTAAAAACATCATGGGAATAATTAAATTCCAAAATGTGGGTTATTAGAAAACAAAAAAAATTTAGTGCAAAACAATCCAAAGTTAAAAGATATTCTTTCGTTTCTAAAAAGAATTGATAACTATTGTATTTTTTGCATATATTAAAAACCTGTAAGTTAAGAAACATCATATAGTTGAAAGAACAATGAAGTATGCATTACATAGAAGGTACTAATCCTAGAACTGACCTTAGAATAGTCATTTAACTTCTTTGGTCTGTTTTTCCTTATCTATAAAATAAGGGTACTGTAACCGAATGACATAAGCTGGTTTCTTTAAGTGTTATCATTGTAACTTATAAACTTTGAGATGTTAAGCTGCTTGGTACATTTCTCTGAGAATAAATCAGCAGTGTATGATATAGATATGCTTCTAAGGGGAATAAATGTAAAATAAAAGTAAAGTGTCTAGTATGATGACTGACATGTAGTAAGTGCTCAACAATTATTACTATTATGAACAGAGCGTAGAAGTAAAATATATTGGCATTGTTAAAGGGTCTCTACGGTCTCATTGACACAAAATACTCTCTGACAAAAGCTACATCTAGATTCATGAACAAATACTGACCAGTGTGTCAATAATGAAGAGGAACACAGCTTTCAGGTTTTTCTTTGATTGACCAGATTCAGGAGTTAAGACTATAAAAACAACCACTTGCTTTTATTACTCTAAATTACAAATCCAGCAATCAAGCAATCAATCAGTAACTGGGCATTTCAGGAACTTGTTTTTTTTTTAATATTTTTATTTATTTCTAGGAGAGAGAGAGACAGCGTGAGCAGGGGAGGGTCAGAGAGAGAGGGAGACACAGACTCTGAAATAGGCTCCAGGCTCTGAGCTGGCAGTCAGCACAGAGCCCGACGCGGGGCTCGAACCCACGAACCGCGAGATCATGACCTAAGCGAAAGTCGGATGCTTAGCCGACTAAGCCACCCAGGCGCCCCTTCAGCAACTTGTTTATTCAGAACCAAACAAAAAGGGACTGATTTAGTTACAGCCACTCAAAAATCTACATAAGGTACACACTTTAAGGAACTCTAGCCCTGCCACCTGTTTAGTGGGAAAATAAGGTGGACAAAGGAGGATTAAGGACACTGAGATGGGATTATTTAATAAGACTAATTATTAAAAAAGAGAAAAGTCCATCTCTATTCCATGGAGTAAACACCACTCTAAAATTTGGAGAAATGGATTCTTTTGGGAGGTGCAATATCATGATTTTTAAGAAATATATATTTGGACATTCAGATCACCCACGGCTCTTGGATCATAGCTCCCAAAACCCTTGGAATTTCCTGAAGAAAAAAGAATGGAAACATTTTTTTCATAATATTTATTTCCTTGTCCTCGGTTCCTTATATTAATTCAGTGCCATAATAGTGAAATGGGTGTCTTATTATTCATAACAAGCCCCTTTCCACCACAACCAGGTTGATATTAATAAGGCGACTTCTGGAAAGTACATCTTTTGGGGGCCTGTTGTCAGGGGAACAAACCATGAATAGAGGGGTGGAACTTTTAGTCCCATACCCTGATATCTGAGAAAGGGAGAGAGGTTGGAGTTTGAGTTCAACAACCAATGGCCAATGATTTAACCAATTGTGCCTAGGCCCATAATGATCCCTCCATAAAAACCCAAAGGAAGGAGTTTGAGGAGCCTCTGGGTTGGTAACATGTGGACATGTGGCAATAGTGGTGCACTCAGAGAGGGCGTGCGTGGACATTCCATGCCCTTTCCCCATACCTTGCCCCATGCATCAACTCCATCTGGCTGTTCCTAAGTTACATACTTTTATAGTAACCCAATAATCCGGGAAGTAAATGTTTCTTTGAGTTCTATGAGCTGTTCTAGAACATTAATGGAACTTGAGAAGGGAACTCTGATTTCTAGTCTGTTGGTCATAAGTATGGCTAAAGGGGCACTAAGTGGCTCAGGCAGTTAAGCGTCGGACTCCTGATTTTGGCTCAGCTCATGATCTCATGGTTCGTGGGTTCAAGCCGCATGTCGGGCTTGTGCTGACAGTGTCGAGCCTGCTTGAGACTCTCTCTGTCCTTGCTTGCACTCTCTCCCAAAAATTAAAAAAAAAAAAAAGTATAGCTAACAACCTGGACTTGTTAGTAGCATCTGAAATCAGCTTGAAAATGCACCTGCCTTAAATCTTATCTCAAAGGGAACAGACACACCAAAAGCACAAAGAGTTAAAACCTGATGCATTATAATTCACAGGGCCAACTGAGCATTTCTTATGTGTCAGTTTAGCCAGTCCCTTAGAGCTTTCTGCCAGAGAGGTTCTAGAATTAGGGATACATTTAAAGGCCTTGAAGGTGTTTTACAACCTCTCCATTGCCATAGCCATCCCACAACCCAACTTTCATCCTCTTAAGACTTATTTCATTAAGCTTTTATTTCTTCTGACATTGAGTCCAAGTTGCTGCCCCCCCACACCTGCCCTAAATTTACCTGATCTTTTCATGGATGCCAAGGTGAAAGCAGGAAAGTCAATGAGTCATCTTACCTGAAAATTCTTCAACTGAAACCTCTAGAGTGTTTTCAATTTTTAGAGTTGATTATAATTCTAATAATGATACTAAAAAGGATGCATCAATGAGTGTCTTGAAACTGGCATATTCAGAATAAACAATGTCATTAAGTTAAAATAGTGGGAAGATATTTCTGTTTTGAAAAACGTCTTTCAATAAATTTTAAAGGGAGAGACAAGGCAACAGGCTTTGGCCTCATTTAGTTTATCCTGAAATTTTGCATCACTTTGGAATTTAAGAAGAGAGTTGGAGGATCCTAAAATATGGTATTGATCTAAGAACCATCTGTTACCAATTTTGAGTCACAGAGAGAAATATCATAATTTTAGGACACAATGGGTTTGACCATAACATTCGGTGACCTACATTTATATTTGGATAAGCACTGTGAAATGCTTAGTCTTATCTCACAAGAGTATATCAATCCAACATTTTCAAAATAAATGAACATGGTAAAGCATTAATTATTCATGTTATGTTATAGGATATGTTGTAACAGTAGAAGAAGAATAATAACTTATAATTATGTATCATACTATATCATAAGAATGGATCGTTAATATGCTTAGCTGATAATGGTTCTTTAAAAAGACAAAAAAATTGTCCAGTTCTGGTAGAAATTTTCCAGGCTAGTTGATTAACTTAAAGAAAATAACTGTAATTATTTCAATGGCATCCTTCCCACTGGTATTGAGTGATGACCACTTGCAAAATAGTTTTAAATAAAATGCTCAGACTATTCCAGTTATGTTTCAAGTAATATTTGTGAACCATAATCATATTCAGTGATTGTTTTAGCTCAAAATATATCTCCCAATGAATTAGGTGCCATAATGTATCTGATTTAAAATATTCTAAGCAAATTAAAATAAATTATTTTTGATATATTAAAAACTCTTTGTCTTGTTTGGGTATTTTAAAATATACTTACGGGTTATCCAATAGCAGTACTATGGGATTAAGTTCTTTCTTTGGTCTATAATATGCCCTGAGAGGAACAATAAAATTATACAATCCATTTCCAGCTGTTTCAGCTGCAACTATAATTAGCTTATTTTTGAATCCATAGGCTTTTGCGTCCTCATAGTAGTTATGCTGGCAACTCTAGAGAAGAAAAATTATACAAAGAAATGCCATTTTTATACTCCACTAAAATTTGGTGAAAAAATTTAGGATATATGGAAAAGTAAAAACTAAGTTAACCTAGTAAATCAGATACATGGTAAAGTAAAATTAAGTTAACCTGGTAAATCCTTTATTTTATAAAAAATTTGAAAGTAGTTCCATTTTTTTCTATGCCATTCTCCAGCCTGCTTCAGGAAATAAAGGTGTGCATGGACAAGATAAATGAACTGTGGGTGTGTAGCATGACGTAGGGGAAGAGAAAGACAGAAATACATGTGCGCACATGTTCTACTGGAAACCAAAATATACTGCTAGATGACATCTGGGTATCTACATTTAAAAATTATCATAATGTGTATGTATTTCAAAACAACATGTTATATACCTTGAATATATACACAATTTTAATTTGTCAATTAAAACTCAACGAAGCTGGAAAAATCTATTTCTGATTTTCATTTCCAGAAATATAATAATATTATAATGAACTAACCTTTGAACATTTCAAGTTCTGAATATATAAAAGGATGAATATGGAAAAAGATTTTCTTTGTTGTTAAAAAACAAGCAAAATAATTCAAAACAAAACAAAATACCTTAATTAACTATATACCTGAACTGTCAAGATAATGATAAAAATACACAAAAGTACAATACTACTACTAATAATAACAACAAAAACAATAGCAATACTTTATCAAAACTCATTGTTGTCCTCAGAGTATTTAGCTATTTTCTAGGGGGTACTTACTAGACTTAGCATTATTAAACTGAGATTCTTTTAAACTAAACTATCTGCATGGAAAACTGCTTTAGTGTTCTGCTTTTTCATCTGTCTATGTCTCTGTTTATTTGGGTTGAGATTAGTTGAATCTCTGTGGATTCATCAACAATTCTGGAATATTCTCTACCTTTATTCTTTAATAAAAAATTACAAAATGCTTTTGGGAACAAGGCACCATGAGTCAACAGAAACAAAAATGATAGAATTAGACTCACAAAGACTATAAATTATTGATGTTATTAGATTCAGAATATAAAATGAACACGTTTACTGTGTTTAAAGAAATAGAACATTTAAAGTATGAACAAATAACAAGAGATTATTTAAAATACTCAGATAGATGTTAAAAGAAATGTATGTATTTGGGGTACCTGGGTGGCTCAGTTGGTTAAGCCTCTGACTTCGGCCTAGGCATGATTTCACCATTCCTGAGTTCCTGAGTTCGAGCTCCATGTTGGGCTCTGTGCTGACAACTCAGAGCCTCGAGCCTCTTTCAGATTCTGTGTCTCCCTCCTTCTCTGCCTCTCCCCCACTCATGCTCTGTCTCTCTCGCTCAAAAATAAAATAAACACTAAAAAAATATAAGTAATGCATATAGTCTCTTCTAGAACTAAAAAGTACAATTAAAAATGAAAACTCAAAGCTGGGTTAGATTACACATTTGATGCATGTGAATGGGGTCAACTGCAGGACAGAGTTGAAGTCACTATTCCGAATGTGAGAAGAAAAGAGGTATAAAGTAGTATAGAAAAATTAAGATATTTGCACAGTAGTATGACAAAGTCTAACATACATTTAAACAGGATGAAATGAGAGTATCAGTAAGAAGCCCTATTCAAGCAAATATTGACTGAGAATTTTCTAGGATTAATGAAATACTTAAATCCTCAGTCAAATAAGTAAATAAAAATCCAGCTTCATATGCATGGTAATACAAGTGCAGAACAACCAAGACAATGAGATCTTAAAACCAGCCCAACAGAAAAGAGAGACTATCCACAAGGAATAGAAACTAGAATGATGGCCAACTTCTCAATAGCAACTTGGAGCCCATAAGACAGCAGATAAAATCCTAATGTGCTTGAAAGAAAAAGAAAACTAATAACTTGGAATTGGACACCCAGCAAAACTCTTTTAAGACTAAGAATATATCTAGGGAAACTGAAATTGACAGAATTTAACACTAATAGGATCTTAGTAAGAGAATTTCTAGAAGCTATAATATAGGAAGTAGAAAAATAAATCCAGAAGGAAAGTTTAAGGTATAAAAAAGAATGGAGAAAAGGGGAAATGATTTTAAAAAGCAGGGAGCAATAAGTCTTCATGGGAAGTATGATTGAAGATTTACTAATATAAGTAGGATCTGAAACCACATGAAGGATGAAGTCATTCACAAAGAGGTCGTGGAATGAGAAGAGTGACAGGTGATGCTGAGATTATTAAGAACGTGAATGTTTATGAGATAAAATGAGTAAAACAACTACTTTAGAATTAGCTTAATTAGGGGCGCTTGGGTGGTTCAGTCAGTTAAGCTTCTGACTTCAGCTCAGATCATGATCTCATGGTTCGTGGGTTTGAGCCCCATGACCGGGGCTGTGCTGTGCTCACAGCTTGGAGCCTCGAGGCTGCTTCGGATTCTGTGTTTCCGTTTCTCTATGCCCCTCGCCTGCTTGTGCTCTGTTTCTCTCTCAAAAATAAATAAACATTAATTTAAAAAAAAGAAGTAGCTCAATTAATAAGGAAAAAAAACAAGGAGAAACAGGAAGTTTAGTGTTAATAAACCTTGATCAGGAACCAGCTTGTTGATACGGATGCAGAATGTACTGGGCAATATAATCCCAACTCACACTTCACACATGCAGTAGGATTGGCTGCCCAATTCCATCTCCTAATTGCAAAGTAGGCATTTCTTTATGGAGCAGACCACCACCTGCAGCCAACCTAACACTAAATAAATAAAGGATAATACCAGATGTCATCAACCAGTCAGCAACATTCTCTGTATGGTAAGGAGACAGTTCAGAGTCTTTGGTTTTAAAATACCCTCTATTGTTCCTTCAACAATCTGTATCTCTGAATGCTTAACTTTTCAGCTTTATCAGTTGTCTTGCTTGGGGATAAATAATTTCCACTCTTCGGTCTCCCAGTATGTTTTTTTCTCTTGAACTGTGTGTTAAAAATTAAAATGCGACAAGAAGTGAACCCAGGTTTTGTGGGGCCTAAAGCCTGTGTTATTTGAGGAATCCTCTTTAAGGAAAATAACACAAATATTATAAATTTTAAAAAAGTAGTCACCGGTTCTTTGAAGGGGCCAATACAGGTGGAGAGTCCTGAAGCTTAAGGTTTATTAATGTTACCAAAAATATACAGATAGTTAGCACTATCAAATGCTGCAGACAGTAAATTAAAACAAGAACAAAAGAAAAGAGGCATTGAGAGATGGAACTGTCCATCTTAATGGACCCAGATGAATATTTGGAAGATTTACCAAAAAAAAAAAAAACCCTTCAGAATGATGAAAGCAGAATTTTCTAATGTTCTGCTAATTTTCCTCAAGAATGACAGTAACAGCAAAGATTCATGATGTTTATTATATAAAAAAAGTAATGGGTAGCAAGAATACTAACAGAATGTCTTAACATTTATTAACTTCCAGGCACTATGTTAAGCATTCCACACACACTAATTTATAGAATTCTCAAGAACCCAATGACTCATAGTAAAACTGCAAACATTTTGCAAATGTGGAAACTGAAATTTAATGGTAAAGCTATTTGCCCAAATTGCAAACCCTCAAAGCAGATTTTAACCCCCATTAACTCCAAACTTTAGAGTAAAATTCCTGATTAGAATGAATGGTGCATTTTAATTTCTGAGAGGTAGGAAGGGCGGTTGAGAATCTTCTTTTTATGTGCTTTCTATTCATCAAGAGAACAAGCTCTTATACAAGTCATGCCAATTGGCCTTATTGTGAAAGAGATTTAAAAATGCTTGCATTCTTGGACTCTTTCTGTTTTGAATGATTTCTTTAGAACATCCAGCCAGGAACCAAGAACTACAGTAAAATCTTTAGGAAAGGAGAGATTAATGAAAACACTGATATTAGCTTTCAGTCTAGTCAGTAATGCATCTTTGTGGCTAACACATAAATCAGCTAATTTTATCATGTCAAGCAATTCCACACTAAGTTTTGAGGCAGAAATGCCTGGAAAAATAAATAGAGCCCATTGGGCCAAAGTAATTTTGAGAGACTTTGGATGTTGAGAGTTCATAAGTTTGAGATTCTGGCACCTTTGTTTTTTGCTTAAAAAGACGACTGGCTGACTCATTGGGGACTTTAGTAGAAGAGTAATGCATTTGGGTAATCATTTAGTTCAGTTAAGAAAGTACAATTCACCATTTTATGTCTTACACCTACATTGGAAAAGAAAATGCTCTTTTAGTCAAAAGACTATACAAAATTATTTAAATATATGTAATTATAAAATGCCATATTCAGGTTTGGAGAAAATAACATTTACTTACCTTGTCTAGTCTTAAGCAGCAAAATGGCACTTTTTCATGAAGGAGATGACAAAAAGTGGGTGAACTTCCTATATATGGAGAGTAAGGTGGGTAGCCTTTAGCATATCTGTAAAACAATATGAAATTTTTGAGTTGCCCTGAATAAAACAAAGCTGGACAATTATAGCCATGCCCTCCTATTTTCATAAAGTTAGATGCAACTCTTTTTGCTGCAATTGCATTTTGATAAAGAAAGACTTTAGAAGAAGGATAAGAAAACCAGGACCCATGGACCATTTCCGGCCCACCAGCTGGTTTTGAGAATTATAAGTCATTTCTTTAATTTTAAAGAATTGGAAAAAATTTTAAAAATGAATGGTTGAAAAAAACCAAAATAATAATATTTCATGTCACATGAAAATTATATGAAATTAAAATTTAAGTATCCACGAGTAAAGTTTCTTTAGAACACAGCCATGGTCATTCATTTATGTATTGTCTATGGGTGCTTTCATGTGTCAAAAATAGTAGGGTATGTACAGCAAAGACAATACGGTCTATGAAGTTTAAAATATTTACTAGCTGTTTCCTTCTATAGAGAGTTTGTCAATCCTCGGTTTAAAATAACTAGGTAGACTTTTTAAAATAGCAGTATTATTTTTTATAAAACACATTTAAAGCAAAATGAGTTATTACAATTTACTTCATCAATACTTATTAGTCATGGATGCATAATCACAAAGGAGTAAACAGTTGATTTAATCATTCAAACATTCACCAAATACTGAATATTGTTGGAGTCTTGCTTAAAATATTATCAAAAATATTTACTTGTTTGCTGACTTCATGAAAATAGCCACTTGTATATCATGGCTGTATTGATTTTCAAAATAAAACCATCAAAAAGTAGCAGAAGCAGAAAAAAATATTTATATCAAGAAATAAAACAAAATTTAGTAGAGGCAAAAATCTCTTTATGCAATATCAAAACTGTTTTCTCAGTAAAAATTTACCTTCTAAACCAAGAAATTTCAAACCTAGATTAAACTGTCTTCCAGACATTATTAGCTAGGAGGGTAAAATGGTACACCTGATAATCTCCACTTTTACTTCAACATCTTTTTTAGTTTTCTAAAAATAAAAATATTTCACCTCTCAATCTTTTCAGAGGACATACAAAGAAAGAATTTCAATCACAGCACACAAAATCATTTCTAGGAAAATACTTGCACTCAAATCTCCTTGTTTCTATCAAATATTTCATAAATATATTGAATACTATTGATTTGTTAGAAAATGCATTGTGTTCTGTGGGTATATCAAATTCCTTGCAATAATTTTTTTATGTGTGAAGGAGTAAAAGAAGGATCTTTTTAAGTTTCAATTATATTTCAGTCTATTTTAGTTCAATTCAACATTGACATCAACGTTAATTGAACAGCTATCATATGAAAGATATTGGGAGCAGTGTTTGAATGTTGTTACTATTGTCACTACTACTAGTGCTACTTCCTAGTAATTATAACTCATTGAAAGCTTAATCTGCACAAAGTATTGTCATAAGCACTTCTCCATTATCTCAATTAAATTTCATATGAACATTGTGAGGCAGTAACTATACTCCCTTTATAGATATAGGCACTGTGATTCAGATTGTTTAATAAAAGTTACTTGTACATAACCAGAAGGTGGAATTGCCATGAGAAACAAATACTTTCAGATTCCATAGTCAAGACTATTGACCACTGTGCTTTCATCCAGAAATAGCAGTATAATATGTGATGAAGACACGTAAGCAAACTCTATTGAAGGCTAAAATGTGACTGATAGCATGTACATTGGCCTATGTGTTATGGAAGTATAGTAAAGAGAACTAGTACTTCCTTTATCCATTCATTCAAAATATTATTTATGTATATCATATGAAAAATACTGCTGAAATGCTGAGTTATGAAAGGGAAGCTTAATGGAGGAAAGCTCCATTACATGCCATTGAATAATCAAACTTCAATATGGACATGGAAGGAAAAAAAGGTTAGAAAGTATAATATAATGAACAAAAGCATATAGTCATGAAAATGCATCTTTATATCACAAAAATACCAATTTAAGTATTTTCTTCTTTAAGGATAAATGATAATTTAGAGAAAATGGATCCTGGAAATTCATGTTGAAGCCAGAAATTTGAGGTCTTAAAGTATTTTCTATTTTTACATAACAGAGATATTGGCTAATAGGAAGGATGTTTTGGTAGAAGTATGTAAAATTGATTCTAAGATGTCCAAAAGGTAAGGAAATTAATGTCTCATAGTAGCACAAATTCCAGTAAACCTGACAATGTAGACTATCTAAACATACTCTAAGTTTGAGGAAACTTCTTCATCTGGTGTAGTTTCATCTTCTGATTGATCACTTAGAAGATCACATGTTTGAATAGATGATGTATCTGCAACCTCTAAAACAGGGGCAATGCTAGGTCTTCTGATTTCTCTGTTTCCCTCTGTAGGAAGAGACAGGGTGGGGCCACTTGTTGATCTGCAGCTTGTGTCTTGCAAGTCTATAGCCACCGTACCTACAACAATGAAACATAAAAATCCGTCAAAACATTTATCATTTGTGGATAACAGACACACGAAATGATGCTCAGTGTCCCTCATCATCAGGGAAATACAAATCAAAACCACACTGAGATACCACCTCACGCCGGTAAGAGTGGCTAAAATGAACAAATCAAGAGACTATAGATGCTGGCGAGGATGTGGAGAAACGGGCACCCTCCTACACTGCTGGTGGGAATGTAAACTGGTGCAGCTGCTTTGGAAAACGGTGTGGAGGGTCCTCAAAAAATTAACAGTAGAACTCCCCTATGACCCAGCAGTAGCACTGCTAGGAATTTACCCAAGGGATAAAGGAGTGGTGATGCGTAGGGACACATGTACCCCAATGTTCATAGATAGCAGCACTCGCAACAATAGCCAAATCATGGAAAGAGCCTGAGCCTAAGTGTCCATCAACTGATGAATGGATCAAGAAGATGTGGTTTATCTATACATGGCAATGAGAAAGAATGAAATCTGGCCATTTGTAGCAGCATGGATGGAACTTGAGGGTGTTATACTGAGCGAAATAAGTCAGGCTGATACCATATGTTTGCATGTATAAGTGCATTAGGAGGAACTTAACAGAGGAGCATGGAGGAGAAAAAGGGGAAAAATAGTGGGGGAGAGGGAGGGAGGCAAATCATGAGAGATTCTTGAATGCTGAGAACAAATTGAGGGCTGATGGGGGTGGAGAAAGTGGAGAAGGGGATTGATGGGCACTTGTGGGGATGAGCATTGGGTGTTATATGGAAACCAACTTGACAATAAACTATTAAAAAAATTTGCCATCTGAATGAGAATCAACCATTTAATGATACAAATACAACCAGGATAACCAGGGAATATATTATTGTTTATACTTTAATCTCAAAGTTATTACTTTCTTACATGGGCTTTTTTTGCATTCCTGGATTAAAAAAAATTGTGTATTTGTGCAAAAGTGTATTTGCTAAGTCTATCTCTACTGCACAAAACATAAAACTTGCAAAATCCTGAAATATTTAGGAATTTAAAGTGAAAGAAAAATACCTTGTTGCAATTTACATTTATTTAAAACTAATAAGAACTTTCGGCCTTTGCAATATTGCGGATTTCTCATTATATCTTTTCCCTTCGTTTTGTTGAGTTATTATTCTCTTGTTGATTTGTAACCAATTTTTTATTAGAACATTATTATTTTATATTTATTCAACAAATATTTATGGAATAACCATAGAATGGCTAGAACCTAACCTAGACACTTCGAGTATGCAAGGGGTGAGACAATGTTTCTACACATAAGCATTTAGCTTTAAAATAACCAAATAGAGGGGCGCCTGGGTGGCTTAGTCGGTTAAGCATCCGACTTTCGCTTAGGTCATGATCTCACGGTTCGTGGGTTCGAGCCCCGCGTCGGGCTCTGTGCTGACTGCCAGCTGAGAGCCTGGAGCCTGTTTCAGAGTCTATGACTCCCTCTCTCTCTGACCCTCCCCTGCTCACGCTGTCTCTCTCTCTCTCTCCTAGAAATAAAAATAAATAAATAAAAAAATAAAATAACCAAATGGACAAATAAATGGGAAAAAAGCTCTTTTAGATAATGATAAATACCATGCAGAAAATAAAACAAATGACGTGAAAATGAACAGTGGGGTTGGGAGCAGGAAGATGTATGCACTTTTCACCAGGTGGTAAGGAAGGCTACACTAAAGTCACGATATTTGATTTTTGACTGGAAAGGCAATAGTGAGTGCACAAGCTGTGAAAATACCCCGAGGCAGCAGGAACAGCAAACCCAAATTGCTTCGGGCTTTTGAACACTTGAAGTAGTAAACAGTAAACAGAAGAAATGAATTCCTTTGGAATTTTTGTATTAGAATAAAATTAATTTAAACATCAATTTGTGGAGAGGTAATGTCTCTACCCTTTTGAAGAAAATAATACAATCTACTTGATGGTTGCCATCATATTTCACTACCACTCACTTCATTTATGCACTCAGTGATACCTTGTCATCCTTCTAAAAGCACTTAGACCTCACTTTGTCCCATCTGAATAAACTAGTAAAACATTCTCTACTTGTCTCAAATCTCTGACCTTCCCACCTCCTTTATACTATCATAGCAGGTGTTTTAAAGGGGGAATAAAACTAACGGATTTTAGCATCTCTTTCCTTGTACCTGGAAAAAGAGGTCAGCAACTGATTTCTAAAACCTCTGAGGAAACTACAAAGTCCTCACAGAAGGACAGATAAACAGGGAATGTTTTTGAGGGTGAGCGCTGGTAGCACAAGTCTAATGAGAATATTTGAATATTCCTCAAAATTCAAACAAATTCTGGGGGTCAAGTTTCAGAGATTTGTACCTCTTCATATACACAATACTCAGATTGGAGGGAGGGGAAGCCTAGGGTGTCTGTAGTGAGTGGGAAAGCCTTTATGTGAGAGGCATATATGAAACTACTGTTTCTGAGAAAACACATGTGGCAACCAGCACTCAGCGATTCCAATATCAGAGCAAAGGTAAAAGGTGGCTGCCATCAAAAACTAAACACTCACCCAAAATTTTAGCATCATAAATAAGGATTAATCTATAATTCATTCTATCTTTGGGGGAAGGGCAAGTGGGGATCCTAGAGAAAATGAGATTAAATTTGCCATTAAATCTGGAATTGGTTAAAAACTAAATTTTATAAATTTGACTTACAAAAATGAAGAAGAGCTATATATGGTTTACATCCTAAGATCCTGAGTTAAAATTCAGATGTATGGGGCGCCTGGATGGCTTAGTCAGTTAAGTGTCTGACTTCAGCTCAGGTCATGATCTCATGGCCCATGAGGTTGAGCCCCACGTCAGGCTCTCTGCTGACAGCTCAGAGTCTGGAGCCTGCTTTGGATTGTGTCTCCCTCTCTCTCTGCACCTTCCCTGCTCTCTTGCTCTCTCCTTCTCTCAAATATAAATGTTAAAAATATTTTTAAGAATTCATATGTATAGTATAGTAGTTATCCTCTGCAAAGGACCACATTGCCAAATTCAAGTAGGAAACAGAACTTAACGTAGAAGAAACCCTTCAATTCCCTGACTTTAAACAAACATGAAAGTTTCACCAAACTTTTATTCCTTTATTTCTGCTTAGAAGCAAACAGACGTACCTCTGTTTATATAAAGCTCATCCCTAATCTTCTTTTGGGGAATTAAATCCCTTCCTACTTCCTAGGTAATCATGATCTTTTAACTCCATTCCCCAAATATATTTGATTCCACATCACCCCCAACTACCTCTTTATCTTTTTCCTGTCCAACACAGGGAAATTTGGTCACTTCCTGATTATTCTGCCAACACAGGCACCTGGCACCAAACTGGGCATATCCTGAGGAATAGGATCATGAGAAAATCTTGCAGGGAAGACACAATTTAGAAAGTAGTTTCAGTTACAGAAACACTCTGTTCTTTGAACATTTCCTTTCCTTAACAAACCTGGCTCTTCCTGACATCTTCCCCTCACCCCTTAAAAAGGCAGATTGGAAGTGGGGAAATCTCAGTGTTGTCACTGTCTGTTTTAGACCATTTTCCTTTTGTCCTTTAGAAAATCCCAGCTTTGTATCCCATATCTTCAAGGTTCTACCGCCATTATCCCTCATGGCTGTGCTTGGTGAATAATCCTGTCATCCAACTGATTTCTTAATGATTCTAGTCAGTTTCTCCAATACTATTTGCATTCATTTGTCAGGACTGTCAAAACAAAAAACCACAGAAATTGGTTGGCTTAAGCAATAGAAATTTATTGCCTCACAGTTTTGGAGGCTAGAAGTACAAAATCCAGGTGTTAGAAGGATTGGTTTCTCCTGAGAACTTTAAGGGAAAGATCTGGTCCAGGTCTCACTTCTTGGCTGGCAGATGGCCATCTTATCCCTATGTCTCCTGCTATTCCTTCAATGTGTCTCTGTGTCCTAATTTCCTCTTCCTAAAAGGACACCTGTCACAGTGGATTTGGGCCCACCCGAATGATCTCATTTTACCTTGATCACCTCCGTAGAGACCTTAGCTCCAATAAAGATCACATTCTGAAGTACTGGGGGTTAGGAGTTCAGTGTATGAATTTTGGTGGATACAACACTTGTCCTCCCTCATTCAGAGTGTTAAAAATGCAGGCAAATAATCCTTCCCACATTCAAATCTCACTTCTTTGAATTCACTAAAGAAATCATTTTTCACCGTATCTCAACCCCTCAGGTCCACTGTCACTCTTTAGACAGTTTTATAACTAATAAAAACAATGTTTCCTTTACTCATTTCCTGCATTCACTCTCTACCACCACTATTTCCTATCTTTTTAGGTTACTTTCATTTGTGTCTCAGCTTCAGCTAAGGTTTCACACTCCTGGAACTTCAATTGTATTTATGATACCAAATATGAACTGTCTCCCTTACTCCTTTCATGTTCTGTCTTCTTCTCTCCTTACCCACCTTAGGCTCCATATTTAAACAGTATGATTATTTCGTAGCAGATACTCTTGGCTCCCTTGCCACATTTTTGCTCCCCTACTCTGCTGGCACAAGCAAATCCTGTTTAAATTCAACTCTCTATCTCACCAATACCTGCATCAATGCAAATGAATATACTTGGATAGTTTAGCTCCTGCATTAGTCCCTCCAGTGCAATTCTTGGCAAGTTCTTTATGCACATAGATAGATTTATATTTCATTATACACGTAGATGATCCTTCCAATGCTCCAAACTTAGTTCCTTGTCCTTTCATCCACTAATAGACTTTTCTTCCACCATTCTTTAACAACTCACTCCCACAGTCATACCCTAGATCTGACAGTTACTATTTAGTACATGTAAACTCTATTTCTGGTATCTCATTCTCTGATATGTACCTTTACCTCTTCTCCTTCCAACTCTCTCCTTTGTAATTCCCACTGGAATTATAATCTTTGAATCCACTACCTTTTCAGTTTCTTTCAACCAAAAATGTCTTTTCATTTCCTTACCTAAATTAGGTTCCACAATTTATCATTATATTCATTGTCTTAAATATATTGTTGATTGCCTTGCCCTTCTCACTTCCTTGTACATGTATCACAGCTACAAAGTCATTTCTTTGCATACCCTTGCAGCAAAACTTTTTGAGAGACACTAGACCTAGTGCCTCTAATTTGTCAACTGCCATTCTGTCATGAACCCCTCTGATCTGCCACTCCAATCAAAGAGAAACAGTCACCATTTTGTTACGTTCAATTCCCAGTTCTCAATTCTGATGTTATTTGTATATTAGTGGCAGTAGACGTGGCTGATCACTGCAGTATCTTGAAAATCTTGATTCATTTTGATTCCAGGACACCACACTTGCCAGACTTTCCTACTACCTTGCCAAGGACTCCTTCTTGGATTCTTCTCATCTCCCTGATATTTAATGTTGATATCCTCCTGGATTTTCTCTGTTTATCCCTTTTCTGTCTATACTTATTTCATCAATGATCTTGTTCAGTATCATGGCTTTAAATATAATACATAAGCTCATGAACCCCAAATTTACTTTTTCAATGTATGTCTCTTTCCTGAACTCTAGACTTTTATGTCCAACTTTCTTTGTGACATCTTCTTCTCAATGTCTAATAAACATTTGGAGTTCAGTGTGTCCCAAACTGAACATTTTACCCCCCACCCCTAACTCCAGACAAACCTGCACTCCCCCAAGCCTTCCCTATCTCAATGGATAGCCATTCCTTTTTTCCAGTTGCTTAAACTGAAAACCTTGGAGTTCTTCACAGTTCTCTTTTTCTCAGTTTACTTCCAATCATCAGTGAATCCTGGTTATTCTATCTTCAAAGTATATCCAGAATTTTCTCCTTCTTACTATCTCCACTTGAAAGTACTCTGATCCTTTGGTCAAACCAAGGATCTCAATAGCAGCCACAGTGATTGTTTTAAAACAGAGGTGAGCATAGATGAGGTCATGCCATTGCTCTACTTAAAACTTGCAATGACTCCCCCTTCACTCAGAGTAGAAATAATAATCCTAACTTTGACTTTAAAATCCCCAACACAATTTTTACCTCTTCCACCTCATCTCCTGTACCCCACTATCCCTTGCTGTGTTTGAGCTCCTAAAGCACACAGTTAGGCTCCCAGTGGGGCCTTTGTAGTAGTCATTATCTCTTTCAGGAATGTTCTCCCTCCAGATACACACAGGACTAATTCCTTCATTTTCTTCAAGTATTTTCTCAAATGTCACCTTTTCAATGAGGCCCAAAAAACGTACATTTAAAATTCCAGTCTCTCCAGAATTCATAGACGTTTTTCCCAGCTCTGTTTCCTTTATTCTTATTACTCATCACTTTCTAACACACTTAATAATTTCCTTATTTTTTATGTGCTGTTTATTGCCAGTCTTCCCTGTGATTGAATGTAAGCTCTGGGAGTTAGGGATCTTTATCTACTTGTTCATTAATTTATCATAAATATAAGAGTTTCTAGCACATGCTAGGCACTCCATAAGTAATTGTGAATAATGCGAAAATAATGAGTAGGACTAATGTAGAAGAAAGATAATATGCTATGTTAATGACAGAGTTACCTAATACAGTCTTAGCAGGGTCATAAAATATTGATTGATACGGAGACTGAGATACTGAGAAAGATTGATACTGACACTGAGATACAAAGGATTAGAAGCTGTTACCTAGGCAAAGTTGGAGGCTGGGGAGTAGATCCTGTCAGAAGAAACTTCATGTGAAAAGGTCCACTGGTCAGAAACCATTAGTGAAGATTGAAAGGAATTTAGTAAGATTGGGACTCAAGAGCACAATAAAAGGGCTGATAAAATACAGGACTAGAAAAATAAGATGGAATCATTAAAAAAAACTTTTTAAGTAAAATGTGAAATTTATCTTCTTGAGAGTTAGAGGGGGATGGTCTTCAATAATTACACCAGGACAATGTATATAAACTGGAACTGTCCTGGGCAACTGGGATTGACTCATGGGAATAAGAGATCTTGGTCATCCAAATTATAAGCCATGTAATATTATAAAATTCAGATTTTTTCCATTGGCCAGTAAGAAGCAATTCAAATGATTTATGCAGGGACTAACACTATTAAAATTATGTAAGAATTATTACTCTGGTTTCAAGGTGGAGAAGAATGCAAGACAGCATGGAGGCATGGAGAGAAGCTTGGGGGGTGCTGATCCTGCAGCGGAGGAGAAAGATGATGGAAACTCACACAATGATCTTACAGACAACGGACAAAGAGAGAAGGGAATGACTCTCAGTGTTATTCAATGATCAGATTTAATAGAATTAGGTGAATTCTGAGAGAAGAGAGAAGAGAAACAGTGAAAAGTCAGAACTGTCTGTTTTTTTAGCCAAAAAAAAAAAAAATGGAGGAGGAAGTTGGTTTCAAATGATGGCAGAAAGATTAGTTCAATTTGAATATGCTGTGTTGGTTCTTCCTGTGAGGAATCCAGATAAAAACAACCAGGACACACTTGAATTTGCTGTTGTAAAGAGAAGTTTAAGTTAATGATTTACATGAGAGAAGCATCAATTTTTGGCGGGCAATTCAATCTATAGGAGCAGATGGGACTATTTAGGGAAAATTAATGTATACGATGCAGAGGAAAAGCACTAGTGTGTTTCAGGAAGAGCACAGTCAAAACTGTCCCAGTCTGGGAAGATGCTCACTGAATTCAGTGACAAAGAGAAGAGTGATGACTTTGCCAGGGTAGTGATATATGGACTGCAGACTTCAGACTGAACAGGGTAGAGCAAGAGGGGACAGTAAGATCTCAAGCCAGGCAACTCTTTCAGGGAATTTACCTGTGAAGACGTCATGCAAGAGGTTCAGGTGTGTGTGTGTGTGTGTGTGTGTGTGTGTGTGTGTGTGTGTGTCTATGTGTGTAGAGATATGAAGACAGAAACACACAGAGACAGAGAGAGAGACAAAAAGGAGGGAAGGAGAAATGAGCTAATGATTTTGAAAAAAATAAAGTTAGGTAATGGGGATGAATCAAAATAAAGACAAGGTTCCAGAAGAGGATGGGTCCATTATATAAGTGAAGACATTACTATTAAAATGTTTAAAGTTTAAAAAAGGACACATTTCCTTGTGACAAAAACAATGTTTGTTGGCTTTTAGGTAGTATGATGGCAAAATTTAAAGGAAATTCTTATTTGTCTAGATCTATTTCTTTTTTTTTTAACTTCTGTGTCACAAAAGCTAACTTCAATTCTGAGATGGAGGATGGAAGAAAAGTTTTGAGAAAAATGGAGAATACCTGAAATAGCCTCAGTTGATAATCATATAGAGAACTTAGAAGAGAAATATAGAAATGTCAGATGTTTGTATTATAATAAAAAATATGAAATAATTGTTGGTAATTTTGAATTAACTTAACTTCTTACCACCTTAACAGCTTAGAAATTTTGTTCTGTATACATAGTCACACCAAGTTTATAATATACATAAGTACTTTCTAAATTTGACTTTGAAATTTTAACAAACATTGAAGTATATATGTTATGCTTTAAAATTTTTTTTAATTTTTTATTTATTTTAGAGAGAGAGAGATAGGGAGAGCACAAGCTGGGGAGGGGCAGAGAGAGGGAGACACAGAATCTAAAGCAGGCTCCAGGCTCTGAACGAGCTATTAGAACAGAGCCCAACATGAGGCTTGAACTCACAAACCGTGAGATCATGACCTGGGCCAAAGTTGGACGCTTAACCGACTGACCCACCGGGTGCCCCTTATTATGCTTTTTAAAGAAAGAAACTAATGATATTTCAAATTTATTTATACTTACCCATGCTGGCAATTATGCTATGTACAGGTAGTCGAGAAGGTCCATGATAAAATGACCTTGATACATTGCTTTTTTTCTGCTGGTCTTGGTTTTTAAATGCTGAATTCTCTTCTTTGGTAATATTAATATAAAAACATATATCTGTAGCATTCATAATATATCGAGGACCTGGATTCAGCAAAATGTTTTTATTATCCTCCCTCCGAACACCAATCAAGCAGACGCCAAACCTAAATTTTAAAAAATAAATAAATAAGAGTTTAAGAACTGTAATTCAGCAAGCTCTTAGTTTTTGTTTATTTGTTTTTAAGTTTTCATATGTAAGAAAATTAGTAAACTATTATAAGGCAGAGGTAAATTAAAACCCAAATCAGAGCCTTTTAAATCTTTTTGAAAAGATCCTGAAAGTTCAAGACTCAAAACTCTCAAGACTTTCTTGTTTTTACAGGAAAAGAAACTATGTTCTTGGTGTGTTGTGAAATCAATTTAGTTGACTGTGACATAAATATGTATGTATATATATATATATATATATACATATATGTTTTTCTAAATAAAGAAGAATGGAATAAAAGATAATAGAAAACATCAGTATGTATATCATTAGTAGGGGTAAGAATGTGTGTATTGTGTCTTACCATAAATATGTATCTTCATTTGATCAAAAAATATAAAACAATAATATTTAGTCAAAAAAATTTGAAAGCCATTGGCCTAAAGGGAAGAAGAAACTAATGTCACATGACAAAGAATCAGGGTTCCTAATTTCTTTTAGTTCTGTTTCTACCATATTTGGTTTATTCTGAATTTTAGGAATAAAAAATTTAATCGTCTGAATAGGTCCACTGCTTAATTAGTAGAAATATCCACCACTAAATAAAACAGATATTAAAAATAGCTTTTACACTTTTTCAGGTATATGTTTTTTATGCGCCAAACACAAAATGTCCTGAATGTTTTTTATTTCAATGTCTTACAGTGTCTTACAAATAAATCTAGCTTAAAAATATATTTTTTAAACACCAAAAGTATATTTAGTATGTATGGATAGAATCACATGGAGATGTTAAGCATGATACATTAAATACTAGATTAGTAGAATATACTAGATTATAAACAAAACCTTAAAAATGCTATTTTAATACATTTATAATACTGATACCACTTTCATTATAAACATACATTTTTATTTCTTTAGTAAATAACTTTTCTCAAAAAGGAAAAAAATATGTTCCATATTTGAATCAGAAGATACTATTGTTCACTTTTTAACCTATTTCTCTGGCCAAAGATAGTTTTTTTAAATGCCTAGTTTTTAATAAACATTATTATGACTTTGTTTACTTTTTTAAAAAATGTTTGTTTATTTTTGAGCAAGCGAGAGAGAGAGCAGGCACAAGCTGGGGAGGAGCAGAGTGAGAGACAGAGGATCCCAAGTAGGCTCTGCACTGACAGCTGCGAGCCGATATGGGGCTCAAGCTCAAGAACTTGAGATCAAGACCTTAGCTGAAGTCAGACATTCAACGGACTGAGCCACCCAGGTGACCCTTTGTTTACATTTTTAATCAACACTTTAAAATTAGATCTCTAAAGAAGATACATTTTCATGTATTTGTAAATTCTTAATGAATTAAAATATGTTCTTTAAAATAATTTTTTAATGTTGATTTATTTTTGAGACGGGGAGAGACACAGTGTGAGTAGGGGAGGGGGAGAGAGAAGGAGACACAGAATCTGAAGCAGGCTCCAGGCTCTGAGCTGTCAGCACAGAGCCCAACTCAGGGCCCCAAATTCAACAATCAGGAGATCATGACCTGAGCCGAAGTTGGATGCTTAACCAACTGAGCCACCCAGGCGCCCATTAATGGATTAAATATGCTAAACATAATTTATAAGATACTAAAGTTGAGGAGCCTCAGGGGCTTAGTCAGTTAAGCCTCTGACTCTTGGTTTTGGCTGGGGTCATGATCTCACAGTTTGAGTTCAGGCTCTGCACTGGCAGCGTGGACCCTGCTTGGGATTCCCTCTTTCCCTCTCTTTCTCTTTCTCTCTGCCCATGCCCTACTTGTGTTGTCTCTGTCTCTCAACATAAACTTAAAAAACAAAAGTTACTAAAGTCAATATTCCTACTAAATTATACTTTATACCTTTGTGGAGACCATACAGACTCAGAGTTCAAATGTCTCAGTAATTATGTTAAAAATTCCAGAATACTTAGAACCTATGAGCACCAATATGGGCTGATTTTAGAAAACTCTTTAAAAGGTATGATTGGTTTATAATTTAAGTCCACTCTGGAAGCAGAAACATACTTTTTGTGTGCATGAAAAGAGGCATATGTAAAACTCTTTCCTTCGTATTCAGCAAAAAATGTACTTTCTTCCAGAACAATGTGGTAGACTTCATTGCCAGAGCATCTACCGTACATCTTCTGCCACTGTTCTGGCGACTGCTGGCCTTCTCTGCAACAAAAGCACACACACATACACGCACACAAAGAGAAAAACACAGTGAGTGAAGTTAAAAACAAAAACAGTTAACATACATAATCTGGAGTTTCCCTACAGGAAGAATTAGTAAGCACAGTCCAAAGAAGTATTTGTATGGTGCTCTAAATGATGATATTGTTTACAAACACTTAGGAAGAATTACTACAAAAATTTTGAAACTTACACAATATATAAGCTTGAAAGATGGCACAATCCTAGAAAGTAGTTTTTCATACTCCAGTTAATGAAAACATTTATCCTGACCATGAACCGATGAGATATAGCATTTATAGCATTTCATTTTAATTTGTGTTTATGTCTATCCTGTCATGCACATCCTATATATTATACTTGTTTTATAGTCTAAATAATAAGGCTTATTTCATCTTATTTATGATACCTGTTTGGCCCCTATAGGTAAGTGATTTTGCTATGTATTTATAACTATATATGTATACACATCCATTTATTGGTATTTATAATTATATATGGATACACATCCACTTATTAAGTTGATTTCACAGAAAACATACTCTTTATTTCTGTCCATATCATAGCAATGGCTTTCTTCCAGTTATGTAGCAGTTAAGAAAAGATACCTCTTCATGATAAAAGGGTCTTCAAAGAGATCATCAGAAGTATTTTTTAAAAGAATATGTTTATCACAGAAAGTATACTTTTTATTTTCTGGAATGCTCTCCTCAGTGCCCTTGAAACTATATAAAAAAGCCAACCTATTAAAAATTCCTTTTTCTTATTTTTATAATATATTTCATTTACTGTTTCTGAATAAAGTTTATAGACTATAAATACAAGAAATGTATATTCTAGAAGGAAAGTGATAAATGCATAAATATCAAAACATTTCATCACATTGTCTATAGATTTTGGGTTTTTAAAATTATTTTTTAATGTTTTATTTATTTCTGAGAGAGAGAGAGACAGCGTGAGCAGGGGAAGGTCAGAGAGAGAGGGAGACACAGAATCTGAAACAGGCTCCAGGCTCTGAGCTAGCTGTCAGCACAGAGCCCGACGTGGGGCTTGAACCCATGAACCATGAGATCATGACCTGCGCCGAAGTCGGACGCTTAACCAACTGAGCCACCCAGGCGCCCGTCTATAGATTTTGAATGAATAAAAGCAGATAACAAATCATATCTGTCATATTTAGGCTTTTAAAACATTTTGAACTCTGAGGTTTGTCTAAAGGATTATTAGAGACAATACATTTATTAATATTTTCAAAGAGTAGATAAGTTTTAAAAAAAATCATACATTTTCCAGGTATGTTTAATTGTGCTTAAGAGTCAAGAGCCTGGACCTTAGAGTCTGAGTGCCTAATCTGAATCCTAATACTGAGATCTTGAGTGAGTTACTTACTTCTGAGTGATTCTCTGCCTCTTCTGTGAAGAAAACATTATCAGCCTCACTGGGTTAGATACAAATTAATCACTTAGCAGATGTTGAGATCATAGTCATTACTCAGAAAATGTTAGCTTCCAGTATTATTTTGCTGTTTTACTTTCTTCATTGCTAGATTCTGGAGACATCTTTAACCAGCCAGTCAACCTACTGAACACTAATGCTCTTAAAACCTTTACTCTTTCCTTCTGTAACAATGTTAGTATGTTTTTGGAAATAGGAAAATAAAACACTTTTGACTATAGACTGCATATGGCTACACCCAACTACTATTTTCTAAGAATAACTGTTCTTGGTAGAGAAAACGTTCCCTTTGGCAAACAAAAATAAAAATCATCGTTGTTATGTACCACAGTGCTACTTGGCAAGATGATACTTGGCAAAGATAGGCTCCATTTAAATGGGCTGCAAATGTTAAGAGAAGACGCCAGTAATTCATCAGGGTTTGTTTGAGATCCAAAAGGTAGCATGGAGTCAAATAATTGTCACACAAGGGTACTAAAAGCTATTCAAGAGAATCATAAATCTAAGTCTAGAGACTGAAATGGGAAAACGATATTGTAACTTGAAAAGGAAAGGGTCACACAAGGACATTGCAGATGGATTTCCTTAAATCATTTGCTTCCTCTCATGTTATTTTATGCTTTCATGCCAGGAGACATCTTTATGATTTATTCAAATATATCCCTAATAGGTTACCAAGAATCTCTATGTTCAGTTACTTGTAAATATACAAAATGTTCTCCTTTTAGCTCATGTAAATATAAGATATTATTAATGCCATTTAATACCACTGGGTATGCCCAGTTCTTACTTAATAGTTCTTACATGAAATATTTATCGAGCACCTAGGCTGTGTCAGGCAAAGTTCTAGATTCACAAGTTATGGCAGTTAACAAGGCAAAAATGCCTTCTTGTTTGAAGCCTCTAGTGAAAGAAGACTGACAATAAACAAAAGAAGCAAACTGTTATGTTAGAAGTGATAAGTGACAGAGACATAAATCAGAGAGGGAAATAATTTTGAGCAGTGAATTGAAAAGTAAATGGTATGGTTGACGAAGGCATTGCTGGGAGGATGACATTTGAGTAAAAGTCTTCAAGAGAGTAGGAAAGGCAGCCATACGACTTCCCAAGAGAATACTGTTTCAGGCAGAAGTAGTGACAAGCACCTTCCTGAAGCAGAGAACTCCCTGGTTCTCTGGGATGATGAAGGAAGGGCAAGGAGGCCAGTTGGGCTGGAGCTGGAGGAGGAGAAAAAATGAGGTCAGAGAGATAACTGGAAAGGGAGAGGGGTCATATACAGGTTTACAAAATTTTACAATGACTTGGACTTGCACTTGGGATGATTTGGCAGCCACTAAAGGATTTCGAAGATGGGTACAAAAGATTCTGACTTTAATTTTTTTTGTCTTTTTTATTGTTTATATTTTAGTTAGTTAACATGCAGTGAAATATAGGTTTCAGCAATAGAATTCAGCGAGTCATCACTTACATACAATATCATCACAAGTGTTCATCACAACAAGTGCTCTTCCTAACACCCATCACCCACCTAGCCCATCGTACTAGACACGTTCCTGAAGGCAAGGGAAATGAAGGCAAGCATGAACTACTGGGTCTTCATCAAGATCAAAAGCTTCTGCACAATGAAGGAAATAATTGACGAAACTAAAAGGCAACCTACAGAAGGGGAGAAGATTCTGACTTAAATTTTACAAAAATCCCCCCAGGTCAAAGTGCTGAGAATAGATTGAAGAAGGAGTAATGACTGATGAGGAGGTTACTACAATGATCCTGCTGGATGATGATGGTTTGGACCAGATTAGACTCTGGGTGTGTTCTGAAAGTAGACCAGAAAGAATTTTCTAATGGAAGAGAAAAATAAATATAAAAATCTTAAGTACTCATGTCCATTAGAAATATAGATAAACAAAAAATAAATAAATAGAATCCATAAAGATAACAGTGAAAATACAAGTACCACTAATTATAAAACATCATGGAGAAATCTCAAATATAGAATCCGTAAAGATAACAGTGAAAATACAAGTACCACTACTTATAAAACATCATGGAGAAACCTCAAATACAAAATGTTGATATTTGATAAAAGGAGTGATTTCAGATTTATTATTTTAAGTCCAGAGATATTATATGTGGGTATCAGAAACATTTGGAATGTTTATTTTTAAAATCTGAAATCCTAGGTACCTGGATGTTAATGATAATAATCTTATAATTTTTGAATGTCTCAAATATTTCTAATTGCATCACAAAAAAGAAAAACAGGACTAACTCAAAAAGATAACTGCATCTCATGTCCATTGCAGCATTGTTTACATGAACCAAGGCATAGAAACAACTGAAGAGTTCATAGATGGATGAATGAATAAAGAAAATGTGGTGTAAATATATGTAACGAGTTACTCTTCAGGTATATAAAAGGAAATCCTGCCACTTGTGACAATACGGATGGACCTTGAGGTTATTAGCTAAGTGAAATAAGTCAGACCAAGACAAATACCATATGATCTCTTTTATATGTAGAGTATTTAAAAAAAACCAAAACAACAAATGAACTCGGAGAACAGACTGGTGGTTGCCAAAGAGGGTAGTTAGGGAGGTGGGTGAAATGGATTAAGGTGAGTAAAAGATACAAACTTCTAGTTATATATGAAATAAGACCTGGGAATATAATGCACTGCATGGTGACTATAGTTAATAATATCATATTATATATTAGAAAGCTGCTAACAGAATAAATCTTAAAAGTTTGGCTTACAATAAAAAATTGTGAGTATGTGTGGTGATGGATGTTAACTACATTTATTGGCAAGCTCATTTCCCTCTCGACATGTGTGTGTGTGTGTGTATAAGCATGTGTTTATATGTACACATACACGTGTATATATATACATAGATGGATAGATCGGATAGAATTATGTTGTACATCTGAAACTAATGTAATATTACATGGAAGTTATATCTCTATTTTTTAGAAGGGTATTTTATGGCCTGTATAAGTGTAAAAAAAAGCTTTCATTTGTCTTCAACTTACTCCTCTACCTAAATTTTTGCTTCATCTATCTTACTATATGTTTATAGGTAGAATTAATTCAAAATTATTTTTGAATGGAGGAAGACAATCACATAAATAAAAAGATATTTCCAAACGTCTCATATCAGAGAATTCTTTAATTCCACCATCTAAGTGGATCTTGAACTCACCACTTGTCCCTTTCTTCATCAATTCTCAGACTCTTAAAATAGCCTTACCCATCTTCTTGCCTCCTTGCCTCCAGTATTGGCCATTACAAATCCATTTATGGTGCTGTCAGAAGAGTGAATTTCAAAAATTCAAATCAGTTCATGTCACTCTCCCATCGAAAATGTTTAAAGGGCTTCCTCCTTCCATTTTAAAAATGTAAACTTCTTTATCATCATTACAAAGCTCTACAGACTGATGTTATGCCTGCCTTTTGAATTTCATTTGTTACTTCTGTCTTCTTTGTCTTGTGTATTCCAGCCATGAGCACTTCTTAATTTACCCTGAACAAGAAACTATTTCTTAAATTTTGGCCAGTGCTGTTCCTTCTATCTTTGATGCTTTACTCATTCTCTGACCTATAGCTTACTCATTACTTGTTAGCTTTGCAGTGCTCTACTTTTTTCATGATACAAGAACAGTAAATTGTATTAACTACTCCTTAATGCCTTGCTTCCCTGTGAAATAAGCCACAGGAGGAAAAGGATCATGTCTTGTTTACTGCTATACTTTTGAGACCCTGACATTCATTTTGACACAGAGTAAGCACTTAATAAATGTTTGGTTAAATGAACAAAGAATAATCTAACAATGTTCTTTATGTTCAATTACTAAATGTTCTGCTTTCCTAATTATATAATACCTGTCTCCTTCACCAGAATCATTTTTTAGGTCTAACCAATTATTTTCCCTATGATGAATTTGCCATTAGAATTAGAAAAAATAATCACCGAGTTCCTCAATCGTTAATGGACATGAAATAAATTTAACCTCAGCAGCAGTAAAAACACAAAAGATATTAGAGACAAAAAGCACAGAATGGAAAGCTTAGTGAAAGTTACAAAAAGCCATTTAATGAAGATTTAAGATGTGTTTAAACTAATCAAATGAAGTTTTAGGGGAAATAATTGGCTTGTGCATTTACTTACTGTCAAGCTCTAAGTATATTCCAACCTGTAAAATAGCACAGCCTAGTTTACTCCATGCCCTTTTTAGGCCTACCATTTTTGCTGAAAACTTAATGGTAATCAATCCTTCCTAAACCGGTTTATGTCCACCTTTGTTTTCAAAATAATTTCCAGCTCCAGCTGTTTATAAAAGTATTAGTAGAAAAAGAAAACAATGATAGGAATATGAAAATGAAATATTCTATTAAGGCAATAAATGGAGTACAGAGTAACAATATGTGCTTCATATTTGAAAGAACCTCCTTGAGATGTCTATTACCCCTGAATAAAGAGATACGATGTAAAATGCATGCACCGAAAACCAGAGTTATGGGAGTCTTGGAAAAACTTCAATAGGACAGCTTAAAAGGAAACAAAACTTGTGTCTGTTATCCTATGCATTCTAAACCCTAAACAAATGTCTAAGTGAGTAAAAATTTTTTAAAAAGAGAAGTGGAAGGAAAGGTGATAGAAAATTGCTTAGAAGAAAGAGAAAAGAAAAGCCTATTCAAGTGAATAAACTAACCCCTTGTCAAAATTTTCAAGACCTTGTAGCCTTCAAGCATGTCCTGTAAAATCCTCCATTCCTATCTCATATTAATATTTTCTTTCTTTTCTAATATTTTCTAATATTTTCTTTCATTTCTTTCAAATCATGTTCAGTTATTAAAAAGCTCAGTCTTACCCCATCCAAAATTCCAAACTTGCCAGCCCAGGCTGATTCTCCCTAGGATGTTGCTGCTCTTCGAAGTAACTCTTAACTAGTCATCATCTTCTGTAAATGTGTCTTATAGGCACAGGTGAATACCCCTTTATGGGGAGAGAGAGGTGACCCTGGTATATGATCACTTGCAAGCAAGAAAGTCTCTTCCACTTTCCCTCATCTTATTTCCCAGCAGTACATCCTACAATCTAACTTCTTCAGTTTCCTCGCCTTGTGACCAACACACTTACATGCAGTACCAGAAATATGGCTCAAGTCTTTTTAAGCTATCAGTCATGCTTGGAAAACCCATGCATGGGGCTGAAGTCTGCCTTCTAGCTTTGCCATTTTTCTCTAATTCTTTTTTCCTCCTGCTCAGTTAATCACAGGGAACTACATAAGCAAATGTCTAACTAAGGGATGACATGCTAGTTCCCATTTCTTGCAGACATCCCTGTTCTCCATGAGCAATGCATAATTCCTTTGTACTTCTTCTCACATAGTTCGGGGTAGGTGCAAGAGCACTGTGCTCCTCTATCCATTCTTCCACTCTAATCTTCTCTTTCTATGAAAAGGTAAGGATGCTAGGCAATGGGATACTTGACTCTTCTTTGTCCTCAATCTTAGGTTATAGTCACCAATTTGGGGGCATGAAAAGTCCCTCTGAATATAGTAAGTATTGGTTTTAAAAAAGTATATTTGTTCTATCCTATTTAGTCTTCCCAAGTTAGAAATATCTGGGAAAATTTGTTCCAGTTAACTTCCGGATGATAAATAAATCAATTTGGACAACTGATTTTATTTTCCTTTTAAAGACAAGTTGCTAATCTATGATTACACCTTCAAGGCAAATGGGTATTATTGCCAGAAAGCAAATTAACTCATATACCAATCTTCTGTGCTTTAACGCAGTCAACCAAGTGGAAGGAGGACTGTTAGTAAGTACTTGAATTGACTCTTTGCAGAAATGTATTCTAATGCAGCCTTCTGAATGCAGTAAAAGAATCTTACATAATTTTGTCTTTAAAAGTTTCCTCACGTCAAATTTTCCCAAAGGGAGAAACAAGGATTTAACTGGAATTTCCTGTTCCACATACAATAGGTTGAAATTGTATTTTAATACAGACTCTCTTCCTAGTTCAGGAATGTGCTGAATTGCTCCACCCAATAGTAGTTTGCATTAAAAACAAAGACATCATAAAACCTTATTCTACTGACAAACTCCTATTTTTTATAAAGATGGATGGTATTTTTTAAAACCTCACACTAATAACTTTTAAAAAATAAAATTTGATTTTATTTTCATATTTTCTGTATGCATATAAGAATGCTACAAAACTATAAGTAAAGTCAAGAAGAATAATAAGCACGATATTATGAAGCCCTGCCTTCAAGGTTATAAAATATAATCATTAGTAGAAATTCACACAGATTGCCAAATTAGTTGTTTTTATATACCTATTTTTATTACCAAACAATTATTTTCACATCAGTAGGAATAAAGAGCATCTTGTCACAAGGTATCTTTGATATAAAATCCATTCTTCAGTATGTAATAAAATGCTTTACATAAAACTTAGGTGGAAATTTTTGCCTTAGGAAAGAGATGTCATTTAGATTTACAGTTGAAATGTTAAATAAAATAAAATTTCCTTATTGATGCCCCATTTTCAAGATGATAAGATACTTATTACTTCATTGTATTGATTGAAAGTAGATTTAAAACCCAAAGGTTTAAATCTAACTAAAATTAATATACTTTATTTAATTCTATACAGTTTTATTTCCCCAATTTAATGTCTGTTTGGTTGCACATAGTTGTTTGTATTCTTTACAAGGTGCTTTTCTGCAAACACACGTGAATTACATTCTCATAATGGTCCCAAACTTTTACATTATTTAAAAATCAAATTATTTAAATGGTACTACAATCTTGCCTTTACTATCAACTATAGGAATCTACAGTGAACACTGTAGGCCAAAGAAAAGATTTTGACAAATTGTAGCCTGTGTCACTGGAAACATAATTGTAATTATGGGTGGAAAGGGTATATTAGAATATACAGAAGCTTCCAAAACAGGGAGGTTGCAAAATAAATGGCTAACACACAACTTTGATGCACAGTTATTCTTGTTAATCTGCAGAGAGAACTGACATACAAGTATGGTTATCTTATCTAAAAATAAAAGATAGAAAAAGCAATAAAACACAAGATTAAGATGTCTCAGTCTACCAGGAAGAGGCTTATGCGTTTCTACTCTTGAACAACAGAACTTCCCCAGCTTTTTGTGTCAGCAGACATCAAAATAGAAATGAGTCCGAAGATTAAATCAAGTTAGTGGATGCTAGTCAATTTTCTACCGCTAGATGGAACTAGAAAGCTGTTTGCCATTCTTGGGAAAAGGAAAAATTGTTGAGATGGAGAGAACAGAAAAACGCCATATAGCTTTCAAATATTTTTAAATTTTTTTAAAAAATATATTTATTTATTTTGAGAGAGAGAGCAGGGGAGGGGCAGAGAGAGAGGTAGAGAGAGAGAATATCAAGCAGGCTACACACTGTCAGCACAGAGCCTGATGCAGGGCTCGAACTCATGAATCGTGAGTTGATGACCCGATTCAAAACCTTGAGTCGGACGCTTAATGGACTGAGCCATCCAGGCACACCAGCTTTATAACATTATTAATAGTGAACTTAAACAATGAACCTTTTTGAAAGGGATCTTTTGAAAGGGATCTACTTCAAGAAAAATGAAATAGTGCCTAAACATTAAATCCGAAAGGCACACTGTACTTGAAGGTGGCCAAAAACCATTGTCCTTACTCCAGTGTGATTTTTCTGAAACATTCACTTAATTCAAAAAGCTGCCTAATTATCACACACACAAAAATCTTAAAATTCTGTAAACATTTTTCAACTACTTTTCAAACCGTCAGGTGAAAAGGTGAATTCTTCTGTCACAATGAACATCATTCTCAGATCTTTCATCCCACTATGAAGTAAGTCCTAGCCTGCTGATTTTAAACTGTTCTACATCAGAAGGAATAAAAATTCATACCTAAAATGTACTTACCCCTTTCTTTCTCAGAACACAGCCTGCTGGCTTGCTGAAAACCATACACTTAGCTTCCAAGAAAGTACTTTGTGCCCTTGTACACATACATAGTGCTACTATATCTATCACTTTAGGTTAGAACACCATTGTGAATTTCCCAGAAAGGTATATACCATAAATACTAATATTTGGAGATATAGGAGTTTCAGAAGCTCCTATTGTTGTTATTTACATTTTGAGTATTTTTTTGCCCTTTTAAAACTATTTTTAACAAGGAGATTTTTTCACTGTTTTCCCATGTTGTCATTTGATTTATTCTCAAGGTCTGAAAAGGTAATCTTATCGCAGACAAAAGATATTTCATTAATAAAATAAACTTAGGAGAAGTTTATAATATGTTCCAAATCCATATATATACCACGTTTACACTGTGTCCTGCACTGTTTTGAATATTAGTCTTTTGTCATCACAAATGTACTTAAGCTTTGCATTTCCCAAACTCTTAACACAGAGCCTTGTACTGTGCAAATGCATGTATTTATTATTTACACAACGAATTAATGGCCAAAACAAAAACAATACTTTAGCTCACTCAGTGCTACATGTTATTTCATCCAAACCTTTTTTTTTGACCAAAAAAAACAACTTCCAAATTTTCAGATTAATGCAGAGTTTTGAGGTATTTCTTAATGATAATGCTCTGTAGTGTTATCACTATACATCAGTATAAGCACTGTCTAATGACTGACTTCTCTGAGGTCTTGGAGAAAAGAATGGTCTCACAAGAGATTCCCCACAGGGGGCGCCCGGGTGGCTTAGTCGGTTAAGCGTCCGACTTTCGCTCAGGTCATGATCTCGCGGTTCGTGGGTTCGAGCCCCGCATCGGGCTCTGTGCTGACTGCCCGCTCAGAGCCTGGAGCCTGTTTCAGTCTGTGACTACCTCTTTCTCTGACCCTCCCCTGCTCACGCTGTCTCTCTCTCTCTCTCCTAGAAGTAAATAAGAAACATTAAAAAACATTTAAAGACAAGAGATTCCCCACAGGTCCTGACATATAACCAAACTGCCATTTTTAATTCCTCTTTGGGATTCCTCTTACAGAGTTGTTCTGCAACTCCAGTGTCCACAGAACAGGTTAGGAAGGGAAATGTGTAAATCAGGCCAGGTGTGAGACAATGGGGAGCATTCAGGCTTGTGGTGGGTTGGCTGCTACATGTCTGCTGAAAAGGCAAATTCAAAAAAAATTTTTCAAAAGAAAAATTATTGATATCAGGCTGGTGGCCAAATAAAACCTATCTGCTAGCATAATTTGGTTCATTGATGATTAGGTTTGAAACTTCAGATCTACTAGTTACATTTTAACTTTAAATAACACACTTTAATTCTGTTACACTAACTACACAGTCTTCATTTCCATTATGTAACCTGAGAATGTTAATGGCCCTTTTCCCATCCACATTTTCCCTCTACTTTTATTCCAAAGTGTTATTCGTTGTACATTTTTTTCTACATTGTTGAAATTACAAATATTTGTATTTTGTTCACCAGCTGCAAAAAGTCAATGGCATAAGATTAAAAACAGGGGCATCTGGGTGGCTCAGTCGGTTGAGCATCCAACTTCGATGGCCAATGATCTCATGGTTCATGGGTTTTGAGCCCCATTCAGGCTCTGTGCTAACAGTGTGGAACCTTCAGATTCTCTGTCTCCCTCTCTCTCTCTGCCTCTCCCCCACTAGCTCTCTCTCTCTCTCTCTCTCTCGAAAACAAACATTAAATAAAAACAGAGAACAGAGGGCAAGATGGCGGAGAAGTAAGGAGCTCCATACTTGCACTCGCGCCCATACATCACACAGAAAAGATCTGAAGCCATTGGAAACCTTACAAAACCTGAGAGACTGGGAGAAAAAGGACGCAGAATCCACTGAGAAAGCCTTCTAACGTGAGTGCGAACCGGGGAAGATAAAATCGGGCCGGGATCGGAGACTCCAGGGTGGGAGGCGATCCCCCTCTACCCTCTACGGGGAGTGAGAGGGGAAAAGGAGAGAGTCCAAAACAGAAAAACCTCCTCTCGGGGGGGAAAAAACCTCCGCTCGGTGCATAGAAAGACCGTACTTGCCAAATACCTGCACACCAGGTCCCCTCGCGACAACTGGTCCTGGGGGAGGCTGAGCACACAAACTGCTTCTTTGTGCCGCTCCTGGAGGTTGGATTTCAGAGCGGCGGCGCGCCTGCCGCCATTGTAGCTCCAGGGCGGCTGGGACCCCTGAAAGAGCCGCGCAGACACCGGGCGTCCGCGCTCCTGGCTGGCTGGAACTCGAGAGGGAAGGCAAAGAGCTAAAAACTGGGAAATTTGCCTGTGAGTTCGTGTTTCGGGTGACAAGCCATAGAGGGACCTGGTTTTCCTCACTCCAGCGGGCTCGGGCTATGCAGACCCGGCAGGCAAGCCCCCGCGCAAGCCCGCCAGCCCGACCCAGAGAAGGAAGCAGCGATTCTGACTCCACCCCCAGAGCTCGGCAGGGAACCTGGAATAGCCCGAGGGGGTTGCCTGGGAAGCTGTGTCTAAGGCAATTTCAGCGGGGCGCGCGGACTGGGATTTGGAGACTGGAACTGGCCTAGGTTGAAGAGTGCAACCAACTTCGGCTGCACACCCGGAACAGGGAGTTGACACACCCAAAAAAAACACGAGCTGCAGCAAGGGGTTCAAGAAGGGACTGGAGCAGCCTCACTCTCCTCCCCACAACCGCCAAGGCAGAACCCCCGCCTGAGGCATCGGATCACGCCACGCCCATCCCTGCCTGAGAGGTGCCCTCCTCCCTTTTTTTTCTCTTTCTTTTGTCCTTTTTTTTTCCTTTTTTGTTTTTTTCCCTTTTTTTCTTCTTTCTTTTTTTCCCTTTCTTTTCTCTTTCTTTTTTTCTTCTTCTTTCTCTTTTCTCACTTTTTTCCCCAAAACACTGACCTGATTAACACTGGTCGCCAGCTTGCTTAAACAATCACAACAAGTCCATTCTGTAAATGTAAATTCTACACCTACCGACATTTTCAGCTCTTTCTCTCAGGAGTAATTAGACTATATAGTTTCTCTGGATAATTCCAGCATCCTTCTCTCACCTATACAACCATATTCTACCCTTTACCTCTTGGAAAAAAGCTTCTTATCCCTTCTGACTGTTCATTCCATTTCCATATCTGCCTCGTCTCGCCCTGCCTTCTCTCTTTTTTTCTATGCTCTTCAACCAGCACTGCATACACACGGCTGATTAACTGTAGCTGGGAAATCCAGGTATATGCTTTAAACCGTTCTTTGTCCATCGGTTTTCTTCTTTTTTCCTTTTCTCTTCCCCTTTTTGACCCTTTTATGTATTTTATGCTCCCTATTATTCGCCCTCCCTCCTCCGTCTCTTCTATTAACTTTTTCATTTTCCCTCTCGCTTTGCATGTTAGTTGAATTAGCCTGTGCGTTTGTGTGCTCCTGCTCCCTGTGTGTTTGTCTGTCTGTTTTCTTTTCCAGGGTTACCTCAAGAAACAAGCTAGAGTACACAAGGTGAAGAGTCCCAAATATCACTACAAATAGGAAAATAAAATAACTAAAGTCCCAACAAGAGAGACCGAGGGATACCATTCAAAAAACAATCTCTGAAAGGATAGGCCCTGGAAAGTCAAAGAGTCTTCTTGGATATAGCAGCGCTCATACAAACAGAGAGCATAACAGGTCTTTAAAACCAACAAGAGCCGGAAAGCTAACTAAAATGACAAAACAAAAGAGCTCTCCTCCAAAGAAACTCCAAGAAGAAATGACAGCTAATGAACTGCTCAAAACAGATATCAGCAGCATAAGTGAACAAGATTTTAGAATAATAATGGTAAAATTAATAGCAGGGCTTGAAAAAAACATAGGGGACATCAAAGAAACTATGGCTACAGACAGAATGGAAAATAAAAATAGGCATGAAGAGTTAAAAAATGCGATAAATGAGGTACATAATAAATGAGACGCCTCCAATGCATGGATTGAAGAGGCAGAAAGGAGAATAAGTGATTTAGAAGACACCATTATAGAAAAACAAGAAGCTGACAAAAAAAGAGACAAACTGATCCAGGAACAGGAAAGAAGAATTCGAGAGCTCAGCGACACAGTCAAACGCAACAATATCCGTATCATAGGAATCCCAGAAGAGGAAGAGAGAGGGAAAGGTGCTGAAGGAGTCCTGGAACAAATTATAGCAGAGAACTTCCCGACCTGGGGAAGGAAGTAAATGTTGAAATACAAGAGGCTCAGAGGACTCCCCTCAGATGTAACTTGAATCGATCTTCTGCACGATATATCATCGTAAAAATGGCAAAATACAAGGACAAAGAGAAAATTTTGAAAGCAGCCAGGGAGAAAAGGGCCCTCACAAAGGGAAACCTCTCAGAGTGGTGACAGACTTATCTACTGAAACATGGCAGGCCAGAAAGGAATGGCAGGAGATCTTCAATGTGATGAACAGTAAAAATATGCAGCCAAGAATCCTCTACCCAGCAAGCCTGTCATTCAAAATAGAAGGAGAGAGAAAAACCTTTCCAAATAAACAGAAATTGAAAGAATTTGTCACCACGAAGCCAGCCTTACAAGAAATCCTGAGGGGGATGCTCTGAAGGAAAGGTTGCAAGGAACAAAGATTCCAGAGACACCACCACAAACATGAACCCTACAAAAGATACAAAGACTCTAAACCCTCATATTTCCATAATAACACTGAATGTAAATGGGCTGAATGCTCCAATCAAAAGACATAGGGTAGCAGAATGGAATAAAAAACAAAATCCATCTATATGCTGTCTACAAGAAACTGATTTTAGACGGGAAGATACCTTCAGATTAAAAGTAAGGGGATGGAGAAATATATATCATGCTACAGGAAATCAAAAGAAAGCCAGAGTAGCGATACTTATATCAGACAAACTGGACTTTAAATTAAAGACAATCACAAGAGATGAACAAGGGCACTACATAATAATTACAGGGTCCATCCAACAGGAAGAACTAACAATCATAAATGTCTACGCACCAAATATGGGAGCACCTAAATATCTAAAACAATTAATCACAAACAGAAACAAGCTTATAGATAAGAATGTCATAATAGTAGGGGACTTTAATACTCCACTTACAGCAATGGATAGGTCAACCAGACAGAAAATCACTAAAGAAATAATGGACTTGAAAGACACATTGGACCAGATGGACCAGACGGATATGTTTAGAACTTTACATCCTGAGGACAGGGAATTTACTTTCTTCTCAAGTGCGCATGGCACATTCTCCAAGAGAGATCACATACTGGGACATAAAGCAGCCCTCAATAAATATAAAAGAATAGAGATCATACCATGCACACTGTCAGATCACAATGCTTTGAAACTTGAAATCAATTACAGGAAGAAGTCTGGAAAACTTCCAAAAACATGGAGGTTAAAGAACACCCTTCTAAAGAATGAATGGGCCAATCAGGCAATTAGAGATGAAATTAAAAAATATATGGAAACAAATGAAAATGAAAACACAACAATTCAAAATCTACGGGATGCGGCAAAGGCAGTCCTAAGAGGAAAGTACATTGCTCTCCAGGCCTATTTCAAGAGATTAGAAAAAGCGCAAGTCCAAAATCTAACAGCTCACCTAAAGGAACTAGAGGCAGAGCAACAAGAACGCCCTAAACCCAGTAGAAGAAGAGAAATAGTAAAAATTAGAGCAGAAATAAACAACATAGAGACCAAAGAAACAATTGAACAGATCAATGAAACCAAGAGTTGGTTTTTTGAAAAAGTAAACAAAATTGACAAACCTCTAGCCACACTTATCCAAAAGAAAAGAGAGAGCACCCAAATAGACAAAATTATGAATGAAAATGGACTTATTACAACCAACCCCTCAGAAATACAAGCAATTATCAGGGAATACTATGAAAAATTATATGCCAACAAATTGGACAACTTAGAAGAAATGGACAAATTCCTAAACACACACTCACTACCAAAATTCACACGGGAAGAAATAGAAAACCTGAACAGACCCATAACAAGTGAAGAAATCGAATCAGTGATCAAAAATCTCCCAACAAATAAGAGCTCTGGACCTGATGGCTTCGTTGGGGAATTCTACCAGACATTTAAAACAGAATTAATCCCAATTCTTCTCAAGCTATTCCAAAAAATAGAAATCGAAGGAAAACTCCCGGACTCATTTTATGAAGCCAGCATCACTCTGATTCCCAAGCCAGACAGAGATCCAGCAAAAAAAGAGAACTACAGGCCAATATCCTTGATGAATACGGATGCAAAAATTCTCAACAAGATCCTTGCAAATCGAATCCAGCAGCATATAAAAAGAATCATCCACCAAGATCAAGTGGGATTCATTCCTGGGTTACAGGGCTGGTTCAATATTCGAAAATCAATCAATGTGATACATCATATCAATAAAAGAAAAGATAAAAACCATATGATCCTGTCAATAGATGCAGAAAAAGCATTTGACAAAATACAGCATCCCTTCTTAATAAAGACTCTCGAGAAAGTTGGGATAGAAGGAACCTACTTAAACATCATCAAAGCCATCTATGAGAAGCCTTCAGCTAACATCATCCTCAACGGGGAAAAACTCAGAGCTTTCCCCCTGAGATCAGGAACATGACAGGGATGCCCACTCTCACCACTGCTGTTTAACATAGTGCTGGAAGTCCTAGCATCAGCCATCAGACACCAAAAGGAAATCAAAGGCATCAGAATTGGCAAAGAGAAAGTCAAACTTTCACTCTTCGCAGATGACATGATACGCTACATCGAAAACCCGACAGACTCCACCAGAAGCCTACTAGAACTGATCCAAGAATTCAGCAAAGTTGCAGGGTACAAAATAAACGTACAGAAATCGGTTGCATTTTTATACACCAACAATGAAGCAACAGAAAGAGAAATCAAGAAACTGATCCCATTCACAATTGCACAAAAAAACATAAAATACCTCGGAATAAACCTAACCAAGGATACAAAATATCTGTATGATGAAAACTATAGAAAACTTATGAAGGAAATTGAAGAAGACACAAAGAAATGGAACAACATTCCATGCTCATGGATAGGAAGAATAAATATAGTTAAGATGTCATTACTACCCAAAGCAATCTACACATTGAATGCAATTCCAATCAAAATTGCGCCAGCATACTTCTCAAAACTAGAACAAACTATCCAAAAATTTGTATGGAACCACAAAAGACCCCGAATAGCCAAAGTAATCCTGAAAAATAAAACCAAAACGGGAGGGATCACCATCCCAGACTTTAGCCTCTACTACAAAGCTGTCATCATCAAGACAGTATGGTATTGGCACAAAAACAGACACATAGACCAATGGAACAGAATTGAGAACTCAGAAGTGGACCCAAAAGTATACAGCCAACTAATCTTTGACAAAGCAGGAAAGAATATCCAATGGAAAAAGACAGCCTTTTTAACAGATGGTGTTGGGAGAACTGGACAGCAACATGCAGAAGAATGAAACTAGATTATTTTCTCACACCATGGACAAAAATAAACTCAAAATGGATAAAGGACCTGAATGTGAGACAGGAAACTATCAACACCCTAGAGAAGAAAGCAGGAAACAACCTCCTTTACCTCCACCACAGCAACTTCTTACTTGACACATCCCCAAAAGCAAGGGAATCAAGAGCAAAAATAAACTGTTGGGACCTCATTAAGATTAAAAGCTTCTGCACAGCAAAGGAAACAACCCAGAAAATTAATAGGCAACCAGCGGAATGGGAAAAGATAGTTGCAAATGACATATCAGATAAAGGGTTGATATCCAGAATCTACAAGGAACTCACCAAACTCCACACCCGAAAAACAAACAACCCAGTGAAGAAATGGGCAGAAGATATGAACAGACACTTCTCCAAAGAGGACATCCAGATGGCCAACAGACACATGAAACGATGCTCAGCATCCCTCCTCATCAGGGAAATACACATCAAAACCACACTGAGATACCACCTCACGCCAGTCAGAGTGGCTAAAATGAGCCAATCAGAGAACTCTAGATGCTGGCGAGGATGTGGAGAAACGGGCACCCTCCTACACTGTTGGTGGGAATGTAAACTGGTACAGCCCCTCTGGAAAACAGTGTGGAGGTTCCTCAGGAAACTAACAATAGCACTCCCCTATGACCCAGCAATAGCACTGCTAGGAATTTACCCAAGGGATACAGAAATGCTGAGGCATAGGAGCACATGTACCCCAATGTTCATAGCAGCACTCTCCACAATAGCTAAAACATGGAAAGAGCCTAAGTGTCCATCAACAGATGAATGGATCAAGAAGATGTGGTTTATCTATACCATGGAATACTACATGGCAATGAGAAACAATGAAATCTGGCCATGTGTAGCAACATGGATGGACCTTGAGGGTGTTATGCTGAGCGAAATAAGTCAGGCAGAGAAGGACAAATATCATATGTGTGCACGTATAGGAGGATTAGGAGGAACTTAACAGAGGACCAAGGGGGAGAAGAAGGGCGGAAACGGTGGGGGAAAGGGAGAGAGGCAAACCATGAGAGACTCTTGAATGCTGACAAAAACTGAGGACTGATGGATGTGGGGGGGAGGGGGGATGGGCATGGAGGAGGACACTTGTGGGGATGAGCACTGGGTGTTATGTGGAAACTAATTTGCCAATAAACTATTTGTAAAAAATAAATAAATGGAAACTAATTTGCCAATAAACTATTTGTAAAAAATAAATAAATGGAAACTAATTTGCCAATAAACTATTTGTAAAAAATAAATAAATAAATAAATAAAAACAGAAAATAGAGAACATGTTAAACTTACACAGTGTTTTTTGTCAATTATACCTCAATAAAACTGGAAAAGAAAATCAGAGAAACTGTGTGCTGGGATCACATTATTATGATTATTGCAACATAGTTCACTTAAGAGTTAAAAGAAATTCTATGATTATCAAAGCTTCTCCATAGTTCCATAAATTATTCAAAAGGGATTATTTTAAAAATTACTCTTTCCTTACCAACTGCCTGTTGTTCAGTATATGGCACACTTTAATTTGCTTTATTTTGGTCCTTTTCTTTCTTGGAGTTTATCATTGCCGTTTTTGCTTTTTGTTTTTTGTAATGTTTTCGTTTTTTTTGTTGTTTTTTCATTTGGGAGAGAAAACAGATACCTCCTTTGGACATGTAGCTTTTAATATAGTCTGGTCTCTTGCTGAGACCCAATGTCTGACTTCTCTTATCTTGACCATAACTTTTAGAAATTTTTGCTTTTAGCTATGGTGCAGACATATGACCTGGGTCCCATCAATCAGACACAAATGCAGGAGTTTACTTTGGAAGTGAACTAAAAGAGGAAACAAACAGGCAAATGGCATCCAGTTTGTTGCAGAGGTAGTGTGGTTCTTGGATTTTTACCCAGTTAGTAATATGGAGTAGCAGTGGAAATTGTTTATGCCAGTTTAGCCAAAATAGAGGTTAATTTTCTTGCTCAGAGTTATCCATATTCTTCCATAAGTCCTTTTACAATTAAACTCGTTAAAATAGATACTCTTGTCTAAAGTTAAGAACCCCAGGGGCATCTGGGTGGCTTAGTCGGTTAAGCGTCCAACTTTCGCTTAGGTCATGATCTCGCGGTTCGTGGGTTCGGGCCCCCGCGTCGGGCTCTGTGCTGACGGCCGCTCAGAGCCTGGAGCCTGTTTCAGAGTCTGTGTCTCCCTCTCTCTCTGACCCTCCCCTGCTCGAGCTGTCTCTCTCTCTCTCTCTCCTAGAAAAAAATAAAAATATTTTTAAAAAAAACCTTTAAAGTTAGGAACCCCAGTCAATACTAAGATTTTTCCCCCATTTGTACAAGTTTTAAGAAAATTTTCTTCACCATTATTACTTTGTAATTTGGCAATGCTATGCATCTCAATATAGTTCTTTTTCATTAATTATAATTTACAGCAAAAGACTCTGTCAATTTAAAGATCTGGATCTCCCTTACTCTGTTATTTCTTACATTCCATTTTCTCTATGTTCTCTGGAACTCCCACTAAATCAGATATTATTTCTCTTGGATTGACCTGCAGTGCAAATCCATTTTTCTTAAGCATTCTATCTCTGTACTTTTATCTGCAATCCTCAGATTCATATGATATTAACTTTTAAAACTTAAAAAAAAAACTTTAAAAATTGTTCGAAAAATTTTTATTGAGGTATAACTGGCATATAATATTATATTTCGGCATATAACATAACGATTTTATATGTGTATATATTCCACAGTGATCACCACAAAAAGTCCAATAGCCATCATGATACAGAGTTATGTTTTTTCTTCTTGTGATGAGGACTTTTAAGATCTACTTTTAGCAACTTTCAAATATGCAAATCAGTATTAACTATAGTCACCATGCTGTATGTTAAATCCTCATGTACTTATTTCATAACTGGAAGTTTGCATCTTTTAACCTCTCTCACCCATTTTTCCCACTCTGTTGTCCCCACCATGACAACCATCAATCTATTCTCTGTATCTATGAGATTGCTCTTCTGTTTTCTATTTTTTTGAGATTCCATATATAAGTGAGATCATACGATATTTGTCTTCCTCTATCTGAATTATTCCACTTAGTATATGGTGCCCTCAAGGTCCATCCCTGTCACAATTGGCAAGATTTCATTCTTTCTTATGGCTAAGTAGCGCGTGCACCCCTAGCATAGCTTACTTATCCATTCATTTATCAATAGGCACTTATGTTGTTTCCATATCCTGGCAATTGTAAATACTGCTGCAGTGAACATGGGGATGCAAGATATCTTTTCAAGTTAGTGTTTTCATTTCCCTTGAATAAATACCCAGAGGTGGACTTGCTGGATCATACAGTATTCTATCTTTCATTCGTTTTAAAAAACTTCCATACTGTTTTTCACAGTTGCTTCACCAATTTACATTACCACTTTCAGTATACAAGAGTTCCCTTTCCTCCACATCCTTGCCAACACTTGTTATTTCTTGTCTTTTTGATAATAGCCTAGGTGAGGTGGTAATCTTATTATAGTTTTAATTTATATTTCCTTGATGATTAGTGATGTTGAGCACCTTTTGATGTACCTGTTGACTGTCTGTCTTCTTTGAAAACTATCTACTCAGATCCTCCGTTCATATCCTAATCAGATTTATTTTGCTATTGAGTTGTAGGAGCTTATCGAATTTTATTAAATTTTAATTTCAGCACTCTGTCAATTTCAAAAGGTCTTTTTTAGTTTATATTTCTACACCATAACTCTTGTTCTTTTTAAATCTTCCTAAGAATAATAATTGTAATTATTTTAAACTATTCTAGATTTGTGTATTTATTTATCATGTTTTTCTTATTGTTACAGAGAAAATCCAATCCTCCATAAACATAATCAACAGACATTTACGTTAAAGATTCTGAAAAATAAAAATTCTACAAACAAAAAAAAATTTCCTTAGCATTTTATTCCTTTAGTCATAATCACCCTTTTACAATCTTCAATATTCTTCTATTTATCAAAAATATATTTACAATATTTTTTTGTCTATGGAGACTTTTCTTGCTTCAAAAAATATATTTTATTCTTTCTAAACTTTGTCTTTTTTTTAACTAGTGAGTTTAAGACCAAATTTCCCTATATCCCTATAGATCCAAAACAATTCCTGTGAGAATAGAGATAGCTGTTTCCATTTGGCTGGATTTATTTCCCTCATTTCATGCTGCATGCTGACAGTGAGCAAACTGCAGGAGCCATATTTCAAAATTCTGAGTATGAGATATATGGATATTAAATGGATTCCTTTGTCTGTACATGTTTTGTTAAATGCAGGTTATATCTTATGGTGAACAGGAAGGGCTCATGCTACCTAGTGTGGGGCCACTAAATGCCTGACTACAGAAGATTGAACCCCAACTCCAAACTATCTACTAGCATATAATTCAGACATTTTCTTCTAATTTTTTAGGAAAAATCTAATTTTCCCCAGTGATACATGTCTGTCTAAACTTAACTGCAAGGGTAAGCTGTGATAGATGGAAAAGAGGTAATTTGTGCAGTATACAGGAATTCAATTAAAATTTGCCTTCTTTTTCTAGAGGTCACGCACCCCAGAGCTTCCCTGGGAGCTGCCATTTTGTCCAGCTGCATCACCCTCTAAACATTCTGAGAGTGGAGGGAATGGTTCATCAGAAAACATTATTTTCTCCATCTCCCAGAAGTTTGTTGAAATTTCTTACACCTTTCACTTACTTTTCATTAATGAAAGCTTAGTATTTTTTCCTTCTCTGTCTTGATTTCAACAAAGTCTCACGAGGGAGAGGAGACAAAGGCATATGGATCATAAACCAGTTTGAAGCAAGGGGTTCAATGAATCATCTTAGTGAATCCTTTACTTCATTTATTTAACCGATATTTATTGAGCATCCGTGCTGTGAAAAACATCATAGAAAGTATAAGGATGAGTACAACATGTTCTCTACCTTGATGAAATTACAGCCTACTAAGCAGGGAAAAATAAATACATAAAAAATATAATACATGCTCTAGCAGTATATTAAAATCCTATGCAAGTTCACAGAAGTGAAAAATCACATTATATTGGGAATTTTTAGAATATTCATGAGGAAATGTGGCACCTGGGTGGCTTAGACGGTTAAGCGTCCGACTTTCACTTAGGTCATGATCTCGCGGTTCGTGGGTTCGAGCCCCGCGTCGGGCTCTGTGCTGACTGCCAGCTCAGAGCCTGGAGCCTGTTTCAGTCTGTGACTCCCTCTCTCTCTGACCCTCCCCTGCTCACGCTGTCTCTCTCTCTCTCCTAGAAATAAATTAAAAACATTTTTAAAAAATCTTTAAAAAAAAAAAAAGGAAATAGAATTTTTGATTTAGCAAAATCCTCCAGAAAAGCCAGAAGAAATGAATTCAATGCAACAGTATCAACACTTTTTTTAAATGTAGAAGGTGGAAACCACAAATGTGTAGAGGGTGGAAATGGAAACTATTTAGGATCATGTTATTTGGTGACTACGATGTATATATAAGAGTATCATGGGAGATAAGGATATAAAAATAAATTAGGACTAGAGTATAGAGGTCCTTAAATTAAATGGATATATTTGAATCTAATTTGATAATGAATGATGAACTAGTAAAGGCTTTCCAAGTAGCAGACTGCCAGACTAGAGCAATATTCAGATTGCTCAAAATATGTTTAATAAAATACTGTTCCAACTGATCTTTTAATAGTATGCTTAGGAAAACATTTCTCAGGTAATCAAAAAGAGTTTAGATATATTGAATAAAAGGTATTTCTGTGGAGATTTTCAGTACACATTAACTTACACGAAAGAAAAATAAGAGTAACCTTTGAGGTGCACCATCTCTCTTTCTTGTGATTACCTCCACCAGGCTTCTAAACTTGAAGTCCTTTTTAAAAAAAAATGTTTTGTCATGGGAGAAATGGAAAAATGACCATTAGAGGTATACAGACAATGCCATCCTCCTCAATTTCCATGATCAAAGAAACAGATTTCCACAGAACCAGCAGAACTGTATGCATAGTAGAAACAATAACAACCTATAGATGTGTTCCAATAAAACCCACGGTGTCCCCCAACTCCAAAGCTGTTATGGATGAATTTTATCCCCCCTCCAAAGTCATATGTTGAAGTCCTAACACTAATACTTCAGAATGTGGCACTACTTTGAGGAAGTGATTAAGTTGAAATGAGGCTCTAAGTGTCAGCCCTGGTCCAATCTGGTGTCTTCATAAGAGAAATCTGGCCACACAAAGAGACTTGAGAGATACATGCTCATATAGGAAAGATGACGTGAGGACACAGCGAGAAGATGGCCATCTGCAAGCCAGGAGAGAAGCCTCAGGAGAAACCGAACCTGCCAATATCTTGATTTTGGACTTCCAACCTCCAGGACTGTAAGAAATTAAATTTCTATTATTTAAGCTACCCAGTTTCCTCCACACTGAGCGTGGAGCCTGCTTGGGATTCTCTCTTAGTCTCCTCTGCCACTCTCCCCTGCTCATGCACTCTCTCTCACGCTCTCTCTCTCTCAAATAAAAAAAAAGTAAGCCACCCAGTTTCTTTGTTATGGCAGCCCTAGCAAACTAATACAATGGCCAGAAAAACTGAAGCACTTTAGTGCAGGGTAGTGTGAAGTGGGAGAGTTTTAGAAGAAAAAATAGTTCCCTGATGCAGTGAAATTCACACTTTATAGTAGAAAAGCAGAGAAGGATAGGGGAAGGAAATATGTAAAAGCCCTTTCTATGACCTTCTTTTATTGTCTAGAAGTCTGAGTAGCAGTCAGTTACCAGGTTGGTAACGGTGTGAGGCATTAAGGATGGAAAGGAGACTTGAGGTTTGGTGAGAGGGAAACAAAGGCTGTTACTATTCTCATTTCTGATTGAAAGCACTGAAAAGTATACACATCAATCTATTAATGGAAATAGAGGCTCAGATTTAAGAAAATTTTATCAAATAAGGTTCAACATTTATATTTCGATTGACAATTACTTGAAATAGAGCAATCATACCAACTTGACAATAAACTATTTGTAAGAAAAAAAAAGTAAAAATAAATAAATAAAATTAAAAAAAAAAACAGAGCAATCAAACATTAGAACTGGAGAAAACAATTATGTTTTGCTCTAAAGGAAAACCATGTGCCTGTCATTTTTGTAAACACTACTTTTAGCTTCCTACGGGAAGAGGGTGACTTGATTAGATCTGCCAGATTGCAAAACAATCTTCTGTCACCGTTCTGGAATGTGAAACTTCCAACAGAACTAAAGGTACCTCCTGAGATTGTCCCCCACCCACCATCACACTTTTTTTTCATTTTCCTTTCTTTCAGTTAAGGTGGTAATTATAATCTGTTACTTTAAAGAAACTTTCTCCTCTTCTCTCATGGCAACTGATTCGTGGGCCCTCTGTGACTAGTTCAGTATTAAAAGGAAAAAAACTCTCCAACCTGTCTAATCTGTACTTTGCTTCCCCTCCCAAGTCTCACTTGGTCTTTTTCCTAGAGATGGTAAAAGACATTTGATCTGCCTATTCCCTCAACTCAGTTGAAATGAGTTTAAAATGAGGCCTCCCTGGATGTCGGAGTATAATAGACAAAGGAAGTCTCATGGCTAATTTTCATCGAGGGCAGAGAAATAGAAGCCTTCTGCAATCTCTAGCCCAGGTCCCTGTAGCTCTGCTGAGGCTCAAAGATATAATAAAATAGGGGCACCTGGTTGACTCAGTCGGTAGAGCATGCGACTCTTGATCTCAGGGTTGTGAGTTCAAGCCCCATTTTGTGGTGTAGAACTTACTTAAAAACATCAAAAAAAGATATATACAAAATAGTGCCCTACCTGCCATTGACCTTGCTCTTTGTTTTCTCCAGATATACTTTTTTCTTAAAGATTTTGTTTGGAGAATTCCTCTAGTCAAAATACTATCTAAAATATTTAAAGCACTCTCAAATAAAGCTGACAAAAATGTTTAAAAATAAATATTCAATTCCTCAGACTCCCCTTGTCTTTCACCACCTTGACATTTGGAAGAGTACTGGTCAATTATACTGTAGAATGTTCTCAATATCGGTGTGTCTTACATTTTTCTCATAATCAGAACACGCTGGCAGGAATACCAAAGAAATTATGTCATGTGCTTCTTTTATTCTGTCATGTGCTTCTTAGTGCATCAAAGGGATTACATGAAGTTGACATCTCTTTTCATTGGTGATGTTTACCTTGATATCTTGATTAAGACAGTGTGTATAAGGTTATTTCACCTTAAAATTATAATTTTTCCTTTCATAGTTATCAAATATAATGGACAGACACGTTGAAACCACACAGTGATCCTGGCTTTCTTTAAATTTTCACCCACTGATATTAGCACCCCTTAGATGATTTTGTCTACAACATTTGTTTGCCTAATGATGACTTTCTTTTTCTCTCTTCCTTCCACATTTATTAGTCATAATTCTTAAGTAAGAAAGAGCTATTCCCTCTTTCCCACTTATTTATTTATCACACTGCTTATTTATATCAGTGTATTTACTTGATTTCACGGGTTGAAATCTAATGTTATCATTATTTATTTTGTTTCTCAAATTGTCCCATCTTGGCTTATTAGGAATTCCTTCAGGTTAGTTCTTGTGTCATTTTCGACAACACTTCACATGCTTCCAAGCAATTCCTTAATTTCTGGGACCACAAAATTTTCCAGACTCCTTTTATACTTTCTCTGCCCTCATCCTGGATTCAACCAATACCCCCAAGGAGCCCTGGTTGCTTTTATTAGAGAATTATGCTTAGTAGCCAAGACGTGAGCATCTAACTGTGCTAAGTGCTACCGTGCTATCATTGCTTCCTGGCTGTCTCAGTAAACAGAGCCAGGAAATATGTGTGTATATACTCACAGCCCCATAGAGACACACATCTATACATCTGAATCTATCTTTGCATATATGTGTATTACATGTCATGAGTTTATACTGATTCCAATCTTACCCACAGGAACTGCCACTGATTGGAGGAGGCTTAGGAGAAATAACCACTAAATGCTATGCAGGATCTTGGAGAAGATCCTGGAACAGAAAAGGGATATTAACGGTAAAACTGGTGAAATTCAAATAAGGCCAATAATTTAGTCAATTGTATTGTACCAATGTTAATTGGTCATTTGGAGAACTGCAGCACTATTATAATGTAAGATATAAACATTAAGGGAAGTTAATATGGGAAGGGTACGTGGGAACTCTGGAGTATTTTTGCAATTTTCTGTAAGTGTAAATTTAGCTCAAATAAAAAGATTTTTTAAAAGACATTAAAAACGTAATATGTAATCCAGCATTTCTCAATCTTACTTTTTTATAGTTTTATAGTAATCAGGAAAATTACTAACATCCATCCAAAGCATTATTAATTGTGCCTTGGAACACAAATTTGGCCATTGTATGAAATAACAAAGCCACTATTTATATGTCACACACAGAAATTAATTACACTGCATTTTGGCTTTAGGTGTTTCTACTATGGTTGAAGATTTCCCAAAACTATTAAGCAATCTCTGGTAAAATAGTTACTTGAGAAAGCCTAAATTTCACTTAAGTTTAAATGTACACAATTATAATGCTCATGACAGAAACTTGAACAACACTATTTTTCTATAATTTTACAAACACTTTGCATGTGGTTAGAGGTATGATAAAATTTTCCAAGCTAAGGAAATAACCACAAATGAAGGTGTTCTTCTATTTTTAAAGAGACCAATTACATTGAAAACAACAGATAATAGTGTTTAGCTTTCATTTTACAAAAAGCATTGCAGCAATACCCAAATATGCGTTTCCAGATCCCACTGATGAATAGAATACACTCACCTGCTACCTTAATGAAGGGCTTCTCACGAAATAAACACACCTGAGGAACATATTTACAAAACTGGAACTTTAAAAAATTGATTTTACTAAAGTATAAAAGCAACTTTGCTTCTCCCTTACTTCTAATATGTGTTTATGGAATGCAGCATTGGAATCCTTATATCTTTTCATTTATTCAAAATACTTAAAATATATATTTATATCAGACACCAATTGATGTATTTGAAGCCTCCTTTTTTGTGGTCATGTAAATCAAAGTAAAATTATTGTAACACACTGAAATAATCAGTTGCTGAATCTGCCAGCAACTGTTATGTGCTTACATTTACATAACTTAACCGTTTTCTCTGGTTCCTGACTTTGTCATCTTTATGTCTTCTACTACATTTTAAAATAATTTTACTGAGTTTAACAATTTTCTTATTTAAATTATTTTTATAATGGATTTCTTCCAATAAAACTTTGAAAAGTCACTAAAAACCTGTATCTTTTAAAAAGAAAAATAGTTTTATACTTCCTACAATTCTATTTGACTTTCTTCTATAAAATTATTCCATGACTGAATAATATAATATATTGCCTGAGAGTAAATGTCTTACATTGTACATATTTGAGTCTCATCTTTTTCAAAATATATATAGTCTTAATCTCTGTAATACTTAAGACAGTGATTCAAAAGATTGGCCCTGGTGAGATATATAACTTCACTGTTTATTGCTTGGAAGCATTGTGATATATACTGTTTTTCGTGTTAGTCTTCATTCAAAAAAAAATCCAAACAAAGTTATGAACATATTATAATTTAAATATAAAAAAATGTGTGCATGGCCTGAGCCTTTTTCTTCTCCATCACAAACACATATATGGTTCTTGCTTTGTCTTTAAAGCATCTCCCCTGCCACCCTCAAACTGTCTCCAACCAAATTTAAGAAATGATTTTGATGCATATAGAATCCGACTCACTTGATACAGGTGAATAGAGCCAATGAGAGAACTAGAGAGTCCCTACCTACTATGGTCTGGCATGGCTGTACATAATCCTCAAAATAATCCTGTGAAGGGACTTCATCCAGTTTCATGGTTTTAAAGTGTCTGTATGCAGATGGCAGCCAAATTTCTAGCATCCATGTAAAATTGTCCCCAAGCTCCACACTGTATACTTAACACAATTCAGGGAGTCTAACAAGTATCTTAAACTGATCATGTCCATAATAAAACTCCTGATCTTCCGTGGTCTTTTTTATTGTGGTAAATCACAATTATACTCTTCTCAGTCCAAAACTTTGCATTCTCGCTAGACTCTTTCCTTTTGTTCTGCCCCACCTCTAATCAACAACTGCTGACAACAATGCCTTCAAAATATATCTAGAATCTCAGGACTTCTCATCACATGCTTGTGCCCTTGCCAAAACAAGTTTTAACTTCTCTGGCTTAGATTATTCTCTTAAGCTCTTAATTGCTTTTGCTCAACCAAGAAGTCAATGACTTAGTTTGTTTCTCTTATTATTTAAATTCTACCACTTTTCTGCTCAGAATCTTTCAATGATTTTTCATCTTAGAATGATAGCCACCACCCTTATAATGGCCTAGAAGACCCGTGGTTCCCTCTGATATCTCAGCTCTTCTACCTTTCTCATCCCTCAGCTCTAGCTACACTGGCCTACTTGCTGTTTCCCAAGTCATCAGATGTGTTTGTATCTCAGAGTCTTTGCCTTTCCTTCAGAGTGGAAGACTCATATCTCAGCATAACTGCATAGCTCACTTCCTTCATTTAATCAGGTCACTGATTAAATATTAACTCCTTGATGAGGTCTTCCATGACTCTATTATTTAAGTTGGATACACTGTTCCATCCTTGAATTTCCCACTGTTCTCTGCTTTATTTTTTCCTTTGCTCTACTGCCTTCCGAGAGAGGTTATATATTTAAGTTATTCTTTTTTTGTTTACTATGGGTCTCCTCAATTAGAATAAAAGCTTCATGACAGCTGGAATTTTCCTGTTGGTTTCCTTGTGGAAACCACAACACCTGGAATGGTTCTGTCACACAGTAAGCAGTCAATAAATAACTGTCAAATAAATGAATAAAGTAATGGATGAGAAAATTATTATCTCAAACTTTCCATATAAAATGATTGAGAATTAAATGGAGTATATAATTGGTTCCATGTTAGTTAACTCCACCAGTTAGTGAGTCAATTGTCTCAAGCTGCCAGAACTGGGGATCCTTCATCTCTGTCACATTTCCTCCCTGAATTTATAAGCCGCATTTACAGCATGAACACCATTCAACAGAGTTGGATATTAGTTATGGTTAGGATATGCAGTTCCCAGAAAGTTCAATTTTAGTTGTCACTTTAATGAGAGAAGTTTCTGAATCACATATTTTATAATAATAACATGCTTGGGTTCGGCTCACTGATAGATAATATGTTAAAATTCAGGTAAAGGGGCAACTATCAAGAAGTAATAATAATTAGCAACTATACTACAGATATACTTAACAATATTTTAATAATATTTTTTAATAGGGCCAAGTTTGTGTCACCACATTTGAGCTCTCATTCTAAGAGGAAGCAATAACCTTCACTTTATTTCACATATAAAACCTAGGCTTTCACAGTTATTTGTATGATTCAATATACTCCCAGATAAGATCCTTTGATTTATCTTTTGTTCTTATGATATATAACCTAATTATTTTAAAAGAGTAAACATATAAATGTAAGTAAATATGTGTGTATATATGTCTCTGTACACTAAGTGTGTATATACACATATATTTTTCAATTTAAAATTATTTACATTGCTAATAGACATTACTAGAATCAAGCTGATATTCTAATATGCAAAATACAACTATCTTAAAATGTGAAAAGGCAACAGTGTACTTCATGGAAAACTTTAATAAACAGTCTCAGTTGGCAATATTTTGCTCCTTTCTCATTCTCCTTCTTCCTATCTAGAAGAGAATAGCTTGAAGCAAAGCAGACATTTTGTGATTACAAGTAGAAAATCTTGAGGATTAGGTTCTACAAGCTAAAAATGTTGAAATAAAAAAAAATGGAAAGAACTGGGTGCACTGTTGAGTCAGACAAGCTGCTCTAGATGCTGATCCCCAGATATATCATTTATAAAATAAAATGCCACCCTTAATTTTAGCCATTATATGGAGCAGAACATATTTTTTAGCCAGTGTAATAGTCTTTATTATGCATAAATAAAATTACTCTAAATTACCCCTTTCCTTACTATTCCTAAGGAAGAAATGATTCTTCTCCTTACTAAATAAAGATATTCCAGACACTCTCTGGATCCCATCCACTACTCTCTGGTTGTATTTTCAGTCTCTGTCTCCTCACTGGTACTTACCCTACTAATTAAACCTTAAAAGCAAACAGAAAATAAACAGATAAATACACATAGACGTGCATGCACACATATTTAGAAAAAGCTACCCTTAACCTTCCTGTGCAATAAAGCTTTTATTATTTTTCTTTCTAATCATCATGGACAAACTAAATGAAGTGGTAGCCTGCAACCAGGCTTCACTTTCTTATGATCTCCTTATTTGTTGATCTTTTCTCAAAATGGGAAAGTCTCCACAGTCCAGAATTATTTTCTCAGTAGTCCCCAGAGACCAGTGACTTACTAACTCCATTTGCTCAGCATCCATCCATCTTAAACCATTTATATTTTTACTATCTAGTTTGCTTTAGAAATCCTTACTCCTATTTATTTCATTACGCTATACTGTATTTGCTCTCCTTTTCTTCTACCTATTACCTAAAAAGAAAAGTTTAAGTTGACATTTCTCCCAAATCCCCACTATTTCTACTTTCAGCTTTATGGACCTGAAACAGCACTGATCCCTCCTCAGGAACCAAGAGAAGCAGTAATACCCACCACCAGGTATATCTGTTTAGAAAGTAAATATATACCTATCGAACTCCTTTTTTCTTCTACCATACCACATGTTTTATAGTTCCTTACTGTCTAGACACGCCGTAGGAGATTTTTATTTTTTTCCCCTTTTTTTTGTACATTCATATATATTCAGTAGCCAAGTTCTATAAATTCTAACTTTACAACTATTTTTCTTATCAATTCTTTCTTTCCCATTGATTATCACTGAGACCAAAAATTCAACCTCTTCAATGGGACTGATAAAATAATTATTTTCATGAAAGTAAATTGAAAAGAAAAGAAAAAATTTCAATTTGACAAGGATGAAATGTCATCAAGATGAATCAGATGAATGTCTATCAACTGGCCTGATATCAGCCATTCCTTGCTTAAAATCATCATGGTCTATGGCCAAGAGCCTATAGTACTTTTTGTCCAAAGAATAAACTTAGATGCATCTTTCTAGTAAGACTGCCAAATAAATACAAATGTTAAGTTAATTAACAATAAGGAATACCACTGCCAAAAGCACTGAATACTCAAATGTAAATGAAATGAGTGGGGTGGGGGGGATAGTGAAGTGCCAAAATACAGAGTGAACACTCAATGAATAAAAGGAAAACACTTATTTCAAGTCATCTACAAGTTACGTTAGAACTGGAATGAATATATTAACATACAGGAAGAGAAAACCTAAGATAGCAAGAGTGCTAATAGCCTTGGGAGCTCTATTAGTCAGGGTATTGGCTAAGTTGCTGTAGAGACTCCAAAAATACAAGATAGATTTTTTCAAAATTAGTGTTCATTTTCTATAAAAGTCCAGAGGTAGGTAATTCATCCTTAACATATGATTTCCATCTTTGTCCCGATTTCCACTGGCTTGAAGAGAACTAAGAAAAGGAGAAAGGTGTTTGAGTGGCTAAGTCTATTTCTAGAGACAAATTAGGAGGGAATTCCATTATCACTGTGAACTCAGGCATGTGGGTCACAAAAGAGCTGATCTTTGATCTCAACTCTTGACTTCTCTATCTCATTTGTTTCAGAATTCATAGTTATTAGTCTCTTTCAACACTATAATCTATATAACACTTTATTTAAGTATATTTTTTAAATTAGACCATTTCATGTTTTACATTTACTTCTGAGCTTGTTGGATACTAAAGTCTTAATTATTTTTTTCACTTTTTACCAACTAATATGGTACACAACAGCTTGTGAATATCAACTATTTGTAGTCAAAATCACCACTTATTATAAAATGAAGTTTTAGTAATATTACTCTCTCCTTTTTAAATGGAGCGTTATTGTAAGTTTTCTTTTTAATTAAGGGTTTGATAATCCTTGCATAAAACATTTCTTAAACTATTCAACATTTTCCCATTATACTCTTAATTCACCTCCCAAATTTGTTCTCTTAATATGATTTCAATATATTTAAGCTTTCTAATTTCCGTTGGTGCTTAAGGGCAAAATTTCAAACATGTTCTGTTAATAGGTAAATCTTGACTATATCTTCAGTTATATATATACACAGATGACCTGATACAAATACTTAGTCAAACAATATACTTAATAAAATATATTAGATATGTTAAATTGAGTAACTTGTTTGAATAATTATATATGTTCAAGTGATAGTATATATTTAATTTAGGTACTTGAATTTAGAAAATACAAAAGCTCTTACTATCCAAAACTCAAAGACAAATACCTTGATTAAAAAAAGGACAAAGGTTCTGAATAGGCTTTTCTTTGGAGAAGATATACAAATGTCCAATAAACAGATGAAATAATGTTCAACGTGAGTAGCCATCAATGAAATGCAAATCAAAACCACATTGAGACACCATTTTGCATCCACTAGGATGGTATTAATAAAAAACGTGGACAATAGCAAGTATTGCTGAGACTGTGAAAAAAACTGGACCTCTGCTACATTGCTGGTGGGAATACAAAATGTTAAAGTCTTCTAGGAAAACATTCTGGCAGTTTCTAAACACTTAGCAGTATAGCCAAAAGAAATGAAAGAATATGTCCACATAAAAATCTTAACATGCATGTTAAAAGTATTTTTATTTGCAATGCTGGAGACAATCCAAATACCCATCAGCTAATGAATGAAAAACATAAATATGATATATCCATACAATGAAATATTCAGTCATGCAAAGGAATGAAGTACTGATGCTTACTATAATACAGATGAACCTTAAAAACATTACGTCAAGTGAAAGAAGCAAGTCCAAAAACAAAACAAAATAAAACAAAACAAAAAACAAACAGCGTATTGTATGATTCCATTTATATGCAATATGCAATGTCCACAATACAAAAACCCATAGTGACAGGGTAGACTGGTGACTGTATGGAAATGAAAGGGTTGGGGGAAAATATGAATGACTACTAAAAGATAGAACATTTCTTTATGGAGTGAGGAAAAGATTCAGTAGTTAGATAGTGGTGATGTTTACACAAATCTGTGAATACACTAAGACATTAAATCATACACTTTACATGGCTGAATTGTATGATATGTGAATTACGTCTCAATAAAGTTGCTATGAAGAAAATTATTCTTGTGGACTACAGCATTTATTGTGACATTTAGTTGTGAAGTAATTTTGCTGGTCAATCTTATTCGTGGAAAATCCTTAGTTATGTGGTAACATAACATTATTCAACAACATTATTTCCTTTTTTAATAAGGCAAAATTCTTTAAAGTATATTGGTAAAAATCCTATTTTAGGGGTCACTAAAATTTTTTTGGCTTAAATCAAGAGCAATTTGTTCACTAGGGCAACAGTTTATGTACCAGTAAGTAGGATTTACTACAACTTTAATAATGTAATTTAGCAGTCTATGAGTAATGATGTATGTTAGTGTTGATGGGCACATTTTATCCTTTCTATAACAATAAAGTGAGACTGGATATTCAGTCTAAAGTTGTATGATTCTATGACCAAAAGGTGTATGGCAAAATAATCAGCCCATGTGATGAGTACTGTGAATGTTCCATTAAGCGGTGTTAAAATTGTTTTCAGTATTTTATTAAATTTCATCAAAATGCTGCATACTTTCTTCAAAGAAAAACAATGCATTCATGATCCTCTTGCATGTTTTACATTGCACAAATTAAAGGCTTATAAATGCAGGGAGCAGAAACATTTTCATTTAGAGCTTTAAGAAAATTACTCCTGGGAAAATCTCACTATTTCAATAGAGCAGGGATATATTAGAGGTAAGACAGTAAAGTCTACTTTAGGGCAGGGCATTTGCTATTTTCCAGTTAGCAACTTACCCCACTTGGTATTAAATCCCAAAAAATAATTTTCCTTTTTCTTGGTTTATTTGACTTGGCACTTCACTTAAATAACTATCCATTAACTTACTAAATTTAAATAATCATAACCACAAGCACCACAGTAAAATTCCCCTATAAAATCAACATTTTCATATAATAGCAAAAAAAAATTGGAAAGGGTATGAAATGCAATGCAATATTGTCTCTTCAAATAAGCATAGGGACTGTGCTCACTGATTATATTTTCCTTGATCATCCAAGTCAAATAGAAACTCTATCATAGAACAAAATGGTCTGATGATATAACCTTCCATCATCTACCTCAAAATACATATAAAAAGTGATTTCTTTTATACTACATTTGCTAATCTTATCAAGTGCTTTGTTATCCTATAAAATTGTAAAGTTTAATTTTGAGGTCAATCATGTACATATAGCTTTGAAATAAAAACTTACCTTAGGAATAGAAAAGAAAATACCTTTAAAATCTTATACTAATGATTGTCATCATCTCATTTTTTAAAGTTTTATTTCCTAAGTATCTCAAAAATAGAAGCAGTGCCCTATCCTAGACTTAACAAATGATGTGGATACTTAGAATTTAAGATGAAACAAATTATCTCAAGATTAGTTAGAAAAAAAAACAAAACCCAGCAAATCACTGTCAATTTTCTGTGTCTTGGTCTTCCCCTTCTTTCCAACTATCTATCCATCCGTCTGTTTGTCAGATGAAGATAACTCACAAAAAATACAAGTGTAATACATATCTGGCTGTATATCTTGGCTTATCTTACCTCTAAATCACATAACTACACTTATATTATTTTTTTATCATTTAAAATTCATTATCTTAAAGAAAAAATATACTTACTGCCCTCTAGAGGTATGAACCAGAAGTGTAATAAGTGTAGAAGTTGCTGGGCATATACAGTTTAAAGCTAACATGGCGTATTTAAACTCTTCTTCACAAACAACATGATCTGTTTGAAATAAAATAGGTAAATTAGAATAATTTACCTTGGGATAGTAGTATTTTTAACTATTATTAAAAATAAAACAATAAATAAAACCACGAAAGTTTCAACACAAACACACTTGTCTTAGAGGTGTTTTTACGTGTGCAGTTTTCCCCAGGAAAAATGTTTCACACGAGAGAGTACTAGATTATGAGCTAAGTGATGGAGAGGGAAGGGGATGCTAGCCCCAGTTCTTTCATTAGTGAAATAGGCAGATTTTGGCAAAATGTTTACTATGCCTGTTGTGTACAAACAGATGAGAGCTAGATATATTTGAGGTACGGTCTTGAAAATAAATCAGGGACTATATAAAGCCTCCTTTAATTCTGATAAAAATTCTATGGTATGAAATGCAGGAGTATTGACTTAAAGCATTATCAATTTATCAAATTCATAGTCACACAGCATATAGAATTAGAATTATTAAATGACATGGTAGATAACATTTACATAACATAGTAATAGATTTTGTACAATCAAAACAACTATAATATCAAGCAATAAAGATTAATACTAAAATACATTTAAATTTAAACTGTTATTTCACCTCAAGACCTATGGTCATAAACTCAAAAGATGATAGGGTCCAATCAGGAGAGATAAAAAAGTAACAATAGAAGTTCAGTAACATAAAAAGAATACAGTGTTAAAGATGGTGGCACATGAGAGGGTGCAGGCCACATTAAAGGGAGGGGCGGAGGTGGTATTTAGCCCACGTCCCTTACTTTCATAGAGCGATGTGGGCTCAGATGCCCAATCTGCAGTTTTCCACAGAAGTCATATTTGAGAGAAGTAATTAAGGTGTTGTTTACTTTGGGGAAAAAAACCTTCCCTTCCCAAACAAACAATTATAGCTGGCATTAGAAATAAAGAAAATGTGTAAAGTTCTAAAAAAATAAATATTCTTAGAAAATAGTTTTAGCTAAATTAAGAAACAGAAGGTTGAATTTGTAGATGAGTCAGATACCTATACAATGGACACATATACAACAGCATTTATGAAGAAACATAAAAAAATTACTTGAGAAATGAGGCTGCAAATGCCTTGGACAGACAAATTATAAGCTTACTCCTGATTTCATGAGTTAGCATGTTAAAGAGCCCATTATTTTTTCTTTTTCTTTCACTTCCTTATTTATTTACTTTTTCTTTTACCTTTTATGGAAGAAATCACTACAGTTACATCTCAGGATTTACTCAAAATTAAAAAATATCAGAGATCTGCTAACAATGTTTCTACTTCTCTCTTTTTTCTTTATTGTCTTTACAGTGTCTGTTAACCCATCAGCAAAGCACACATTACTGGGGGTAACTTTGTACATAAATACAAAGTATGTTTGGGACTGTTTTAGTATACATAGACCTTGAACAAAACAGGTTTGAATTGCACAGGTCCACTTATACAGATTTTTTTTCCAGTAAATATAGTACAATACTATAAATGTATTCTCTCTTGCTTATGACTTTCTTGATAACATTTTCTTTTCACTAGCTTACTTTATTATAATTATATAGTACATAATACACATAACATACAACATATGCATTAATCAACTATTTATGTTACTGGTAAGGCTTCTGACCAATAGGAGGCTATTTAAGTTTTGGAGGAATCAAAAGTTGTAGAATATTTTTCACTGTGCAGGGCAGGGCCAGGGAGGTGGTGGAGAGGTCTAAGGGGTTGGTACAACAACCCCCATGTTGTTTAAGGAGCAAAACTGTAAACCAAATTATCTAGGAACACAACGATTGTGTAAATAAAGAGAAATATATTTTATTCTGTTTGGCATTGTATGTCAGTCATTTATACAAATTTAGGATGTTTGAATACTAATATTACCAATGTCAGAAGCTGGCACATACTTAATGATGCAAGTATCTCTCTTTTCCAGTGTGTTTTCTTGAGTATTCATACTTGAGCATTTACATATTGAAATACATTATTATTCCCCTCTGTTTCTCCTTCAAATTATGATTAATAAATGCATTAATTGTTTTAAATGTATTTATATAGATAGTTATATTTACTCTGAATTTCATTCCAGGGTAGTAGAGGAAGTGTTACAAAATATTTACTATACAAAGGAGGCATTGGATCAGTTTCGTTGAAAAACCATTGTCTTAGATAAATGAGTTAACATATAATTATCATGGGATTCCTTGTTAGATAAAAAGGAAAAAAATCAGTGTTCTTTTCATAAAACAGAAATTGATTTAGTCAATATGGCTGATCTACACAGGTAAATATGATAGAATGTTCAACTAGGTATATTCTTTTGCATAAATTACAGAAAACTTAAACTCACTCTGTAAAACACGGGTGAATGTATCTTTAGACCTCTCCTCTGAAGTTCAAATCTATGGCTCCTTCTGCGACATTTTGAAAATACTAATCACCATCCCCTAACCTGAACTGAAAAACTGATTCTTTCCTGCTACTTCGCCCTCATTTACAAATGTTATATGACAGCCAAGGTTTATTGATCATATGACTAAAGCCGTCTCTATCTTTCCCATTTTCCCTATCTCCATTCCATTTTCCCAACTTGCTACAGGTTTTCAATCTTTATCCATAATTCTTTTTTTAAATATTTATTTATTATTGAGAGCCAGAGGCAGAGCATGAGCATGGGAGGGGCAGAAGGTGGTGGTGGGGGAGACACAGAATCTGAAGCAGGACCCAAGTTCTGAGCTGTCAACCCAACGTGGGGCTTGAACTCAAAAACTGCGAGATCATGACCTGAGCTGAAGTCGACACTTAACCCACTGAGCCACCCAGGCGCCCCTATCCATAATTCTTAAGGGCCAGTAATCAGCTCTTACAATTATTTTTTTTTATTTTATTATTTTTTCAGATTTAGAAAGGCAATGTGTCTCATCTACCCCACCCAATGTAATACATCTAGGGATGCTTTAAAATATTATTTCTGTAGTTACATGTGTCAATATCTATACTAAGTGCAAAAAATAAAATTCAGTGTAGGGATTGCCACCAAAGAATTTCAGGTCAGGTCAGATATCAGTACCAACAGAAATACTTTTTTCCCCCTAGAATTTTCTGAATTTTAGAGTTACAGCTAAGGGATTGTGAATCTTTATTCAAACTATGATTATCTTTCACCTCGACAAATGCAACAACAGCTTCTTAATTGCTTTTCCTATCTTCCAATTCTTCAGCATTCCCCCTATTACCCTTCAAAACTGTGCTGTCCAATGAGAGTTGCCACTGCCACATATGGGAATGTAAGCTTAAATAGATTTAAACAAAATACAAACAAAAGTTCAGTTCCTCCATCTTACTAGCCATATTTCAATAGCAATAAAATACTCAATAACATCTGTGGCTACTGCCTACAGTGTCAGACATTGCAAATATAGAACACTTCCATTATCACCAATGACTGGATAGTGCTGTTTGATTAGCTAATGGATTAATGACCTTGCTTGAATCCTAACGCTTATAAGATATATTTCAACTTCTTTAAAATGACATCATAGACGGGCAGAATCCGGGTAATCTTACTAACATACTATACTACCTTTTTATGACCTTTCTCAGTCTCACTGTGGATAAAATTGTTCATCTACATTAAGAGGAAAGAAGGTAGGACATATGGGTGTATGTGCAGGTCTATAGGTAGATGTGTAGGTGGAAGTTTACGAAAATTTTGTTTTTCATCCTACATTCCTATTTTCTTGGTGGAATAGGTGGAAATGATGATTCAGTAAGATGTTTGAAGTGAAAGAAGAAAATATTGCATAGTTGTTGGAGAGAGTGGGAAAGGACACAGAACAGAGAAACACAGAATGATGTTTAGCAGCTTATGGACCGCTAGAAATCAGGGATGATGAACATAAAGTGGGAATAGTCTGCTGGTTGTCTTTTGTTTATTTTGTTTCCTTTGGCCACACTCAAATGTGTGGAAGTAAACACCATCTTTTATCAAAAACAGAGAATTCATCACCATTGACTTCTCACAAACAAGTCTAACTTAGGTACAGAAGGTCAATGAACAGAGGATGAATTAAAATAATGGATTATAATAATATGCTATGAAATTCATACAGGTTAAAAAGAGAACACAGGAGGGGCGCCTGGGTGGCTTAGTCGGTTAAGCGTCCGACTTTCGCTTGGGTCATTATCTCGCGGTTCGTGGGTTCGAGCCCCGCGTCGGGCTCTGTGCTGACTGCCAGCTCAGAGCCTGGAGCCTGTTTCAGTCTGTGACTCCCTCTCTCTCTGACCCTCCCTGCTCACGCTGTCTCTCTCTCTCTCCTAGAAATAAATAAAACATTAAAAAAAAATTAAAAAAAAAAAAAAAGAGAACACAGGATCTGCAGTTGTAAATAATAGTAAACATATGGTAGAATCAATGAATCTAATTCCCAGTGTAGTGAATAGATAGTGGAGCTCCCTATTAGAGGTTGTGAACTGGAATGATAAGAGGCAGTGGTCAGAGAACAGAGATTAGGGTGGGTTCACATTAACAGGTAACAACATGATATGTAGGGCATACTTCCAGATGTGGATGCCGAGATAGGACAGTGAACAAGAACATTTATAATAGGGAAATTATAGGTGCACAAGTTTAGGGCATTGAGCTAATCACTTTCATGACTATCAATATCATTGAATAATATGACCAAGCACTTTTGGAAAGAATGAGAGTGAACAAGGAGAGAACGTTTTTCAGCTCAATATTTTTTTATCAGCTACCAGTATTTCCTTTTGGGGATATTTCAAGTCACAAACTTCCAGTGTTTATCAAATAATTTTCTAATTAAAAACATAAGACAAAGTTACATAAAACTTAAGTACTATTGAAATGTATACAGTAGAATTACACCTGTAACAGAAATGCTATTTTTCCTTATTTTCCATTTTCCACTCTATATGCAGAAAATGACTTATCTATGGAAACATGTCTAGAAACTAGTTTGGAAAGGACAAGAACACTAATGAGTGTTTGTAGCACTTTGATGACTTTAGTCAGATACAGAGAGATGATCTCAGGTAAGAACTGATCACTTTGCAAGCAGAGAGAAAAAGGAATAAAGCTCTCTTAAGTATGGCACTGTTTACTTAAAGCGAAAAAGCTAAATCAAGAGTCCAGATATCTGCACGGTTGCAGAACCAAAAAGTGAACTGTACCCTAAATAGCAGGAGATGATCCTCTTTCAGAGTCTTTATCAGAAGCCTTCCATTAACACTTCTCCCAAACCAATAAAGCCAGACATGTGGCAAGAATCAGATTAAAGTGATGCCTTCTCACTCAAACTTATTGTTTCGGGTGATGTCAAAGTAGCTGCCACAATCAAAAGGGTGACGTGAACCGGCCAGTAAATAAGGCAGGTTTAAGAAAGTTCTTGGAGTGGTCCCTGGGTGGCTCAGTCTGTTGAGTGTCCAACTTGATCATGATTATATGGTTCGTGGGTTTGAGCCCCACATAGGGCTCTATGCTGAATGTTTGGTCAGCGCCTGAAGCCTGCTTCAGATTCTGTGTCTCCTTCTGTCTCTGCCCCTCCTTTGCTGCATTCTGTCTCACTCTTTATCTCAAAAATAAATAAATGTTAAAAAAAATTTTTTAAGATGGCTTTTCTTTTTTTTTTTAATATTTTTTATTTATTTCTAGGAGAGAGAGAGAAAGAGGGAGAGACAGCGTGAGCAGGGGAGGGTCAGAGAGAGAGGGAGTCACAGACTGAAACAGGCTCCAGGCTCTGAGCTGGCAGTCAGCACAGAGCCCGACGTGGGGCTCGAACCCACGAACCGCGAGATCATGACCTAAGCGAAAGTCGGACGCTCAACCGACTAAGCCACCCAGGTGCCCCAAGATGGCTTTTCTTAAAAACAAGTTCTTGGAGAACTTCGAACACAATTACTGACACATGGAAAGTAATGAAAGAAATCTGCTCCAATTTGAACTTTCTCTATGGCCACAGAGAAAAGTGCACAAGGAGATACGCTTATGAATAGACAAAAGAGTTATTCTCTGTAAGTAGAATGAGTATCTCATAAGGAATTTGCTGCAAGGCCTCTGCCAGTCATGTCCAACAGGATTTCATCATTGCTGTGGGCTAATGACTGGTGTGTGTCTCTGGTTCTTTATTCCAAACAATATTTATTATAATTATGTTCTTTCACTATTTTCTATTCATATGGGATGGAGGTGGAGGTGGTTAACTAATTTAATAGTGTGCGTGTGGCCAGAGCATGAAGAGCTATATCGAGAACTGACTCTGCATTATCCAGATGTCCTGGACTTTAAGTTGGATGCAACCACTTGATACAGCTGTAAGTATTATTTTTCATAATAATGGATGAGTATCTTAATAGATATGGACAATATTGTACATGAATGCTTAGATGGATAAGGACTTGAAATGTGGCTGCAAATACTGTCGCCCACATTCATTCTCTCCTTCCTTTCAGTAATAGAAGTTATTATTTCCTCTTGCTCATCTCCAGATTTTAGCTGGGTGCATGGCTGCCCAAGTAAATATTACACTGTTCTGGTTCCCTTTAGTTAGATATGGTCACATGACTAGGTTTGTCCAAATTCTGTATTATTTTTTTTTGTGGACAAAACCATTTTCATAAACTTCTTCCTTCTTGCTGGTGAGACCACATATATGGCAAAAGCCCAGTTTTGATTATGCAAACAGAAATAACTCCTTAGCAATGATAAAATCTGTCCATTTTTTCTTTAAGGCTTCTCATTTCCCTCCCTTGCTGAAGAAAGCATTTCCTCTTTCAAAATTATGTGCTTCTCATATCTTCTCATCTTTTTAACGTTTCTGTGTATTTATTTTGATTTAGATCTTTCTTGTCCATGTCTTGCTGTTAATGCATAAGCACATGAGATCAAGTGGTGTCACCACTAAGTAGGCCAAGCCATGGGCAAACATTGATCCCTCTAAGCCTTATTTGCTTTATTTTAAAAACATGAATACTAATAGTATATGCCTCATAGAATTTTTTAAAGTTCATTTATTTATTTTGAGAGAGAGGGAGGGAAAGAGAGAGAGAGAGTACAGGAGGGGTGGAGAGAAAAGGAAAAGAGAGAGAATCTCAAGCTGACAGTGCAGAGCCTGACATGGAGCTTGAACCCACAAACTGCAAGATCATGACCTGAGCTGAAACCAAGAGTTGGACACTTAACTGAATGAGCCACCCAGGCACCCCTCATAGGATTTTCTGAGAAGAAAAGTAGACAGTGACTATAAAATGTTGATCAAAATTCTAAGTAAGTATTATATATCATCACAATCACGCATATTAAAAACAAGTATTTCAATAAACTGTCTTGAAATAATGCCAATAATATATTTAAAATTTTAAGCAGCTAAACAATATAATATAAATTTATTGTTTAGAATTAAAACATGATCCTAGTCTTATAAGAATGCTGACTTCTGCATGTATGCTCCTATGCTCACATATATGTCTGAACAAACACAAAAAATTGTAAGAATAGGAATCAAACTGTTAATGGAAATTACCTCAAGGAGTGGGAAAATTTTCAAAAACTATGGTTTTGATAATAGGACTATGCGAAATTTTTTGTTTCTTTTTTATTGTAATGTTTATTATTTTTAAAAATTTAAAGGCTATTAAAATAAGCCATTATAATTAATGATACAAATTAATAGATACATGTGAAGCAAATCTATTTTCAAGTCCCTTTTACTTTATGGAAAATAAAATTGTTAATTACATTTTAACAAGTCAGAATCTTTTTTTAAAAGTCTGCCTCAGTATTTTCTGAGCTCTTGTATGATTTAAAATACTAAAGCTTCTTCCGTACAGTTGCTAGGTAACCGGTCTTTGGAAAGCAGTAACAACAGTGGAAAGTGCACTAAACCAAGGCAGGGTTGTGATTTACAGAAATCAAATATCCTTTGGAAAAGGGCTTTTAAACAGAAACACAAAATGGGATAAATTTGAAAAACTGAATGTTATTTGTTTTTATTTTAAGGGGGAAAGTTTATTGCATGAACTGAACAAATTGTGTTATAAAATCTCTCACATATCCTTTGCTTATTATACTGTTTATAAGCATGAGTGGGTCGATTGCTATGAAAATTGCTTTTTCTTCTTACAAGAGAATGGATGATCTCTAACAATTGAGCTTTATTTGATCCTCTTGCTTTAATCAATAAAATAACCAACTAATGAATGTGTGTGTGCACATATGTATGTATGCACACACACACACACACATGCATGAGCACACATCAGAGACTTTTGCCAATTCCAGGATTGTGAGCCATTCAATCGCTAACTGGCTAAGAATAGATTTAAGTAAACCTTTAAAAGTCATTTAGTTTTACAAGATCTAAATATAAGAATGCACATTAAGTATAGAGGATTTTCAACTCCATTTGAGATTGGCAATATTCTATAAAACAGATTTATTTCACCTCAATAATAAAGAGCATTAAAAGCTCGCTTGATTTTCTTATTGCTTAAATACATAGGTATGTATGTGTTTATGTATGTGTGTATGTGTATATGTTTTATTAAACCTCAAAAAAGCTCTATAATGTATACTCTATTAAACCATTTTCATAAAAGGAATCAGATGTTCAAAGGAAAAATAAGTTGCCTAAATCCATTATTAATTTAAATTCAAACTACCTGTGAAGAACTCTACAAAAAATAACAACTTTAAAATTCATTAACCAAACACATTAAAGTAAGTGATATATTCAAGTGGCTTTTCCCTCTCCTGAACTCATATTAAAGATTGTTGCTTGCTACCAGATGGACAAATGGCTCAAACAGCCATTAAATTAAACTGATAACTGAAAAAATACAACCACTATGTTCCTCAAAACCCACCAATTAAAGAATAGGTTTGGAAGGAATGAAGTCAAATTTGACCTTGAAATCAATTTTGACACTTCGTTAATTACACACACTAAAATTGCAGTTGGACTAAAATGATTTGAGTCATTGATTCAAAGGGATTTTGAAAGATCTCTAGATTCTAGAGCGCCTGGGTGGCTCGGTCGGTTAGGCATCGAACTTTGGCTCAGGTCATGATCTCACAGCTTGTGGGTTTGAGCCCTGCATCAGGCTCTGTGCTGACAGCTAGCTCAGAGCCTGGAGGCTGCTTCAGATTCTGTATCTCCCTCTCTCTCTGACCCTCCTCTGCTCACGCTGCCTCTCCCTCTCTCTCAGAAATAAATAAAACATTAAAAAATTTAAAGAAAAAGATTTCTAGATTTATTAGTAGCAAATATACCTTTATACTGTGATAAATGTTACAAAAAAAAATAAATGCAAGTGCTGTTAAGGTATACAAAAGGGCAAATCAAGAAAAGCATTACCAAGGAAGTGATGTTTAAACTAAGATTTGGGGACACCTGGGTGGCTCAGTCAATTAATCATCCGACTCGTGCTTTTGGCTCAGGTCATGATCTCACCTTTTGTGAGTTCGAGGCCCACATAGGGCTCTGCATTGACAGCATGCAGCCTGCTTCAGATTCTCTCTCTTTCCCTCTCTCTGCACCTCTCCCCTGCTCACTCTCTCTCTTTCTCTCTCTCTCTCAAAAATAATAAATAAATTACAATTTTTAAAATATAAACTAAGACTTTAAGGATAATTAAGAATAAGTTATTTGAAAGGTGAATAAAGTGGACAGAGGTAATTTTCTTAAAAATAAAAGCAGAGGTAGGAGGATATTTAAATGTTTATGGAAACTAAATTAACAAAAAAGAGAGAGGTCTAAGGATCAAGGAGAGAAATATTACAAGGTTGCTGACAGACTATGAGGAAATGGGATCCAGCATAGAGATGGAAAGAGAATTGTATTGTAATAGAAGGAAAGCAGGGAGTAATAAGTGAAAATGAAGTAACATCTGGAAGATATGGTAGCAAAAGTCTGAGGAAATTTTCACTTACTGTTTTCAGAAATTTAGGAAAACTGAGATAAAAAGTTTGAAATTGTAACTGCAAGAGCAAGAGAGTGTTTTGAAACAAAAAAACTCCACACTGTTAAGACAGCCTCTGGGATGCCCAAATGAGTTTATGGTGACATGAATCTGACCCACTAAGTGATTTTTTTTTCCAGCAGTGCTCAGCCAAGGAGCAGGAAAAAAAGGATCCACCTACGTAGGATCTTGTTTGTGTGTATGCTTCTTTTCAATTTGGAGCTGTAAAAAAAATAAAAACAAAGAAAATTACTATAGTGATATGAGTTTGGTTGAAATGACAGCCCACAGAGTTCAGGTCATTTAAAGAGAGCAGAAGAAAAGAAAGGGAAGCAAGACCCATGGAGAATCCAGATTGATGATGCATCAGAGCGATGCTCCTCAGCTATTTGCGATGAAGAACCAGTTTTTTTTTTCCTTCTTCTTTTCCAACCCATTGCAGACACTTATGTGTTTCTATTGTGCATGACTGGTAGAGAACTCATGCCATGTGTGACTCATCTATGATTCTGGTATGACTCTATTCACTTCCCAAAGAAATAACACACTGATCATGTAGTTGGATGTTACAGTGATGTCAAATTGCTATCAAAGTTTCTAAATGCTTACTCTCAGTTGATGTACTTGTAGCCTAGCAAAAGTCTGTAAACTGAAACTTGTCTTTGGACTACACTTGGAATAGCACTGCACTAAAAGTCATAATGAGGGAGAAAGAGTGTTTTTAGATAGTAATGGATGATTGAATAAGCAAAATTGAAGCACAGAAGATTGAGGCTGGGAATTGTGATATTTAAATAGTGTAAATAAGATTGGAAGTTTTGAGGCTGATGTTAAGGTCCAGATATAGAATCCATTACATAAATCTTTCATGCTAAATCTCAAGAAATTCTTGTCAATTAAACTGGAAAATGGATCTTCTGAATCAAGATTAAATTCTATGATGATTAAAATATAGTATCTCAGCACTTGTAAAAATGCATGATAAAGTATGAAAATGTTGTAAATGTTGTCCTGCACTATATCTAAAAGATCATTAGATTTGGAGTCACAAGATAGAAGTCTGAATCCACATGACTTTAAGCATGTAGTCTTTAGCCAACTATGCTTAGGATCACATTAGACAAATAGGTATAGTTATTTACATCTATCTTATAAAAATATTGGACTAACATAGGGCACCATGCAGTAAACCATAAGTTTCCATACCAAGTAAAGATTTTTGTTTTATAAAAATGGAGAATAAATGGAAATATGAGCTTATATGAGTGCACACCTTTCCCTTATCAATACGAGAAGATGCTATGATTTATCTGATCCGCCCAGGCAAATGACAACCCACAGCCATATTTATAGCTGTCAAGTGTAATCTGTGACAGCTGTTTTTGTTAGTGTCATTATTCTGGACCAAATTGCAAAAAAACTCTCACCTCATCACTTATATTAGGCATTTAGTACATACTAATTGGCTACTGCTTGCCTTTTGGCAGTCTCTCATAATAACCAAATCTCTTTTCCTCAAAAATCTTCTCATCAAATAACAGATGATACATGATAGATGATGATTGATAGATAGATAGATAGAGCTACTGTCAACTAGATATTCATCTAACAATCTAAACAAAGTAAAAGTAGAGTCCAAAAGAAGAATGAAATTTCAGTTTCACTGGGAGCATATATAACTTAAAAGGAATTTCTCAATGCAAAGGAGGTTGATTTCATGGGTAACTGAGCCAAACATTTTGTCTACCTGAATCCTTCCCTACTTGGATGTTCTCCCTCAATATCACCAAACTTCCACCAAAGAGCCCCCACAATTCTTCAATATAATATTCATATCAATAGACTCCAAGAAATAAAGTAAATTGGACATTTCAGTCATTCACTCTCCACACTCTTTTTGACCTTATAGGATAATTCTAGAGGTTGCTATAAATTTTGTCGTAAAGAAAGTAGCTTCTGGAAAAGTAAACTGATTTGAACTATTAAATGATGAATCCATGAACAACCTAGAGGCAAAAATCACAGAGGTGCCCAAAAGAAATAAAACTTTTGTTAGTTAAAGGCACCATAAACGTAATCCAAAGACAACTTGGAAACTGAAAAAAAAAAATGCTATTTTTAAAAAGTCAAAGTGTTCACAACTTTAGAACATGAAAACTTCTATATAATTCACTAGGAGAAAAATAGTCGTCTCTATAGAAAGTAAGAGTTTGAAGTTACTTTACATATGAATGCACACAAATTAAATGGACAACAGATACATGTGACTGCACAGCTCTGTTAGGAATTAAAAATTGAAAATTAAAATGAACTATTAGCAGCAACATCACATATCTCTTAATAGCACACATTTTGGAGACAGAAAACAAGGATCCACCACTTAGTATGCCATCATCAGCACTTTACTTAATATCTCTGTGTCTCAGTTTCCTCATCTGTAAAACAAGAATACTATTGACCCTTGAACAACACAAGTGTTAGGGGCACGAACCTTCTGCACTGATGGAAAATCCACGAGTAACATCTGACTGCCCTAAAACTTAACTACCAATAGTCTACCACTGACTAGATGCCTTACCAATAGCATCCAGTGGATTAAAATATAAACTGTATATTATATGCATTATATACTGTATTCTTATAATAAAGTAAGTTGGAGAAAATGATAAGGAAAATATAATTACAGTACTGACTTATATTTATTAGAAAACAATACACATATACATGGACCCATACAGCTCAAATTCATGTTCTTCAAGAGTGAACTATACCAATAAAATCTACTTATGGTAGCAAGCCTCCTAGACAGCCACTAATGGTTCTCATATCGTGGTATTCACAGAATAGGGACGATTTGTGTAACCAGTAGGATACTGTGGAAACAACAGGGTGGGACAACCACGGCTGTGTCATAAAAGATAGTGTGGTTTCTGCCTTGCTGCCTTTTAGGTCATGTTTTCTGGGAGAAGTGAGCCACCACATTGTAAGGACACTCAAGTAGCCCCAAGGAAAAGTACAGGAAGTAAAGAATTGAGGCCTTCTGCAACAGCCAACACTAACTTGCCAACCGTGCGAGTAAAGAGTGACCCACACTGGAAACAGATCTCCCAGCGCAGGTGAAGCCTTCAGGAAACTATACTCCCAACTGACATCTTCACTGCAGTATCATAAATATCCTGATTATTACTTCTTTCAAATTCTTGACCCACAGAAACTGTGAGATAATAAATGTCTATTGTTTGTACCACAGAGTTTTGGGCTTGTTACACAGCAATAGATAACTAACATATTATTTTATTACATAAAGTTGTGATGAAAACGAATGGGCTTAATCAACAAAAAGTGCTTTGGAACAGTAATTCTTACACATAATAAGCATTATATAAATGTTGGCTGCCACTATTAGCATAACTATAATAATAATAAGATAGTTCTTAATATTATCTTTCAATGTTATTTTTCCTTTGCCCCAGGGGCAAGAGTTAAAAGGAACATTGCTTGATTTTGCTAAAGCAAGTTATACATTTCTGAAGAGCAAATTGGCGTGTATTAAAAATCATAAAAGGACACATACAATTCAACCTAGAAATTACACTAGATAATCATTTTAGGCTTATCGCACAAGTTCAGGAAAAGCTCTTTTATGATAACTGAGGAGGTATTATTTATTTATTTATTTATTATTTATTCTTTTAGTTCTGGACAAAAGTGAGTCTTAGTAAGCTGAGAAACAAAGAATATTTTTCTTTATAATAGAATCCAAGGAGGAGCCAATTCATCAAAACTACTAATCTACAATTTCTACAGATCACACATTTCTTTTTCTTATTTTCAAGCACATAAACTTCCAAAATGTGTTGTAAATAACATATCTCAGCTCATTACATTCATCTAGGTGATTTTTAAAAACAGCTATCACTTTTTAATTTTGCTTATTTTTCATCCTGAGTTAATGTTCTCAAGAAGGAAGTAGCTACTGACTGAATCAGTTTTAGTCTCTGAACACAGGGCTATAGAATAGGTTGGTGGCTTAAACAAGAACTTGGCACCAATGAAAGTTATTGTGATATTAAAATATTACATGGCATTTAACATGGGTTATAAAATATAACAATATACTGATTGCACAGATTTATAAAGTTATATACATTATCTTTTACCTACCTAATAATGACATTTTAGTTCACATTAACAAATTACTACAGTCTGTACAAACATAACTTTTATATTCATAATTGACTGAATAATATGTTCCCTGGTTAGACATAACCATTTATAAGTATTTTCATGGCATTAATTATACTTGATAATTTGGACCTTGTGTAAAATATGTAAAACTATAAAATCTATAAATAAATTAAAGAACAATCATTATCGGAAAAGTCTTTTAGCTAATATTATGTTTCTATATAAAAATGAAATACAATTCGTTATACATGAGTTATATTAATAACATTGTTACCTTACTTTAAGTAATTCCATATCTTATTTCATTTGTATTGTCCTTCATTTTAATATAATTTCTAATAACAACTTTTGGTTGGATAATACATATACACACCACATCTATGTATCTTGTGTATCTATTCTCATATGGCTATAGACATGTTGTTCTTTCTACATTTATCCTGGTAATAAAACTTTAATAAATGTCCTTTTTTGTTGTGTGCAGCACATACTATTTCCTTATGAAATTTTCATGTAACTGTGTAAACAGATGTTAGTGACGTCTCTATCCTTTTTGATTTCCATCTATGCCTCCTTTTATTACTTTAAACAAATAAACTCGTACCTGTGCTCCCCATGAGGCAATTCCTAAAATTACCTCCAGTGTGGCATTCTAAGAACACGTACTTTAATATGAAATGCTGCTGGGGGAAAAAATGAAATGATGCAGAAAAAATTACAGGAATCTGTTTAGATTTCTGATGCTCTAATTCTAACTGACTCTTCTCCTCCACAATTTTTCTTACTACAATATGATGAAACGTTACTTTCATATTTGAAAGACATATGTATGTCATATGTCTCCAGTTCCTGGACAGAGCTCCTGAAATCTTTGTATTTCTTTAGGTATAAGAACCCTAGGAGTTTCTTTTATTCTAATACTGGTCTTTGACTGAATCCCTGACACATGTCTCCTAAAACACCTGTAAATTCTGAAATGGTAAGAATGCCAGGAGCATCTTTAGTTCTAATGAAGCAACTTTGGTTGGGTTCCTGGATAACTCCTGGATGGGAATTGGTCCCCAGAAAGTACAAATCATGATTAGATTAGAAGATCAGAAGTTCAGCTCCACCCCCAGCCTCCAGAGTGAGGATATGGACTAGAAACGGAGTTAACACTGATCATGCCCACAAGAGGAAGCATCCATAAAATCCCAACAGTAGGGGGTTAGGAGAGCTTTCAGACTGACAAATACATCCACACATTGGGAAGGTGACATGCCCCAATTCCAGGAAGACAGAAGTTTCTGCACGAGGGACCCTCCCAGACCTCTACTCTATGAATCTTTTAATCTGGTTGTTTTCTCTATCCTTTATCATGTCCTTTATTAAACCAGTAAATGTAAGCAAATGTTTCCCTGAGTTCTTTGAGCCACTCTAGCAAATTAGTCAAATCCAAGAAGGGGGCTGCTGGGACTGGCAATCTATAGCTGAATGTTGGTCAACAGAAGTACAGGTGACAAGTTGGACGTGCAAATGGCCTCTGAAAGGGGCTTGGGGGAGGGCAGTCCCTGAGCCCTTTCCTGTGGGATCTGATACTATTTGTGGGTAGATAGTGTCAGATTTAAGTTGAATTGCAAGACATTCAGCTGGTATCATAGAGATCATTGCTTGATGTGGTATCACTGCTCGATGTGGGGAAGACACCTCTACATATTTGGTGACCAGGGAGTCAGAAGTGATGTTCCTATGTGACTAGTGAAGTAATCTCTCATCAGGAAGAAAACACAGTAGAAAAGAAGTAGGTTTTTCTCTACACAGAAAGAAAACTAATTTTTTTTCCTTTTTACTATTTTATATTTTACTGCATATTTGTATAATACTGAGTTACAGTACTACTTCTGAACATTATTAATGGATCTTTTAAGTTTTTAAGTCCTATAATATAGCCTGTATACTAGTAGTAATAAGATACTATGAGTTGAGAACTGTGCGTGTCACTGAAGATATAAAGCATTTAAGAAACTCCTATTCTAGAGGCACCTGGCTGGCTCAGTCAGTAAGCTTGAGAGTTCAAGCCCCATATTAGGTGCAGAGACTTAATCAAAAATAAAATCTTTAAAAAAAATGAAACGCAGACTCTAGAGTTAAATGAAAATCTAAGCAAGCTACAAATCAATTCATAAACTGCTATAATACAATTTATATTAAATGGAAGGATATACAAAAAAGAGAGGAGAGTGGCAGAAATAAAATAAACTGATTTCTCACTATCTTTGGTTCCCACAATCAACTGAAGGTCTACAGAATATATCTGAAATGATTCATGAATCTTTCTCACTCTCCACATCCATCATCACCACTCTGGTTCATTCAGTCTCACCTGAATACTCTGTTTCCTAAATAATCATCCCTATAAGGCCCTTTGTGTCCTGTTCACTGCACTCCACATGTCCCCTAGAGTTACTTTATTATCTAGTTAAAATATTACACCTTCACCTATAACTTTCATTAGTCTCCCTCAACATTCCAATATTTTAATAAAGGCTAATTCACAGTCTCTCTCTCTCACTCACCCCCAAACACACGTTTGTGTGTGCACAGTATGTTCTCATACAGTATGTTTTGAGGCAACATTAGATAAACATCCCGTGATAATATTTGCCATCATCCTTGTATTAGGATCTCATTGTTTTTGGGTTAAAAATCTTCTTTTAAGAGACTTTTCAATACAAACATAATTACTACAGAGATGAGGGTATTCTATTAAATTACAAAAACTTTACCTAAAATAGGTTTATCAGATTGACTAAATTCATCAAGCAAAATCTGATAAGACTAGAACAGAATTGGAATCATGAGTTTTGATATATATGGAGGGTGGCAAGGGCAGGAGAGGAGGATCATAAGGTCACAGCTGAAGTTCTATGTGGAAAGAACAGGTTCTGTTAGCGTGGTATTCTCAGGCAAAATGTAAAAGTACACTGGCTCATTGGTTATAAAAAGAGTGAAAGGTAAAGAAAATGAGGAAACTGGCCATTGGAATAGACAACTAGTCCATCTGATTCATCAGTATACTACTAGTACCTAGAATAACAAATTGTTCACAGTAGGACTCAATAACAATGTTTGAATGAGTAAATGTAGGTGCAAGATGATATACCCGTTGTTTATAAATCATTGTTATTAAGAAACTACATTACAGACTGAAAATCATGTATCTAGGATATAATAGAATATGCCTGGTACTTTCCAAAGACAGAAGAAATATGCTACTCTGGCTTTCAGAAGCATGAAATTGAGTCTTGGAGAAATATAAGACTATAAGAAAATTAATGGAGAAAAACATAAAGATGCTTCGAGTTAATTAAATTTTAAGTGCCCCACAAGAAAATGGCATGAAATACCTAATGTTCAGTGGCAATTTAATCAAGTGTCAAAGAGAAAAAACAAGAAAGTCGGTTTGGCTATTTAATAGACCCACAAATTAAAATCTTAAAAGCTATAAAAAAAGTAAAGCAAATAAGTTACTGGCATTTTTGTTAGGAGGAATGAAATACAAGAAAATATTTCACTTAAAGAATAATTTACACCAATGTTAATTTTTAGCTTTAATTAAATGTACCATGATTATATAAAAAGTTAACATCCCAGGAAGCTGTGTGATGTGAAGGGTACATGGAAATGCCCTATACCGTCTGCACTAACCTTCCAAATTTAATTATTTCAATAAAAAATTAAAAGCAAATGCAATATATAATGAAATATTGATTTATTTTTTTAATGTTTTATTTATTTCTAGGAGAGAGAGAGAGACAGCATGAGCAGGGGAGGGTCAGAGAGAGAGGGAGTCACAAACTGAAACAGGCTCCAGGCACTGAGCTGGCAGTCAGCACAGAGCCCGACGCAGGGCTCGAACCCACGAACCGCGAGATCATGACCTAAGCGAAAGTCGGACGCTTAACCGACTAAGCCGCCCAGGCGCCCCGAAATATTGATTTAATACTGAATAGTAAAATACAATTACAAAAGATATTTGAGGGACAATTGACTACATTTAAACATGAACCAGACCCATGAAATTATTTAACCCTCTTAGGGGTGAAAATGTTATCGTGGGTACATAGCAGAATGTCATTCTTAGGAAAAGCGTATGTGTGCATATCTGTGTGGTGTGTGTGTGTGTGTGTGTGTGTGTGTGTGCGCGCGCGCGCGCGTAGGGAGAGAAGATTAAGCAAATGAGGGAAAATGTTAATTGTGAATGTAAATGGAGGAAATACAGGTTTTCATTGTATAATTTTAAACTGCATATTTTTGATTTTTTGCAAAGTAAAAAATAGTGAGGAAAGAAAAATATTTAAAGACTCTCCAAATTGTGCTGGTTTTGAACACGACCTTAGGTTAAGTGGCTCTGATGGTCCCTACCGTAATACAAAAATCAAAGAAAAATATTTCCAGCTGAAAATGGAGAATTTTCAAAATTGGGTCATTTATATTTGAAAAATTAGGAATTCAAATCATTATGTTCTTAAGTAGGTTGTAAGAATGAAATTTAAAATGATATCTATGTGGGTGTTACATGGGAAATGAAGTAATCATTCAGCATGAAAAACTCACACCTTACCATTTGGTGAAAGTCAAGCATTGCACTTACATATGTTATTTAGAAACAGCTTAGATAATTTCCAGTATTTATATTACTTGGAAATATTTTTCTACTCTCTTTTTTGGGTAAAAAAAAAAGTGAAGTATTGGAATGTCTGGCATTTCAGCAAAAAAAATTAATGGAGACAAAATTGAGACAAGAACTTCAGTTTTTAGTCAAATTATTTCTCCAAGATCTGTGTTTGTGTGCGCACAGATACGTGCACATATTTGTATTTTAAATAAGATTGTTTTTATAACGATAGCCACAACTACCTACTATATGAAAGATATAGATTTATACAATGTTGTTAAAAATACTTTCGTCTATACTTTTAACTTGTATTGCAATTGAAATCTTTTTTTTTTAATTCTCAAAACTAACTCCTACTTTCCTAGTATAATGAATCATTCTAGGCATGTTTAAGCTGTGAAGTAGAGACAGTTTCATTCAGTCAACACTTTACTGTTGAGGTACGAGTCTTCCTTTCATTCATGTACTTTACCTCAAATTCTGTTCCTTATGAAATAGCATTGTCAGAGCATGGAAAATGAAATTGGTAGAAAATTCACGGTCTACAAATTGATTTTTATATTCTTTGCTCTGACTTTTACATTTTCTACTCCTACAAATTTATTAACATTCTTCACACCTATCTGTAGGTGAAAAATTACCAATTTAATTTTTAGGTCTTCTTACATTCTGTTAAAATGACGTAGAAAATTTTCAACACAGAAGGTTGAAAGAAAGTTAGTTGACAAGCGAAAGGGAACTGAATATTCACTCACAGATGACATAATCCTTTATTTGGGGGGTGAATATAGAGTGGCAACATAAATTTAGCAATGGATTTATTCATATAAAAGGAATTCACCTCCCACTCATTTTCTGAGTAGTTTCATCTGACTAGGAGACCAACAGCACACTTCTTTTAGATCCAAATAATTGGACAGTATAGTTTACTCTTTAAGTTCATTCAAGGTTTTCAATAACAGAGGTTTTTTCCTAATATAGTACAGTTTTTTTCTTATGTTTGTTTTGTTTCATGTTTTCTTTTTTAATGATTTTTGGAATATAGAGTGAAGAAAGAGATATGGGTTTGGGTTTATTCTTATTAAAATCTTATTAAAATGGGGCACCTGGGTAGCTCAGCCAGCTAAGCATCCAATTTCGGCTGAGGTCATGATCTCATGGTACATGAGTTTGAGCCCCCCATAATTCTCTGTGCTGTCAGCTCAGAGCCTGGAGCCTGCTTTGGATTCTGCATCTCCCTCTCTCTCTGCCCCTCCCCCACTCACACTCTGTCTCTCTCTCTTTCTCAAAAATGAATAAACATTAAAAAAAAATTTTAGGGACGCCTGGGTGGCTCAGTCAGATAAGCGTCAGAATTGAGCTCAGGGCATGATCTCACAGTTTGTGGGTTCGAGCGCCACATCGGGCTCTATGCTGACAGCTAGCTCGGAGCCTGGAGCCTGTTTCAGATTCTGTGTCTCCCTCTCTCTCTGACCCTTCCCTGCTCATGCTGTCTCTTTCTCTCATAGAAATAAATAAAAAATTAAAAGTTAAAAAATCAAAAAGATTTTAAATAAAAAATCTCCAGAAACGTGTAAAAGATGAAATATTATAATGTTTTGCTTTTTTCATCATGGTTTTGCATTGGAGGAGAAAATCTGTGAAAGGCTCGATAATGTGGAGTCCTTTTTCCTAGGTGATTTCAGATTACATATATGACCTTGGAGAAACTCTACTAGAAGTGCTAGTCCTACAAGAGGCTGACAGAGAATACAAGATGTTACAAAACCACAGTTTTAAATTAGTCACAGCTATGGAACACTGCCATTACTTCTTCCTATGTTTCAGTACCAACTGCCACTTCTTAAAAAAGAAGTGTATTGATAAAAAATTTCTCACTGGAAAAGAGATTTAACACAACCAAAGCTATAGTACCATTTGACTTTTGTTCTATAGAGGTTGACAAAAATAAACCACAAGAAAGAATTTTTAAAAAAATAATGATATTGTAAAAGAATATCATTGGCATTGACACACTGGAAAAAAGAAACTAGTGAGTTTAGGTTGGCATTGGAGGTACAAAGGTGAGGCTACCTACCATAACACACAAACAGTAATCACTATTACAAATGGGCTGGGGAATATGAAGAGCACAGAAGGCTTATAGGCAGAGCTCGTGGATACCCACGAAAAGAAGAAAAAAGAAGAAAAGTGGAGTGTTTTGTCACAGCCATGATCATGACATGGCCTAGCCTTGTGTCAGTGGATAAGTCCAGGGTACTCAGGGAGTCTAACCTATAGGACTTGGTGGATTGAATGCAAACAAGGGAAGAATGACTCATAGGTTTCTGGTAAGAAAGGGACAGAAACAGATTTCAAGTCAGGGAGAATCAATAAATATTTCTAGATATCTTAATTTTGAGACAAGTGTTAGAAACCTAATAGGAGATATTGACTATACAGTTGGAGATAAAAAGACTGAAGCTATATTGGGGAGAGATTTAATTTTGGAAATCATATAAATGTATAAGATCTCCTTATTCTTAGTGGAATATATGTATAATTATATATTATATGATCTTATATAAAGAATGTCCATTTTTTTCTTGTTTTTCAATGCTTACTGCTTTTATTTATTTTTGTGGTCTTATTGTACTCCTTAGGATTTCCAGGAAAATGCTGAGTAAAAGTGGTTTTAGTAAGCACCTCTGTTTGTACCTAATCTTCAAGGTAGACTTTCAATACGTGATCATTAAATGTTCTTTTCTTTCCTCTAGGTTATTTTGTAGATAATTTTCCTTAGGCTAAGGAACATTTTCCTCATAGCTTTCTAATCTTGTTTCTGCATTTTTTTAATTGTAAATTGATACTGAATTCTCTCGCAAATACTTTTTCTTGTATGCATTAAAATGATGATATTATTTTCTCCTTTAATATAATGATCTCTTTCTGCAATAATTTCAACTTGGTAATGACATATTATTTTTTAAACACATTATTTTGTTACTTCTGCAAGTATATTTTATATATTGAATTGGTCTCTAATCACTTCTCATACTATCTCCAATGAATTTTGTATCATGGCTAGGATAGCCTCATAAAATGAGTCTGAGAATTGTCTTTTTTTTTCTATTCTTTGCAAAACATGTGCAAGCTGAGAACATTGTGCTTCTTGAATATTTACTATAATAAGCTTTTGTAAAACATCCTGAGCAATCCTCAGTTACTTTTCCTGGAAACAAAGATAACAGAGTTTTTTTAGGATGAGAAATAGATATTCAACATTAATGATAATCATCAATTTGATAGGTACCAATTACTAGTGGCTGATGTTCCTTTGAGTATTTTTTTTTTATCATAATAACACTATGGGTTAGTTTCTCTTATTATCCTCTTTTTATATATTAAAGAACTCAAGTTGAGAGGCACTTGAGTGCCAAATGAATGACTGACTTGATTTTGACTCAGGTGTTAATCGCAGAATTGTGGGATCAAGCTTCACACCTGGCTCCGTGCTGAGCATGAAGCCTGCTTGGGATTCTCTCTCTCCCCTCCATGTTTTCCTCCCACTGCTTGCTTCTTTCTCTCTCAAATTAAAAAGTATAAATAAATGTTTAAAAACTCAAGTTGAGGGAAATTAAGGAAATTGGCATCATGCAGTTACTATATAGTAGAATGAAGATTTGATTGAGGATGATCTCATTATAGATTTCCCACTATCAATCTCTTTACTGTGACAAATTTATTATGAAAGTAAAACTGCTGAAAGTAATCTTGTTCTATGAGCTTGCATTTATTTTCTTCTTATGAAATATGGGATGATTAAAATAATCAAATTATCTATGAAGTATATTTTTACATTATTGAATATCATTAAAATTTGTAGTGTGCATGGGTTTATATTCAGAAATTCTGATTCATAGCTACTATTCTACTGAGGACTTTCTATCTCTGGACTTACTATTTTTACTGCCTTATCTTGGTGAAATGAGCAAAAGCATATCTTTTCTGCTGCTGAAATCAAGCTCACCTAGACTTTTCTCATGTAAGTCTCATCAAACTGTAGAGGATTATTAATTATAATTAATATTGTAATAATATAATAATTCATTCAAATCACATTGTAACAAATCAATAGTTTATCTTAATGAATGTTTATAGTCATTTTGTTCAGAAGAAAAGGATCCATACATGATATGAAAGGTAGATCTGTATAAAGTAATAATTGGTAGGTTGCTATATTATGTTTAATTTTTTATATTTTATAAACTCATAACTCAAATTTTGAAGTTTCTTCTCATCTTTTAAAAACATGGATTTACTTTTTAAAAATACATAAATTATAGTCATGGCAGTAGTGCCACAATTTAGGGTGTATTGAAGGGGCTATTTAAATAAATAGAAATAGGGACCTGCATGGCTCAGTCAGTTAAGCATCAGACTCTTGGTTTTGGCTCAGATCATAATTTCATGGTTTGTGAATTCAAGCCCTGTGATGGGCTCTGTGCTGACAGCATGGAGCTGCTTGAGATTCTCTCTCTCTCTTTTATGCCTCCCCAACTCACATGCCCTCTCTCTCCCTCTCTCTCTCTCTCTCTCTCTCAAAATAAATACATAAATATTTTAAAATAAACAGACAAAAATAAAATTATCTCATTTTATATCCTGTGATAATTGGAATTGTGCTATTTAACATTTATAAGAATGCAAAGACAGTAATATAATAAATATTATCAAGTGACATGGTTTAAAATTAAATTAATTATTATTTTATTACAAATGATATTAGTTATCTATAGCCAAGTAACAAATAACTACAAAACATAGTGATTTAAAGCATCCAACACTTATTTCTCAAAATTCTGTAGGTTAACATGACTCCTTGGGTTGGCTATGGTTAAGTCAGGAGCTAGAGAGGTAGATGCCTAGGATGGATAAGCCTTACTTTCCAAGTGATTGTTCATCTTTAGGGAGGCTAAATTGGGATATTTTACAAGCAGTCTCTGGATAATGTTCCAATGAAGGAATAGCAAAAAACACAGGCTTTTAAGGCTTAACCTCTGAAGTCATACAGTGTAACTTTTGACACATTCTATTGGACAAAGCAAGTCACAAGACCAGCCCCTATTAAAGTGGTGGGGAACTGCAATTCATCTCTTCATGGTATAAGCTGCAAGGTCCCATCAACATAGGACACAGACACGGGGAACATGGTTCATTGAAGATCATTATTTTAACAATCTTCCATACAAAACTAAGTGACAGCTTGATACATTTCCTTTTGAAATGTAAAGTCTATAATCTTTTAACTTCATGCTGAGATGTAAAATATATTATATTGGTTTGAGAGTCTCATACATCACCCCAAACTGTTTATGACATTTTAATGAAACTAGGATGCTTTCATCTTTTATAACATAAGAGTTCCTCTGAGATGTTGTAATTTCACCCGTAAAAGAATACAGACATCATTAAAAGGAATTTCAGCAGGTATCATTAGAAATATTGTGATACACTATCAGGATAGAACTTTTAACTATTTCATTCATTTCAACAGGTTTATTAAAAAAATGGCAAAATAACAATATGAAAGAGAATCGATACAAATAGTCTTTGTAATTTCTTGTTGATAAAGGTGGACTATTTCAGTGAGTCTGATCTATCTGCTGTGAGCCTATCTATAGTCTGCTACTAAGGGGAAAAGAACTAAAATCTATTCTGATATTTAGTAATAAAACATTCAAAATTACAATCCACATTTGATTTCCATTTATTGAGCACCTAATGTGTTTCAGATATTATTTAATTCTTACTGTTAATTCTGACCAATGGAATAGAGACATCATACTTATGATACGTAATTTAACAAAAAAGAAATATATGGCTCAGGACTCTAATTTTCCTACCCAAATATTAAGTGGTGACACTCAAATTTCAATTTTTATTTTTAGGACTAGGCCTGATGCTTATGCCATTACCACCTTCCTAAAAAAAACTATATCATAATAAGTCATTATCAAGTGTGATAAAAATTTTATAAAAATATTCCTTTTGCTAAATATCAATAAAAAGAAAGCATCTTAGTTGCAAATGTCTTTTAAATAAACAATTGGCATTTCTTGAATGCCAATTACATATGTAACAGGTAGCAGATGGAGAATTTACATGTATTTTCCATTAAATTTCACAAAGCCATTTACAAAGGAGGTGCTGTTATTTTTAATTTTCAGTTTAGGGAACAGGCTTAAAAATACGCTGGCACCATCATCACAATTTAAATTAGTATTAGTACTTAAAAAAAACTTCCAGACAGACACTTAAATGCAGCCATAATTGAGAGCCATTGCTTTTGGTTGCTATAAATTTTAGGAAAAAACTGACATCATTAGAAGCAAGGTTAAAAGATAAAAAACAGAGCAAACTGAATTGCAATATTTATTTGCTATTATTTAGAAATTTCTTAGTGCTTATAATTTTTTCATTTAAATATCATATACAAATAGGTAAACATTATAAGATATGTAAACACATTTTCTGAAGGAAATACATTTTGCTAATGCATAGTTAAAATGGTTTACATCTTAATAGTGTTTGCAGTTTTAAATTAGGAAAGTGAAATGTTAAAAAAACAAAATTGTTACTTTTTTTACATGAATATAAATTACTGCATGGGTCAAAATTAGTTCCTACAAAAACATTTAAAAAAAACTAAAGTGAATGAATGAAATTGCTTTAAAAGCAGTGTCTATGAAAACTCACATATATGTTTTCTTGAAATGTTTTCGAAATCTACTTCCAAATAAATCTATTATAATGTACTTGAATACATTTCAATATTACTCTAATTCATGGGTATTTTACAGGTGTATTAAATAATCTATAGTAAGGCACTATCTGTGTAAACATAAAAATTAAAAGATATACAGCATTTGAAACCTGTGTTTATATTATGCATAAAACTATAAGTGCTAATCTATTTATAGTCTTATCAACATATCCAGGAAGTTCAGTTACTAAAATCACCAAGTTATATAAAAAATTAAAGATACACTCCCAAAATATTATCTTACTACTTTTTAAAGTGAATAAATTCTTTCATAACAAGTGATGATAAAAAAATTCTATTCTATACAATCATGAACATTAAGTTGCCACTACTTTCAGAGACATAACTTACTATCACAATTTGAAATCTGAAATTAAACTTACCAGCAAATTTGATGTGAAATTTATTTTCAGGCTTCAATATCTGGACATACAAAGGGCAATTTGGAGCAAAATCTTTTACAGCCCATGCTCTCAAAATTGTTTGGTGGTCCTGAAATGATAAATATTAAATTATCATAAAATAAACTGAAAAATCTATAATACATAAAGTAAAAATCATTAACCAGTGTGTTTAATGGTCACATCCATAGTTTAAAGTTAAACATACAAAATAATTAATTGCAAGGACTTATTTTTTAAAAAAATATTTATTATTTCTATAAAGGAAATTAACACTACCTAATTCAATCAGTGCTAATTATCAGCACTTAAAAAATGATCAGAGATTAAGAGAAAAGTTTCCTGAAAAACTTAAAATACTCCTCTTGGGAAACAGTTGAGGGTTAGGAGCCTTCAGGAATGCAGCACAACTAAGAGCTTTTATTTCAGTTTCCATGGAAAAATATATGGATTTATAACAATTTTAACACTTTTAGAAAGATTGGCAAAAGGGAAATAACTATAGCAACCTTACATGTAGATAATACACTATTTAAAAAATGTTTATATAACAATAAAAGTAAAAGGATCTTGACTCTGCATGGGTGAGTTGGAAAAGATCGGTAACTTTCGAATATTAAAAATACCAAAACAGTTAAAAAAAAGTTAAGACTGAGAAAAGGAATAAAAATCCTGCTTGACATTAAATCTTACACATAGTGTGACCCCATAAATTATTACTTAATTCACTAAGCAGATCCAAACAAATTATTAGACAATGTATCAGATAGCTAAAATACATTTTGAAAAAGGAAACAAAACATGTTCGAGGGTAGCACTGTCTTTATAGTAGCCATTAGCCACATGTGGCTGTCTAAATTTAAATTAACTAAAATTAAGCATTACATTTCCCTGTCGCACTGGCCATATTTCAAGTGTTCAAAGCCATATGCGGCTAATCCAAAGCTTTATGAACAGTGGAAATATAAGCATTTACATCATTACAGAAAGTTCTATTGGACAATGCTGTTAGAGAAAGAAAAGGATAACTAAAAATACAAGTGGATATAGGGGATTGTTTATTGAAGTGCAGAAAGAAGCTGCTGCCAGTGGTTGGTAACTTTAAGTTGCATGAAAGTTGATGAATAGTAACTCAGAATTCCTTTCGTGGATAAACAGACAATATGTGTCTTCCAGCCAAATGTTCAAAACATGATGATGAACCTGATACAGTGTGATGGTTAATTTTATGTATCCACTTGGCAGGGCCATGAGGTGCCCAGGTATTTGATTAAACATTATTCTGAATGGGTGTTAAACCCCAGAAAAGGGACAGGCAGAGAAAAGGAGCCACAAGTTTTGTGTATAAATTTATACAACACCAGCTAACCTCTAAACCATGCATACATGGGACAGAACAAGAGCAATCTCAAGTGAGATTTAAATCACTGCCAACTGCTAGGGTAATAGAGTTTGCATTCAAGTGAACCAAATTAACTGCTTGTAAAACAAGAATATCAACACTCTTTGGAGGAGTATGAGTCTCCAAGTCTCCACAAGATAACATAATATTCAGAATATGCAAACTTATTGAATATATAAAGTGCCAGATAATTGTGACCTTTTTCATGAGGAACAAACGAAGTTAAGTCCAATAAATATTAGCCTCTAAATGATCTAAATGTTTTAATTATCAGACTAGGGCTTCAATCAGCTAACAAAAGTACTATCACTCAGGTAAAGGAAATATGCTCATAATAAATATAGAAAAACTCAGTAAAGTAATAAAAATATTTTTTAAGTTTTTTAAATGTTTACTTATTTATTTGAGAGAGAGAGAGTCTGTGAGTAGGCACACACAAGCGGGGGAGGGGCAGAGAGAAAGAGGGAGGCAGAGAATCTGAAGCCCACTCTAGGCTCGGAGCTGTCCCAGACGCCCAATGCCCGACACGGGGCTTGAACCCACAAACGATGAGATTATGAGCCAAAGTTGGATGCTTAACTGACTAAGCTACCCTGGTGCCTCTAGAAAATATTTTTTTAATTAAACAAAAATCGAAAATATCTGAAAAATATTCACTGGATAGGCTTTGAAGTAGAATAGAGATGACATAGGAAAAAGTCAGTGAACTTGATCATAGATCAACGGAATTTATCCAATTTGAAAAACAAAGAGAAGAGGACTAGAGAAGGAACAGAGTTCGGGCACTTGTGCAACAATGTAAAAATGTCTTATATAATATAATTGGGTTTCCAAGAAGAACACAAAAGAGAAAATAGAACAGAAAATGATTTGAAGAAATAGTAGCCAGAAACTGCCCAATTTTATTAAAGGCATACTTTTCTAAGTTCAAGGAGCTCTGAAAATCCCCCAAATGGCATATATGAAAAGATTACCACACTAATCACATTGTGGTCAAATTATTGAAAATGAAAAGTAAAGACAACATTTTGAAAACAGCTAAAGAAACACAGTTTTATGACCAAAGACTCTTATCAGCAGTTGTGGAACCAGGTACACAATATCCCAATCTCCAGAATGAGGGAGAAAAAAAATTATTACCTCATAATTTTATAGAGAAAAATCTTTCAAAGAGGTGAAATAAAGGCTTTTTCAATTAATGAAATCTAAGAAAACATGTTATTATCAGAATCACACTACAAGAAAAGTATAAGAAACTTCTTTATGCTGAAAGAAAATGATACCAGAGTGAAAACTTTAGAAATAAAAAAAAAGACTATAAGAAATGGTTAATATTGAGTGAATATAAAATAGTTCTCCTTTGGAGTTCTTTAAAATACATATATCTTTGTAAAGAAAAAAATATAGTACTCTTTTGTGGGATATGAAATTTATAAAAATAACAGTAGAAGAATAAATGCAAAGTTTCTAACTTCAATAAATTGTGTGCTATTTAAAAATAATAAATTGTGTAATATTAACATGAACCAAATGTGTATTGTAGTCCCTAGAGCAGTCACTAAAAAACTTTCAAAAGATAATTTCTAAAAACCCAATAGACATATTAAACTTGAGTTACTAAAAGAAAAAAGAAGTCAAATAATTTTTTTAAAAGTAGAAAAGGGAAAACAGAAAACAACTTATATAGACTTATATCCAACTATATAAATGATGAATGTTAATGAGCTAAATCATATTAAAGAATACAGAATATTAGAAGAACAAGAGAAATAATACTCAATCATAAGCAATTTAGGAGAAATTCATGTTAAATATAAAGTTACTGATAAAAGGAGAAAATGAGAATAAGAAAACAAACAACCCACTTTGAAAATGAGCAAAAGATCTGAACAGACATTTCACCAAAGATGACAAAATAAGCAGGGCACCTGGGTGGCTCAGTCGGTTAAGCCTCTGACTCTTGGTTTCCACTCATGTCGTAATCTCATGGTTTCGTGGGCTCAAGCCCTGTGTCAGGCTCTGTGCTGACAGCTCAGAGCCTGGAGCCTTCTTCCGATTCTATGCCTCCCTCTCTCTCTGCCCCTCCCCTGCTCTCGCTCTGTCTCTCTTGCTCTCTCTCAAAAATAAACATTAAAATTTTTTTTTAAAAATGACAAGTATAAGCATATTAAAAGATGCTTAGCATCATATATCATTAGGGAACTGCAAATTAAAACAACAGTGAAACACCACCCACCACACAACTTTTGGAATGACTAACATCCAAAACACCAACACCACCAAATACCAGTGAGGATGTGGGACAGTAGCAAGTTTCATTTATTGCTGCTGGGAATGAAAAATGGTTCAGCAACTTTGAAAGACAGCCTACCGTTTCTTAGAAAACTAAGCATACCCTTACCTTATCATCCAGCATTTGTGTTCTGTGGTATTTACCCAAATGATATATCTACCCAAAACCTGCCCTTGAATGTTTACAGCAACCTTATTCATAACAGCAAAAGCCTGGAAGTAACCAGATGTCCTTCAATAGGTAAATTGATAAAACAAATGGGTACATCCCAACAATATAATATTCGGCAATAAAGAGAAATTAGCTGTCCGGTCATGGAAAGACATAGAGGAAACTCAATTGAATACTGCTAAATAAAAGAAGCCTAACTTATGGGATGCCTGGGTGGCTTAGTCAGTTAAGCGTCCGACTTTCGCTTAGGTCATGATCTCATGGTTCCTGGGTTCGAGCCCCGCGTCGGGCTCTGTGCTGACTGCCAGCTCAGAGCCTGGAGCCTGTTTCAGTCTGTGACTCCCTCTCTCTCTGACCCTTCCCTGCTTACGCTGTCTCTCTCTCTCCTAGAAATAAATAAAACATTAAAAAAAAAAAGAAGCCTAACTTAAAAGGCTGCATACTGTATGATTCCACCTATATGACATCTGGTGAAGGGAAACTATAGAAAGTGTAAACAGATCAGTGGTTGTTAACGGGCTTGGCAGTGGGGGCAGGTGGAGAAGATGGGATGCATATGTGAAATACAGGGGATTTTTAGAGCAGTGCAAGTATTCTGAAAGACACTGTATTGATGGATAGATACCATTCTATATTTGTCAAAACTCACAGAATGTACAAATGAAAGAATGAACTTTAATATAAACTATGGACTTTAATTAATAATAAAGCATTTATTTGCAAATATCAATATTTGCTGATCAGTTGTCACAAATGTACCACACTAAAGCAAGATGCTAGTAACAGTGGAAACAGGGGAAAAGGGATGGTGGAAATTCTCCATATTTTTGTTCAATTTTTCTGTAAACCCAAAACTGCTAAAAAAAAAATAGTCTATTAAAAAAATAAGCAGACAAAGTATGAGCTTTAGTCACAAATTCAGGGTTCTAATTTCACTCTAGAATTTACAAACTGCGTAAGTAAAATTACTAAAAAAATCTGATTTTCAGGATAAAAGATTTGATTATGTTTGTAAAGTGGATGTAGGCAGCTTGCTCTTCTTATTTCACATGATGTCTGTGACAGTTAGACCACTGGCTCCCTAAAATTTTCTCCCTTGGCTTCTGTGATATCAATGTCCCTAATTGTTCTTTGGCTTTTTTACCCCAAATTGAACTCATCTTCCTGCTGGTAATTCTGCCTTTTCCCAGAGGTGGGTTTTACCAGACACTAAATCCTGAACTCCTCCATCCCTCATACCCCTGCATTCAGTCTGCAGGTCTTGCTGATGGTGTCTTTTAAAACTGCTCTAATATGTCCACTTCTCTCCGATCTCCTTCCACAACCTGAGTCCAAACGGCTGTCACTTCAAGCTTGGTGGGAAAGCAACAACCTCCAAATCAATCTATTTCAAGTTTTATATTTTTTACTAATTCTGTGTTCTTATCAGATTTACTGCCCTTTCAAACTACAATCTGATTGTATATTTGGCTGCTGACAACCCTATAGTGGCTTTCCTTACTCTGAGCATCAAGTCCAAACTTCTGAACAAGGCTTGTAAGACCCTTTATTAAACTGTCCCCAAATTACTTCCCCAACCTTTGCCCTCTTTGTTCCAGTAGTAATACATCCTCCATCCTTGAGCCTCCAGGACTTCCGTCACTTTTTCTAGGAAATCCTCTTTTTCTGACTGACATCCATGCTGGCTGTTCCCACCAAATTCTATATTTGCCCACCATAGTATTCACTCACCTGTGTTTTTAAGTTGATCCCTACTATACCGTAAGCTCCTAAGAAGACAAGGGCCATGTTTACACTTCATTCATCCTAAGTGCATCCCTAGCAACAAGCTTTCATTTGCTTTTCAAAGATGAGTAAGAAAAACCATTTTTTCTTCATTAAGGATATTGTGAGCACCAAATGAGATGATGTAAAAAAACATCAGGCACACAGAAAGCATTTATTAAATCTGTCAAGTCAGTGGATAAATAGCTGGATGAAGATGAAGTACTAGTCCTAAAAGCCCATAAATCTTCCTTGTTTTATTCATGCACTGTGCCCTACCAACAAGCATCTATGACCCTGTGAGTAGAGCATTAGGTTAGGAAAAAGGAAATGAGGTAGGTGTACTATGGCATAAAAGTCACAAGAGGAATAGAAAATAGGTATTTGTTAATACAGATAATAAAACGACACAGAAACAAGATTTTTAATTCATTCTTCTAACAAGAGAGAATGATACTGATTTTTTTCCCTTGCTGACAAAATTCAGCCATGAAATGAGATACTCTAAATTTAATTGTAACCAAAAAATAAAAGCATCGACCATGACAACTTTGGAATAAACAGACTAAATAAGAAAGGAAGGTAACAGAGGGTTTTATTGGGTCATCATTGGTGTGTATTGTTAGTGTGAAAGCAGAACATTCTCCTTAAGTCACTTTACCTAAATATTAAATTGGCTAAAATCATCTTCATAAAACTCAACTTTTATAATTTGAACTATCTAAAAATTATTTGTTGGCATTCTAAGGACCTAAACTAAATCTCCTTACCTATGGCAAGGATCTTTATTCTTTAACTCCAAATAACCTATAAAAGAACTCAAAATTTTATATATGAGTTGTTTCCCACTCTTCCATGAGATCCTGTAATTTTAATTAGATTCTCCAATATAGTCTATGACTCATAAAATGGTTAAGATGTTAGTTTGATCAAAGGTCACTTCCGATCCCATTTTCAGTTTGTAAGCATACATCTGTAGCACTTAACATATGATAGATTTATTTTTTTATATTTTGAGTGTATTTTGCTAACTTATCTACTGTAAACAGTTTTAAGGTCAAGTAAAACTGAATTTTGAAACTGAATATATGTAAATAAATTTTCCCCCAATTTATAGATCCTTGAACAATGTAGATACAACATTTATACAAGAGTAAAACAACTTGCAGCAAACCAGAAAAAAATTCTTTCCTAAACACAACTCAAATGTACTGTTTAATAAATAACCCTTGCCAAATATAATCCTTGCCTAAAGAAGAATAATATATTCCCAGAATACCTCTCAAGGCTTTGGATTAGACTCAAAAGCACCTTGACTGCAAGGGGCCATTTTGTTCACAATTACATTGTTTGGGTCTAATAGGTAAACTGATAAGTTACAAGGTTATATATATGCATGTATATATACATGCAAAAGTAATTCTGAATGTTCTTAAATAAAATACTAAACATGAAACATATAACCAAAAACCTTAATAGATATAAAAACATTAAATCATCATGTTGCCTTTTAGACTACCAAGCTATTAGAAAGCTATCTAGCTTGAGTGAAACATCTACAGGTTCAGCAGTAACCCAGTCTTCAAGAACAATGGACACCAGAGTCAAAAGTAATTAAAGAAATCTTAGTCTAGCATCCTAGATTTTTGTATCAAAACTCGTAGGACTGCTAGGATAATTTCATCTTTCTGCCAAGTTTAAACAGAAAGGATTTGACATTATGTCTGAGACGGAAACATTATCTTGGATTCCATCCAGTTTTAAGATTATTTGTATTTCCTGCTCTTTCCAATGATCTCTCAGGGATTGTAATCCTACTTGTGATGTTCATTCTTACAGCTGAGAGTGCAGATACATAATGGCAAAAACCTGACTGCCTGTCTGAATTTCCAGATACAGCATATTCCTAGAATCTTCTTAACAGAAATTCTGACTCTGTGTACCAAGTCAACTTTATGGTTAGTAAAATAACACATGTACTTTTTGTCTATACTTGTGAAGAACCAAAGGCTCTCTTGTGCTCTGCTTCTCAAAGCTGAAATCCTGGATTGTTTTAGAGCTTGTTGGCCTAAATTCTAGTAATTTGCCTAGAGCCTTACATCCCTTAAATAGTATCTTTTGCATATTTGAGTCCTTTCCCAGGTTCTTCAGGAATCACCATCAATACCAAATCTAACTCCAGACCATAATCCTCTTGAGTCTTCTCTGGTTTATTCTTAACAAAGTTGTGGCCATAGTGTTTTAAAAATCTCACAAAGCTCACTGACATGTGTCAAGTGAATAATCATCAAAGTGATTCATAAAGAGGCTAGGCTATCTTGAAAGCGTGTACCTGAAGTTCAATGATAATCATCTGACAAGAATATACCAAAAGATATTTCTGGACAGATTAAAAATGAGTTATGCTGGTGATCACAGGGTGTCTTAAGAAGTTTAAAATTCACAGTTTGAAATTCTATGATTTTATGAATTGGAAGGGAAGATGCTTTTGAGAAGGTATTATTAACCACTGGGTTGAATAACAAGCAAAAAAATTTTTTTGCAAAATCTTTCTGAAGAATTTAAGGTACATTTTTTTGGTAATGAAATAACAGAAATGATTGTTGTGGTAAAGTGTTGCAATGCTCAAAATGGATCTGTTTCAGACAAAGTAAAACTCTTTTTAAAAAGCTTAAATTGTGAAGGGTAACAGAATATGCCATTCCCAAGTATGCCTTTTTAGCATAATTATTTTGATCTGATTATTTTTGAGAAAAAGCAGCCACGGGAGAAGCTCTTAAACCAGAATAGAATCTACCCTTTAAACTATATTCATAAAGTAAATCTCCATTTGTAAGGGTAGCTCTTTCTGTGTACCAGAAGGAGAAGTATGACTGTACTTTTCTTGATAACCTCCCAGAACTAATCTCCCCACTCCCACATTGTTCTGTTGTCATTGGCTAAAGATAGTATTGAAGGTCATGGCTTGGACCATTTAGGGGAGTTTTACTGTCTTCCTGGGTATCTCCCATGTATTCATGAGGTATACATATTAAACTTCTTATTGCTTTTCTTTTGTTATTCTGTCTTTTATTACCAGGCGGAGGGCAGTGGGAAACAGCCACAAAGCTTAAAGCATAGAAAGAAATTATTTTTCCTCCCCTATAATTGCGAACATTTTATTTCAGCTCTTTTCTCATGCTGTCTGAAAGGGTCATATAGGGAATTTGCTGTCTGAGTGTTTAATGATTGTTTGCCTTCTCTGCTAAGATTCCATATGTTCAAAAATGCATGTAATAATCAGGAAAAAATGAGCATCTTTGACATTTAAGAGGAACGCTAACAATATAGTTTAAAATATTTTTTTTTTCTGAATGTTACAACTTAAAGTCATTGGAGTCAGGTGGATGACCCAAGATGGTTTTAAAGTTTCCCTCAGCTTGATTTCCTGACAGGTTTCATCCTGACTATAGGCCTCTGACCTCCCTTTTCTCTGAACGTTTATATTAGAAAAAGTCCAGTTAGGGGCACCTGGGTGGCTTAGCCGGTTAAGCGTCCGACTTTCGCTTAGGTCATGATCTCGCGGTTCGTGGGTTCGAGCCCTGCATCGGGCTCTGTGCTGACTGCCAGCTCAGAGCCTGGAGCCTGTTTCAGTCTGTGACTCCCTCTCTCTCTGACCCTCCCCCTGCTCACGCTGTCTCTCTCTCTCTCTCCTAGAAATAAATAAAACATTTAAAAAAAAAAAAATAAAAAAATAAAAAGAAAAAGTCCAGTTATAAATCCTTTGTTCTGCCCCTTTGGGATTTAAATCTTCTCCCAGGCTCTCACCAGTTTTAGAAACCAGAAATGTCTTTCTCAAGAACCTGAGGGCCATGGCTCTGAAAGGCAATCAACAAAGGAGCAAGAGCCCCTACCTCCCAGTGTCTATGGGAGTATAGGACACTAACTTTCATAAAAGACAATTACCAAATCATGGTACAATCACATGGAACAATTTCTCCCCTCCACAACTTTTCCACTTGGTTCATCCAAGAACTTTAAAATCCTATAACCTTTTATTTCCAAGGAGTTAAGTTCCATTTCTCTCCATTATTGCAACAGTCCTAAATACAATCTCCCTCGCTTGTTTAACAATGTCTGATACAATTTTTCCTTGACACAGACAGAATAAAGTATAAATACTAGGTCTGTGAGCTCTGAACCTTATGCGCCTAAGAACTTTCAGTAGCTAACCACATTATTGTTTTATTAATCTACAAACTGGAGTTGGTAATAACATCCTTGCAGGGTTGTTATGAAATATACATCACATATATAATATATATAAATATATATAAATAATCTTTAGCCTGTAAACGATATTTAATAATGGCAAATAAATGAGAGGTGTTAATATATTTTTCTTTTCTTTTCTTTTTTTCAGTTTCAAGGAGTAAAAAGTTTAAAAATCAGTTGTGCCAAGAAAGCTAAAAGAGCAAAGCAAACATTATAGGGTTTTTTTTCAGAAGTAGGCCATTTATGTAAAAATCCATATGTCCAGTTCAGCTCAAAAAATTAAATTCTTTCCCCGATGCAAAGAAAACGCATCTAGAGGGTAAATTTATTATACTTCATACATTAAAATGACTGATTGGAGACTTAACTTTGAACAAATCTTTACGAGTATACCTGATGATGATAGACTGAGTGAACAAGACATTGAAAGTAAAGTAGTCTGAACCTTTTTAAAATTTTTTTAATGTTTTATTGATTTTTGAGAGAGAGAGAGAAAATACTAGCAGAGGAGGGGCAGAGAGAGACACACACAGAATCTGAAGCAGGCTCCAGGCTCCGAGCTGTCAGCACAGAGCCTGACACAGGGCTCAAACTCATGAACTGTGGGATCATGACCTGAGCTTAACCAACTGAGCCACTCAAGTGCCCCTTGTGTCTGAACCTTTTAAAACATATCACAATATAAACCAACAATCCCCTGTCCATTCACCACCTCTCATTTTCCAGCTCACTATCTAGGACTGTGATTCCAAAGAATGTCTGACATCATCAGCAACTTCAATCTATCAATACTCTCACTCTCTGTTATCTCTATGCCCACATTCTAATTTCCCTGTTTATCACTTGTATCAAATGTTTCACCAAGTAAGCGGACTCTGGCATAAACAATCATTTTGCTTGCCTCTCTGACTCAGGCCTACTCTATAGGCAGAACTACAACCTTGCTAAATCTAACTCTCTTTCTACTACAAATAACAGATGGCTGGGCACAAACACACGTATATGCTAAACAGGCCTTACTTCACATTCAGAGTCCATAATGTCACATGAGAGAGGAGCATTACTCAGCAACTCCACATTTCTTCAGGTCATTCACTCTCCTGCTGCTCTAGAGAACTAGTTCATATAGCCCCTCAAACCTTGACCATCTCTTCCCTCTTTTCTGATGATCTCAACTACTATGAGAAAATAGAAATAAGAAGAAAGCGTCCATAGTGCTCTCTATCACATCTGACTACATACTTGACTCTTGCTAAAATGAGTGAGCATTTTACACACTTAGCAAAGGGAAACCTTCCTATACACTGGAACATATTCTATCTTATACATCCTCTGACTGTATTCTTTGAATTCTTCACTTTCCTGTATTGTGCATTTTTTACCCTCTCTAGTGGATCATTTTCTTTAGGATATAGATGTCTAAAAATTTTTTCCCACTAAAAAAAGAAAGAAAAAGAAGAGAAACAAAGTTTTCCTTCAACACACATTACCATCAGGTGCTGCCCCATTTCTCTGTTCCCATTTACAGAAACCACTTCTAAAGTCTGTAATTGCTGCCTTTACTTCTACTTTACTATTTAATTTTAAACTTTCTTTTCTAATCCAAGAATTTAAAGCCATGAATCTCTTTTTAGGCAATACTTCAGCTGTGTTCCCTAAATTTTGATATGTTGCATTTTCATCATAATTCAAATAAAATACTTCTGATCCTCCTTACTATTTCATATTTTGTCCATGACTTATTTAGAACTGTGCTAATTTTCAAATATTTGGGTAGTGTCCTTTTGTGCTTTTCTTATTAATTTCTAACTTTTATTATGAGGAGAGAGCATACTCTGTATGTTTTCATTCTTTTAACTTGTCTACCATTTCTTCTATTTTCCATCCTATGGCCTTTCTCAATGTTCCATACCCTCTTGCAAAAAATGTGTAGTCTGCAGTTGTTGAATGCAGTGTTCCATAGGTCACTTAGATCTAGTTGGTGAAAAGTAGCTCATTTTTTTATAACCCTACTGATTTTGGTCTACTTATTCTGTTAGTGACTTAAAGATCAATATCGAAATTTCTATAATTGTAGCTTCTTCCAGTTCTGCCGTTTTGAGGTTTCATCATAAGGTGTGTGTGAACATTGAGGAATGCTATGTCTTCTTGATGCACTCATCCTTTAATAAATAAAATACTCTTTTTTAGAAGATCCTTTAAAAGCAATTGAGAAATAATGGTTTAAGTTTATTTAGAAGAAATTCTACAAAGATTGAGGGCACAAAAGCAAGTGGAAAAGGGAATAGCATGAAGGAGGAAAAAGGTACCAATGATCATTGAACAAAATAGGGAAAACAAGAAAACAATACAAAATGTTCTCTACCAGGGGACACTTGGGGTTTTTAGAAAGAAGGCCATCAGGGATATGGATGGAGTATAAACTGGAATGAGGGATCTAAAGACATCAAAACTTTGAAATAGTGTCACTTTTTTCAAGAAGTTAGACCTGAAAAGGAGAAGAATTGTAATACTTATAAGAATACAAGTAGTTTGAAGTACTAGGTATTATAAAAAATATTCTAATGAAAGCTACATGGTGTTGCTTTCTGTGTTCCTCTCTTAATAATTAATGAGCTTTATATTTTAAGTTAATCTTTCAAAATTGTGAATTAATGTTTCAATCTAAAAGGTCAGCCTTCTCTAACATTTCATATGCCTCTTCCCCAGTGTTCTCTCTACTCATTTATTTATTTAATTAGTGTATCAATTGTCACTTCTACTAGTAGGCTAACTTCATGAGAACTGAGATTTTTTTCATTGCTATGTTCATAAATGTATCTTTAATTGGACTATATGCCATTCAATAAATATTTGTTCAGTGAATGAATGGTTAAACATGGTGATAGTGTTACCCCAGGGCACGTTTATTCCTTGGGTAAAATGCTATGCTCAGGTCTAAGAAGCATACAAATAATTATGTCAATTGGTCCCATGTAAATGTGAAGCTAAGTGAACGAAGACATGTAAACTTTAAATGAAAATATGAATAATGATTTAACATACAATAGGATAATAAATGCAGATAGCAAATCTGCAATAAATCGCAATTTAAAAGTTATGAATGGTAACAGATACCTATAATGTACACCTAATTTTGAGAATTGAGGAGATGGCAGGAAACACTACAAAAAAGGGAAAATGTAATCAAAGTGATCACTGGGTCTTCAGTGAACAGTGTGTACACAGTCATAAAATTCTAAATGTATACTGCGTTCAACATTTAAACTTCATCAATAAACAATAGCAGAACATTTAGTTTTGATCACCAGATAAAACGTAAATGATGTCAGCCTTCATATACAAAAATGTAAGTACAAAAGACCAAAACTGATCATAGAAAATTGGGAATGACAGCAGAAGGAAAAAAGAAAACAAATGCCATATTCTTACAAAGCAGAGAAACAAAATACAGTATCAGTGGCTTCTTGGATTTAAACTATCTTCTTTTAAGAAACAGACTAAAAATGAGAAATAGAATAGACAACTGATGCCTAATATGACACCTACATATATATGATATAGTCTGATTACAATTTCAAACTGTGGAACCACTTTTATGTACAAATGTGTGACCTATTTGAACACTAAGCTATTATCACCATGGGAAGCCATTTTGGTACAAAGAAAAGAGTGTTAAAGTTGACCTGACCTGGGGAGACTCCAGGCTCTGCCACTCTGGGAAATCTAATTAACACTCCTGAGCCATGGTTCTCTCATCCGTAAAACAACTGCAGTGAGCATGAGATGCCACTCATCTCATGAGTTTTAAGTAAACTTAAAAACAAAACAAAAAAAGAGATGAATGGTAGCCTACTGATGTGTCCAGGTTTGAGCAAACTAGGAAGAGCCTACATCCATTTTGTAATTAAGTCCTGAAAGGCCATTTCTCTAAGGGCTGTAGACAAATCTATGAGACCCTGTCAGACAAACAGCACAGTTGTGAGACTCCAGTCTTTGTCAAAAGAGCAGAAATACTGTATACCTAGTGTCCCTCATGGTTATTGTTTTCTTTCTTCTTTGCCATCTGTCAAGACATAAAACTCCATTCAATTACTGGGACCCAGGCCCTTCTCATTGTCCCTCTGTTCAAGGTGACCTAAACTCTGACACTGACTTCCCTTCTGTATTTTCTCCCAATACTTTAAATATTTTATTACCTTCTCTTCTTGCTTGCATGGTTTCTGAAGATAAGGCTGATGAAATTCCTATCCTTGCTCCTCTATAATTAGGGTGTTTCCCTCACCCCCACCCCTTAACTTCCTGCAGGAACTTATCTTTGTTTTTCTGTAATTTGAAAATGATATTTCTAGGTATATTTTTTTGACATCTTTTTTGACAGGTGCTCTCTGAGCTTCCTGGATCTGTGGTTTGGTGTCTGATATTAATATGGGGAAATCCTCAGTTACTATGCTTTCAAGTATTTCTTCTATCCCTTTCTTTCTTATCCTTCTGGTATTACATCTACATTATACCTTTTACAATTGTCCCAGAGTCCTTGGATATTCGGTTCTGTTCTGTTCTGTTTTTGTCCAATCTTGTTTCTCTTTGCTTTTTACTTTTGTTTCTGTTGATTTATCCTCAAGTTCCAAGATTATTTTCTTAGCCATGTCCAGTCCACTCATAAGCCCATCAAAAGTGTTCTTCATTTTTTTAGCGTTTCTATAGCTAACATTTCTTTTTGGTTCTTTCTTAAGGTTTCTATCAGAGCTGACACTATCCATCTGTCATTGCATGCTGTCTATTTTATCCATGAGAGCTCCTGGATATTAATAAGTTATTTTAAACTATTGGTCTAAGTTCAACATCTATGCCATATCTGTTCTGATACTTGCTTTGTCTTCTCAAATTGTTTGGTTTGGTTTGGTTTCTGCCTTTTGGTATTACTTATAATTCTTTCTTAATAGACAGTCATTATAAATCAAGTTAAAGAGGCTGCTATAAATAGATTTTTAGAAATGTGGGAGTAAGCTGTGGGGTAAGGAGAAGAGTTCTAAGTCTTGATTTAGCATCAGTCTTTTATGAGCTTATAGCTCTGGACTGTGACCTTCACAAATATTTTTTTCAGTGTCCTGGTCCCCTTATGTGAAAGAAGATGGTCACAGTGGTCTGGAATTGTATATCATCCTTCTCCCAAGTCAGTTAGTCTCTGATAACTGTTTCCAGCAGGTTAAGATCTGGTTAACTACTTTTCCTGAGGGCAGGGCCTGTAAAGAAGAACAGAATGTGCTGGTATATTTCAAAATGTTTCCTTTTCCCTGACCCTTGCTCCCAAGGGGATATTTCTCTCATATTCACTGTGAGAACCTGGTCAAACTCCTGGAGGCAAATCTCACAAAATTAAGGGACTCCTCCCCATGACTACATTCCCCAGAGGATTTAACTCCCAAAGTTGTCTTTAGTGAACCTATAGAAATTCATTAAATGCAGTTCAGGTTTTACTGCCCCCACACTGGTTCCCAGGTTGATTTCCACTTATGAGTCTATGCTCTGGGAAATTACTATTCTCTGTATTTGAATGTGAGTCTTTCCAACCATAGGGATAATATTTTGCCCTGTTTCCTCCCCTCTCTTGCATTTCTCCTGAACCTTTGATATAATTTTTCTTGTGTTATCCTATTTTTAATTTCCAGGAGCTCTTTTTGGTTCATGAAATGTTTCCTGTTTTGTCTTCAATAGTTTTATTCTACAGACTACTATTCTTGTATTATATATGTACTCTCTTCATAACTTCCCATATTACTCTGAGGATATTTGTTATATATTTTAAAATCTACTTCTTCTAGAATTGTACAGTTTTGTTTGTTTCTGCTGAGTTCTTTTTTTTTTTTAATGTTTTTTATGTTTGTTCATTGTTCTTTCTTTTCCTTGTCAGGAATTTCATTAAATGTCTATTGAGCTCTGTATTCTGAACGTATGTAGAAGTGAAACACTCAAAAGCTGTTTGAGACTTGATTGAATGTGGGAATCTTATCTGACATAGCCCTTACAATAAGGTGATTAATCTGTGATACTGCACTAGGGAACTCCAGACTTTACATATTTACACACACATGCACATGGCATTCTCTCTTGTGATGGACCATTTCCTCAGAGAAAATTCCTCCAATCTTGTTCCAATGGAGGTGTGGACCCAGCTATTAGGATTCTGAGTCATTTGGGAGAAGCACCTCACATACAGTGAAACAACTTTCTCTTTAATACTTTTGACTTTACCCTGACTCTCAATTGTACCTTCTGGTTATGAGTGAGGGGTATCCCTGGATCAAACTCTGCCAACAGTGAACCTGCTCCCCAGGCTGGGAAAAGGGATCAGCACTGGATTTCTGAAGGTATTCAGGGAATCTAATATTAAAAACTTTTAATCACTATTCATATGTTTAGTCCTACATATAACCTTACTTACAGGAGCATCTGGTGCCTCTATATCCTGAGATTTTTGAAGTTCCATTGCAAAAAGCAACCTGCTTCTGACTTATTTCCTCTCTCAACTTAAATTTTAACTTCCTTCTAAGTCGGTTACCACTCATCCATCTGCTTTCTAGCTTCCAAACTTGTGTTAGTGCTGTCTCATCCACCATTTCCTTTGTCCTTATGAGTGTAATTTTTATTCATTTCCTGTCAATATGGCAGTGTCAGGAAAAAATGAAATGCATTTGTTTAACTGAAAGATCCCAAACTCACATTGTAAAGTGTGCTCCAAAAGATATTATACATTTATTTCTTAATGTTTATGCTCCTCTTTGTTACTCAAAACATTAGTGATACTGGAGAACAGCAAGTACTTTAAAACCAAGTTACCACTTAACGGACACAAGATTCACAATTACAAAAGTTAACTAATTATGGAAACATACAGTAGATTATGATCAGTTCAAATTGATTTATTTTATAAATATATTTGGAGTGCCTAATTAAGAAACTCCTGAAATAACACTTAAGTGAACTGAGGAGAGTGGGGTCTGAATTAAGATAACAACCAGGGAAAAAGAAGGGGGGCAGATGAATTTTTAGAAATATATATTGTAGGGGTGCCTGTGTGGCTCAGTCAATTAATTGTCTGACTTCGTCTCAGGTCAAGTTTGAGCCCTATGTCAGGCTCTGTGCTGACACCTCAGAGTCTGGAGCCTGATTTGGATTCTGTGTCTCCCTCTCTCTCTCTCTCTGTGTCTCCCCACTCACACTCTGTCTCTCTCAAAACGAAATAAAAACATTTTTTTAAAAAAGAGTATATATTGTAGAGGTGCCTGAGTATCTCAGTCGGTTAAGTGTCCAACTTCCATATAGGTCATGATCTCATGGTTCGTGGGTTCAAGCCCTGCATCGGGCTCTGTACTGACAGTGCAGAGCCTGCTTGGGATTCCATCTCTCCTTCTCTCTCCCCTCCTCCTCTCATGCTTTCTCTCTCTCAAAATAAATAAGTAAACATTAAAAAAAAAAAAAGAAATATATTTCGTAAAGAGAAATATTTTGCAAATATTTGTTCTATGTTCTTGTATTGGTTTGGTAGGCTGCAGTGATAAGTAGCACAAACTGAGTGGCTTAAATAACTGAAAGTTATTGTCTCCTAGTCCTGGAGGCCAGCAGTCCAAAATTAAGGTGTTGGCAGGGTTGATTCCGTTTAAGGGCTAGGAGGAAAGGATTTGTTTCAGGCCACTCCCCTTGGCTTATAAAGGGCTGTCTTCATGTTCAACATGGCATTCTCCCTCATGACTGCCTATCTTCAAATTTCTTCTTTTTACAAGGATACCAGTCATATTGGATGAAGGCCCACCCTAGAGAGCTCATTAAAACTTGATTTTCTCTATTAAGACTTTATCTCCAAATAAGTTCACATTATGAGGTACTGGGGGGGGTTGGACTTCAATATATGAGTTTTGGGAGACACAATCCAAGCAATATAACCCTCCTCAAATAAAGGATGAGAAAATTGGTTTAAAAATGAATAAAAACTTTAGGTAAATTAGAGTGAAGTAAACAAGAGAGCATAGAGCTTACCACATTCAGGACTCATAGTCTAATATAACAGAGAGTCTTATTAAATATTCCAGGAAAAAGGAAATCATGTCCCAGAAAGACCCATGCATATATTACCTTTTCCCCAGTCACTACTGGAGCCACTAAGGATTTGCCTCTTAACCACAGATACGGCTAGAAACAAACTCATTGGCTTAGGAACACAGGAGTTAACAGTACCTACTCAACATAAAACAATAAAGTACTTTCTAAAAACAATAAAATTAGAATGCATGTTTAAAAATAGAAGTTATAATTTACTAAATTATACTATTTAACTTACTTATGAATTTATATAACTTAAGCCTGAAAAAAAATACATCACAGAGATCATATAAGCCAAAGGATGCCAAGTTGGAATGTGCTTCCCAATCACGTGGGGAATTTTTTTTACATACACAGATTCTGGATCCCCACCTCATATATCTAGAATAGAATTTTCATGAATGCAAACTTTTTTAGAAGCCCTCCAACTGATTCTAATGCAGACTGCCTGATCCATCTGCTTTGTTTTGAGTTAAGGAAAATGAGACCATTTTAACAAAATTACAGAGCGAAGGACATACATAATTTTTAAAAATGGTCCAGTTCTGTTCATATATGACTCATTTCATTTTGATCAATGGAAAACCCAAGGATTAGTAGAAACTACTTCACAAACAGTTTTACTAATATAGGCCATAATGCAGCTATTCTTATATTATGGCAAAGATTGTTCAGAGATATTTGCTTCCCTTGAGTAATATTTTAAAGTCACCTATATTTAACTGTGGCAGATTTTTTAAAAAATCCAAAGAAGAATCTTCTAAGGTAAGAAGCACAAAGATGAAAGAGAATTTAGAAACTCACAGATGATGTCCTATCCACTTCACAACGGCTGCTCAGAATAAAACAGGCCTCAGCATCATCCATCCTAAATACAGACAGAAAAGCAAAATAATCATACACTGAAATATCTTTGCATTGTCTGAAAAACAGAATTCCAATGCTTAATCCAATGTACACAAAGTACGAATGAACTATGAGTATCCTTAGGCTTAAATAAAAGTTAGATTTCTAGCAGATCATGACTGTCCTTGACTGTGAACAAAACAATTATTGTTGGATTAGCTATATAACTCAATAGTTCATAATGACAAAAGTAAAAAAAAATACTCAAATTTTGTGATTATATACTTTTTCATGTATGTGCTTTGTTTAAATTCAGGGAGTTGCATTGGTCTTTATTTTATGATTAGTTACACTTTAACTGCAAAGTTAATTAACTAGGAGAGAAGGAACAGAGCTAATTAGTATTCTTAAGTCAAACTCTACTATACATTGACATTTCATAGAGATGATTCATCATCTTGCTCCAAACCCCTGTCCCTTATGCTAAAGTTCTACATTTCTTAAATTCGGTGATAAACGGTTTGTTTCAGTGCTTGATGAATAATGTTCTAAAAACATAAAAATGTTGGAGTCCCTGGCTGGCTCAGTTGGTAGAGCATGCGATTCTTGATCTCAGGCTTGTAAATTCAAGCCTCCCCCCATTGAATGTAGAGCTTACTTAAAAATTTTTTAAAATCTTAAAAAAAAAAAAAAAAAACATCAAAATGTTTATTTCAAAATAAGAAATATTTTGTCTTTCTGGTTCATTATGATAAAATAAACTTTCCCCCCTCCCAAAAATTATATTTTCTATGCAGAGAAAAGAGAAAAGTCATTGAAATAAGACCAAACCAAACAGTTTTGGAAAAATATTAAGCCATAGTTATAAGATAATGAGTATTGCATAACATTTTGAAAACATCATCTTCAACAAAGCAATTCAAAATTCATGCAACTGACCTTTGGAACTGGTTTGGAGAATCCTACTCCTTGTTTCTTGCATGAGAAATTGTGTTGAAGAATGTATTAGTTAACATTAAATCCCAAATCTTTATATGACATTAGGATAAGAAATGAACATAAAATGAATACTTCTTTCTTAACCCAGATTTTTTAGTATTACCAGCCTGCTACCTCTCTCATCCTCATTATCATCCTTTTTATATTCCAATGAATGAATGATTCTTGTAAATGTGGTTGATTTTGCTGAGAAATCATTTTAACACCATTAAAAATAAATGAATTATGTTAATCCTAAATTGTGTAATTAATAAAAAAATAATAATTTTCCCTCTACCCTTCTAGGTTCTTGGCTGAGACCCCTCTGTAATAAAAAGACAGATTAACAGAAGAAAAACAAGTTTAATAACATGTATACTTCTGATATAAGGTACAAGTGGGAGACACACAGGAAAACTAATTAACTGCTCTCCCATGAGGCCACCACCTTAAACACCATCTTCAGCTACAGACAAAAGATGTTTGTCTAAAGGCAGGAGGAGCCAGTTATGGGAACCTATCAAGAAAAGCACAGTAAACAAGGGTAAGATTGTTTGCAGATTTAGGTCTTTGCCTTCTCCACTCACAAAAGTTTCCAGAGATTGAGTTATCCTCCTCTTCCAGCCACTGAGAGGGAGATAGCCTTATGGATTCAGATGTCCCTTACAAATAAAAATCTCCCTTACAAAAGGGTTAACTTTTACTTGATTTTAAGTTTTTCCTGTGTCTACTGTTTTCTTAAAAATAACCGGCTTGGAGGGGGGAGATGGGCATGGAGGAGGGCACTTGTGGGGATGAGCACTGGGTGTTATATGGAAACCCACTTGACAATAACTATTTGTAAAAAAACAAAAAAAACCACCCAGCTCGTGGGGCACCTGGGTGGCTCAGTCGGTTAAGCCTCCGACTTCGGCTCAGGTCATGATCTCACAGTTCGTGGGTTCGAGCCCCGTGTCGGGCTCTCTGCTGGCAGCTAGCTCAGAGCCTGGAGCCTGTTTCAGATTCTTTGTCTCCCTCTCTCTCTCTGACCCTCCCCTGTTCACACTGTCTCTCTCTCTCAGAAATAATTAAAAATATTTTTAAAAAAATAACCAGCTCATGATAATCCTGCCATTGAAGCACATTTGGGGGTAGCTTATTCTCCTCCCTTCTATAGTATCAAGCTAAAATACTAATAGCTTAGATTAATTTATTGGGTAATAAAAAGGCTTCATTTATCACATAAATTCAGAGTGAACATAATATTGGAATGATTCTTATGTGAAGAACTTAATGCATACAATAAAATAAACACATTGATTACCTATGCTGATAAATATAAAGATCCAAATTATGTTAGTGTCTAAGCATTATTTCTTCAGAACTCCCAAATAATGCATCTAGATAGCAAATAGCAAACACCTAAAGTCATCTTTTACTTAAGGTACTGGGAGAATCTGACTTCACTACTGTGTGTACAATGACAACTATAAAGTACTTAATCCACCAAAAAATCTAATATATTCTCAAAGAAATTAAATTTCCTAATTCTGTACCATTCATTATATCCTGATAGTTTCTACTAACTTCTTTGTTTCAGAAGGTATTAAATCATTGAAAAATCTCAATTAAAGTGACCTATCGTATCTAAATCAAAAGTAATGTCAAAGTTCCAGTTACAAAATATCTAGTCATCAACTTTCAGCAGTATGTAGCAAAAAAGAGTCTGAGAATTTTCTTTTGTTCATTTCCATCACCATCCTACACACACACACACACACACACACACACGCACACGACATTCAAAAACACACCCATTCTCACTAATACACACACTCAAGTCATCCAGAAAAAAATCTTAAAAAGACCTAAAAAAAACTTATGCTCTAAAATTCAGTATTTAAAAGACCTTGTAAGGCAACTCAGGGGTAAATATGGAGATGTAGGATCCAAGGGAAGGCCACCCCAAGATGGGCCACATTGGCATGAAGATTATTTTAAGCTAAAAAGCAATCAAAAGGTAGCAGATTCAGGAAAAGCTCTTTATCTCCCTCCTCAACTATCACCATAGATAACTACATTATGATACAAAGTAGGTAGGATAGGGAGGGAAGAACTTAGCAAGGCCTGTTTGATCAAAATCTTCCTGTCCCATTCTCTCTGAGTGGCCCAGCAAACGTATGTTTATCAAATGTTTTTCATTTTCCTGTAAATTATTTTCCTTCTCTTGGAAGATCCAGACCCCTACTCCTTCTCCTTAGTTCAGAATGACATATATCCCTTCTTTTGCCTAACTAGCTTTGGAAGTTTCACATCTGTATGGATTTCCTGTACAGGCACTATTAAATTTGATTTTCTCTTGTTAATCTGTCTCAGGTCAATTTGATTCTTAGTCCAGCTAGAAGGACCTAGAAAGGGACAGGATATTTTTTTCTCCCCAAGAAAGATATGTTTAAAACTTTAAAAGCACCAAAAAACATGGAAAAAAACCACCTCTGCTAAAGATTTCTTCTGGCTTCTGAAGCTATGTGTATTGTTTGCAGATGCCCTTACTCCCTGGTGTCCATGGTCTGCCCAACCATGCTTTCACTCTTCTCATATGGAACAACCCCATGATCTGTGACAAATGTCTATGCCTATGTCACTTTAAGCCAGGTTAGCTAGCACATGTGTAACAAGAAAAGAGCAACTAAGACTCAGTTACCCTTCTGATTCCTCCAACCCCTAGGGACATCTCTGACACCAGGCAACACAAGTGTCATCTGCCCACTACATAACACAAACTCTAAAAATTTAAACCCTGACTCAAACAGCTTTGGCATTTCACATAATGTTTGGCACAAGATTTTTATTTGTGGAACAAAAACGGTATTCAGGGACTTGGAGACTACTCTAACAGTGGGTCTGGATAACTCAGCTAATTACACCATGCCACACTCCTCATCCTGTTGCGTGGACACGGTCCACTGAACATCCCTGCACTGAGAAAGATGAACAAACACACACTGGTTTTATATTTTTAACCTTTCAATTTGACCAGCAGTGGGACTAAGGCAAGACTGTATTCAAAAATACTTAAATACATCTTGCAAGATGAAAATTGCTAAAATTTGGAGGAGAGAAAAGATATTAAAGTATTGCAAGATGGAAAACGGATAGAGATACCTACTTTGCTCTCAGCAGATCCTGATCTTTAAGGGCTGAGCCTTGAAGGTAGATAACTCTTTGTGACCACATTGGAATCTGCAGTACCCTCCGAACTTGCACATCCATTTCAGTAGGACACAAAATCACCACATAATAATCCTGCTCAAAACAAAATGGGCAATGGGATGAAATCAATAATGCTACGTTTTATATTACATCAGTAAATAGAATGTCTAAGAACATTCAGAAATATGATGAAATAGAAATAAATTCTCACTAGTAAGTAAAAGTTTGCATTTAAAACCTGGGCATATATTAATTAATGACACTATAATAAACATAACTGAGACATATAAAAATCATAGAAAGCAACATACTAATCCTGACCTTTTTCAGTCTTATTAGTACCATGAAGAGAAGGTAATCAGTGCTTACTCTGTATAGATTTGCAGCCTATGAAGTTTTCAGTAATAACTTCAGGCTAATTCTAAAATATACAATACACACAGTGAAGAGGTGCTTAAAAATCAATTCATACTTCAAATTGTTACTTTTATTTTTTTTTCTTTTTTTTTTATGTTTTATTTATTTCTAGGAGACAGAGAGAGACAGTGTGAGCAGGGAGGGTCAGAGAGAGAGGGAGTCACAGACTCTGAAACAGGCTCCAGGCTCTGAGCTGGCAGTCAGCACAGAGCCCGACACGGGGCTCGAACCCACCAACTGCGAGATCATGACCTAAGCGAAAGTCGGACACTTAACCGACTAAGCCACCCAGGCGCCCCTCAAATTGTTACTTTTAGAATAAAAAACTGTGATGGTGATTTATATCCTTTGGTCATATTATTATTTATTGATAATAATGAAAAATCTCTGATGAAATCTGAATGGATAAGGATTTACAAGAATATTGATAATACAAAGTAAATTTAAAAGTTTAAGATCATATATTTCAAAATAATGGTCCTTTGGAGAAAAGACAAAGGTATTCTGAGTGATAAAATAGTTTAATACATAGATTATAGGAATTATAATTCTCTGGTAAACATTCACCATTTTATAACTCTAAAATATATCTGGTGGAAATCTGGGGAGTTTGAGAACTCTCCATATTGATATTAATACAAATAAATTACTAGATATCAAAATTCGGGGCTCCAAATTTTCCCCAAAATATATTTTCTTTATAGGTTATAAGGAAAAAACCTGCAATTACTTAATATGCATAATAATAAAATGACTATGGTGTTTCTTCAAAAATGCAAATTACTTTATATGAAAACAAAAGAATGTATTATGTAATTTAAGCATCACTTATAAATTATATACTTTTCTAAATTTTTTAAGAAGTATTTAAAAAGTTTTCCAATGTGGGGTGCCAGGTGGCTCAGTCAATTAGACTGGACTTTAGTTTAGGTCATGATGTCACAGTTCCAGGGTTTTGGCCCCACGTCGGGTTCTGTGCTGACAGCTCAAAGCCTGGAACCTGCTTCAGATTCTGTGTCTCCTTCTCTCTCGACCCCTCCCCACTCACACTCTGTCTCTCTCTCTCACACAAATATTTAAATATTAAATTTTTTAAGCTCTCCAATGTATTCATGAAAAAAAATCAATTTAAGGGAGATCTAATTAGAATTGTACGTAGCACTGTCTTGATCCAGTGTGCTGGATGAGTGTCCAACCTCTTGACAAACTTACTGAGGAAATACAAGACATTCATGTAGCTCTTTCCTGTTTGAACTGAATTAAGTGCATTAAGAAGGAAAGGAGATTACCTAAATCTACACTGGCTGACTACCATGGCAAATGGAAAAGTATCTGAGGATTTTATCTGCATAGACAGATAAAGGGATTTTTTTTTTCTGAATTATTGTTCTCAATTCAGCTAGTTACTGTCCAATTTTTGGTGATTCATTGCTACTATGAGACCTAGTTACATTTCAAGAAACAAGAGAAAAAAATGGAAATTTTAGACTTCTACAATTCTATCATCAACACTTGATAAAACTTGATATTTTCAAGTAGATGATACTGTGAAATTACTTTTTCATTGTTTTATATTTTATTTTAAATTTCACTGTTTCATAAAAATATCATTTATACATTACCCAAAAGAGAAAAAAAAACAATCCTTTTAATTCAAAGAAAACCTTTCTTTGTAGCATTAACATAATTCCATCTGTCTTTTAGTGTAGATACAGAAGGAACTTAAAATATTGTGTAGTCTTTAAGCATTTTTTCTATGTTCCTGGTTATATTTGTAGTTCTTCATTTACTCTTTCTAAATTGGAGCATGTAAATAAAATCCTACAGAACACAGGCTGCACCATCAGTTAATTGACTTGGACAATATGTTAGGTATGATCCAGTAAAATGCATAACATAATTTTAATGTACCTGAAGTCTTGGATGAGCATAGAATTCATTTAAAAAGTCCATAAGTAAATCAATCTTCAGTGAACTGACACACAGAACAACATGCTTCTCAGTTTGAGCTCTATGTCGACTATAGTTTCCACCTGACTTTTGTCTCTCCATCCACAAATAGGCCAGCTGTTCAAACTGTAATGCATTTTCCACATATGAATGAAAAACACTGGGCATGAAAATAAAAACCAATGCAATACATCCATCCATTGTTTATTAGATATATATTCAATTTCTTAGATGGAACTCATTGAGATTCAAATTATCCATATTCTCTTCAATAACAGACTTTTCATGTGATTGCTGCTGAGGTCCCTAATACTTCCTGGGGGTTTCAGGTCTCTATAGAAACATATTAATATGAATTTCCTATTATATCATAACAGTACTAAAAGGTTTGTGCCTCTGCTTTATGTCCAGTAAAGCAGGCAGCCATGATGTGTCACGAGCTGTGTCAAAGAAAAAAAACCTCAATGGCACATCTTCTGCATTTTTCTACCAAGTTCAGCACACATCTCATACAATGAGAGATACCCAACACACAAGGCCACATTCTAGTCATGTAGCAGCAGTTGGTATGTACGGGAAGTAGATGGAATAGAGGAGGGATGTCAGGAAGGAATACATGCATGACTGAGCAGGAGTGGGAAGATCATTTTCATATCTACATAAAGTATATTTAGATAAACTGTGGCCAACGGTTTGTAATGGAAGATACAAATTTGATTTGTATTTGCCATATCTTGTTTCTGACTTGCCCACTCACGGGCACCCAAAACTCATTGTAAGAAAGAGTTGTCGATTGCAACTACTCATCTTTAATCTCCTCTTATATCTCTGTCCCTTTGCAACCACCTTATCCACTCCCCAAACATTGCATAATAGTTATATATCATCTTCAGATTTTGTTTTAGTTGGTCAACATATGTGATCCCTTTTTATTTATTACAATGTTCAGCTTTTACATTATTTCAAGAATCAAAAGAAATCAAGCCTTCATAAGTTTATTTCCTTGGTTTATCATTCTATAATTAAAACTAAATTCTATGATCTTATAATTAACATAGTTAAATGCCCTATATGTAAAAGAAACATCTTCAAGAACTTGAATGAGATGTGAGCTTTATCACTTGTGAATGGAGGAAAGAAATCGGTTTCTAATATAATGGGAAAAGGAATTTCCTGAGACTATTTTAATTAATTGACTACATACAATAATAACATGTGTTAACATATTAATAAACCACCCACACTTCATATTAAGCATGGAAGATTTCATTCTATCAGACCTTACACATTTCTATAAAATTGAACCTGGCTATGTTTACCTGTATGGGTAGAACCACAAGAGCAACACAGATCATGGCAACGACAAATAGCTTGGAGGACCAGGTTTCGGGCGTGACATCCCCAAAGCCCACAGTAGAAAATGTCACAATGCAGAAATAAAGGGAGTCAAAGAGGTTCAGCTTCTTTCCTATCCGTTCCAGATGTTGGATTCCACAGATGCTAAAGAAACAAATTTGCATTAAAATTAAAACTTTCAAATTCGGCACATTATTTCTCATTATTCTTTTGAAAGTCAAAGCACATCATATAAAGCACATTCAGTGAGTTGGAATCTTATATTGTGAAATATATTTTTTGCCATGAAAACATAATTTTAAGTTTTTACCTACATTAACCAAATATGATATTATTATTAATAACCAAAAATTGTAGCTAAAATATCACAAAGTATACCTGAATATAATGTAAAAGAAATAGGTTGACTTTCATGAGTGACTACACAAACAATCTGAATGCATGCCAAGGAACCTAAAGACAGAAATCACTAAATTTATTCCCTGTCAAAAGAGTGATAGTCTTTTTTTATTTTACAGGGAGCCAACTTATTGTATAGCATGTGTATATCTATATATATTACATATGTGTGTTTCATATATACATGAAAGGTTTGAGGGGTTAACAAGTGCCAAGTCACTCTCAAGAGATCAACCATCTGTACAAAGCAACTAATGATGTAAGAGAGTAGCATGGAAATTGTTACAAGATGTCTCCAAAGTAAAATTGTTAAAATGACACTAAAAATTGCCCAACTACAGGCTAAAAAATAATGATACAAATTTAAAAAAATAAAAGGATAGGTGAGGCTATGAAAGAAACATAGTATTATACATTTTTGGAGATATGAGATCTGTAACATAAATCAGTGTATGATGCCATATGATTTAGCAAGCAAAAAAAAAAAGGTATTGACGCACGGTACAATATGGACAAAAAGCAAAAGCATGTTGAGTGAAAGAAGACAGATGTAGAAGACTACAGGCTCTATGATACTGTTAATACAAAATGCGGAGAAAAGAGACAGAGAGAAGACCAGTGGCTGCCTGGGGCTGATGGTGGGAATGTGGTGATAGAAAATGTTCTAAAATGGGAATGTGGTGATGACTGTAGAACTCGGTAAATGCATTTAAAATGATTGATATTTACACTTAAAATGAGTGTGCTGTAAGGCATGTAAATTATTCCTCTACAAATCTATCCAAAACACTCTGTGTTTACTTTTGGACACTCATTCCAACTCCCATGCACAACAAGCAGACATAGTGCAATTTTGGTGACAATAAAGAAATAGTATTCAATGTTTAAATTCAAGAAATTCATTTTCTATCTTTTTAAGATAATTTTCATATTTATTTATGTATCAAACATGTTTAATTATCTTAAATAAATATTTTTTGTGGGTTTTTTTTTTAAGTCAGAGTATAAGCAGGTGGATAGTTAAGGTAGGTGGGTAAGCACACAGGTAGATAAACCAAGGGACAGAAGAGAAATGGTAAGGTACTTGTTATCATTTTACTGCTGACACAGAAATTGTTCTTTTTCTTCTTTTCCTTTAAAATATTTTCATTTATTTTTGAGAGAAAGAACGAACACGGGAGAGGGGAATAAAGAGCGAGAAACAGAGGATCTGAATCTGGCTCTGGGCTGGCAGCAGAGAGCCCAATATGGAATTCAAACTCACAAACCATGAGATCATGGCCTGAGCCAAAGTCAGATGCTTAACTGACTGAGCCACACAGGTACCCCTTATTCTTTTTCTTTTTTTCTTTTCTTAACTGGAGTTAAGTATGCAAAATTGCCCTTGTTCTATGTTTAGGAATTTTGTGTGAGCTGCTGGGTCACATGAGTTGATTTGTATCAATTTATTTGCTCAGCTGTCCCTATGCAGTATAATAGTGAACTAATTATAAGACTGTTTAGATGAAATCTTACCATAACCAAGAGAACAACTGTTTGATAAAAAATATTCCTGTGGGTTAGGTTTTTTATTTTATTTACAATAATACATATTTGAAAATGTAAACAATTTATGCTTAACGTTTACACTTCATTAGAAAATAAAAGGGAAGATAAATTACACATTCTTAAAGATTCAAATGTGAAAGGCTTACTATATTTTGCATAACTACACATTAAAAGTCAATCCCTGTTTATAGATAAAAATGTCCATTTCATAAAGCAAACATTATCTTCATCTAAACTACTAGAAAAGTCTCCTACTCTTACTTCCTGGTCTTCAGTTTGTTCTCTTTTTAATTTAATCTGTTCATATAGGCCATATTCACATTCTTAAACAAAGCTTACATACATCAATCTCAGGTTCAAAAAAGCCATTGGATTCTTACTGTTAACAATACTCTCTAATTCATGGTATGATCGGTTATTATGATAGATGCCAGTAAATCAAGTCTTTCTATGTTCATACCCCTTTGCAACATGTTATTGCTATACTTCCCATCAAAAGTAAAATCTAGCTCTCCATGTCCTTGCATTTTAATGGCCTAATACCTTATTTTGACCAACAGAATACTGTAGATTTGATGTTGTGTGGGTCACAGAGCACGGATCTTATAAGATCCTGAAGCTTTTGTTCTCACCATCTTAGAATTCTGAGACTACCATTCTATGAAGCAGCCTGATACAATCTACTGAAGGCTTAGAGATCATGTGGAAGAAAACCAAAATGTCCCAGCTGACAGCCAGCACCAACTGCTAGACATGAGAGTAGGGCCATCTTGGATGCTCCAACTCCTGTCAGGCCATCAAATAACTGAAGCTAAGAGTAACTGAAGGTGAGATCAGCAGAAACATTGCCTAGTTACCAACCACAGAACCGTGAGAAACAACAAACTGTGCTGTTTTAAGCCATTCCATTCCCTTTTAGGTGGCTTGTTATTTGGTAATAGATATGTGGTACATACAGAATTAACTAGACTTCAGCATCTGGATCTAATCTGGGTTTTCTCAAACTTTGGTCTCATTTATCTCCCCTTCACTTACTGTTTACATGGTGTACCTATCATAGTCCTTAATCCTTACCCTCTGTGTCTATTTTTGCCCAATCTGTTCCCTTCAACTGAAAGCCCTCTTTCTGTGACACCTGTTACAATTCCTATTTTTTTTAACCCAAGCTCAAAAATGAAGCTCTCTCATAGAGTTCACTGAATCTCAATTTCAAGGAATTCCCAGAAGTCCCTGCTGAATTCTGAGAGTATATATGAGTTCATGTCTTATATAGGTAAACTTTTACAAAACTACTGATTTTTAGTGTTTAATATTTATCATCCCAACTCAACTATTCTTTACCTTACTGACACTATTTAAACTTTATATATTTATTTCCTAGAGCACTGAGCACAAAGTGCTTAGTAGTCACTCATCAACTAACTACTAAATGAACAAAAAAACACCTGGTTAAACCATACTCAAATAATATATGCAAACAACTCCAGAAAGCATTTCTTTCATGCATTTCAGTTTTCTATTACTGCATAACAAATTTCCCAAATCTCAGTGGTTTAAAACAGTAAAAATTTATCATTTCACATTATTCTGTGTGTTAGGTGGGAAGTTTCTCTGCTTTTCTTAGGCTCACTCACATGGCTTCATTGGACTAGAATTCAGGCTAGAACAAAAGGCCCAAGATGGCCTCAGTCCTGTGCCAAATGGCCAGTGTCCATTGCTGTCTGTGTGCCTTGCTTGATTTTCTCCATGTGAGCCACTTATCCTCCACAGACTCAACAATCTTCCTTACAGTCTCAGAGCAATAATGGCAACTGAAATTCCTTAAGAACCTAGATTTATCTGCCCCATTCTATTTGCTGAAGGAAGTCACAAGGTCAGCTTAGATTGGAGGGGTGTGGAAATAGACTCCACCCCTTCATGAGAGGAGCTACAGAATTTTGTGACCATGAAATTTTGTTTCCGACTTCACCAAACTGTACAAGTGACAAAACTTATCATAACCTATATAAGTAATAATAAATTTTATTGAATACATCATGTTACAGTCTATTTAATTGCTTTGACATAACAGTAGTTAAATCCATACTTACAATCATGTTTTTATAATCCTTACGTAAAATGCCATTTTACTTGACCTAGAAAAATGATATGAACCTTTCACATATTTATCAATTTCACATTTAAGATTCAAGACTTGATATACCTAAATACTCACTAAAGTAACATGAAAATGAGGACTCCCACACCATTTGTTACATGCCTGCTATTATTATATAAAAACAAAAATTAACTTTTTTAAAGAACTAGTAAAGGTAAATCCACTGAATTATTTTTAGAGTTTCTCTTTGATTTTAAACAGGCCCACCAACTGATTTCATTTAGAGTCTCATTTAATGGGTCACTGCTTATGTCCATGGATAACAATGTCATTACATTTCAAAAAACAGTGAAATTAATATGTTATCTTCTAAGTCAATTATTATTTTTGTATTAAGTGAATTTAGTTCCTTCTGCCCAAAAGAAAATAAAGCAGAGCATATTTAAATATCTAGCCCAAGAACACAGTAATCCTTTTCAGTTATAGATCTAATCTTTTTCCCCCTCTCTGTTCCTAACTCTCAACGCCCTTTTATCTTATTCAGGATAAAATCCAAAAGCCCCTGGCTCTTCTTAGATCTTATCTTTTAAGACCATTTCCTCTCTCACTGCCCTCCAGCAACACCAGCCTCAATGCTATTCCTGAAACATGACAGTGTCACCCAAATCTTCTTTCAACATCCTCCCTTTATTTTTATATTTCTAACATCCAAACTGAACCCAAAAATTCCTCTTGAAATTTGCTCCCACCAAATTCTTCAAACCAAATGTTGGCAAACCCAGTTTTCCTGTTGATTAGGTCAAACTCCTACAGTTATCCTTGACTTCTCTGTCTTTTATAACCCACATCCAAACCCTTAGCAAACTCCACTGTTTCAAGCTGCAAAATATAACCAGAATCCACTATCACTACTCACCACCCTACTGCAATGATTCACGCCATCATCTTCTCTGCCCTGCGCTGCAGTAAACACTCCCATCTTTCTCATAGAAGCCTATCACTATCATGCCAGAGTTATCCTATGAAAACATAGCTCAGATCATGCTATTCCACTACTTAAAACTCTAAGAGGGCTCCCTATTTCATTTGACTAAAAGCTAATGTTCTTTCATTTGTTTATAGCATACTACCCAATCTGACCCTTCCCTATGCCTTTCAGACTCATTTTCTACTCTTCTCCCTGTGTTTCACTCTGCCCAACAACACTGGCATTCTTGATCTCTGATCAACATGAGATGCATGTTCCTTGTCATGGACCACTCTCTCTGGCTAGAACCCTATTGCCACAGATTTTATCATCACTAATCACTAACTCCTCACATCTTCCAAGACTTTACTTCTATATTGACCATCATATATACTCCTAATCTTTCTTATCCTGCTTAATTAAAAAAAAGAAAAAGTTTTAGTCATTTTTTGGGTTTGGTGTCAACTGTCTATAACCCTTTATATACATGGAGATCATATGCTTTCTTCATCCATGTTGCCTGAGCACCTAAAATCGTGCCAAGCACACAGTAATGTTTATAGACCTCTGCCATATTTAAATCATCAAGCTATTTAACCTGTTTAGATACAAACTAAATACAATATATTAATTTTTAAAAAGCAGACAAAATGTTTATCTGACCATGACTTAATTGTGGAATCTAAGTGGCAAGACTAAATACTTTTTTATCAAAGGAGACAGATGCAATATTCCATAAATCTATTGACTTTCCTACCACCTTTTAATCAATATCACTTGAAATATTCAAGTACTATACACAAGAGAATTGGATTTTACTCTCCCTAGTAATTAGTATTCGTAACACCAGCATTTGTTTCAGTTAGTACTACTTAAATAATATGATAAATGAAGAATTTGGAAATTTGAAATGCATTGACTTATTTATTGAAACTCATTCTGTTTGTGTAATATACAAAAAATTGTGTAATGAAAAATTTATCTTTTTATAAAACTTGTATTATTTATTCTTACTACATTCTAAACTCTCTATTTCACTTATTTAAAAATTATTTGAGTTATTGAATTAAGTTTGCTACATTTAACTATTTCCTAATCAAAGACTTTACCCAAAACAACCTCTTGCCACTGTTCATGAATAGTATATACTTTAATACTAACCTCAACCAGGTTAGTTACAGAACTTTTCATAATATGGAAAGCGTCTAGCTTATGTTTTATGAAAGAAATTACTCTCAATATTAAAGAGAGATCAGCCTACAATAACATTACATTCTGGACTCCATTGTTACTGTCACATTAACTTCTGACACTTCTTCCTTTTTGCTCTCTTGTATATATTATGTAAAGAATCATGTTACTTAGAGGGCAGGAATAGGTTTGGGGTTTTTTGGTTTTTTTTTCATTTTTTTCTTTAAATAGTTTATTGTCAAGTTGGTTTACATATAACACCCAGTGCTCATCCCAACAAGTGCCCTTCTCCATGCCCATCACCCTCCTTCCCGTCTCCCCCACCCAAGGGTAGGAACAGTTTAAAGGGAATTTTGCAGAAATTTGCCCAAGCTTAACAAATTCTAAAGATAAAATATTCATACTATTTAAGCCAAAAAAAAAGGCTTTGAAACTTCCTCATTGAATCATAAAAACTAAATTTAAAAAGTATTTTCAAAATTATTGCTCCATGTTTTAATTTTATAAAAGTAAATACTAACACATGGAGAAGTTTAATATAAAGGCAGAATCTGGACTAGTCTCATCATATTATTTGGCAACAGCATAATTTCTTGATACCAGTTATGGAGTATCTATAAGCAACATGTGAAAAATGACAACTTTATTATATACTATTTTGGTTATAGTAGCATATCTAGCAATATTTTGAAGTTCATCAATATATAAATGTATACTACTATTTTATGTCAATCATTCAACTAAAAAATGAATCATTCATATAAGCTATCTTTCCAAACAATAATTCATCTACTTTAATGAAGGAATGAAAGTAGTGTATCTTCAGTGACACCTATACTTTAATAAAGAAAAAAAGTGTATCTTCAGGATACGTAGATACATAGATAATTTACTCTTACTTTATCATATAATTCTTAAGCCTAAAACAGCATTGAAATACTCTTAATCGACATTATGAACATTAATATTTTACTTATATATTAGCTATTTTGCCAAGAACTGTGAATGCTACAACATGCTAGCTAAGGATCTGAAACCATTCAGTGATTATAATCCATTTTAATATAGATTGTTATCTTATTTCATTTACAGATGTCTTGGAACCACTATTAAACAAAAACTGCCTCTTCTCCCCGATCATAATTGATGAATTTCAGTTAATTATTATTTTGTGCCTGTACCCAGAAGTGATTTTAATGACAGGTACAGATTTTCTGATAATCTAACTCCAAGAATGTGCTCAAATAGACCACATTCATAATCAAAATATCCTATTTTGCCTTATCATAAGAGATACATCTTTTCAGTCACTCAAAGACTAGGTTAAACTATTTAAATTATATCCTGAATTGAAAGTGATGGAAGAATTTAATAATAATTTAATAATTTTTTATTTAAATTCCAGCCCCAGCATAAAAGAAATAAAAGCGCAAAAATGAGTCAAATTAAGAGTCAACTATCTACACAAAATAGATATAAAGCCTTTGTTTTTCACTTGACAAAAAAATAAATGTACTATTAGCAATATAGTCGATGGGGGGAGGGTGTACTGGGTGGCTCAGTTGGTTAAGCGTCAGACTCTTGATTTCAGCTCAGGTCATGATCTCACAGTTCATGACATCAAGCCCTGCGGAGGCTCTGCACAGACAGCATGGAGTCTGCTTGGGAGTCACTCTCTGCCTCTCCCCCATGTGTGCAGTCTCTCTCTCTCTCTCTTTCTCTGTCTCTGTCTCTCTCTCAATCCCATCTCAAAATCAATAAACATTTAAAAAAAAAAAGAGCACAACAATATAGGCATGGACTATGTAGAAAGAGAATGGGGTTGAGAAAGTAGCTTATCTGTTCTTCTTTGTTAGGGAGTTAGTAACAGAGTTATTAGCAGCAGAAAATCATCCATGAATTAATGAGAGTAGCTATAATCTTGTCCAATCTTTTCTCAACCCTGCAACTCTCAACTTTCCAAAAAGAAAAGTTAGTCAATTTGCAAGATAAACTCATAATATTTAACTATTTACAAAGAGCAGAGTCATGCTGATATTAGCTGACCTTTGGAGGGTTCACTGTCATCATTTACGGAAACTGACAACTAATTCTTGGTAATGCAGTCAGGATAAAAAAAGATTAAGCACTATTTCTCCACCAAAATGTCAATAACAGGCTAATGACATGTTTTAAGAAGGATAAGTTATCCCTGAGATTGTCTAAATGAAAGAATTTTATACAATTATGTAAGCCTGTATATATGTATATAATATATGTACATACATATTTATACAGTTCACTCACTGACCAGGGTAACTACTAAGTATATCATCAAATGGTAATGTTTATGATTTGATTTTAAAATACAAGTTTTCTGGTAGGAAATACCAAAAACATTTTCTCTTTTTATATTATTTTACATATATATTCATATTCACTGTTATTTTTTAATGCTTATTTATTTTTGAGAGAGAGAGCATGGGGGGAGGGGCAGAGAGAGTGAACAGTCTCCAAGCTCCAAACACAGAGCTCAATGCTGGGCTTGAACTCAGAAACCACGAGATCATGACCCGAGCCTAGGTGAGATGCTTAACTGACTGAGCCGTCCCAGCACCCCCATAGTCATTGTTATTTAAATAGATATTTAATTGTATATAACTTATGGGTTTTCTATTTTACGAAGATTAAATACACCTATTTTTGAAACTCGATGCATTTTGGAAGGCAAAGAATTCTTGCCATGTATGTGTTTATGTTTTTGCATAATTGTGGTTGATATTTTCAACAGTCAGCTTAAACTGGACTTTCAAAACTTTTACAGAGCCATTTCTACCTTAATGTAATATAGTTTTGTGAATACCCATTTGTGATAATGTCTGTTTTAAAAATCACTGTTAGGGCATATAGGTGTCTCAATCAGTTGAGCATCAGACCCTTGGTTTTGGCTCAGGTTTTATAATCTCATGATTTGTGAGTTGGAGTCCCAAGTCCGGCTCTGTGCTGACAATGTGGAGCCTGCTTGGGATTCTTTGTCTCTCTCCCTTTCCTTCTCCCTTTGCTCCTTCTCTGCTTGCTTGCTTTCTCAAAAATAAATAAACTTAAAAAGAATAAAAAATAAAATTAAAATCACAGTTATAGAATAAAAATCCTTTAGGAATTTTATGGCATGGTGCCTTAGTAAGATTTTCTGAATCAAAATGGCCAAGTACTTAAACTATGCAGACTAGAAGACAAAATACATCCTTATATACCTGCTTAAAACTTGATTTCCACCAATACACTAAATAAATAGAAAAACAGAAAAATACCCTTAGGAATTACATGTCATCTAAAATGTTCACAATCAGTAAGGATAAGAGATTGACTACATGACTCAGCCATATGAAACAAATACAGGTTTTGAGAGGTATAATGTTTCATTTGATTTTCAACCAATATTTGTAGATTTTCCAGTATGACATATAGACATCAGGAGATAAAGGCAATGGATATAATGTTATAAAGTAAATAATATTAACGAAAATTTTGTAGGTAGAGAGGGGAGAAAATTATTTCATTTTTGAAGAGGTTGAATTTATCATAATATGCACTTTCTATCACTAGACTAATAATAGAGATATATAAGTTATTATTCTACTCCTACCTATTGTTAGTAATTAATATTTAGTAAGTGCCCTTTTGCTTGTTTGACATTTTAGCTTTTAATGTAAACTTTTGGTTTTAGTTTGTCAATTTACTACTATAGGATTTCTATATCTATCTCTTCAAAGTGACAATGGTCTATATTTCTGTATCTCAATATATGTTCCTTGAAAGGCCTATCTAGCACTGTATCTGGTTAGCCAATTAGCTAATTGGTCTCTGTTGGATGGCTATATATCCCAGGTTATAAAGTCTCTGTAGCCATCTGTGTGAAGAACAATGTATTAAACCTGTATTTTTCAGAAAAAAAAATTTGGAGACTCTGGGTTAAGCATATTTATTTATTTCATGAAAGACTTTCTAGATAATTTTAATGAGTTAATGTTTATTGTGGATCTCCAATAGTAGAATAATTTTCATAAGATTAACCAAACACACCTGCCAAAATTCTTAGTTTTGACAGAGTATCTCAAAGGAATAAGGTTTTATTAACTCAACTAGGAGAACATTAGCTCAGAGTTTGTGCTTTGTCTCAGTATTTTAGAATCACAGTTTAGCTTAATGATTAAATGATTTGGGTAATTTTTTAATCTTTGCCCCTGCCCTGAATTATATCACCCTGGATTAACTGTTCCGTGAAGGAATTTAACAATGAAACTGTCAGGCCCTAAAATTTTTTTTTCTTTTTTCTTTTTTTTTTTATTTTTTAATGGAAATCAAAACATATAATTTTTAAAATGCTCCATCTCTACCTTAATTTGAACTTAAAACTACTTATAAATTTGCAATATGCATTTTGAAAAGACCTACCATTCCTTCCTTAGATCCACAAGAATAAATAAGCTCCAATCATCATTCCTTGATCTTTACTGACTTCCTACAGATCTAAACTTTGAACATATCTAACAAAGCTTATAAATACAGGACCACAGCAGTCATACTGAGTACTGGATAAGCAGAGAAGCTTCCTCTCTCTGCTGACAAAGAAGCTAAGAGAACAGGACAAATTTTTTCATAAATACTGTGATTATTTGAAATGTGGATCACCAAATTGAGCATGCCATATGGAAAGGAGGACTCCAAATGGTATCGCATTAAAAAGAATTTAAAATTCTTTTTTCTTAACTAGAATACTGTTAAATCTCACTAAGGACAATTTTAAAGAAACTATTCAAACACTTATGTGAAAAAACGATAGCCACATTAATACAAAAAGAAAAAGATTATGCCCCATTTTGCACTAAGTGTATGGAACCATGATATATGTCATATCAAACATTAAATTTATAAATACTCACAGTAATAAAAAACTAATATAAAGTATTAATTCTGTAAATTTCACTTTAACTAAATATTCTTCCACTAGGAAAAGCTAACATGTTAACTTACATATTTTAAAATATTTTTTTCTGACTCACCTAATAAAAGAAAGATCACTAGGGTATGAGACAGAAATTATTTAAGGCTACAACCAACCATAACAGAGTGGTCAGTCTTCTTTCTGAAGGGTATATTAATTGCTTCAATTAAAGGGATTTCGCATTGTCCATTTCACTATTCTGATTAAATATATTTCTTTTAACAAAATTACATTAAATTCATTTCCTCTCCTTTCATCATTAGTGATTTAAACAAAATAAAAGCATCTGCTGAACAGTCTTCGTAAATTACTCATAGACTCATCAGCCTATGGGCCATTACTATGATAATTCATTCAGATGGAAGTAGGGTCTTTTTGTTCATGGTAGGAAGGATGTAACTATAATCAAGTAGTGTTTTGTTCGGTGTTCCTCAGGTTATATGCTGTACTGAGCATATATTCAAATTAATCTATAATCATTTATTAAGAAATATGTACTGGGTCTCAATATAAAATGTATTTTCTGTGAACTGTGAAGGAAGTAGACAAAGAAATAAGACAGTGGGATATGAGAGATAAGAAAATCAGATTAAACAAAGTGAAAGTAAAGAGACAAAATTTAGTCAGAAGTAATAATATGCTATAGTCAAGAATCAGGTAAAATCATGACCATGTTCCACTTGTAACTCTCATTTTAGGAGCCTCAAATGTTAAGAAATGAAACCCTTAGGGGAAAAACAATGCAAACCTGTATTATCAGCAGAATGCTATTAGTTTTTCATATTTTTAAAACAGTATGGATAAGAGTGTAAATAAAGACAATGCAGAACTTAAGATCTCACATTTCTATAAGTAGATAAAAATATGTTTTACTCACTATGTACTGCTTCTTGGAAAACCCAGGATATTTGTCCTGAATCTCCAATAAAGTATTGATCATTTTGTTTGTCCTAATATAGATCATATACATTTGAAAATGTTTCACTTGTATTTGTTCACCTATTTATTGTTACTACATGATAGGCACAGAATCAGGTACTAGGGGAAACAGTGGCATGGAAAAGCTGGCATGACTGATCCCTTTGTGAATTAGAGTTCAGTGTAAGACACAGTAAATGATAACTAACATAAATATACATAAATTTACACAGGAGACCCACACCCCCACTCCCTTCTTTGCTATGCTCCCCTATAATCCAGAATTTGACCTAAACAGGTAGACTGGGCTTCAGTGACAAAGTGATAAACACATTATCATTAAAGAAAAATAAAGATAAGTCATATTTTACTCTTCAGAGAAAAATAAGGCAGAACATTCTAGGGAGAAAGAAGGTTAGTATGCTGGGAATAGTCAGAGGGGGGCGTGGAGGGACAGTAGGACTCTTGAGCCAAGGAAAAACCAAGGAGGAGAGATGAAAATGAAAAGATGAGGAGAATCCTGATTGTACAGGAAATTTAGGACATATTAAGAAGTTCTGTGTTCATCCCAAGACACAAGGAAAACTTTTTTTTAAATTTTTTAAATGTTTATTTATTTTTGAGAGAGAGAGAGCGTGAGTGGGGGAGGGGGGGCAGAGAGAGAGGGAGACACAGAACCTGAAGCAGGCTCCAGGTTCTGAGCTGTCAGCACAGAGCCAGACATGGGGCTGGAACTCATCGACCACGAGATCATGACCTGAGCCAAAGTCAGTCACTTAACCGACTGAGCCACCCAGGTGCCTCTGACACATAGAAAAGTTTTAACAAGCATTAGCAAGCAGTAACACAACTCTATTTACATTTCACAAAGGAAACTCTGGTTGTCATAAGGTGAGTGATTTGGAATGGAACCAGAGTGGACATAGGTAAACCAGTTACACAGCACTTGTAAAGAGGCTCCGATAGTTTAGATGAGTAAGGTGATGATTGAGAGGAAAAGAAGTGGGTAGATTTGCAGGATATTTAGGAGGTAAAATCTGTGGGATCTGTTGATTTGTGTATTGTGTCACAGAACAGAAGGCATTAAGAATGAATCCATTCTTTGGAATTGCCCCCAAAAGTGAATAGTAGTTGCTCTTTCAGGGATGTGGACAATTTGGAGAATAAATAGCATAAATTTGCCTTTGGACATTGAAGAATTTAAGAGGATATGTCACAGAAACAGTTGAATATAAAAGATGTAACTAAAACTATAAACACTAGCCTAAGACAATTTGTCAGCTCACAATTATTAAGTTCTTGTGGCACGCAATGTAACCTCCAATGAAAGGAGGAAAAGTGGAGGCATCACGCCCTACTCCCCAATAACCTTGCAACCAAACATTATAACAGAGAGTAAGTTATAAAGCAAATTCTGTCACATAAAACACTTAATTATCCCTGTTTTGTAAGATCAAAGAGGTTCCTGTTCTTTCTGTGCATAGCAACAAACATATTGAAAGAAAGGTTCATACCAACAAAAAATGTGAAAATACTAAGAGCAGGTTCAGCCAACAGGCTGGTGGAATCAGACAACAGAATCCTCTGTTAAGTGAGAACAGTCTTGAAAGGGTCTCAAGGCCCCTATGACCACTCCCTGCAAGGTTAGGCTTGGTTATTCTTATAATCCAATTATACAAGAGCAAACAGGATCAAAGAATACTTGCTTGCCAACTATACATCTTGGAGAATATTTTTAATTCCACTTTTGTTCATTTGTAAGGATTCTGACACAGAAATGAAGTTTGAACTGATGAGCCTGAGAGTGGGTTCCTGACTAGAGTCCTTCACATGCTTATGATTATCTCTTGTTATAGACAATATATCACAATATCCTGAAATATTTATGGGATGACAGCAAATACAGCTAAAATATATAATGTATTACGAGCAGAAAAGTATAAAATGAAATTAAAAAGCCAAGTCTGATCAATGAGAAAATACATCATTGAGCAAAATGTTATAGAAGAGAATGAGGTCATAAAAAGAATACCTGTGTATGTGTGTGCATACATTTATGGAGTGTGTGTATATGAACCTCACATGCCCACACACATGCTCATAACCTCCATGTGTATGTAAATGATTCTTCATGTAAATTGTTCTGAATTTATTATTTATTATTTGATAAATAATAATTTAAGAGTGGGGAATATTAAATAATATTTAATATTGGAATATTGGAAATATTAAAGCCAGTAATTTACACTGGCTTTCTGAGTTTTACCGCAACATCAGAGATCCTTTCTAAACCTATCTCTACTTCATTCCCAGCAACAGATTAATAGAAAAAGGTCAATAGTTCCAAGAATCATATTCCTTTTGCCTCTTTTTTTAAGATTTCATTTTCAAAAATAAAAAAAAAACACAATATCTATTTTGCCTTCCTCTTTATTTGCACTTCTTCCTCCTAACCATCAGTTTACTTAAAATAAAAAGGTATCCTCAACAGGAAAGACTTCATAATCAAGTCATGAACAGTTCAACGTAACTTCTACTAGTTGCAAAGAAAAATTTTGTATTAAAAAACCCAACTCTGAAAGCATGACTGTTGTGCAATATGGCTAAAGGATATCTATAGAGTAAGACAAATAAGGGGAGATGAGGCCAGTGAAGTAGGCAGGGACAAACTATAAATCACTTTATATACAACACCATGGATTTTATATTATCCTGAAGACACAAATGAAAAACTTGAGGCAAGAGAATGAATGATGTGATCAAATGACTAGCTGCTGAGAGCTCATTAATAAAAGTCTGTTGATACCCTGGGTGGTTACTCCTGCTCCAAACAGCAACTATATTTACACTAGACTCTTAGTCTCCAGGCTGACAAATCACCTTAAGACACTACCCATGCAAATCATCTAAGTGAAGTTAGAGTTGTGAACAGAGAAATAATGGATATAAAAAAGCTACAAAATTCAGTCCTCAAGCATTTTCTAAGTTGTGATCTCTTGGCTCTCTGCCATTTACTCTTTTTTGCTTGAACTTTTTTTATCTGATTCAGTTCTTAAAAATGAAGTACCTAGTCAATAAAATATTAGCTTTACACATCTTTAATTCCCATTATGTATTTAAAGATATGTACATATTTAGAGTTCATAAAAATAAAATACATATATATCTGAATTCTCTCCAGGAAAGGTTTCACTTAGCAATACTTTTCTTTTTTCTTTTTTTTTTTTTATGTATCAAGAAATTAGTAAGATGAACAGTGTAGGGGCCAAGTTGGTCCACTTGACGTATGTATTACTTTGAGCTAAAGACAATTGAGACCTTACAGCCTCAAGAGAAACTTTTGCCCCTCTGTTAACTACACAGAAAAATCTAAATTGGGGCTCTTCCCAAAATTAGGGTTTACCAGAAATAAGTTTTATCTGAATAATGCATCCATGGCAAAGCAAACATTTGTTTACCATATAGTCATTCTCTTTTATTTTCCCGTGAATTGTATTCCTTCCCTTTGAAGTTCCAGACCTCTACCCCCTTCGTGTTATTTCACAATAACATATATACTTTATTTTATTTGATTGTCTTTGGAATTTCCATGTCTATGTGGATTCCCTGTGTGTACAAAATTAAATGTGATTTTCTCCTGCTAATCTGTTTTATGCCAATTTGATTCTTACTTCAGCTACAAGGACCTAGAAGACAACATTCTTGCCGCCAACAACACTTATTTATATGTCCTTGCTCATGTGAAATATGAAATGGCACCAAATAATATCAGTTAATTTAAGCTGATTTACACTCATTTAACATATTCCCACAGGGATGTATTGCTAGTTGCTACCACATAACAAAACCAATCCCTAAACCAATCCCTAATATTAGGTCTCTAGTCAACAGTTTCTGGAAATTAAATAAGGCACAAAATAAAGCTTTATCTTATTCTGTCTGAAATAGTCCAAATTTAATCAGCCACTAAAAATAAAAGAGAACATAGAGCTTACCATGTTACTTCACACTATAAGGAATGAGAATTACTCTCAGAGCAAAAGTGACTCTTACTTTTATATAATAATTAATTTGAATCCAGCTTTTAAAAAATACTATGTTATGAAAATTTTGCAATAATGAATGATAGCACGTTTACTTTTATACTATTTAATCATTTCTTAAAATCAACTGGAAAATTTCCTCTAAGAGATGGCTAAGTAAATATATCCCTGCTTCATATTCTACTCACCCTCTATTTCATAGAGTGTAATATTCACATAATTATGTAACAAACAAATATAACCATATGCAAGTAAGAACACTCTTGAGAAGTATCTGATTTTGTTGCCCACTCAACTAATATTTCCATTGATGGTGCATTTAATTGCTCATAAGATGAGACTAAATATACCAGTTATTTATGTAGAATGGTCTCTTAGGTAAATAATCATCCTTTTTTTTCCACTGGAAATTACAACTGCTTTCCTGATCAATGATATTTGTTCAAAGAACAGTTTTGGAAGGTCAAGACACATTCTGAACTAAAAAAATTTACTGGAAAACATGATTTGTGTGGACATTTACCTAATACACATTTTGTTCCCATGACTTCAATTTAAAAAATCTGCTAAGAACATTACCTTATCAAATTATTTATACTCAAGGAAATTAAACTGGGAATTAAAATTGCACTTGAGGTACCACCATGTAAGGAAATCTTTGATTCTGTGCTTTTTATAACAGAAAAAAAGAAGCAAAAAGATAGCATTTTTTAAATTCAACATATGCAATCAATATGCTATTTCCTTTATTTTTCACTCATCATGAGACCTATTCAGCTGAAAATTTCATTTAACAGAGTACTTCAACAGCACTTATCTTTATTCTTAGCAATTACAAATATGAAACACTAAACCAATAAGCAGCAAACCACTAGATTTTTGCATTTTAAATTTTTTATAAGAAATAATGTTTACTGTGCCTCTACACTTACATATAATGTCTACCATTTTGCCTATAGAATGAGATTCTTGAATTCTTCAGGAAGTGGGAGAAGATATTTATTACATTGAAAAATTTGTGTGCTTTCTTCCTTCTCATAATGAGAGCTAAATACAATTACATTTCTTCTTCTACCTAGCTGTCTTCAAGCTTACTATCGGATTTACACTTCACTCTTACTATGTTCATGTGTTGTTTCTTCTGTTCCTATTATAAAGACCCAATTTCATTTCTGTTTTTAAAACTACCTCAAGCCTTTTGTTGAAATTTATACAACATTCTTCTCTCTCTATTTGACAAATTAATAAATTCAGGCTGAGAGAGTATCCTTTAACTAAAGTCATACAGCCAAGATATCTTTTTACCTAAGGTCCCTCCAGAAACTTGTATATTCATATATGTCCCTGTGAGAAATAAAGCCTAAGAACAGTTTTTTTCACTAAACTTCAAATCTTTCCTCTAAATTATGGCAATAAAAAATACATTATATTCAAATAGCACTTCATAGTTTACAAAAATACTTCCATATAAATTATCTCGATCTTTGTGGTTATTCAGCACTGGACCCTGTTTGAATTCACAATTACAAAATAGAAAGATTTTACAAAAGGCAAACAAACCAAAATATCCTGGGGAGAAAAGTTAAAGCGTTTGGAGGATATTTGGCTTGAAAAATAGATGACTGGTGCTTCAATTGTCAATACAAAAGATAATTATAAAGCAGGGGATTAAAAGTGGTTTTTCACCTTGCAGTAGACACACCAGAGGGGACAAACTCATATGAAATTCAAATGAGATATTTACAACATCTTAAAATCTATTTGTTAGCAAACCAAGATCCGAAAATGAAATACCAAAAACTTATACAGAGAGATATGACTCAATGAGCAGGAACTACAAAAGACTATTAAATGCCAAATGAACTGAATTATTAGGAATACTCAAAAATACTCTGTATAGGGCTCCTGGGCCCAATTGGCTGAACGTCTTTCTATTGATTTTGGCTCAGGTCATGAGCTCAGGGTCGTGGGTCAGGCTTTGTGCTAAGTATGTAGCTGCTTGAGATTATCTCCCTGCCTCCCCCTGTGCCCCTTCCTTATTATCTCTCTTTCTCTCTCTCCCTCTCTCTCTCTCATTTTCTCTCTCACCCTCTCTCTAGCTCTTTCCCCCACTGGTGTGCCCTCTCTCTCTATCTCCCTTGAATAAATAAATACATAAATAAAATTTTAAAAGAGAACTATTCTATATAACCTTTGCATAGCTTCGGTGCTTATTAACAAAACCATGGAGTAGAAGATACATCAGCTTAAGCAATGAATCTAGAGAAAGGAGAAAATGCTAATATGAGCCTCTCAACACTCTGAATCAAAATACTTTAAAATACATTGGCAATGATTATGGGCAAGAAAGAGAGTAAATCAAAACGTAATGAAATAATTTGAAGAATTTATGAATAAGATAGTGTGAGGAGAATGGCAATGATAATATGATCCCAAATAAAAGGATTCTAAAAGTTAGTTGAAAAGCCAAAGTGTCCATATAATTTAAGGAGTTAGGTAACAGAGAGGAATTAATAAGAAGGGAAAGACAGGATGAAAAAATGAGAAATTTTAAAAGAGAAAAAATATAGACAGTTTGTGGTGTTTTAAAAGGATGTATGAATTCTGCATGGATTTGACTGCTTGCTGGTAAGAAAATGCTTTTATTATAATGAGAAAGTACTATAAAAGCTCTGACGTTGACTGCAGTTAAAAATAGGCAACCATCTGGGTTGGATGGTATAGGATGGGCTATGTTTGGAGAAGTGAAAATAAAAAGAATTCTTGGCTCTATTTTAGAGATAGGATTCTTTATTAAAATCTTCTGCTACAATTACATTCTTATCAAATTTTCTCTGCATTTCTACCAGTTTCTACTTTAATGTTAACTGCCACCATTTTTGGACACAGAGGTGAATGAAGATTCTATCCCTATGAACTATGCCATTTATCCTTATACAATGTCTCATGCCACTCTGTTAGGGGTTTGTTTTTGCTTTATTCTTAATAAAAAATTCCACTTAATTCATTGCCTAGGTGCTCTTTTTTAATCACCTACCTTTCATGATTAGTCATATGCTGAGGTTGCCCACTCCACCTACCAGTCCTGCCCTTCTCCTGACCTCCAGGCTCCTACAGAAAAGTCACTATTTGATACCTCACTAAGGTTTCCAAAAGGAAACCCACCTATGATGGACTCTATTTCTCATCTTCTTTATGTTTCCTTCCCGGTTCCTCATAAATGGTACTACCATTCAGTCAGTTCCCAAAATGCAAATCTCAAAATCATCCTTCAATTTTTCTTTCCCCCACACCTTACATCCAGTTTGTCATCAAAACTGTATCACTTCTATTTTAAAAAAATTTACTGCAGGGGCGCCTGGGTGGCTTAGTCGGTTAAGCGTCCGACTTTCACTTAGGTCATGATCTCGCGGTTCGTGGGTTCGAGCCCCGCGTCGGGCTCTGTGCTGACTGCCAGCTCAGAGCCTGGAGCCTGTTTCAGTCTGTGACTCCCTCTCTCTCTGACCCTCCCCTGCTCATGCTGTCTCTCTCTCTCTCTCTCTCTCTTCTATAAATAAATAAAAACATTAAAAAAATTTTTTTTTTTAAATTTACTGCAGTAAGAACACTTAACAAGAGATCTATCCTCTGCACAAATGGATAAGCATACAGGAAGTGATATGAAGGTATAGTCATGGAATTAATGTGAGAGGCATAATACGAACCCAGAATTATATACTTCCAATTTATGATTTTTACAATTTATACCAAAGAGCAAGTACACCTTAAAGCTTACTGAAGACAATTACAGAGTTGTAGAGAACTCGGTTGTCATTCAGTGTGACAACAGTTGTCATTAAGGTGGAAACTGAAGTCCATACTATGAGACAGAAAATAGGATAACTGTGTGAGGAGCCACCTGAGTGTAATGCCTGTAATAAATGAAAAAGTTTAAGCACAACCTGAACTAGACTGAAGAATCTTTTTAGCTGATTGTAAAGCTGTCGCTTTTTTGTCAAGGTTTCACACACATTCTTTTTTTTTTTTTTTTTTTTAATGTTTATTTATTCTTGAGAGAAAGACAGAGCATGAGCAGGAGAGGGGCAGAGAGAGAGGGAGACACAGAATCCAGAGTAGGCTCCAGGCTCTGAACTGTCAGCACAGAGCCCAACACAGGGCTTGAACCCACAAACCATGAGACCATGACCTGAGCTGAAAGCTGGATGCTCAACTCACTGAGCCACCCAGGCGCTCCTCTCACACATTATTCTTAAGGAGCCAGCAGGTAACATGACTCTGTATACAGCTTGTCCTGACCCAGAGGAGAATGCATTCACTGACTGGTTAGGAGCTCCAGATAATTCATGCCCTTAAAGTGCACCATTCACAGCAACGACCCTGGACCCGGGCTTTTAACACAGATAAAATTCAAGTAAGTGACTCTGGGCATTGGAAGGCTTATGGAATTGTTCACGACTAACCTCCCAATGCAGATAGGGTAGAAGCTAAACAGGTGTAGCAGGAGACTCACTACCTAAACTCAGCACCAACCTGCAACTGGGCCAAATCTATCTTACTGCAGTGTCCTATATAACTTTGTTAATAAATGTCTGCTCCACAAAAAGACAATATTCAAAACCAGAAAAATATGATAGGCACTGAAAAGTTATACTAGTCAAGAATTCATTTGAATTATTAAAAGGATGTAAATGAATTAAATACAGTTCATTTAAAAGCTTCAATGTTAGCTTAAAGGCTTTGGTTTGTTTGTTTTTTAAGAAAAAATAGTTTATTTTTCTAAATGTTTCATAAAGAATGCTAGATTTGAGAGTCTGCTGGAGGCCTGCTTCCCACAAAACATCCTAGTGTTATCTTTGACACAGATCCACACAAAATAATTTCAGGGTTATGTAATTCTGTAACAAAACCTGAACATTTAATTAGGATTTAAAATACAGATTCTCATGTTACCCTTTTTAAAATGACTGAAAAATCATAACTGATTTGCTTACTTGATTAGACCCTATATAATAACAAAGGGATCTTAATTACTAATCACATATAATTAGTCCTCCTTAAAATTTGTCTTTCAAGGGTCTCCTGGGTGGTTTGGGTTAGTTGAGTAACTGACACTTGGTTTCAGCTCAGGTCATGATCTCAAGGTCATGAATTAGACGATTCGTGAGTTTGAGCCCCGCAAAAGGCTCTGCTGACTGAGTGGAGCCTGCTTGAGATTCTCTCTCCCTCTCTTTCTCTGCCCCTCCCCTGCTCGTTCTCTCCCTCCCTCTCTCTCTCTCTCTCTCTCCCTACCTCCCTCAAAAAATAAATATTTTTAAAAACTTTATTTAAAATTTGCCTTTTAAAATGTTAACTGCACATTTGGTTATACAGTAGTCCCCTCTTACCTGTGGTTTTGCTTCCTGGGGTTTCAGCTACCTGCAGTGGGGGTATGTGATCCTTCTGTCATAACGTCAGGTCAACAGTAGCCTAATGCTACATCACAATGCCTGTGCCACTTGCCCTACTTCATTTCATCACGTAGACATTTTATCATCTCACATCATTACAAGAAGGGTAAGTACAGTACAATAAGATATTGTGAGAGAGACCACATTCACAAAACTTCTACTACAATATATTGTTACAATTATTCTTTTCATTATTAGTTGTTAATCTTTACAGCGCCAAATTTATAAATTAAACTCATAAGTATGTATATGTAGGAAAAAATATATATATAGGGTTCAGTACTTCCCACAGTTCTAAGCATCCACTGGGGATCTTGGAATGTACCTTCTGGGTATTATCAGGGGACTACTGTACAAGCTTTCACGCTTTGGCAACATTTATATGGAAAACATTAATTTGAATGAAAGGAAATATTGAGACTGTTAACTTTGTCACCACCTGGTAAATGTCAATTTCTCCAATAAAATGTTTTCAGAGAAAAAAAGTCACATGGCAGAAATAAATAACCTTAAATATCTGTACACTCCCTAGGAATACTATTACTGTGCACAGTTACTAGAAAAATTTAATTAGCAATGGCATTCTGTGCTAAAAGCATCTAACACTTTGACTTCATGCTTGTAGTTCAGACATTAGCATTCAAATCAGCCCACGAATTGCACTTTGGTATTTATTGAATGAATGCCAATTAAATTGTTCCAAATAATCATTTTCATTTCCTGCAGGGTATCAGCCTAAAACCGAATATTCCCATGGAATTTAAGATACCTGAGATGTTGGGATTTTTACATTTTCTAGAGAGAAATTTTGTTTTTAAGGTAATAATAAATCTAGTTTTCCTATTGTTTAAAGAAAGTTCTTACACTCCCGGGCATTGTCTTTGTGTCTATGCAAAAAAGGTTATTGAATCCTGCCATAAATCTGAGGTCAACATATACTGCAATTTAGTAATTCATGAAAAGTGACCATATCTCACCCTATGTCCTAATGCCCACACTTGCATTTTTTTTGTTTCAAAATAAATAAACGATGAACACTTTTCAGGAGAACATCAGGATTTAGATCAGATGGGAGAAGCAAAAGTGAGATTGAATAAAAAAAAAAGTCAAAGAGAAATAAAAGAGGAAACAAAAATCCTGAAAGATGATGGGAAAAAAAGTCATGATGACACATGTAATGCAATGCTCTCTAGTATTTAATCAATTTGTTTCTGAGCTCAATGTAGGAGGTGGTATTTTCAGTAATTTTATTAGATTATTTTGCTCTCACAAATTTTAAAATTGAAGGAAGAAAATTTCTCAAGACATAAATTCAGAAATTATATGGAGACAAAATTAACAGCCAAAATTTGATTTATCTGAAGTTCTTATTTATGAGGTATGTGTATACAATTTATAAAAAATTATTTCAAAGTGTATTCCTTTTTAATTAAATTCGTAGAAGTTTTACTACCCAGTTATATTTCCTTGGCAGAAATAACATTCCTAGAATGTCTTCATAGATTACACTTGTTAAATTTTAAAGATTCCTTCCATGACCTCACAGCAAAGTTAACTGTGAAAAGAAGATATCTAAAGGAACATTCTCAAAATATATGGTTTGAACATACTTAACTTACAATACATTTAAGTACCTCCACTTGATAAGATATTGTTTTGGAATTTTGACCCCTGAATGTTACTATCAACTGTAAATGTTTCTTAAGCATCTTGTATTTTTCAACCAGATGAGATGCTGGGCATAAAATGGTAAAAAAAGAAAATTGACTCTGTTTTTATTTATCATGAAAATCTACCAAGAAACACTGAAAATTAAAGAAGCATTCTACATTTATAGTGTTTTTCCAACTCTGGGAAGGATAAACCTTAGACATCTCTCATTATTCAGAGAGCCTTCAAGAAAAGTTCAAGGCAGGTCTTCAATTTTAAAGTTGAAACTCAAAGAAAAGGTAGAAGATAAAGATAGGGAATTTGGATATTAAGAAAAACAACATGAGAACCACTTTACTAAGGAAAGAAAATTAATCATATAAATCATATTGAATGTGATCTTTACATTTGGCATTTTGTGCTAATTTTGTTGTCTCTTTTTACATTTCTTAATTTTTATGATAGTCTTGTCTTCAAAAAGGATACAGGTTCGTTATGAATATTGACACCATAGCAGAAAGTATATGGAAGACAGTTGAAAATATGATACATAATTCTATATCCGTATACAATCACTTGAATACATTCCCATCTCTACACATACATAGAAAAACAGAAAGGGAGATGGATGAACAGGTAAATGAAAGTAATTTAAACAGATTATAATTATGTATATGTTGTAATTTTATCAATATGTAATGTATTTATGTTTAAGTTAAAAAAGAAAAACAAAGATTAGAAACTTGTTGATTTTGAGGCAACTATTCACACAAAAGAGCTAGCAATAGCTAAAATATTCTTCTGTCCTTAATTGAAAATATCTTCAAAATTAAGTTTGTCATCTTATTTAAGTTTTTTTATGTTTATTTATTTTTGAGGGAGAAAGAGAGACAAAGCATGAGTTGGGGAGGGGACAGAGAGAGGGAGACAGAATCGAAAGCAGGCTCCAGGCTCTGAGCTATCAGCACAGAGCCTGACGCAGGGCTCAAACTCACAGACTGCAAGATCATGACCTGGGCAGAAGTCGGATGTTCAACCAACTGAGCCAGCCAGGTGCCCCAAGAGCTTGTCATCTTGATGTCTTACTAACTATAATTCTACTTCAAACAGTGATTTTAAAGTTCACAATAACAGAAATGGGAAAAAAACATAATTCTCTTTGATTTTTTTTAGTTCATTATTTTTATTACTGACTTCTAGAATATCATACAAATAATACTACTATGGTTAAGTATGTGGGCTCTGGTACCAATTTGCCTAGGTCCAGATCTGAGCTCTGCTTCTTACTAGTTGTGGACCTAAGATAATCTAAGGTTTATCATTTTGTTTGATTTTTCTGTGCCTCTGTTTCTTACCTGTAACATGAGAATTGCTGTGGCATGTCCACTTTGGCTTTCTCTCACTCCTTCACGCCACCTGCTAACTGATAACCTCCCTTGGCTAGGTACCTATGCCATAAAAATTTAAAGTGGTGTCCCTGCCTCGGCCCTGCCTCAGTGTGAAAATGGGGTTTCCCAGAGAAACACCCAAGGTGTTCCTATTGTACATTCCACAAATTCTCCTAAGCTTTCTTTTCTTTCCTTTTCCTTTATCCCTTTTTGTGTTATTTCTGTAGTACCTACTTAACAATGTGTAGTTAGCAAACTTTCTGAGTTCTTGTATGTCTGAAAATAACTATACATTACCCTCATAACTCAGTGATGGTTAAGCCCTAATTGCCTAACATCTGGCTGCCCACTTATGCAAAAAAACAAAAAGTTTTCTATATGTTCTAGTGTATTACAAACCTGGGGACTGTTAGTTTGATCTTCAGACAAGTGTACTTTCTGTCACTCATTTGTAATAAAGCAAAACAAATCTGACCAAACAAAGCTAATAACCAAATATCATGATGGTGATAACACCATTAGAACATGGTCTAATACTTACTCCAAACTTCAGTCCTTATTTTCTAACTGTCCACTTCCCATGCAGCTATTTACCTTAGTTAAATCAGTAAACAGAATTCAAAAACTTCAGCACTGAGCATTAAAATAAGTATTAATCAAAAATTCACAAGAGAATCCCAAATACTTTTTAAATTTAAATTCTAGTCGGTTAACATTTATGGTAAAATTGGTTTCAGGTGTAGAATTGAGTGAGTCACTCATCACTTACATATAACATCAGTGCTGAATTTAGTAAGCATGTTAATACTTTTAACTAAGTCACATTTTTAAATAATAAATGGATTTATGTTCTCCTAAAATAAGACTGAGGAGGTATACTGAATTTTTTTCACTGGACTAAAACATGAAACATCGATTAAAATAATACAGCTCTTTAATGCTACAGTTCTATGAAATAATATGAAAATATTCAAACATATATATTCAAATAAAAAACTGAAGTTTGAAACAAAATAGGTGCAAAATAAGTCTAGCAGTGTAAAATTAGAAACATCAAATGCATTATAAATTAGAGTTCTTATTATTGGTTAGAATATGTTGATAATTAAGCTAAAGTCATGCGCTTAATTCCCAATGTACCAGTTTCCTCTGCTTTGTTACAGAGACACAGGCTGAATCACAATCCCCAGCTGTCTTGGAAGTGTGCGTTATTGATCAAGAGGGGTACACAGCAGACGTGGGGAAAGATTAGTCCAATTCCATTACAATGACAGGAAAAACAATTCTGAGCACATTCCCTACAGACAGTGGGTCAGCTGCTTAATTTTATTTCAGTTTGGCATGTGTCTCTTGCAGACAGATGCTTAATGATAGTTCTTTGTAATGTTAATAATGATGAAAAGAAGATACATTTTAAAACTATATAGCAGTTTCCCCAAACAGGTAATTTTAAAGATTGTGAGATTCATGAACAACACAGCCAGTTCATCAAATATTAGTTCCTGAATCTGTGGGGGCTTAAATTGTATGTATTAAAAATTCTGATTTGGAAAAGCACTGACAGTCTTGCTCTATGACATAATGTAACAGCAACTGATTAAGACTAATCTCACCAAAATGTAAAATACATATATATCTATATATACGCATATATAGATAATATACATGTGTGTGTACACACTCATATTTGTAAAGAATAAAGTATTAAATGTATGCAGAAAGAAGGAGATGCTACCATTATTTTTAACTTAGTGAAGCTAATTATAGGAAACAAATATTAGAAATTGTAGAAAGTGGAGAAAATCTGAACACATTACAATGGAGGTCAATGTTCTCTCACATTTCCTATTAAATATATTTTTAGGCATCATGTTAAGTTTTATATTATTATTAATAAGTTACCAGGCTTATATATTTTAGAGCAAATTAGTTTTTGTTCATTCACATAATTTAATCATCAGTGAGGTGCCTGGGTGGCTCAGTCGGTTGGGCATCCGACTTCGGCTCAGGTCATGATCCCGCGATTTGTGGGTTCGAGCCCTGCATCAGGCTCTGTGCTGACAGCTAGCTCAGAGCCTGGAGCCTGCTTCAGATTCTGTGTCTCCCTCTCTCTCTAACCCTCCCCTGCTCATGCTGCCTCTCTCTCTCTTAGAAATAAATAAAACATTAAAAAAAAATTTTTAAAAACTTAATCATCAAATATAAAGAGAAGTAGAAAAAAAATGAAATTTTTGGAGTATTCACACCAAATGCCATATCCCGATAGACATTGTGTAACACACCTAATTTGTCCTCCTTTTTAAAAAGCACTACAAAAATCTTACAGGTGATTAATATTACCCTCATTTAATACTGTGGCAAATAAGGCTGGGTAAACTAAGTAAACTGCCCACGGGCTCCAAAGCAGCATAGCCGAGTTTTAAACAAATGATGCTCATATGGACTTTAATGACTTATGAGAGCCAGAGATGCCTTATTTTTCCATAGTATCCAGTTTTTGCTTTTCCATGATAGCACAATATTCAACTAGTATACTGTTTCCCACCTGGACCAGATTTTTGTAGACTCCCTTTCAGCAATATATGGATATATGACCAAATTCTTGCCTAAACTATGCATGAAATTTCTGAGTTGTGCCTTATCTTCTTCCTTCCTACAGGCTGGAGTTGAAATATAGGCAAGACTAGAGTAATCATCTTGAGCCATGAGATGAAAACCATGTTTTGGGAATGGTAGAAAACAAGTTATAAGCAAATTTAGCCTCCAGCAGTATTAAGCTAAGGTAACCTTCTTAGAAAGACTACTTAAACATTTCTTTTTTTTTTTTTCTTTTTTTGAGTAGGAGGGAGGGGCAGAGGGAAGGAGAGAAAGAGAGAGAATGAGAGAGAGAGGGAGAGAGAGAGAGCGAGAGAGAGAATTTTAAACAGGCTCCAGGCAGACATGGGCTTGATTTAACAACTGTGAGATCATGACCTGGGCCAAAATCAAGAGCCAGATGTTTAACCAACAGAGCCACCAAGGCACCAGGACAGATCACTTAAATATTTCTATTTGTTTAAGTTGCTAAATCTTTACGTATTTTCATATTTTATAGTGTGTATGGTATAACTGTTAAAAAAATTTGTGTGTTATAACTAATATAATATTGTTTATATTTTTCTTATAGATAACTGCACTTATGATGGTGAATTCCTACAAGGTTTAGTCTACCTTTACTGTGATAGTCAGACTTATGATGACATTTTCCTTGTACTGGTAGAGGATGGTGCACAAAGAAATCCAACTGCAGTTTCTCCATTCTAGATATTTTAATTTAGAAACATGTTAATACAAATGTATGAACATGCACGTGATTAAAAACAGTGACATTGCACATTGATAATGTACGTGTGATTAAAAACAATAATATACAAGAACAGCAACAAAGGCAACTCTAACTGCAAATAAAATAAAAAGTGAAACAAAGAGGGGCGCCTGGGTGGCTTAGTCGGTTAAGCGTCCGACTTTCGCTTAGGTCATGATCTCGCGGTTCGTGGGTTCGAGCCCCGCGTCGGGCTCTGTGCTGACTGCCAGCTCAGAGCCTGGAGCCTGTTTCAGTCTGTGACTCCCTCTCTCTCTGACCCTCCCCTGCTCACGCTGTCTCTCTCTCTCTCCTAAAAATAAATAAAACATTAAAAAAAAAAAATTTATTAAAAAAAAAAAAAAAAAGTGAAACAAAGAACCTAAATGATAAATGATACACAGCAATTTCATATGCATCATGAAAACCCTCTATCTGGCACTGATGCATTCCTTAGCATAAGAAAGTGGCCAGGTGCTTCTTTTGAAAATAAAAACTACTCAAGAAATAGACATATAAGAGCAAATAGAGAGCTGACAATACATGATTCACTGTGGTAAGGATGCTTCCAAAACAAAAGTACTGAACTAAGTGTTGTCATATAAAAAGAATTTTGTCCTAATTTTAGCATGAATATTTACTTCTTTATTAACTTTACCTTAACAGACTCTAATATCTTTTTTATGTTTTATTTATTTCTGAGAGAGAGATAGTATGAGCAGGGAAGGGTCAGAGAGATAGGGAGACACAGAATCCGAAGCAGGCTCCAGGCTCTCGGCCAGCTGTCAGCCTAGAGCCCAACGCGGGGCTCAAACCCACGAACCATGAGATCATGACCTGAGCTGATATCAGATGCTTAACCGACTGAGCCACTCAGTCTCCCCTCTAATAATATTTTTAAAGCCATTTTAGTTTCTGTAATTTTCCAGCATTTGAAATATTAGCATGTACATATATTTTAAAAATATTAATTTGTAGTATTTTTCCTTAGGTAAAACAAACAAAAAAAAGAGTCCTAAACGATTTATATAATATCACTATCTTAAAATTAGAAAGTTTTAGTGACTTTAGAAGGGAAATTATTACTCTTAATATTTCATACAGGTAGGTGTTTACTAGGTGAACAATAAAAACAATTTGTGAGCAGTAAAAAAGATTTAAATGATAAGATAGCTTTGTGTCAATTTTAGAGAGATATTTAATATTTAAAGACATTAAGTATTTTAAAATATATTTCTTTTTGAAGATATAAAGTATGCAATAAAACATTTTAAATCCAGTTAATAGAGATATTAACTGCAAACTACTGATACAAAGTATTGCCATACCTATATATCTCAACCTATGTTTACATACATGCACCTATCGCTCTATTTATATCTAATTCAGTTGTACTAGTACATAAGGGCATTTTTCTTATTTTGTACTTCCTAATTAGCTTTTTCTCTTTCTGAACAGGTCAAATCCAGGACAGAGCACAATTACACATAATCTCTAAGACTCCTATAAAACTGATATGTTATTCTACTTCAGATTTTGGTTTTCACATTTTTTCCCTCCACAAGGATCTACATGAGTCCATATGTGCGGCGCACCACTTCCCATTGGATTACTTTATAATCATCAAAGTGAGACTTTCCAGACAAATAACTATTTTCTATAATAAAGCAAAGAACCAGGTCGTGTGTTGCTCTGGCAGGAGATCTGCCCTTGCTTTCTGCCTGACTGCGCACTAAAACATCATGGAGAGAAGGCTCGGGCAGAGACAGTGATGGGCAATGACAGTTTTCTCAACAGTGTTTCTGCTTTGAAGATTGTAGAAAGATAAGGGCACCTCCATGTCAGCAATTTGAAAGAAAATTTCTTGTTTGACAACTATGGCATGCAGTGGAGATTCTTGTGATTTGGTTGTTTACAGCATTTGAAAAAATGTCACAGTTGCAGTAAATATCAATACCAACAAAAGATGGATGTGCTTTCTTGTTTTTTCTGTAAGACTCAAGGAGAGATTTCACTTTTATTTCTGTAGGTAACCCTTTACATTTACAGCAAATATGTTTATTTTAGTGAACTCATTTAAAATGACATATAATATTTAAAAACTATAATTAAGTGAAACAATAAAAACAATAATATGTACAATCTTACCAGGTGAAGATAAGGCATAGTAATGTAGATATTAATATCAAAACTTGATTAAACATTGCAGACTGTGTACGCTGAATGGCTCTGTGCAAATCATTCTAAAATAAAACCAAAAAAAAGCATATTTTAATTTTGAAAATACTAAATATCCATGAATATCACTGCATTTATTACTACCTTTTATATTTTAACTGTCTTGTGCACACTCGATACATATACTTTAAATGGATATAGCAGCCTATTTTCATTTTTGCCTAAGTCTAAATATACTTGACCTTAGCATTCTTATGACAAAAATAATACTTTGGGGGATCACCAAAATACCAAATTTCAGTTACTCACTTTACCAACATCTATAGAGATGTTATGCTAACTCCCCAAACCCTCCATGATAATAAGCATGATCTCTTATGGAAAATTCTAACTTTAAAAGATCAAAAAACAATATATTCAATTTAGGGGAAAGTAATAAGTAGGTCAAGCTACAATCACATCTCATTCTCTGAATCACGAAAAATGACATGAAATATGCCAGGTAATCTATCATAAAAATCAAAAGCTAAATAGCCAATGAACACATTTTTTTAAGTTTAATTTCATCAATATAAAGGTGAATTCAAGATACTTTTTAGTCTTTCCAATTAAAAGACATGAAAAAATATAAACCCAGTGTTGTTTAAGATGCAAAATATGGGCACTCACATATGATACTGCCTATGTACATTGTTATAAAATGTCTTGAAGGTGATTTAGTAACATAGGTCACAGCCCTGTCCTTTTTATTTCATGAATTCATTCATTAATTTAATGAGTATTTACTCAATCACATAATTTCTAAGACTTGACCACATGAAAATAATCGGAGATAAAAATCAATATTTATGTATGTTCACCTTTATAATAAATTTATAATACTATATGAAATAACAAATGCTCATTACTATTAAAATAACTAAAATATGAAATACAAAATGATTAATTGATCAAAACTATATAATAGATATAGATGCAGCCATTAAAAATGATTTCAAAAGGGGCGCCTGGGTGGCTCAGTTGGTTAAGCATCTGACTTCGGCTCAGGTCTTGATCTCCTGGTTCGTGAGTTCCAGTCCCGCGTTGGGCTCTGTGCTGACAGCTCATTAGCCTGGAGCCTGCCTCAGATTCTCTGTCTCCATCTCTCTCTGCCCCTCCCCTTCTCATGCTCTGTCTCTCTCTCAAAACTAAATTAAGCATTAGAAAAAAATTTTAATGATTTGAAAAAATATTTAATGATACAGGAAATTGAGCATTATAAAAACAAAATTCAAACTGCTCCTGGGTGGCTCTGAGCGCCCAACTTGGGCTCGGGTCATGATCTCACAGTTCATGAGCTCAAGCTCTTCACTGGGCTCTGTGACAGCTCAGAGCCTGGAGCTTGCCTTGGCTTCTGTGTCTCCTCCTCTCTCTGCCCCTCTCCCACTCACTCTCTGTCTCTCAAAAATAAACATTAAAAACATTGTTTTAATTCAATAATAATATTGAACATACAATTTCATATATGATAGGTGTACATATTTTTCCATAGAAAATATTAGTATATAAAGTCCAATAGATTTATAGGTTTTCATAATTTACTTTATAGTTTTCTGTTCATCTCAAAAATTTTATAACAAACTTTTAACCATCTTAAAGTTGTTATTGCTTGAAATAAATCAATTCACTAATATAAAATCTCAATGAGCCATTATTTTATCTTCTACCACATATTTTAACCAAAACTGTCACGAAAACAAAAAACTAAGTTGGCTACAATTTTACCTCTTATCCCTTACTTTCTTCTTGACAGAAGGGTTAATGAGCAGAAAACATAAAAATTTAGCAACCAGTGAAAGAAGCAAAATACGGAAGTACAATGGAAAATTAATCCTAATTTAATATTATAAAGTACGACTTTTGCTCTCAGTGATTGACTAATGATTCCTCCCTTGGTTAGGTTATTTTTTTGCACCAACTAATAACACAAATTAGTATAATAAGATTTATTATTTCATGGTGTATTTTTTTCATTAGCAATTTAGGCAAAATATATTTAGTGAAAAAGTGTGTTTTTGGTTGTTTTTTGTTTTTTTTTGGGGGGGGACAGTGAAGACAGTAGAATGTTTATTCAAACCACTGCACAGGTCACATTCCCCTTTTGTTTGGTGTTATATCTTCATGAGACTCCAGTGGTTACTCAATGTTTGGAAACATTCATTTGGTTGAGGATACTCAAATGTTATTCCAAATATTCTTTTGGCTAAAACTTCATGTTCATTTCTTTTTGAAAACATTTAAAATAAAACAAGTCTGCTTCAGAACAAATTTAATTTCAATGTAGTAAAATTAACAATACTGAACCCTTACTATGTTTATACCAGATACAATATTTTATATTTATATACACACAAACATATATATGTTTATACATATATGTAATCTCATCTAATTCTCACTGCAAGTCTGTAGTGTAAGTACCTTTGTTCTCTTCTGAAGATGAAGAAAGTTAAATCATTTGTCTACCATCTCAGAGTGGTTGGCACATAGTAGACTCATATTAGCGTTTACAGAATTAATGACTAAAGAGAAAATGTCTCCCAGTTCACTTATTCGTACTGAAGACTATAGCAAACATATTTTGCTCACAGGTATAAACCAATCCTTCCAAACAGGGTCAGCCTTCAGCAAAATCCAACTGTGGCCCAGCTCTGAGTTCTACATCTCTTACTTCTCCTACTGTTTTTCCCTCCTAATATCCCACTCACATCCCAACCCAATAAAATCTAAAAGGATGACTTTAAATGAGGGTTTCCAGCTTCAGTACAGAATCTCACAAAATCTCACATATTTTTATGAAATGTGAGACAACCTACAGTTAAGAGCAGTCTGACATCTGGGACTCCTGGGTGACCCAGACAGTTAAGCGTCTGACTCGTGATTTTTCCTCAGATCATGATATCATGGTTCATGAGATCGAGCTTCATGTCACGCTCTGCGCTAACAGGGCAGAGCCTACTTGGGATTCTGTCTCTCCTTCTCTCTCTTACCCTCCCCCTGCTTGTTCTCTCTCTCTCTCTCTCTCTCATTCTCTCTCTCTCTCTCTTTCTCTCTCTCAAAAAATAAATAAACATTAAAAAAAGCACAGACTGGCACCACCTCCTAAATCCTTAAAACCAGACTCCCATTATATACCAACAGATTGCCTGGGAAAGTTATTTTTCTTCAGAGGATTAGCTAATTTGTTGTCCAAACAGCAAGTAGCTTTGGTTTGGCAATATTTAGAAAATCTGAACGTTTTTTGTTTACCAGTTCATAGGACCTTACAAAGATGGTGACTTGCCAATATGGGCATTTAAAAAGTTGTCATTCTGAATTAGGATACAAATTTATGGTCTATTAGCTTCAATGTTAATACAACATATCACTTTAATTATTTGACAATATTTTACCAAAACTTTTCCATGTTTATAAACATTTAAATGGAACTATTTCCTAAAATATAAATTAACTTAAAAGAAGGTTAAAATAAAACATTTAGAAATTTAGTTATACCTGAATAAATCACAATAGTATGAGATTCTATTATAGGGAGGAAGAATGAGGATGTACACGACCAAGACCTCAAATCATCTCTCTCTGCTTAGTCTGAGCATCGAAAGGATGTAAGAAATAATGGAGGGTTGAAAACGGTTTTGTATTTGCACTTCACTGTCATACTTACAATCATATTTTCCAAGGCATGTTTGGCAAGCCAACAGTTTAGAAAGACTGGGACAAATAGATTCCTTAAGGAGGGCCAGAAGATCTGAAAAACAAACCAGACTAAACTTTTATCTCAAAACAAAAATCATAGCCAGCAGATTGAGAAGAAATGTAAAACAGGAAAAAAGTGATTAAGGGCCATATAATTTTTTTATTTTTTAATGTAGTTTATTGTCGTTAGTTTCCATATAACACCCAGTGCTCATCCCAACAAGTGCCCTCTTTCATGCCCATCAGCCGTTTTCCCCTCTCCCCCACGCCCCATCAACCCTCAGTTTGTTCTCAGTATTTAAGAGTCTCTGTGGTTTGCCTCCCTCCCTCTCCTTAATGATTTTTTCCCCTTCCCCTCCCCCTATGGCCATCTGTTAAGTTTCTCCTGTTCCACATATGAGTGAAAACATATGATATCTGTCTTTCCCTGCCTTAGTTATGTCACTTAGCAGGTCATATAATTTTTTAAAACATGACAAATACTTTAAACTCATTAATGAAATGCGAGGAGAAGATATGACCTTTTCATTTATCATCTAAGTTTTACTTAGGGAAAAATTCTTTGGGAATTATTGTAAAAGCAAAAAGGAAATAATAAGCTCCCACTGAATGTCAGCTACAACTACAGTAATTCTATCATTAAATCTTCCAGTTTGACAGTTTATAACAGACATTACCTCTCTCTTCCCCACAACTTGAGGGGGAAAGTAGGAGTAAGGAGAGAAAGTTTTCCCCTTGCACAACACTACCACTTACTCTCTTCAGATTCAAACATTTTAAGTGACATTGGGAACCATATTCAATTGGATTATAATTAGCCTGTCATTTAATCTAGCTCCAGTTGTTCCTCTAGATAAATCACTAAAAGTAAAATAATTATGAGAACTAAGCAACTGCTTTCAGTTATATTTGCTTATTTTCATAATTTTCCAAATAAAACTCAAATAAAGTGTTGGAAAGCATATTCCCAACAAACATTATCATAACTATGAAATGGAGACGAAAACACAGCTTTGCAATGGGAAAGTGCTAGTTACATGTTTATGGGACTGAAATTGAGCAGGATCATCGTAGAATTGTCACTTCACAGAATTTGATAAAGAAGCAAAAATTGCTAGCTGTCTGGCTATCGGCAATTTTCTTATTAATGAGAGAATTGAACTTAGTAAAGAATTGTGTTTAAGCTAGAAATAAATATATTCTCAGTATAAGAAACTTTTATAAATACTAGGTGTCTATTGTGTAGTTGACACACAATGTTATATGAGTTTCAGGTATACAACTTAGTGATTTGACAAGTTTATACATTCAGCTATGTTTGTCTTTAAGTATAGCTACCATCTGTCCTATTAGATCACTATTGCAATATCATTGATTCCATTTCTGATGCTGTGCCTTTTATTCCCATGACTTATTTATTCATTCCATAACTGGAAGCCTGTATCCCACTCCCCTTCATCCAATTTGCCCAGCTATTCCCCTCCCCTCTGGCAACCATCAGTTCCCTATATTTATAGGTCTCATTTTGCTTTTTGTTAGTTTCTTTTTTTTAAGTCCACAATACACACAAGAAATGGAGTGATTAATTTCTATTCTGTCTAGATAATATCGACACCTGTTTAATGGCACATCTAGAGCATATATGTCTAAAAAGTGTTTTATTTTGCTATTGCACTAAATCTCATTAGTTTTCATTTAATTTCACAATCCAGTTATCCAACTGATTTTACTATTTATTTTTAATACCATGATTCTAACAAAAGCCCAAAATCATTTATCGGAGCTAATATATATTAGTATTTAGATTTAAAAACTTAAGTCCAATGACCAAATTACTTATTCTAAAGATGCTTTTTGGACTTACTGAGATAATGAAGGGAACCGCATTAATTATTTCCAAGATGAAGGGTATTCGTAAAATCTGTTCCCAGATGTTTCCCTTCCAAGAAAGAATAAATAAAAATGAAAGTCAATTATACTGAATTCCATTAAAGGAGGAAAAAGGCAGCACTCAGAATTTCTCTAGCAAGGATGCTTACATTAACAGAATACCAACTCATTTTACAAAAATATAGCAATGACTTTTAAAGAGTATTTTTATAAGTGTAACTGTACTCTCTCAATTTTGAGGTAAGTTTAAGAAGTAAAGCAAACACTTTTAGTAATTCTTGAATATTGTGTACAACACATTTTGATCATAGAATATTTCATGGAAGAAAGGTTACTAGTAAAAATACTACAAATATTAAGAAACCTACAGAATCAGTAAAAAAATGTTTCAATCTTAATGTTTTTATTATATGAATTACATTCAAAAACTGTAAAGCATATTAAATAGTTTATAAACACATACACTTGTTAATGTTTGTTGGTATTAACAATGGTTTTATATTAATAAAACTTAAGGACTTTTACAATCACCTAGATTCTAATCTCCTGACCCATATAGTACAGTAATGTTAATCAAAACTGGCAACATAATTTGTGGGGTCTAGTGCACAATGAAAATTCAGGGTCTTTTATTAACACTTTATTAATAATTTCTAGAAGGTGACATAGAATAATAAAATAAGAGCAGGCCCTTCTAAATGTATAGCACTGTGCAAATGCACATATTACACACCCACAAACTTGACTCTGATATAAACAGGTTAATCACTGACTCTTTCTCAAATGGTGTCCAGTGAAAAAGAACTTTGGGGGCGTCTGGGTGGCTCAGTTGGTTAAGCATCTGACTTAGGCTCAGGTCATGATCTCGCAGTTTGGGAGTTCGAGCCCTGCGTCGGGCTCTGTGCTGACAGCTCAGAGTCTGGAGTCTGCTTCAGATTCTGTGTCTCCCCTTTTCTCTGCCCCTGCCCTGCTCATTATCTGTCTCTCTCTGTCTCTCAATAATAAACAAATATGTTTTAAAATTTTTTTAAAGAAAAAAGAACTCTTAACTTTCTAAAGCAGTTTATTTCTTTGAAGAGATCTCTATATTAAAAACACAATTGGAAATCTGGGTCCCTGTAATTTTCAATTATTTTATAACACTGGCTTCAAAAGGGAGAGTCTTTCTTAATTATCCTTGAGGTCCCAAAGGCTTAAACAACAGTGATATAAAATACTTCTACATCACAATGTAAGGTTCTAGTTTGGCTAATGCCCATGTCCTCCAATATTAGGTACTAAGTTTTACTGTTTCTCATTCATTACCAACTCCAGGCTATATAAAAAGTGGTAGAGGAAGCAGGTGGAAGAAATGGGAGCCATGAGAAGCCCTCCATACAGAGAGGTTAGTGGTGCTAGGGAGCTTCTCTCATTACTTCAAGCTAAGTGAGAAGGGCTCAAGAGAGGTACTTAAAGAGCTTGACTCACACATAGAGATTATATTTGGCTAATGCCTGAAACATCTAAATATGAAGAGAGAACAGTGCAACAAGAACGAGGGCTGAAATGAGAGCAAGTCACAATTATGCCAATTCTAAAACAAAAGTACTTGTTTTCTGGGAACCAGACATGGACCCTAAGGAATAAAGCCTATGGCTATTTTAAAGGAGTTTACATTCAGGAAGGCTGTGTACTTGAATGGGAAGCAAGACCTCAACAGATGGCGATCTCAGGAGTTTAGTCCAGCCAGAGGCACTAAGGCATCCAAGGCAGCCAAAGGCCTAAGGAAGACCACAAAAACCCTACTTTTTTTTTCTGCCATGCAGGACAACCCAAAATCAGACTATACTTGTGCCAGTCAGGCACCTTCATCCCAGAGGCTGACTTTGCCCACTTCCTGTGCCTCCTCAGTCCTGGAGAACCAGAATCAGCAGCATCAAATAGGAGAGGAAGTGAAAACAGCAGACAACCTCTACAATGATTCCCTGTCCCATGCAGGTCTGAGCCAAGGATTAGATGAAGCCTTAACATGGATGATAATTTTAATGTTTATATATATTGACCATAACTTCTTAAATACTAAAACTGAAATTTGCCTTGTGATTGAAGAGACTGGAAAACTCTGAGACTTGTCCGAGATATCATCTGATCTGCATGGATCAGGTGAATGGGTGGATTTCAAAAAGTGTAGGAAGACTAGAGCTCTTCCCTACTTTCAATGAGTCAGACACGTTTAATAAACCAGTTATAACTGATTTTAATTATGTCAAGATTGTTTATGTGTATATGTTTGTGTGCAGGTTAATATCACCATTTCACTCATCAGTCTTTTCATGGCTCAGTTTCCAGAATGCTGAACATTTGGTTTATTGTGTCCTTGGTGTATTTTTACTGCTGATTATGTATCTCTCTTCAGTGTCAATGACTGTTCACAGGGAAAGTGAATGATGTGATCAACAAAAGGAAGTTACCACTGGTGATATGGAAAGTTATGTCTATTAAGGCACAGCAAGATTATATAAGTTCTTGTATCTGTGAGAGATTCTTTGGAAAAACCTAGTTCATAGTAAACAAAAATCTTTTTCTTTTAAAGAGTCATTACTTTTTTTTTTAATGTTTATTTAGGAGAGAGAGAGCAAGCATGCTCACACATTAGTGGGAGAGGAGCAGATAGAGAGGGAGACTAAGGACCCAGAGGAAGCTCCACGTGGACAGCAGAGAACCCCACATAGGGCTCGAACTCAGAAACTGTGAGATCATGACCTGAGCCGAAGTCAGGTGCTTAACCCAATGAGCCACCCAAGTGCCCCAGCAAAAACCTTTTCTATCTCTGATGGCTTGCTTCATTTCCATTTGTAATACTTCAGTTTTATTTTATGATTTTTTCTCAATTAAAAAAGTCTCATAACTGGTGCTTGACTTAAGTTAATTTCCAATTTATCTTCTATATTGAAGCCAAAAGACTCATTCTAAAATGTCATTGCCAAGACAATAACAACCAAACTATCCTTATATTATATGAAAGTTCATAATCTGGACTCTGGTTAGTAGTCTGGTTTGAGCCTACTATACTCTTATTTCCATGTTGAATTTAGCCACAGATTCATCCACACTGAATTTTAGGCGATTCTCTGAACATGGTAGACTATGTCATAGTTTTATAACTTTGCTCATACTTCTCCCTCTGCTTGGAATGCCCTACTCTCCATGCCATTACCTCTACTCTCCTGACAAAGCTTTGTAACATTTTAAAGAACTACTTGTTTTTATGCCCATTAGGGCTCAACAAGTAAGTTAATGAAGAAGTTAAACTCCCAAATATTTTACACATGCTCTTCCCCCTCTTGATATAATTGTGTAATTTTTTTTCTAGTTTATTTACTTTTTAGAGAGAGGGAGAGAAACAGAGAGCTAGCACTGAGACTGTATCCACTAGCGAGTGGGTTGAACAGAGAGAGAGCTCTGTGCTGGGCTTTATGCTGGCAGAAAAATGTGGGACTGTGGGACTCACACTCATAAACCATGAGATCTTAACCTGACCCATAGTCAAACACTTAATTGTCTGAGCCTCCCAGGCGCCCCTGTGTTATTGTTTTTAACTTAAGTATTTCTTTTTCTTTCTATTAGATCCAAATGGAAACACTTGAAAGGATTTTATTGTTCTAAGCCTACCTGAATATAGTTATACATTAGTTGTTTAACTTGTAAACCACAGAGTTCCAATGGAAAATTTCTGCAGGAAAATATTTTAAGAGTACTTGGTTATGTAACTATCTCAGGTACTTTCATCTATGTTTCAACTCCAACTTCTTTTCTTTTTTTTTTTTTTTTAAGTTTATTTATTTTTGAGAGAGAGACAGAAACAGAGTGTAAGTGGGGGAAGGGCAGAGAGTGAGGGAGACAGAATCGGAAGCAGGCTCCAGGCTCTGAGCTGTCAGCACAGAACCCAACACTGGGCTCCAACTCACAAACTGTGAGATCATGACATGAGACAAAGTCGGATGCTTAACCGACTGAGCCACCGAGGCGCCCCTCAACTTCAACTTATTTTCAATAATAAACCAATCATTTTTAATGCTGTATCTCTAGCCCGGATCAATACTGTATATCTGAGATTCTGTTTCACCTCCATTACTTAATCCACTGCTTCATACAAAAGCCTCAATAGTACCTTGTGTGTAATATGTCTTGAAGTAAAATTTATGATTTTTGCCTTGATTGATCCCCCAGTAACACAAACCAAAAATCCTGGAATAACTACTAACATCTTCCTTCCCCCAACTACCTAAATAACTGAGTTTGCCTACTTCTTATAACTCATTCCCTCTCTTTGACCTGGTAGAGGCTCTTGGTAGGTCTCCTTCCCTTCACTCTTGCCCCATTCTGATTCACCTACCAATTTACCTGGATTATTTTTCTAAAGGCACATCTAAAGTGCCATTCCACTGAATGGCTAATTTCATGATCTAAAATTATACATTGAGGCAATAACCTCATTGCTAAAAATAAATGAATGTCTTTTTATTGTATTCACTAGATTTAATTCTAAAATCTCAGGTTTTCTCCTAACCTGAAAGATATATGAATAAATATCTCCCTTAAAATTAACTAATCAAAAATAAATATAGAAAGTATTCCTAAGTTTCATTGAGTGTTAGGGAATCTAACTATGTGCCTGCATTATAAAAATCCACATGATAAAAACAATTATTGTGAAAATATATGTACTCATAGAATGACATTATGTAGAGACGCATAAAATAAAATCTAAAATGCCCTTCAAAATTATGTTAAATACTTATTTCAATTAATCTTATTTTCACAAAGGAGGTGACAGGCATGTCTTCTTCCAAAAGATAAATTATTTTTTTAATTTTAATTTTAAATTTTTTAATGTTTATTTATTTTTGTGAGAGAGACAGACAGAGCACAAGTCGGGGCAGAGCAGAGAGAAAGGGAGACAGAATCCGAAGCAGGCTCCAGGTTCCAAGCTACCAGACAGAGCCCAACGCAGGGTTTGAACTCACGAACTGTGAGATCATGACCTAGGCCAAAGTCAGAAATCCCAAACGACTGAGCCACCAGCCACTCCTAATTTTATTTTTTTAAATTAGGTTCTATGGCCAATGTGGGGCTTCAACTCACAACCCTGAGATTAAGAGTTGTACACTTTACCAACTGAGCCAGCCAGGCAACACCCCCCACCCTGCAACAAACAGTAACTTCTTAAAAAAAGAAAAGAGAAATTTCTTAGGTAGCTTTCTTTATTTGTTCTATGCATATAAAGCTGTGTTTCTTTTATTGATAGAATTCAGTAAAATATAAATAAACATTAATCGAACCATTCTACAATATTTGGTATGGACATCACTTTCCTTAATCAATAAAAATGCAGGAAAATGAGTAATTTTCTAAAATTTATCAGGCTTTTATTCTTACCATAAAGGAAAATGGAAGTTTGTAAACTATTTCTAGGTACCTCCAAAAGGCACTTAAAAATTATAAGATGTATAATAATTAAATTGTTAGTCCAGGGTATATACCAAGAGACTTTTTAAAAACACTTTCTTCAATATTAAAAATAAATACCTATATTTAAAATACATAACTAAAAGGGCTGTTATCTTCGCTCGATGAATTTAAAATAGTGTAGTAATCTTATGGTAGCCTTATTTTGTATTTCTAATAAACTGAACAATATTCAGATTTACCATCTCCATGGTATCCTAAGCAGAATCAACAGTATCTAGGAGTCCTTTCCTTTATCAAATCCTTTGTTCCTTGATAAAAAGAAGTCCATTGTGAGATTTGACAATCTCAAAACTGTTGCTTTTTATCAAGTGATTATAGAAAAAAGAACTGTAGATGTAAAATAAGCCTTCTAGGTATGTTGGATTTTTGTTTCCAGAATTTTAGAAATTATAGTAGAGTTTGTTTTCCTTTCCTTATGATTTAATGCATGTGTATGCATAAATAGAGTTCTATTTTGAAAGCAGTTGATAAAGACATAGAGGGTATTTATGGTAACAGAAGAAAAAGAACTTTACTGCTGGGCGATCCTGGAGCTGTTCTGCCAAGTAGCTATCAGCATGAATGGAATGATGTTTAACCACAGACCTGCACTGTTGTAGGATAGAGGACAAAATTAGGTGATGTCAGGGACTTTTAAAATTATCCACTGACCTCAACATATACTTTAAAGGACTTTTGCTTATTTTGCCTTTGCTCATTATCTTTTTCAAAAACTGCAGGCTCCATAATAGTTTAAAGTATTTTAATTGTTAAGGATTAAGTCGTGCTTATTTTAGAATGCTTAATTTCAAGATTTATAAAGTGCTTACAGAATACTATATTGTTTATTTTTAAATTTTGTATGTACACATGTGTATTATCTAAAAATATTCACATTAACTGCATATACAGAAGTAAACAAATTTAAGAAAAATAAATACTGATTTGCTATTAATAGGTATTTGAGAACATAATGTATCCCAGAACAATATTAGGAATATGTACCAGTCTAATGTAATATCTATTTCTGCATACCTGTGTATAATTTTTCTAAAAATCTAATTTGAGAAGAGGAGCTCATTTGAGATTCTACTATCCAAATTTGCCTTAGTTGTAGGCCATAAATAGTTACCAATGACTTAATTTATTCATTCCAAATATTTTATCCAACAGCCTGTTGGAGGGGTAATAAGAGTCTCAGTTTGACTGAACTTATGAGAGGAAAAAGAAGGTAGTGAATAGCAACCTATCCTTCCAATTTCACATAACTCTTTTTATCCTTTGTTTCCTTTGAAATACACAAAATTCAACTACCACTCACCTCTCCACCATCTAAGCCATTAGTATTTATGAAGGTCAGAAGGGAAATATTATATATCATCTAGCTCTTATAATGCCACTAGGTCTCATAATGCTTTGCTCTCATTTTATAAATGGCAGAAATTAATTAATTACAAGTGTCAACATCAAATGAATACAATGGAAAATTATCTTGAATCTGTGTTTTTTAAATGACTTTTTAAATTAGGGCTAAGAGTTTCAGTAAGCACCAAAGTTAACTTCATATTACTGTTTGGCTAGAATTTAGAGCAAATACATTCACAAATGTAGATTAATATTTTAGCCAGTTATGTATTTATACACATTCTAGAACTAGTGGAAGAGGTTTAATTCATTTACCAAAAACACCCATGTGCCTAAATTTTTAGCATGTCATTTTTTGTATATTACATTCAACTTTCATCATGTACTTGAATATTGTTACTTCAAAGAAGAATCTTGAATATTAATTCACTTGATCTGTATTTTGTTCTTCTAGGTATACAAAATCCAGATTTGTCAATCAGTATATGTTTACAGAGCACCTATTTTGACAAAGAGATATATTTATAAGCGAATAAAACATCTTCAACATCTTAATATAAACAATTCATCATTGAGTGAGTAATTAGGTGATTTAAGGATGAGCGACTACCTATATGTAAGGTCTTTTAGCTTCCCTTCTCTAACATCAAAATATTCTTTCATGCATCATTTTCCATATTCTGTGCTCTCAGAAAAGAATGGAATGTATCCAAATGGAATGAATCAGTAGACCTCAGGTTCCTAATCCAGCTTATTCTTACTTTGTATAAAACTTGCTTTGTCTATTACTTTTTTCTGGTCGCCTCTACCTACTTTCTATAAATGATGCAGATTTTTTCCATCATTGGCAATCTTCTATGCCTCATTTGACCACTTTTAGTGAGCTCCTAACCCAGTCAATCAACATTCTTCACTTAACGCTTTTTACCTTCAATTGTACACTACTAAAATTTTTTCTTACAGGTGAATAGCAAATGATTTTCTAAACTGTAAATCCAATGACCTTTTCTCAAGCTTCTTACTAAACTTGTAATTCCAATGCTTTCAGACACTTTTCTTCCTTAGAATTTCTAACATCCGATTTTTTCTCACAAATACTAAATCAACCCATCTATATTTTTTGAAAAGCCCACATTCTTTTCTTTCTATACTTTCTAACTCACCAATCTCACCTCATTAGATATTAGCATTATTTTCTTTAGATGGACTTAAGGATAATTTTTTTAATAAAGCCACAGGAAAAGGTAAGTTTGTAAAGATTTCTTGCTCCAAGTTTAGGATTAAAAGGATTATCTTCAAATCCTTACGTCTTAAAAGTGAGAAAGCAGTTGATATGCTAGATACGAGTTCCCCCACAAATAACTTTTAGTAGTGCATTTGTTGATATAGTACATGTAGAAATGTGAACTGAAGGTTAGTGATGAGTATGACAGCCGTTCTGTCTTTCTGCCCTTCTTGTCTATGTCTCTGTCTTCCCTGATTACTCTGTTCTTCTTCCAACAACCACAATGTAAGCATCTCCATCCAATGAGTCTTGGCTTCTTCCTCGTTATTATCCCATACTTAATAAACTTGTATACTTCCTCCACTATCTCTGTGAAAATGACTTCCACATCTTAATTCTCTGTGTTCCAGATTCTCATTTTTAGTTGTCTGCATGCTCTGACTACCTATTTGTCCATAAGCATCTCAAATGCATTATTTCCAAAACTATTAAGATTATTCCATCTATCTTGACCCCACTCTGATTTCTTTCTTTCTTTTTTTTTTTTAATATTTTATTTATTTCTAAGAGAGAGAGAGAGAGACAGCGTGAGCAGGGGAGGGCCAGAGAGAGAGGGAGTCACAGACTATGAAACAGGCTCCAGGCTCCGAGCTGGCAGTCAGCACAGAGCCCGATGCGGGGCTCGAACCCACGAACTGCGAGATCATGACCTAAGCGAAAGTCGGACGCTCAACCGACTAAGCCAACCAGGCGCCCTGATTTCTTTCTTGATATAATTTTCTTAGTTTTACTGCCATGTTCCAAGTCATTTGAATTTAGAAAATATTAGTGATATGTGACTTTACCTTTTCCTCCACTTTTTCAACCAAACAGATGATGATTTCTTTAGTTTCTACCTTTATATTTCATCTTACATCAACTCTGTCTATTTCTTTCACCCAGCTAAAACCTCACTCCCAGTTTTCCTTTCTGGAGTTGTGTCTTAATTGAGCACATGGCCTTAGTGTGATGTCTCTCTGACCTGTGTTGCACAGATGTTCTGAACTAATACTCCTAAAACTTAATTACAATAATAGAACTCTCATGCTCAACATCCTTCATCAAATTCCCATTATATGTTGCCATACAAGGCCCTCACAATATTGTGCCAAATTTTCCCAACCAGTATTTTCCCAAATGCCCCAAAATTCTTCCCAAACTTAAATATTCATTCTTCTTCCAATTTTATATGCACATTACTTCTTTTATACCTTTGTTAATTCTATAAATCCTTAGTGTCTTGCCTCTCCATCTTTCCTTATTGAACTCATTGACTCACGGACTTTGCTTAAATCAGTCAAGTATTTTCACCCTATGATATGACATCTCTATACCACCATAAGGACTTTATTTGCACCTCACTGAAAGTACCTCATATGCTGTTTTGTATTATTATTGTCTGCATAATTTTCTCCTACCTATCCCCCTTTCTGGATGGAAAGTCACTGAGAGAAGAACAATGAACAGTATAGAGCTCTTCATCAAATAATATTTGTTAAATTGTTTTAAGCAAACACAGCTTCACCAAAAATAAAGAGAATTCATTAACATAATTCCTAACAGACATATTTTTGCTCCCTCAATATTTTATACAGATGAGGAAAAGAGGTTAAGAACAATTAAAAGCCAAACCATTCTATTTGCTTGCCTCATATGAGCACGTATATAATAGGTAATTAGCCCACAGGAATTAGTGAAATATTTTCAAGCCACCAAGGAGAACATTACTATATAACCATGGATTTTTATCACATACTACAGAGGCCCCAAATAATTAGAAAGGTTTAAGAAGAACTTGCTTTATTCTCAAGGTACAAATTATAAACAGAGGCATACTGGTAAATGCTAGTAATGTGTTCTATCAGCAGAAAATTTCTAATTAAAATAACTTACCTTATAGCTGAGATAACCAAGTAGTATTGTTTCAAATAGACTTATCAATGCCACTGAAACCTGGAAAATAAACATACTTTAATGAGAAAATGCAAAAGAATTAAAATATATATACTCATGATTATAGTACTTTACTTATAAATATTTGCATATATGCATATGCATTTGTATAATATACAGATATAGGCGTAAGGAGGCAGTATGTGGCGCTTTAACTTCCATATACACAGGAGAGGTTGCAGACTATCCCCAGCCACTATAAGCTTAGTATTACAATTTCTAATACTCCTCAGTAAATGCTTATTGTTTACTATCTCAAATATAAATGTGGAATTGGAAGGGTCAGACTAGCTGGAGCTTGGGTCATGATACATAAAGAATTGGTTTTTTTGTGTATGTTCCTAATATGCACAATCACACACAACTGCCCCAACCACAAACACCATCCTTTCCCAGCAACACTTCCACCACCTCTAGAACATCTACCAAAAATATTCCTTTCAGAAAAAGAAGGAATATAAGCTTTGAGTTGAATGATACTTTCTATCCTATCACCCACCTCAAGCAAAATGAAAGAGCAGCATCCTTGAACACTAAACAAAATAGTCTATGTCAACACTTCAAGGTACTTTCAGATTTTGTTTGAAAGAACTTCCCCTTTCACAGCTGGAAGAACATGTCCTACACCCTCCTAGACAAGTTTCCATCTTTTTCTACATTCGCTATTGTGTATACAATTTCCACTCCTGAACGACCAAAAAGCTATGACTGCACAACAGGAAAAGTAACTAAAAAGGATATCCAAATGATTTTGTATTAAGTACTCTTAACACTTTGGGGTAGATGAATAGAAGAAATTAAGCAAGCATAAACCAGAAATGACTCAGAGAACAATTATGTTTGTTTACAGACTTTTGAGATTTCAGACAATCTGCATAACAAAGGCAGATACGCTGGAGTTTTAAATTTTAACTCCTGTTGGAATGAAAGCTTTGATTTAAGTGAATATCAAAACAAAAAGATAACAAAAAAGCATATGAACGCATGGCAATATAAGTAAATTATGTTCAGAAATACGTATGGTAGTCCAGCATTGTTCTGATGTTAAATGCACATCTCTAGATTTTTCATGCTAGTCCTTTAAATCATAATCATCCATGCTTTTTTCCTATAGGTAGTGCTAGAAGATCCCTACAACACTTGTGGCATGACTACTCAAAATCCTATTGTAAAATAAGCATTATCAATACAGTAAAATATCACTATTTGATAAAAGCAATTTGAATAGATCAAAATGTATTTCAAGGCCATATATGACTACTCTGAAAAATATTAACTTACTTTAAATATACATCTCACTGAAGGATAATACAGGAATCAAGCTAGAGATTAGTAGACTGAATTTTTAGTAAACACTTAAATATTTGAAAGAGTATTTGTAATTAATGACATTGCAACACAAATCAGTATAAAAAAACCATAAAATACAACTTGACTTCAAAAAGTATGAAATATCTAGACACAGTAAAAATGTGATTTCATAGTTATGATCACAACGCATACACAACTAAAATAATTCATCATAAACTTTAAAATGTACAGACTTTACAACCCTCATGACTTTAAAGACAAACTGAACATTTGATTTTAACATATTTTAAAGGATGTTTATAAACAGGGAGCTTTAGAGTTTTTCTATTACTGCCAGACTTAACTGTCTTCCAGTCTGTAATTTTTTACCTTTTTATCTATTCTTTGGATAACTTTCACATTTGAAAAATAATAGAAAATAAAAAGTATCTGTAGGAGAGACAGGAGTAGAGGAGATGGGAACTTGTAAAAAGTTTGCTGGGCATAAAATTCAATAGAACAAGGAACAAAGAAGAGATACAGACAACTCTAGGGAGCAGCTCAGCAACATAATTCAGACATGCTGTTCCCTCTCATATTTTCTGACTCTTTCTTCAGGATGCCTTTTATAGCAGAACATACTTTTTGTTTTATTTACAAAATTATCTATTTAGACACCAAGCTCTTGCTATTGGTAATATGAGCCATTCATTCATTTGTTTATTCATTTAATAATTATTTATTGAGATTCTGTCATATTCCAGACACTATGGAAATAAAGTAGAAGAGCAAACATGGTTATGGGATTTTAATTAGTTTTTCAAGGATTATATAAGACGAATACCTAAAGTAGTTTGGGGAACTTGTGGTGTTTTAACACGCTCCTTTACTCTGGTTTTCTCCAAACCTTCAAAAGCTTTATAAAGTCAAATCCTGATCAGAAGGGAATTCTCAAAAGGTAGAATGCAGGACTCAGGGAAACAAAGATAGAAATAAAATCATTTGTCTAAGATGTGCATCAAGATTAAGTAAGCAATAAAGCAAATTCATTTCTATTATCAACAGTTTTCTTTCCAATAGTATTTCTCTGTAAAATATGATTAAATCCAGAAATATAGGAATAAAACAAAATTGTACATAACCTGTAAGCCCCATAAAGGTAGACTTCTGTTCACCCAAAAGATATGAGACCTATAAAAAAAAAGATGAGATATTAATTTTTAAAAACATGAAAAATGCACTCTTTTTAAATTTTCAATTGAAGTTGGAGATATTTAAATAATGTTTCATTAAAAGACAATAAAATATCAAAATTAAAATTAGAAAAACTTTATATTGTTTCAGTTTTCATTTTGATAATATTCACTTCTCTTCCAGGAACAGAAAGTAGCTTATTCCTTATAAAGCATTTCTAATTTCATTTTCATTCTCATGTTAATATGAAAGAAAAGATAATGTCCTCTTATTTAAAGAGTGATTATGGCAAGGTAGAAAAACCTCAAACCCTTTATTAGACAAATCTCCATTGAAAAGTCACTTAAGGGTTTGCCATAAACTCTAAGATTTTGTTATTTTAACACCATTAATATTTTTACAATACAAAGTCAACAGTATCAGTAATCAGAATTAAGTAACTCATAGAACACAGTAGTATTTCAGATTTGGATTTGTATAAAATTTTAAAAAATCTGTGGCGAGTTTAGCATAAAACCTTAGGCAGGACAAAGAGCAACTATCCTTAAATATCCCCTAAAAATCATATAATCCCTGATGCTAGAAATTTTAAAACACCATGCACTTCTAATGTCCCATTCATTATAATTTTTTAAGTAGGCTTCAAGCACTGCATGCAGTCGAACTCAATGACCCTGAGCTTAGGGACCCTGACTCCAAGAATCACATGCTGTATCAACTGAGCCAGCCAGGTGCCCCAACTAGTTATAATTTTTAACAATTTATACCCTACTATTGCCTACATTTTTTGTAGACAGCTGATTCAAATCAAAGTCACTCACAGCAATATAATCTGCTCATGAAAAGGTGAGAAGGGTTATATTATGCTGCCCAAAAAAATGCAAATAAAAAAAAAGAAACTATACAAAACAGAACAAAGTCTATTCACTGTTTACAGTTATGAAGTATTAGAGGAGTCCCATAAAATATTAAGGCTATTTTTAAATCTTTAAGGTATTTCCTTTTGGTAATATGTAGAGAGCAATAAACTCTCTAAAATTCTAGTTTTAAAAAAAAATTATAAACTTTAAAATACCATTCAAAGAACTTATCTATCTTATTAAAGTAGAGTATTCTGTTATTTGAGAATGTCACATCTACCTGGAAAACTGGTATCTTCAGTTGCTCCACACAAAACCTGTGACCTTTCACTCAAAAACCGGTCCTCTCTATTTTTACCTCTCAGCAAATGGCACCAAATTCCATTGTGTTTGGTTACCCAACAACTTAAGCATCATTTAGATTCTCTCCTCTCTTATATTTGCAAATACTTAATACACAAGTCATCAAAACTTTCAATTCTTTCCACCAAATATCTGTAGAATACATCTACCTTTCTTCATCTCAACTACCACAATCATCTCAATCTAAAATACCACTTTCTGCAATTGGGACTCTTGCAAAAGCCTACCAGCTAGGAACCTACACTTCTTTTTGCCTTCTACTTTTTCCCTCTAAGTTACTACTAAACAGATTCTTGCTAAATGAATTTTAGGTCACATCACCCCACTATGTATTGGCACTACACATTTGTTAAGATAAAGACCATGGGGCGCCTGGGTGGCTTAGTCGGTTAAGCGTCCGACTTTCACTTGGGTCATGATCTCGCGGTTCGTGGGTTCAAGCCCCGCGTAGGGCTCTGTGCTGACTGACAGCTCAGAGCCTGGAGCCTGTTTCAGCCTGTGACTCCCTCTCTCTCTGACCCTCCCCTGCTCACGCTGTCTCTCACTCTCTCCTAAAAATAAATAAAACATTAAAAAAAAAATTAAAAAAAAAAAAAAAAAGATAAAGACCAAAACTCTAAAATGGCATTCTTTTTTTAAAAAAAATATTTTATTTATTCTTGAAAGAGACAGAGCATGAACAAAGGAGAGGCAGAGCTAGAGAGGGACACAGGATCAGAAGCAGCCTCCAGGCTCTGAGCTGTCAGCACAGAGGTGGACTTGGGGCTCAAACTCACAAGCTGTGAGATCATGACCTGAGCCGAAGTCAGATGCTCAACCAATTGAGCCACCCAGGTGCCCCTAAAATAGCATTCTTAAACTTACTCAACTGTGACATGACCACACCCTTTTTTACATGAGCTCTACCCTTATCCTAGCTCTCAGTTCAACACTCTCAGGGAAATCTTACGTGAGGCTGTCACTTGATCAATGTAGTCAACTAATCTCTTTGGCAATGTCACTCACCACATTTCTCCTGCTATTTATGTTCATTATAACTTACATTTATTTGCAGATGTATTTCTTTAATAATTATCTATTCATTAAACTGCAAGTTTCCCTAAGATGAAACAGTATGTCTATTTTACTCACCATTACAGTCCCAGTGTCTGTATGAGTACATGCCTATAGTAAGCTGGGCATTCAGTATAAACAAACTGATGGTACCATAAAAGCAAAAATATGGCTGATGAGTTCACAACACTGTCCTTTCCAAAACACATCTTTTATATCTTCAGTGACAAGATATGTAAGACCGAAGAGGGATATGGACACAGTTTTCATAGATGAAAACTACGTGCCACAAAACCAACTAAAATTAAGTAAATAGCAATCCCTGGAAAAGTATAAAGTAAATTGTGAATCAGAAGTTTGAAAGCATTTTCAAAGATAAATTAATACTTACTATGCATTTACTGAAAACTAGTTATCAAACAAATAGCATTTCCTTTGGTCCAAGATGTTGCTTTGATAGGTCCTGAAATGTCATAGAGCATTTAAATTTAAATAAGACTCTGAAGAAAAGCCTTTCCTTAGACAAGACTGGGTCATGTAGAGTAGGTTTCATAATCTTTAAAAGAACATTTCTACAAAACTCTAACATATAAATTGCAGTGTGAAGTGAGATCTCCAGTGGAGATCATCTTTTCCACCAATTTACTTAGTGCTAAATTGTTAAATACAAAGAAGTACAAGGCATAAATGATAGTAAAAACTAGTGCCCAAACTCTTTTTCATAACGTGAGTTTATCGTAAAAAAAGAATGTAGGAGCTAATTTGCACATTTCTAGATCACCTCCAGAACCAAGAAGTGAAAGTGAACCTGGCAATCAGACCATAATTCCAAATGCAGATTTAATCCCACAGACAATAAAGTACTAGGAGGAAAGAATACCTGTACAGGAATGTTTATTATAGCATTATTTGTAGTAGGAAAGGAGCTGGAAGAGAATTAAAGTGGCCTCATCATCAACAATAGCAAAAATAACATGAATAAGAAAAAAGTCATTGAAAAAAGCGATGTATATGAAATTGTCCTAACTATATCAGTATGAGCATGTTACATGTATATGTGTTCACACGGAAAGAAGTTAGAAAAGATTGCTCATCAAAATACTGAAAGTACTTATTTCTAGGTGTTGATAAGTGAGGTAATTTTTACTTCCTTTCCTTGCCATAAGTATTCATATAGTAATAATCATGAACCAACTATAAAATCATAAAAAATAAAATAAATTTCACTTTCTTAATTATAAAAAATAAAAAATAAAACAAGAGTAATCATAAAAACAAAATTTATATAATTCAGTTGTTCAGATTAAACTAAGTTTATAGATAAAATCCATGTTTGAAGCATCATTGTGAAAACTGGAAGAACCATACCCACCCAATGGAAGTTACAGCAACAGTTAAACATAGAAAGTTAATGACCTGTAGTCTCAGCCACTTTTCACAGCATGCTTATTTATGGCTTCTCCAAAAGGTAAGAAAATAGCTGCTAAAAATGTCTGATAAGCTTTGGCAGCTGAGGCAGAAGTCCAGGGCTGGGTTAACCAGAAGAATAAAGCATTTGTTAAACACATGAGAGTAATAGGGTCAATATGTGGGCCATAATTTATATGAAAGAACCCTGTGACTCACAAACTTGAGATGAACGCAGATTGTTAGCTCTCCAAAACAATGAATACAAGCCTGTGTTATAGTAACAAAGTATAATACCCTAAACCAGGGTGGAAATGATAAAATTCTCCTAATCATAACAAATACTGAGAACTGAGTACTAGGTATGATACTAGGCTCACATCTTAACAACTTAAAAAATTAAGTGTGTCTGAAACCAAGGAGACTAGGATACTGATGTATAGTAGAGTTCTGACCACATATTAGGGAGATTTTTCAGTAACTGATTCCTTTCAAAAATCTAGATATATTCATGCCAGGCTAGACAGCCTATCGTCAGGGTGTTACAGGGAGGACTAAATACCAACTTTTTAAGAGACTGGACTTTTAAGTCTTTCCATTACCTACGCACTGCCTTAGGCTTTCTATCAACATTCTTCTCCCCTCTCCAAGATAGAGTTGAGTGCAAAAAGCCACTCTTGACCCAAAGGCTACATTTCTCAGTCTTTGAGTGAGAGTATGGTGATATGACTGATTCCCACCTGAGACCTGAGAATAACATACAAGTAAAAGTGATGCTTGTCATTTGTTCGACAATAATTTCAGGAAGTGTATATATACCTTCTCCATGCTCTTTTTATCTTTCTGAAAGCTGGAGAGGATTCTAAAGTCCCAAAATATAGACACAAAATAAAAGTGGCCTGCATACATAATAATGCATTTACATGTTATAGAGTTTGTGCGTGTGTGTATGTGTTAATCACTGTAGAAAAGATCTACACTAAGAACACCAGCATTAGACTCCAATAAACAAAAAAAATTCTTTGAATTTTTTTATATTATATGTTGGAGAACTTGGTGCTACTTCTATCTCTACTGTAACTAATATACATGACAGAAGAAAAGGTCTACATTCTTTCCTATTGGTTATCAAAATTTTATTTCTCCTTTTAGTAACTGTTAACCTAAAAAAATAATCTTTAAAATGTGAATATCACTTAAACACATTTGTTGCTCTATTAGGCACTGATTTTCTTTTCTTTTTTTTTTTTTTAAATATTTTTTTATTTATTTCTAGGAGAGAGAGAGACTGCATGAGCAGGGGAGGGTCAGAGAGAGAGGGAGACACAGACTCCGAAACAGGCTCCAGGCTCTGAGCTGGCAGTCAGCACAGAGCCCGACGCGGGGCGAACCCACGAACCGCGAGATCATGACCTAAGCGAAAGTCGGACGCTCAACCGACTAAGCCACCCAGGCGCCCCTATTAGGCACTGATTTTCAATGTAAATCCAAATACTATAAAGTATAAGCACATTCATGTACTTCTTACCTCTGTCTCTATCCCTTGATATTAAAAACTAATAATCACTTCCACAATTTTTAAAATGGATGAGGATGCATTCATTTTGACACACAATGTAGAACTGTAAACACCAGCAGGCAAAGAGTCAATAATGGCTCATGAATGAAATTCATAAACAACATGCTGGAGGTGTGTTTCCTTTGCTAATGCTGATAAATCATTTGCTACAAACTGTGTGGACATCACAGTTTTTCACTTGCACAATTTCATACATTAACAATAACATTTTTTCATATCCTCAGTTGTCCATACTTGCAACATTTTCATATCAATTTTCACTCTTGAGGGACTTAAAAATAAAGCAAAGCCGCACAAAATATCCACAGCTTTATTATGTCAGAAGCTCTAATTAAATAAATCTCTTTGCTGAATTAGTCTCATTATTTTAAAATAGAGCCTGTGCCCATAAAGGCCACTTCTGTTTTTCATTAACCAATACTGCATTGACAATGGGAACTGAACAGAACATTGTATTCAAAATGGAGCCATAAGTTATGTTGTTATGTTTTTTAATTGCAGTAATCTGGTTTTTCAAATGTATATCCTCTATAATTATGGCTAAATATTCTCAGTAATATGACATAGAAATTAATTGTAGGAAACTTTGTTCCCCTTAATGTTTTTCAAATAATATAATTTTACTCCACCATCATCCCCCAGCGCCCTTTCACCCGTAGAGAGATTCTATCATGCCTTATTTTATGATTTTCAGATCACTCTAACGTACGTTTTAATTATAAATCACCAAGTTTTAAGAACTATTGTGGTGTGCATTTGTAAGGAAGTATAGTGTGAACCATTTTTAATAATACATAGACAGGAAAATGCAATAAATGTTAATACACACTGCCATCTCTAGCCAGTGGTCCTTAATCATCTTGATTGCACAACACTATCAATAAAACTTTTGAACATAATTCCATTAATTCAACAACATTCCTTGACCCACAAAGTCTTACACTAAGTATGAGAGCTACAGAGACAAATAGAACATGGTCCTTGCCCTTGGTAAGCGTATAAAGAGAACAAAGAAGTAAATAGTAAAATCAAGGGCAGTGTGTTAAGTGTTGGGACAGAAGTGGGAGGGGGGTTTATCAGGGAGGCTCAGAGAATCCCTAGAAGCTACTCCTAACCCAGAGTAAAACTGGGCTATAGATCGGGATGTCAGATAAGAATTTCAGATAAAGTATCATCCAAGAAATTGCTACCCTGAAGGTCTAGAAGTCCTGAAGCAAGTTAAAAAAGAGTAGGTAGGTAGTGATATAGGAAACAAAGGCAGAAGGAAATGGCAAATTAAATTCCTTAAAACCTGCAGCCCATTGACAAATACTTGAGGCTGGCAGAGCAATGTTTCTCCAGAAACCCCCTACTGTCTTATCGCTAATGCTTTGCTAGAGGGAAAAACAACCTCAGCTTTACCATAGCTAGCTCTCCCGTATCCTGTGAGTCTTCTTTAGCATATGAAAATCTCATTAGAAACTTCCCCTGTACATTCCCTCTCCCAACTCCAGAGTATATAACCAGTCTGTACTCATGGTCACGGGCCACTCTTTCTGCCCATTCTCCTGTCCCATGCTGTTAATAAAATCACCTTTTTGCACCTCAGCTCCGGACCCCACTATCACCTCAAAACCTCACCAGGTAGTGAGACACAGGAATGGAAAACAGAGGTTCAAGAAGACAAAGCAGAGTATGCAAAGTCTCCGAGACAAAGGAGAAAACAGTATGTGTAAGTGGCTTCAGGTAGGTGAGCTTGGCTGGTTAGGGGGTGAGGTGAGGTGAGGTAAGCAAAGGTCAGGTTATAAAAGACCTTCATTTATCCAGTTATTCACTCACTCATTAATAAATAACTACTGGTCGTCTGGGTGGCTCAGTTGGTTAAGCATCTGACTCTTAATTACAAGTCTCATGGTTACTGAGTTTGAGCCTCGCATCTGGCTCTGTACTGATAGTGCTCCTCTCTCTCGGCCCCTCCCCTGCTTACGCGTGCTATCTTTCTCCCTCTCCATGTCTATCTCTCAAGAGTAAATAAATAAATTTTAAAAAAGAAATAGCTACTAAGAGTTGAATTTCTGCCAGATTCTGAGGATTCAAACAATAATCAATGCCTCATGGAAGAACTATTGCAATCCACATGAAATACACATGAAACAAAACAAGTATGTATAATATATGAAAGATATAAAGGCAGTGGAAAAAAGTTAAAAGGGAAAAGAAAAAAAAAGCACTTGAGGGAGTCTTATGAGGAGAATACAATTTTAAACAGGATATTTAGGTAAAGCTTCCCTGAAAATACAATTTTGAGTAAAGATCTGAGGAAGTGTGCCTTATGTTATCTGATGGAAGAGAATTCCAGACAGAGGGAACAGCAGGTATGAAGGCCTGAGCCAGCTTTAAGGCTGGTATGATCCAGAAACAGAGAAGAGGCCAATGTGACTGGAACAAAATGGGTGGGGGAAAAGGAGAAGGAGATGAAGTTACAGAGAAGCCATGGGAGGCACCTCGGCATTGAGAGCACAGCCACGTCAAGATCCGACTTAGATTTTACAGAAACGCTGACTGCTATATTAAGAATAAACCAAAGGGGAGCGAAGGCGCAATTAGCAGGATTAATTCGGAGGTCTCCTGCAGTACTCAGGTGACAGAAGGTGGCCCGTGCCAGGGTGGCAGCGCTGAGAAATGATTCTATGCTGGATATATCTTGAAAGTAGAAATGACAGAATTTTCTAAGGGGTTTGCATATGCTGCAGAGTGTGAGACCAAAAGAGAAGTTAAGAATAACTCGAAAGCATTTGGCCTGAGCAACTGTCAGGTTGGAATTTGGTTCTGCTGAAACGTGGAAGGCTGACAGTGGAGCAGGGCTGGGGGAAGCTCGAACTGTCACCTGCTGAGATGGGGAAGAGCACACAAGAAGCCTTGGAACATGACAACTTCAAAATGCCTATTAAACACCCAAATAGAGAGGATGAATATGCAGTTTAAACTGAGGGGGGAGGAATTGGAAGCTGCTGGTCTCTATGGTCAATGACTTAATCAGGGAAGAAAGGCAGAAAAACATTAATGCTGAAGGCCTCAAATCAAAGGGGAAATATGAGAAAATTTCTGCTTCTCTGTATCTTAGGTGGGAATAATAAGATTGAGTGTATATCGAATGAAATAACATAAATAAAACAACTAGTCCAATGCCAGAAAAGAGCAAGAACTCCAAAATATACAACCTTTCACAAGCTGAAAAGTCCCTGAGGGTAGTGAATGTTATATCTTGACACACAGAAATATAAATGAATGCTAAGTATTCAATAGAGTGGGACAGCCATAATTATATTTCATTAAATAAAAATTGTATAAAGAATTATCACATAAATGGTTATATAAGAAAATTTCAGTTGTTAATCTTTAATCCTTTAATAAATACAGAATAATTTTCACTGTCTACACAAGCAGAGGAGTAATCGATTCATTTAAATGCACATTATATCCTCATTTTCTATTTTAATTTGCTCTTTTGTATTTCTCAACTTTCTTAAGGCAAACCTCCACATGAAAAATACAATTGTACATAAGTTGGCCATCAAATTTCTTTTCTGCTTTGAAAATTATTTTAAATTTAGTGGCTTGGACAGGAACTCAAGGTGGTGAGGAGTTCAAAATTATTCATGCTATTACACAGATAGTTCCCTTCCCTACTACTTCTAGTGAAGGAAAGAGCTTAAAAAGGGAAGTCTATAAATGAAAGAAATGCAATTTAATAAAAGCAACATGATAATGAATGGAAAAATAAGTTAACACAAGTCAGTAAGTCATTTAACTCAAATAAGATAAAGAGCTATACAAGCTAAATCTGAGACTTGGTGATGCATTCCCAGAACATGCTAGAGTGTTCCAAAAGTCACTAGACTTTTGTTGTTGTAGTTGTTGTTGTTGTTGTTGCTGTTGTTTTGGGGGTTTTTTGAGGATTTTTTTTTTTGGCTTTCTTTTAGATTCCACTTATAAGTGAAATCATACAGTATTTCCAGTTTTCTAACTTATTTTACTTAACATAATGCCCTCAAGGAATCTTTAAAAAGAAAAGGTAACACCTAGTATAACTGAAAATACTTATAAACCTGGCATACAAGAGTATACCTTTTTGGAGTATATGTAAACCAAGAACAGAAAAATATATGGGTCTTTAAAGAGACTAACTCCAGGGGCGCCTGGGTGGCTTAGTCGGTTGGTTGTCCGACTTTCGCTTAGGTCATGATCTCGCGGTTCGTGGGTTCGAGCCCCGCGTCGGGCACTGTGCTGACTGCCAGCTCAGAGCCTGGAGCCTGTTTCAGTCTGTGACTCCCTCTCTCTCTGACTCTCCCCTGCTCACACTGTCTCTCTCTCTCTCTCCTAGAAATAAATAAAAATATTAAAAAAATAAAATAAAATAAAATAGACTAACTCCATACTAAGCAATTAAACTGAAAAGCCAGATCAATTTAATTGAGACAAATACCTAAAACATCCTTAAGAAAATGAGTTCCATAGAACATCCTTCAAAATACAATTCAAAATAATCAAAAAAATATTGTAGTTCAAAGACATCTTACCATTCATTTCCTTGTGAAGGGTTTTCTAGTAGCACTCGGATTATGTATAATAAACAGCTTAGTAATTTGAGAGAAAAATTGAATAGACGAATTCTTAGACCTTTAAACAAACAACAAAAATTTAATTTTCATTTTAACTTAGTTCACAAGACTAAAAAATTGCCAACAATAACAACTTTAAGTAGAGCACTTAAATTGTATTTAAAAACTACAATACCATAATTGTCTAAAACTCTTAAATTTTAGGCATCTGAATTTTAATTAGCTAAATATTGAAATAAGTAGACTGACAGACTGTGTGCACTGCAAATGGCCACAAATATTATACCCAAGAATAAATCTAGGTTTGAGCATTGAGAAGCCACAAATATGACTGGTTCAGATATGCTTAGAAGTGTAAGCATTTTTTATATCCGTGAATTTTGGAATAAATTTTAGCTAGTTAGAAAATCTAGCTGCTTATAAATTCACCATATAAGTTATACAGCTTTTACCTTCAAGACACCTTGTAGATTTGATTGTGAAGGAATTATAATCATGTATATAATTATATATTATACATCCAGTAATTACATAATTATAGAAGAATCATAGTAGCATTTGCTGGAAAATACATAACACATTCACACACATTTTAGTTCGACCAGTTGAAACTTACTGTTTCCTTTAGGTTAAGTACCAAGGAAATCTTAGATATTTGGGGGGTATTAAGACTGTCATGTATGTACCTGTGAAACTGTGTAGGTCACAGCTACGCAGCCTGTAATACTTAGTGATGAAGAAGAGCAATTAACATTAAGCAAAATATGGTTAAAGTCTGATTAATAGAAGCATTACCTTTCCTGCAATTATCCGGTGGTATCTGATTCATACATTATGAATAAAATTTTGAGAAAGGTCTTCTTATAATTATTATTTAATAAAATCTGCAAATGAAATGTCATTTTTTTCTCTGCTATATGTGAGTGTACTTGAAGTAACATTTCTTAACAGTAAAAGGTTAATGCCTAGCAATTTTGTAATTTTCTTAGGCTTCCCTATTAAAATGGTAGGTATACTTTTTATGGGTTATATAGTCTTTTAAACTGTTAATGAAATTGCCCTGGTTTTATAGAACTGGTCTCTTGAAAAGACTGCTTAATCATAGTTGGGTGCTGGTAAAGTACTCAAATAATGCATCTACCTTTTCTGGCCTGGAGAGATAGAATTATTAGCATTAAGATCAAGAAGCACCTTCTATTCAAATGATATGGCCCCATTAGGATAGATCTATTGGTAGGACTTCCTTGGAAATTCTAAACAACCAGATTAGAGAAGCATTAGCTATTCTTAGCCTTAACCTTCCAGCTAAATTACCATTAAGAATCTCTAAGCAATGTGTCTTACATACTGAAATATTCCCTGTCGTCAGTATTTTGGTAACTTCCAACAACTCAAGGTTTTCTCTTTAAACCCCACAGAGGCATAACTCAATTGAGATGACCCAAAGAAGATTCCAGGGTCAAAATTCAGAAAGAACAAAGTCTACACCAATCTAATATAGACCTTTCCACTGTTTGTTTACATTTTAAGCAATAATTGTATGAAAAAGTGCACACTGACTTATTATATATGGCTTTTTAAAAATATGTGGTATTATAAGGAGGCAGCAAGTGTCACTGACACATCAACCTTGACTGCTCTTGGCTCAGTAACTATGTTTATTTCATGTCTTCCTCAAGTTGCAATGTTTCCCAAATTTATCTGATAAGAATCAGTGGAGTGTGAACTCTGCACTGAGCCCTACACTTCCTGATTCAAAATCTCCAGAGAAGGATGCTAGTAATCTGTACATTTCAGAAAACCCTAGATATTTCTTGTTATCAGGCATGAATCGGAAACATTAAACTCTTCCCCAGTAAATCAGTTTGAAAAGGATAGAGCCTTCTCAAACCAAGGTTTACATGTGCCTCACAGTTAAAATAGGGGACCCGTCATTTAAATTATTTTCCTCACTAATCCAAATGGTCCTCTAACAAATCCACCTACTGGTGTGGGATTTGGGGAACTGCAGTTATTCAAACACCCTAACACCACCACATGTAACATCAACAGGTTTCTGAATTTTTACTGTGTGGCAGAAAAGATTATCAGATTTATTCTATATAAAAGATACTTTGCAAAAGGATTGTACAGCTGAATTTTTTTAGTTAAATATATGTACAAATACATTGATGGGAGAATAAAATGAATGACTTACTTGATCTCTGGTTTTTGATAAAAAATAACTTTAGTCTTTCTTTAAATGTGTTTTCATTCATATAGAATTCAACTTGTACCCTGCAAGCAGAAGATTAAAATATAATTAAAACTAATAATACATTAAAAATGAAATTATTTCAGTTAATGCATTATAATACACTTTGAACAAACCCCCACTACAGAAAATGAAAATTGAGTAAAATACTGAATTTTTTGGAGAAAAGCAGTTACTTTCCAATTCTAAACATAGTAAGTTCAAATATGATACACATTTAATTCTATTATCAGCATTAGTGGATGTAATGAGTGGTATGGATGATTCAAAACAGCAATAATATGTGTCTTTGGAATAATTTTAGAATCAGCATTTTCCCAAGTTTTTCCCCTGTTATTAAAATCAATTGGATGTTTGAATGCCATCAATGCAAATTGATAGAGTTTGACCGCCACCACCAAAGCACTGCATCAGAATCTTAAGGGACTGGATTTGAAAATCTATTTTTAACAGGTCCTTCCCTTCATCTACAGCCTATATGGAACACCATATTGTGGGACATTTTACCTTTTCGTTTATTTATTTAGGCTCATATTAATATATACATGATCAACAAAGGAGTAGACAAGTAGAATGTTAAAGTCAACATAGATAGGTTATAAACCAGACAAAACAATGAAGGATCTGAATATTATATATTTGATCTATTTTAAAATAATACCAACAGTCTAAAAAATAGTAGCATGCTAATAAATACATCTGATTTCTCCCTAAATTCCAGCAAACTTCTCTCATGTGAGAAGACCCAATATCTTAGGAGTATCTGGGTGGCTTGGCCAGTTAAGCATCCGACTTTGGCTCGGGTCATGATCTCACAGTCCGTGAGGGCTCTGAGCTCTCACCCCTCTGGAACCTGCTTCCGATTCTGTGTCTTCATCTCTCTCTACCTCTCCCCTCCTTGGCTCTCTCTCTCTCCCTCTCCCTCTCCCTCTCCCTTTCCCTCTCTCTCTCTCTTTCTCTCTCTCTTGGGCTCTCTCTCTCTCTTGCTCTCTATCAAAAATTTAAAAAAATTAAAAAATTTTTAAGACATAATTAAAATTTTCAAAATATTGAGTGAAAAAAAATATTATGTTCTTGATTTGTTAATGATCATTTGAAATTTTAATTAAATGGTCTCAGATATATTTATTTATTATATGCTATGATTCCAAAATAGCTACAAACACACTTTAATGTTTACACAAACATTAGACTTAATCTCATCTTTCCTAATATCACAGAATGTTGATAATGTAATCTGTATAAGTTAGAAGCCTTATTTTGTAATTGTATTTTGTAACTCTTAATCTCCTTTACCAAATAGGAGATGCTAAATAGCACCTCCTAACCCTCATCCCCTCTGGCAACTACCATTCTTTTCTCCATATCTCTGAATTTTGTTTGCTCATTTGTTCCATTTTTTTAGATTAAAAATTTAAGTGGAATTCCAGAGTCAAAATAAGTAATGGGGATGTGATGTACAATAGGGTGATACAGTCAATAATAATGAACTGCAAATTTGAAAATTGATAAGAAAGTTAATCTTAGGGGTGCCTGGGTGGCTCAGTGGGCTAAACAGCCAACTTGATCTCAGCTCAGGTCATGATCTCAAGGTTCATGAGATCAGGCCCCACATCAGGCTCTGAGCTGACAGCACAGAGACTGTTTGGCATTCTGTCTCTCCCTCTCTCTCTGCCCCTCCCCCACTTGCGCTCTTGCTGTCTCTCAAAATAAATTAATAAACATTTTAAAAAAAAGAGTAAATCTTAGTTCTCATCACAAGAAATGTTTTTCAACTCTGGTGATAGACGGTAACTAAATTTATTGTGGTGATCATTGAATACAAATGCCATTATGTTTATATCTGAAACTAGTATAATGTTGTATGTCAGCTATACTTCAATAAAATAATTGCAGTATTCTCTAGCAGAACACTTACATATGCATCTTGATATGCATGTACACACTCTCACACACATACACAAACTTACATACTCACACACACTATAAAAGTGCATGCACACAGAGACACAGAACTCCAGCAGTGTCTTAGAAATCCATCACTAAGTCTGTTGCCCTCATTTTTTTTATTGAAAAGGCAGTTCACTTTAAATATAGTAATTGTAACACCAATACCAAGCTAAATTATTTCAAATTTGGTATGGATAGAAAAGGAAATCTGAAAGGGCATATGGCTATTACACAAGTAATTCAGCAAAGACCATGCAGATTTGCTCTTGAGTTAACAAATATTTAAGAATAGAAGTCCATCCTTCTGATAATATCTGAAGTTCAGTACTGGGTATATAACAAAGATTTAACTAAAATGAGATCATTTAAAGCCTGATGCAAAATAATGACACTCTGGGAAGTGTCTCATATATGGACAAGTTTAAGGAACTGGAAATGTTTAGCCTAAATATGAAGAGTTAGCAGTTAACATAAAGGCTGTCTTTCTTTTTTTTATTATTTTTTTTAATATTTATTTACTTTTGAGAGAGAGAAAGAGAGAGACAGACTGCTAGTGGGGGAGGGGTAGAGGGAGAGGGAGACACAGAATCGGAAGCAGGCTCTAGGCTCTGAGCTGTCAGCACAGAGCCCAATGTAGAGCTCAAACTCACTACCCTTGAGATCATGACCTGAGCTGAAGTAGGGCACTCTATCAACTGAACAACCCAGGCACCCTAAAGGCTGTCTTTAAATATTAACATGGTTATCATTATTAACATGAGATGACTCATCACATGATGCTCCATTGTACATAATTAATCATAGAGAAATAGGAGAATTAGGAATGAGATTACTCAATTATGAAATGATCATCATTGTGAAGTGGAGAGCCCTCCAATATATATAATTGTGCCAAAGACTAGAACAGCTTGTAATGCAGTGACTGTTTTTTTTCCTGATACAGATAATTTTGCATGAGACAAATTCTCTCACTAAATGACTTCCAGATTCCTTTCTCATTATAATATTACACGAAGTAAAACTCTTAATTAATCTAGTTCTCTAACAGAGTTTAGTGTTTATCCTTCTGAATTTTTTCATGATTTTATTTTAAATATCCTGTTAGTACTTCCCTTTCCAGTTTAAATGTGCTTTTCCTTTTTTCCTTCTACATTTTCCTTCCCTTCCTCCTCTCCTCCCTTCCTTCTAAACCCTCTCTTCCCATCTAACTTTATCTGAATTTGCCTCCATCCAAATAGGTCAACATAGTGCTCTCTTCTTGGACTTTGTCCAGATACTCAGAGTTTTAATCACATTTACCCCAATATAACAGTGGAATTATGATTGTATTTAATAAAAATAAAGTAGAAATGTAGAAATAAAGTAGAAATACCAGGTGGTATCATCTCCTACTGATATATTTTCATTGTTTAATAATATTAGCTTTATATTGGTCAACAACATTTTATTGTTTGATTTGCATAGATACTATATTTCTTTGTAACAAATATTTATTTCTGGATATTTTATAATTTTGGTTGCTATTTTTAAAGGGTTTTGTTCCAACCTTTAACTTTCGGTTTTGGTATTGTAAATGGCTACCATGTTGAAGCCCTTTATGTGCAATAATATGTTTTTTCATGTTTATTGCTTGGGTATTCTAGGCGGATAATCATGCCATCTAAAAATTTCCAATATTGTATTTACATTTAACTGTTATTATGTTGACTAGCACTTATTGAAGAAAAAATATCAACTGTGGTGTGCATTCTTAAAAGGCTTCTTATGCTTTAGCAATAATTATACTGTTGACCCTGGAGTTGCAATAAATATTTATATTTTACACCAAAAATCATATGAGGAGTGCAGGGATATTGATAGCTATCAACAACCTATCTTGACTCTCTCAAACTGATAGTATCTTTCTGGGATTTTTTTTGTTTTTTTTTGACATTGAGTTGATGAATTATTTCAACAGATTTTCTATTATGCAATTTTTCAGGTACTTACTGGTGGATTCAATTTCGTATCCTTTTAGTTTTTCTTCTATAGTCTTAACTAAGATTTATGTACTATCATCTTTAGATTATCCTGATATCTTCAAATACACATTGAAAAACTCTCCAGGTTTTTCTACAGTCTGAAACAATTTTAAAAACTACAGACACATTCTGTAATAAGCATTGTCAATTTGCCTTAATATTGATTTTAATTGGTTACTTTTTCTTCCTCATTCTGTTGCTCTGGTTACTTGAATTTAGTATAAAAATCATGCAGATTCTTGCTAAAAGCCAATTTCCTTGTTTCACTCTTAAAATTCCTTTTCACTAACTCTAAAGTGAGTTAACTCTAAAGTAAGGCCTCACCATTTTAACCACACAAAAATAATTCTGACCTATGCTGTCCACACATTGTTCTTTCAGAAACACTATTTCACTTTTTTCAAGGCTAGTAATGCCTTGGGCTGTGTTTAGGATGTCAAACCTTTGCAGGGGTGCCTGGGTGGCTCAGTTGGTTAAGCGTACAACTCTTGATTTTGGCTCAGGTCATGATCTTCGGGTTCATGGATCTGAGCCTTACATCAGGCTCTGCACGGACAGTGTAAAGACTGCTTGGAATACTCTCTACTTCTCTCTGCCCCTATCTCGCTCATGCTTACCTTCATTCTCTTTCAAAATAAATAAATAGATAAATAAACAAACAAACAAATAAAAACTTAAGAATAAAACACCTTTGCCAATATTCTCTTTGGAAGTTGTAGTTGATATAGATAACTAGCAAAAGAAAACTCTTCTATCTTTCTGCTTGGTACTGCTTCCTTCCTGCCTCCCTCTGATTCTGCAATATCAGTCAGGAGTCTGTGCATGAGTATTTTATGACTATACCCATTTCAAACAAGGCAGTATCTTCCTGGACTTTCTTGTCCAGCAGGCAGATTCAGTGGATACGTGTTAGTCTCTCTATTTATTTCTTGGTGGTTGTTTTTCTTTGGAAAATCTACATTTAGACATCAAATTAATGTATATAGCTCCACTGCAGTTCCCATGTCTAAGAACTTTTCACCTGGCATCATTTCTATGCTTTTAAGTTGGCGCATCTTTCTAATTACAGGCTTGGTGCTCTGATTCAAAGACTAAAGAGAAAAAGTAAAATCTCTCCATATACTATTGCCAAGCTTTTCTCACTTTATTCCCACCACTACTAACTTTAAATGGGGTTTATAGTTATGAGAATTACAACTTTCCAAATACACATTACTGTGAATGTGTACCTTATTTTCTTTAAAATCATTGTTATGCACCAAACTGTGTCCCCCTAAAAATATATATATTGAAGTCCTAACCCAAGTATCTCATTATGTGACCTTATGTGGGAATAAGTCATTGCAGACATAATTATTTAAATTAAGATGAAGTCATACGGGAGTAAGTTGAGTCCTTAAGCCAATACCACCGGTGTCTTTATTAGAGGAAAATTTGGACAACTGACATAGAAGAAAAATGGCCATGTAAAGACAGAGACAGTGACTTGAGTTTTAGGGCCATAATCCCAGGACTACCTGGGGTACAAGAGGCTGAAAAGGCAAGCAAGGATTCTTTCTCAGAGACTGAAGAGAGCATAGTACTACCAACAACTTTATTTCAAACTTCGTTACTCTAGAGATGAGCGTTAATAAACCTCTGTTGTTGTTAGGCACATAGTTTCTGGTTTTTGGTTATGACAATCCTTCTAAACTAATACAGTCATTTTCTATGATGGTGACAGTAGCATTTCTCAGTTCTATGAAATAAATCCATTAGAATGTTAAGTTCTAAGAGGGCCAGGACTGTATTGTTTTGTTCATGCTTGCATCTTTAGCATGTCACATTATTCCTTGGGACCTTTTAGGCATTCACTATGACTGACTGAAGGCCTGAATGAAAGGGTAGGGTGGTCTCCAGTTCTATCTTTGGTACAAACCTATGGACCTTCTGTGGATAGTATGGTAGGAGAGATAAAAAGCACTGGGGCGCCTGGGTGACTCAGTTGGTTAAGCATCCGACTTCAGCTCAAGTCACGATGTTGCAGTTTGTGAGTTGGATGCCTGCACTGGGCTCTGTGCTAACAGCTTACAGCCTGGAGCCTGCTTTGGATTATGATTCCCTCTTTCTCTGCTCCTCCTCCACTCGTGCTCTGTCTCTCTCTGTCTCTCAAAAATAAATAAACGTTAAAATTTTTTAAAAAAAGAAAAAAAAGCATTTTCCTTTCCTTCTATAAATTATAACTATTTGAGTATGTAAGACCCGGTTTTGCAGTAAGCTCGATCTTTAGAAGCTACTTCTTATTCCAACTTGATCTTCCTTGTAATTAAAAATAATTCCTTACAGGTTTCTAACTTTTTTCAATTTTATTAATTTAGATTTATTTATTCGCCCTATCTCCCCATGATTTTATGAATATTTAAAAAATATACATACTATCTAACTTAATTATTGCAATATTGCTATGACTTGAGTAAGGCAGTCATCAGTTTTATGTTATAGAAAAAGATACTTTAATTCAAAGAATTTTAGTGAATTGCCCAAATTCAGAGCTAGTACTGGGGCAGAATTGGGACATTGCTCTTTCTGCCGGAGACCGAAACTGCACAGGTCATCCCTGATGGCAAGGCCCAGGGAGGAGACTGCAAGGCAGTCAGAAGAACCTCCGGAAGAATTCTTCTTCTCTACTTTGTCTGTACCTGTCACTCTCACTTCTGCTGTTAGTCTATTCTAGGGTTAATTTGAAACCAGAATCGCCCAAAGTTCCCCCCTTCCTCCAAAATGGAATGCACCTAAATATCATGTCTGCCCCCTCAATCAGATGTTGTCTAATAAATATTGTAGCAATTAGCAAAATTGGAGACAGTCCAGTATGCATTGGGTCTATAAGAGACCTAGAATTCATTTTCCTTGTATGAGTCTAATTGCCAGTAAGAATACCTATTATGCCATAAGTAGAGACAAAAACAAGACTTACTAGTTTTGCAGGGCTTTCTCTAAAAAGTGTTAGAGAAATATTTGCCTGCTGAACTCAAGCCTGTAAGGCAACTTATGGATTGTTCTGGTCAAAGAATGAGATTGGTAAATGCAGAGACCAAATTCTAGTTGATCCACGTAAAACATTTCCATATGTCATCTATGATAAATGTTGACATTGTTCTTTCTTAGTAAGGGGTTGTGAGAGTCTGTTACCTACAACTGCGGGTACAAGTATATTCTGTTTTTGCATGCCCACTGAATTTAAACAATTAAAGGGCACTGTGATCTCATGTATTCTAACAATATGCTTCACTTATCCTTAGATACCCTGTCACACGTAGTAAAGAATATGTAAAACTCGTTATGACTACCTGGTTAAATTTTATTGGTTGAAGTGGAAATTATGTACCATGAAATCACTGTTGCCAAGAAAACTTAGAAATGTTAAGTCCTATAACTGTACTCAAAAAATGTAAATTGTTTAAGCATGATTGTTTGAATTTGCTATATAAAAACCCTAAGCTGAAAAATAAATTTGAGCAGTCCACCTGAAGAGGCTGGCTCCGTGTCTTCTTTCGCTGACGCCAACCATCACTCTCTGGGCCAACCCTGGCTTGCAGAGGCTGGTCCCCTGCACTCTTTCCATTACTCCTTCTTGTCTCCTGCTTCCTCATCAGTTGACTCATCAGAGTTCTAGGTCATTTGTAAAATATTACAAAAGAGTATTGCAAACACCACACCCACTGAGGGATAAATACAAGTATTTGTTTAGTTCTGCCCTTTGAATATTGACTCTAAACCAGGTTTCTTTTTCCAAATATTGACTCCTAACTTCTGGTAACTAAATTATTTAATAGAGCAACCACTCAAAGGGAGCCTTGTAAAAAAAAAAAAAAAAAAAGAAAGAAAGAAAAGAATAAGCCTACCATCAATTCTTCATCTTAAAAAAATAGTTTCACCAGTTCATGCTCAAGTGTTTCCAAGGGGTTTCTGTCTAGCTTCCAACCTTTACTACATGTACAAAAATAAGTTCACTTTAAATGCTCTGAAGTCCCTTCTAAATTTCCCAGCCTCTTTTTGCCCATCCAATTCCTTTCATAATTACTCAAACCTAAGTTTCTTACCTTCTTTAAGTTGGTAACATCTTGTGAGGACACAGAGATTAATTCTGATGACTTTCAATAGCATTCTCTTATTTTTAAAATATTTTTAATATTTATTTATTATTTTTGATAGACAAAGAGACAGAGCGTGAGCAGGGGAGGGGAAGAGATAGAAGGAGACACAGAATCCAAAGCAGGCCCTAAGTGTCCATCAGCTGATAAATGGCTCAAGAAGATGTGGTTTATCTATACAATGGAATACTACATGGCAATGAGAAAGAATGAAATCTGGCCATTTGTAGCAACATGGATGGACCTTGAGGGTGTTATGCTGAGTGAAATAAGTCAAGAAGAGAAGGACAGATACCATATGTTTACATGTATAGGTGGATTAGGAGGAACTTGACAGAGGACCATGGGGGAGGAGAAGGGGAAAAATCGTTGGGGAGAGGGAGGCAAACCATGAGAGACTCTTGAATGCTGAGAACAAACTGAAGGCTGATGGGGGTAGGGGAGAGGGAAGGGGGTTGATGGGCATGGAGGAGGGCACGTGTTGGGATGAGCACTGGGTGTTAATATGTAAATCAACTTGACAATAAACTATTTAAGAAAAAAAATTAAAAATTTTTAAAAATTTAAAAAAGAATCCAAAGCAGGCTCCAGGCTCCCAACTGTCAGGATAGAGCTTGACACAGCTCAAACTCATGAACCATGAGATCTAACCAACTAAGTCGAAGTCAGACATTTAACCAACTGAGCCACCCAGGTGCCCCAACATTCTCCGATTTTTAAAATGAAATTTAAAACAATATCATTTTTTGAAAAATAACCTAGGTAGTATAGATACATACTCACAATACCTATACACACATATACACACATATGTGTATCTGTGTGTTTGAATGTATATATAGTAGTGATGTACTAGTAATGAGGAAAGAATCTAAGGGTGCTAATCACTTACCAATTTTCTTTCATTATGGATAATGCTGATAGCTCTTCAATAATTGCATTTATGCTCTTATCACTCCCTGGTAATCAAGGCTGGCGGGTAGCAGGAAATACACAATTGTTTCCATGGTAAAACACATTACAAGTCCACCCAAGAGTACTTTTGTATTCAAGTCTCTCTTAGTTAGAAAACTCATGTGCTCATGTGCAGTGTTCATGTGCAAGGTCAACTGTCTGTACTTCCTCATTATTTAAAATAATTAAAGGTAGGCAACCCAATTTAACTTAACTTTGCATGGGAAGCAAAACATAAAGGAAGCTAGGATATGTTTAAAGGTACATTTTTTCAATCTTAAATTGAAAGGAGATTTTGCCTCTTCATACCGCCACCCAACTGCATAAGCTGGGTGCAGGCCTAGTTCAAGCCATTAAAAAAAGAAAAGAGAAAAGAAGAAAGGAGAGGGAAGGGGAGGGGAGGAAAAAGGGGAGAAGGGAAAAGGAAGAGAGAAAAAAGGAAGAGGAAGAGGGGGAGGGGAGAAGAGAGGAGAGACAAAAATTGCAAACAGAACATTTATTTTTATTCTAAGTATATAATAAAAAGTAGCAAAAATATACAGCATTTAGACTTGTAGTAAACTGTGTTTAATAAGTATTATAAATCTTTTCCACCACCACCTCAAAAACAGATCAGATGCTTTAAGATCATGTCCATTTCTTTTCTCTCCTCAACTCTACTTCTTCCCATTACACACACACACACACACACACACACACACACACACACACACACACGCCCCCAAGATAAATACATACATGCATGTGTACACATACATGCATGAACACACACATATATATGCATGCATACATACACACATACATTCTGGAAGTATAAAGCTGTTAGCCCCAGAAAGGCTTACAAGCTTACATAACATGGCTAAAACACCATAGCTCCACCACAAACCTAACGGCCTCCCAGTCAAAACTCATAACAACTACATCGTGTAAATCCTTTTTTCTTTTTCTCTATACTTGTAAGAAGAGGATATAAGGTGCCATCTAATCTCTAACTCAGAGTGGAATAGTGCACTCAATCATTTTAAAACCTTGACAAAAAATATAATGGTGTTCATGCAGCCCAGGATTGCTAGGAATGGCATGGTTAAATAGCAAAATGCAGTTTGGTGAGGGGGAAAAATGTGTGTTTTCAAAGAGGGGCCCAATGGGTCTGAATAGTCAAGTCATGTTCAACAGATGCTACTTGTTAGTGTGAATCCAGAAATTACATGAAGACACTCATGTACAGTGAAAGAAGCACCTTTTAACTAATATAATTATTTGCACCAATGACATAAGACTTTAAATCTACCCTCCAAGCAACTCTTTCATTTGGCATTCATAAGGAGAAGTTATATTTCAATAATGGGCACAGTTCACCAGAACACATATGTTTCTTTAGGATATTCTAGTACTTAGTACTCATAACTCAGGCAAAAATAACATATATAACTTGAAATAGGTAGTCATATTAAGTTAGATATATTTAAAGATAAGGTGACACAATTTGGAGGAAGAAGGGAAAACAGTCACAAATAAAATTTCACTCCACAAATTTTGACAGTAAAACTAATGGGTTTTCTAGGGAAATTGACTTTTTTCCTGCAGTAGTTTGTATGTTTATTTCTTTGTTTATTTCATAGTACAGTATAAGGATTAAGAGGGATAACAGCATGGACTTTGGAATCAGATTATATGTACTTGATTATCAAATTTGCTAAATTTTAATTCTTGTACAATGCAGTTATTACTTCTATCAACAGAATTGTTACGAATACTAAGGAAGATACTTTATATATGAGCCTACAAAACTGATTAACTGCAACTAATAACTTTTTCTGGTGTGTTGGTAATAAAGAAAGAATAAGCATTTATAATTGGAAGAACAGAAACTATGGGTTACTTATATATCAATTTGATGCAGTTAATTCTTCCAAGAAATACTTCCTCAAAAAAAAAAATAAGGCTATAAGGCAATAAATAACTTTATTGTTTACTTCTGAAAATTCCTACAGATCAATTTATTGGAGACAATAGTCTGTCCACCTAGGCAAACCCATCACTTTTCTGCAATGACTACTCATTAAGACTTGCATTGTTTTTGTACTCATTATTCATTAAGACTTCAAAACACTCACTTTGCTGTGTCCACTAGTTCCAAATGATTTATCATGAAAGTTGACCATTCCAATCCTTCTCACTTTGAAAGATCCTCCTTATACCACTTGAGCCCTGATTCAAAAAGCCTAATAAATATCTCACTTCTAACATCATCTTTTGAAACACTGCTAATGCTTACTCACTCACTTCAGGGAGCTTAAATAAGTTTAGTATTGCTTCATTCATAAATATTTAGTGCCAGTTCAATTTATACAACAGTATAAAGGGAACTATACTATATCTGCTGCTTTATAACCTAATTATTTTTACTTAAACATAGAAGATGCAGGCCTAGATCATCATTTTTATTTAAAGTTTTCTTTTTTTTTTTTTTTTAATTTTATTTCTGAGAGAGAGACAGCATGAGCAAGAGAGGGTCAGAGAGACAGGGAGACACAGAATCTGAAGCAGGCTCCAGGCTCTGAGCTGTCAGCACAGAGCCCGACACGGGGCTCGAAGCCACGAACTGTGAAATCATGACCATAGCCGAAGTCAGACGCTTAACCAACTGAGCCACCCAGGTGCCCCAAGATCTTCATTTTTAATTATTACATGATAATTCTTCTGTATATTCATCTATGTTAACAATACACTGTTTTTTCACAAATTCTTTATATACATAAATAGATCTTTAGGTTTTGTTTGCTATTTTAAAAAAATTAAAGAAAAAATATCTATATTATCTAATAAATATAAATAAGTAATAAATACATTTCTTTTTTTAGTAATAAATACATTTCTATAGTTTCACTAAATAATGTGAAAGTTAAATGTCAAATTAGTTTTACATTTATGTATAGGGCAAAGAATACAGCAGTAATTGAAAATCTAGTTATCATCTTAGCATTTTAAATTTTTTTTTTTATGTTTTATTTATTTCTGAGAGAGACAGACAGCATGAGCAGGGGAGGGTCAGACAGAGAGAGGGATACAGAATCCGAAACAGGCTCCAGACTCTGAGCTGGCTGTCAGCACAGAGCCTGATGCGGGGCTCAAACCCATGAACTGTGAGATCATGACCTGAGCCAAAGTCGGATGCTTAACCGACTGAGCCACCCTGGCGCTCCTCATCTTAGCATTTTAATAGTGAAATCAAGTTCTCCCATGGAATGTTCCCAATACATTTTCCCCAAACTGTCTGAGAAGGTAGATAATGAATGACACAGTCAAAATATGAAAATATTATACTAGAAAAAAAGTTGATGTCACTTTTGCCAGAAAAATTATCCAAAATTTAGAAATAGGAAAAGAGATTGTTGTATGTTCTTTCAGTGAAATGCTGAACTCGACTTTCTATTTCCTGTGCAATTTTACAACTGTGAGAGAGCAGACATTAGTGTGCAGAGTTGTGTAATAAATATGCAAAGAATTGGCACCTAATATAAGAGATAACTCCACAGATTAAAGTTGACTGCCCTGTAGGACTTTTGGTACTAACTTGGCAATCTTATTGCCTAGTAATACCTAGTTTCTTAAATGTTTTGTGGACCAATTTTAAAGTATTACTGTTTTTCTCATTAATTAATGAGTTGAGTATTATATTTGATGTTTTCATTTTATAATTATATGAGGGACATGGCTTTCAATCTATTGAAAATTATGTTTTAATAGCTCTTCCTCAAATTAATAAGAATTTCTTGTGAATCTTCAGTATAATTTAAAATGCTATCACTTTGGAAAACAATTTGGTATTTACATTATAAAATAATCCACAGGGGCGCCTGGGTGGGTCAGTCAGTTAAGTGTCTGACTTCGGCTCAGGTCTTGATCTCATGGTTCCTGGGTTCGAGCCCCGCATTGGGCTCTGTGCTGACAGCTAATTCAGAGCCTGGAGGCTATTTCAGATTCTGTGTCTCCCTCTCTCTCTGATCCTCCCCTGTTCAACTGTCTCTCTCTCTCAGAAAAAAAAAAAACATTATATTATAAAATAATCCACAGATACTATAAAATCCCAATCAAAACCACATAGGGAATTTTGTGGAGCTTTATAAACTGATTCTATAGAAGTAAAAGATCAAACTGAACAAGAATAAAGAGCAAATATTTGCCCTACCTTATATCTAAACTTATTATGATGGTACAGTAATTAAGACATTATAAAAGGGGCACAAAGACAAACTGATTAGTGAAATAAAACAGAGTTGAGAAATTGATTCATTGTATATATTTAATATTAATATATAACAAAAGCAGTATGACAGATAAATAAGGAAAACAAAGAAAGTATTCACAAAAGGATTAAATAGATAAACAAACAAACAAATAAATAGGAAAAATAATTATCTTGGACCCCTATCTCACAATTAATGGATTAAATTATATCCAGGCAGGTTAAGGAAACTTCTAAATTCTTATTTAAATAATAACAGTGAATATTTTTTTGACCTTTGAATAGTCAGAGTACTTAAGATACAAAAACATAATATCATAAAATATGTATAAAATGTTTGCCTGGAAAAGTAAGAGTATAAATCAATAAGTAACTTCAAGGATGGCCTCACGACATTTGTATAGCTTACTTTATAAATCTTTTTTAAAATTTTTTTAAGTGTTTTATTTATTTTTGAGACAGAGAGAGACACAGCATGAACAGGGTACGGGCAGAGAGAGAGGGAGACACAGAATCCTAAGCAGGCTCCAGGCTCTGAGCTAGCTGACTGTCAGCACAGAGCCCAACGCGGGGCTTCAAACCACGAACGTGAGATCATGACCTGAGCTGAAGTCGGAGTCTTAAATGACTGAGCCACCCAGGCACCCCTTACTTTATAAATTTTAAATTAATTTTAAAGAGAGTGAAAAACAAATTCACAGCCAGGAGAAGATATTTTGATACAAAACCAATAAAGTTTAAAAATCAAGAATATATGAAGAATCTTTAACATATCATTAAGGAAATGACAAGTGTGTGGCCAGAAGATATGAAATGGCATTTTAGAGAAAAGGAGCTATACTGGCTAATAAACTAAGGAAGAAATTTTCAACCTTATCAGTACTCAAGAAAAGGCAAATAAGACTACAGTGAGATAACATTTTATATCCATTTGGAAAAATCAAGAATAACACATAACAATGCCAAATGTTGAAGAGAACGTGAATAAAAGGGTTTGTTAATTGTTGGTGAAGCGTAAGTTGGTGACATCACTTTGGGATACAATTTGGCATTATCTAATAAAATTTAATATTCATATATTGGCAGTTCAGTCATTCTAATCTTGGACAAAGGCCATAGTGATATTTATACACATGCACTAAGATGCATGTACAGGAAGGGTCAAAAAAAAAAAAAAAAAAGCACTGTTCTTGAGAGCAAAAAGAAAAACCGGATGTAATTCAAATATCCATTTACAAGGATATGGGTAAATTCTGGCATATTTATGCAATGAAATACTGCAGTAAAAGATAATGAACTATGGCTATCTGCCACAATAAGAATGGATCTTAGTAACAGAACATGGAATGTAAGAAGCAAGTCTAAAAAGACTACAATATGTGCAGCATGCTAGCCATGAACTTTTAAGTTCAAAAATATCTAAAACCAAACAATAACTTGTTGAGGCATACACATAATCTGTTAAACTATATTTTTTAAAAGCAAGTAAATGAAAAGTCAAAATATCGACTGTAATGACTTCTGGGAGGAAGACAGGGAAGAGAGTAGAGTAATCCAGAGTTGCTGTAAATTATTAATAAAGTATTAGTTCTTTGAGTGTCGATAGGTATCTATATATCATTAATAAGTTATTAACAAATTAAGGAATAAGTGAATGAAATAACACTGTGCAACAAACTAAGAACTACAACTAAACTAATTCTGAACCTCTGGGGACACAAGAAAATCTCAAATATCTTATATTTTTAAAAAGATGTGAGAGGGACTCAAGGATACTATATGAGAAGAAATTCTAGTAGTCTACCAAGTGTAGGAGTCAAATCTTTAACGCAGGGAGGAATTGGTAGGGGGCGATAGAGAACAGGATTAGCAAGCTTGGATGGGAAGAGAGACACATGAAGGGACTTTTCTGATGTTAAGAAATTGCAGGTTCAAAGGGAAAAATGGTGTGGGAAAAAAAGTAGTATATTCAGGGGCTTCAAAAAAGTTAAAATGGTTAAAGCATCACATAGTAGCAATATGTGAAAACAGAAAGACAGAAATCAACTTGAACAGGAGCCAAAAAATGTATTAATAAACATGGACAATAACATTATCAGGAGAAACCACTTATTGAAAATGTCCAGACACTATACTGAGCACAAACATGTATTGCCACACTTAATTTTCAAGATAAACTGTTAACAGTTACTATTAATGTCTCCATTTTACAGATTAGGGGACAAAGGCATTTGCCCAAAGTCACACAAATAATACCTGGTGGACCTAGGTGTGAAACTAGGCAGTCTAACTCTAGCGCACATACTTAACCTGATTACATATGAGCTTGACCAAGAAAGAAAAAACTTATATGAATCAAATTTACCTTTTCTGCTATTTTTTTGAGATATAACTGCCATACAACATTATGTTACTTTCAGGCACTTAACATAATGATTTGATATTTGTGTATACTACGAAATAATCATCACAATAAATCTAGATAACATTCATCATCACACATAGTTACAAATTTCTTTCTTGTGAGGAAAACTTTTAAGATCCACTCTCTTAGCAAATTTCAAATATGCTATAGTTCAGTATGTAAATATAACTATGCTACAATAAATATGCTATTAAGTATTATTAACAATAGTCAACATGGTTACATTACATTACATACATGATTTATTCATTTTATAGCTGGAAGTTTGTACCTTTTAACCACCTTCAACTCAAATTTTCCTTTTCATTTCTTAAACTTTTTTTCTTATTATATAGTATGCTGAAACAGATTATAAAATATACTACAATAGCTGATAGACATTTGAGGAATTTTTTGAACAAAATTTATTTACACATACAAAAAATGCTTAACAACTTCAGTTTCAACTACTTTCATAGTAAATATTATTCCATAACACTGTATCATGTTAACTAGCATATAATCTGATATGGTAAACATGGAAATGTAGCACCCCAATCGCTCTCCTTCAGTAACTGCTGATAATTTCCAGCTGTCAGCTGCATCATGGTCTGTCACAGGTACAGTGAGCCACCTTACCTGAGGTCACACCTTTCTCAGGACAGCGTGCAACCCAAATCCCCTATCAAGATCTGCTTCTAAAGAATTAAAACCAGAGATTCTGTGTCTCCCTCCCTGATCCTCCCCTGCTCATGTTGCCTCTCTCTCTTTCTCTCAGAAATAAATAAAATATTTTTAAAAAAAGAGCTAAAACCAGAGACACTGGCAATTACTTTACATAGATTGTTTACGAGTTTAATGGTTCCTCAACTTGATCAAAAAGCAAGCAATTGATTGTGATTAAATTGGCAATATACCAATAACATCAAATTGCTTTATGACAAGAAATATTTCAATTGAGGATTTTGCTTCTGACCATGTGGTAGAACAGATGTCCTATACACATAAAGACACACAGATACACACATATCGATACACACACACACACACACACACACACACATACACCCATACCCCACCCCATTTTTTAACATGTATGGATTATGTGGTAAGAAAATAAGAGAAATCCTTAGAAGCCAGAAAATAAACAAGAAAATAAGAATCCAGTGAAGTAAGCTAGCAGTAAAGCTGCTGTTTACCCTGGTGCTAGCTGTGAATTTTTGATGGCATAGAATTTGAATTTTGACAGGCAGAAAATTTGTCAATGGAATCTCCCGTCCCCCTCCCCCCTACAAAGAGCTCCTAAGGAATCCCCATTTAAAAAAAATCCTGAAAGGCAACATCATCAGTGCACGAACTAAGAAAAATCCCTTACAGCAGATAAAGATGGTGAATGCGCTTGGCCATCTTGGACATGGTTCCGAGTGGTATTGAAAGGAAGGAAGAGATAATGAGACTTGCCGTATTATTTTCCTAGGGCTGTCATAACAAAATACCACAGAATGGGTGGCTTAAACAATGGACATTTATTTTCTCACAGTTCTGGAGTCTAAAAGTCCAAGATCTAGGTGCTGGCAGGGATGATTTCTCCTTGGGGGACAGATGACACCTGCTGACTGTCCTCACAAGGTCTTTCCTCTGTGTTCAAGCATCGCTGGTGTGTTCAAGTTTCCTTTCTTACAAAGACACCACTCAGACTGGATAAGAGCCCACTCTGATAGTCTCATTTTAACTTAATTACCCATTAAAGCCACATCCAAATATAGCCACATTCTGAAGTACTGTACTAGATTAGGGCTTCAAAATGAATTTTGCAAGGCACAACTCAGCCCATGACACTTACTAACAATAAGCCTGAAATCACTGACTTTAATTCCTCACCTCTTGTCCTTTCTTATGCCTATTCCACCTCATCACCAAATCTACAATTAGCAAGGTCACTGCTGACATCTTTATGGCAAAATAAAAAATCAGGTTATCAGTCCTCATCTTAAGTACCCTATTGGCATTTGGTATAGCTAATCACTTCTTCATCCTTGAACCACTTTCTTCACTTGATTTGTTTTCTTTCTACCTTACAGTTTACCCCTTCTGAGTATCCTTGGCTTGTTCTTTCTCTTCCATTTTTAAAAATCATCTCTTTGTGGCATCTGGGTGGCTCAGTCTTTTAAGCATCCAACTTCAGCTCATCATGATCTCTCAGCCATTGAGTTTGACCCTGCATTGGGTTCTGTGCTGACAGCTCAGAGGCTAGAGCCTGCTTCAGATTCTGCATCTCCATTTCTCTCTGCCCCCCTCCCCCCTCTCAAAAATAAACAGAAATTTAAAAAAGCATTTCTTTTATAACTATAATCAAAGTGTAATCAAGGGGCATCTGGGTGGCTCATCCAACTTTGTCTTGGGTCATGATCTCATGGTTCAAGGACTCGAGCCCCGCATCAGGCTCTGTGCTGACAGCTCAGAGCTTGGAGCCTGCTTCAGATTCTGGGTCTCTCTGCCCCTCCCCTGCTTGCACTCTGTCTCACTCTCAAAAATAAATACACATGAAAAAAATTTTTAACCCGCCTATATGCCCAAGATTGTCAAATTTATATATCCAGCCTAGGCCTCTCCCCCAAAGTCATACATTTAACTATCTATTCAACTTTTTTACTTGGGTCACTGGTGGACATCTCCAACTCAGCATAATCAAACCAAACTTTCTAATTTCCTTCCCTAACATCTCCCAGTCTGAGATGATGCCAAATTCATTCTTCTGGTGGTCAAGACAAATGTCAAATGAATTCTCTTTTCATTTGAGCGCATATTAGTATTGTTCTCTAGCATTCTTTGAGTAATAAAGAAATCTTTTAGCATAATAAGAAAGAAGGAAAAAAATGCTTGTAACGGATATGTTCAGTCAATGACCCAACTTGTACAAATGACCTATAGATATTTAAACTTACTTTCAGGTTAAAATCTGTTTTCTAAGGCAAGCCATGGAAAAAAAAAAACAAACTTCCAGTGATAAATAGAAATACTGAACCCAAATGGAAGCACCTTTTATGTATCAAACTACAAAAATAGCTGCAAAATATTTCACACCACTGAAAGCACAGCGATGTGCAAAGTTTTCTATTCTAAGGCATGACCTTTAATTAGATATGACTGCAAAAACTGCCAGATTGGATCCCTAGTGTGAATGCTGTATAGTGACACAGAGGGAAGTATTGTAAATGAAATAACCACCCACTTTCTTCTTCCCATCACCTTGTGTCTGAGAAAGAAGTTACTCTAATCTACCTACTAATTTTCCCTATGCCTATTGTCTCCCTCCCCCAATTAATTCCAATTATGGTATCCAAGGTTCTACAAAAATTCAGAATGGGTTTAAGGGTGAATAAAGTTTGTCCTCACAGTTTCTTAAAGCCACATCAAACCTCTAGCTCCACTAAAGAGATATTACTCAGTTTGCTTATAATTATTTGCCCAGTGCTTAGAATATAATGGATGTTCACCAGCATATAATGGATGTTCACTAATCTACATGGAATTAAAAATTATTCAGCAGTAGTTGCTTCTTACACCCCATTAGCATCCAAAGTTGACAACTATCAGCATGCAGAGGCTGGCAATCTGTGGCTACTGCCATCTGGCATCTATGCTGGGAAACAGAAACTCCCGAATAACCATGCTCCAAAAGGAAGAACACATTTGTTAATTTGAGAATACACGCTTCTGATTTGCTATGGATGATACGAATACTCTGGCACACCATAATTCCTCTTTATTTCCTCAGTAAGATTAATTATCATACAAGTTATTGGCTTTTAAATCTGTGAGTCACTACTTTTCAATAAAAATATTCAGCTGGACTTTAAGAAAAATGAACAACCCTTAAAATGAACTAAGGTTTCCTTTGCCTTCCTTTTGAGATCTTGTCTTCTTTTCTTCAGGTCTCATCTCACTTGAACCTTGGTCCTCACCCAAGCTTTTGTTAAGTTACACACCTGCATTTTTGCTTAATGCACTCTATTCTTTTTACCACAGACTTATTACGATGTATGAGGATTGCCTTTTTAAAGGGTGTCTGTGTTTCAAATGGAGCTTAGAGATCAAATAATTGGTTCTATGCCACAGGACACAGAACACAGATATGTAAAAGGATGAAAAAATATAACTGTTAAAAATCTATAATTACAAAATTGGCATATTTACATTTGGAAGTATATACCCATACCCTCCTTGAGCAAAGTAGAAATAGCTTATCTTAGTGCTTTGCAGGAATAATGAGCAAAAATAAACTGAATTAGATAGGAAGCCACCAAGAGCCAGATGGAATGTATCATTAATAACATCAAACTAGAAGCTTCATCAAGAGTTGATCTGAGGGCATGTTTCTTGCTATCTGCCCCTCCAAAGCTGCTAGTAATAGCTTTGTTTGGCTCCAAAATTGTGAAGGCAGGAACTGTACCTATTTTGTTCATTTTGATTGTGTTTTCAGAACCTAACACAATAGCATATACACATATTTTTATATGTGTACTCAATATATTTGCTGAGTGTTAGATGAATTTTGTTAGATAAAAGTCAGCTTTTTGATCTTGTTATTTACACTCTTATCTGTCAAAATCATACTGTCAATTTTAAATCTGTTCTGAAGATTTTCATAATTTTCCATAATCCCTTCTTTATTCATTCTGATGTGGTGGTTTATTTGAAACTCCCATCTAGCAATTTCTTCCGACCTTTCCCCTCATAGTTCACCAAAGAAGGAAGCAATAGTATCATTATTTTCTTCTGTGTGGGAGAAAAGTATCATTGAAAAAAAAATTCTTTTTCCTTTGTGATATTTTCAGAATAACTAAAGCACTTCACATAAATTACTGGCAAAATAAGGCTAAAATGTGTGCTGTGAACTTTTTCTTAAATATCTACTTAAAGATTTAAATAAGTACATGTGTAATATGTGAATATTAGTTTTTATTTAAACAATTAACCAATTTTATATCTATACCAAAAGATTAAATCATTGTTTCCATTTATTTAATTCTGTTGGAAATTTTTTCTTTTACATATTAATATATCATTAATTTTCAAAACTATCACTTTAGTGACTCTGCTAAGACATGTCTTTTAGAATCATAAAACTATCTGCCCCTGAAATGAAACATGTAAACTATCTCCTGGATCAAATAAGTCTGAATTTCAGACATCAGTTTATAAGAGAGGAAGCAACAATGAATATAATGCATCTCAAAAAAAAAAAAAAAAAGAAAGAAACAAAGCCATAATAGATAACTTAGTGTATTCTAGAGATTCAACCTCTTGTCATGACCCATGTCTCTGGGTTAGGAAAACTGAAAAATATTTTTTAAAATACTACAGGAACATGGAGAAAATTCTAGGTCCTGGCTCCCCATCACTGTCCATATTTATGGAAAGAAACTATGAAGAGTCTGTTATAAAGCCTTTATAGTATTTTTGAGATGAAGATAACTTTACTAGCATCCACGACTATAGGAATAACTACAGCGTGGTCTTTTAAAATGATCCCGAAGCTTATCAGCAGAACTCTGAAGGCCGTCACTTCACATGCTGACCCCCAACATGAGACCTTCTAAATATAAGGCTGTTAGGTTTTTCCTAGCAGCCATTCCACATTATAAAATAGGTGATAAACTCAAAGATACTAATAGTACGCAAACTTACCTAAAACTCTAGTATTCATGAAAATATGCATATTTCACTTACAACCATAAAAATTGAGCAAGCATTAACTTACCATTAACAAGAAAGGTGTTCCTTATAAATAGAAAGAAGTTGATATGAAATCAAACCTGACTATAAATATACCTCATGAGAATAACTGAGAATCAATTATAATGGAATTTTTCTCATTAATGCTAGAATCACATTTTCCCTATTTAAAGAAAAAAAAGAAATGCCAACAATACTTGCAGTTTTGTCTGACAATATACCACAGAATATAAAGATAAGATATAAATTATATTTAACCAATATGTTTATGCAGAAAGAATCTACACTTGGCAATTGCACTTCAAACCAGGTTTCACTTTCCTCATGCATATTTGAAAATTCTACATTTTTCTCTTATTAACTTGTTTGTAAATTCACTTCATGTTAATTCATGTTAACAAAAATTAAAAATTAATGTAAGTGAAAAAATTAATTTAATTGTCTGTAACTGAGTTATGAGTCTATAACATATAAAAGCTGAAAGATCATACATACACATTATGTACATTATTAACATAACATACAATAATATACATTATTATTAAAAGTGCCATCAGTTTCTGATGTACCTATACCACAACAATACTATAGTACATGAGGAATCAGTAAAATCTGCAGAGTAATGAAGTTACTAAATCTTACATGTTTATGCTTTGAGTCTTAAAATTGCAGATACCTGAACTGACTATATTATTTGTTATGTGTTATCTCACTTAGCTCTCTGGTCTGCAACTGAGAAAAAGAATCTACTCGAAGTTTCATGTTAAGTCCAGAGAGGAAAATAAGCAAGTTTTTACCACAATTTCAAGAATTGTGTCAGGGGAGGAAGTTCTCTGGGTTAGCCTTGTTCATACTCTCCAGTCTCAAATTAGGGGGTTTGGATTACAGTTTGGGTAGAGGAGGACTAAAGCCCACAGACTGAGAATTAGGAATAGGAAAAATGAAGAATCGTTACCAAAAATAAACAAATGGATGCCTGTGGTATAAAATAACTAATATCCACTAAAAAGGCAATAAGATGTATGATATAATATAAAATATGATACGATGAGAGTATGACATTGTGTAAAATAATAAAGTTCATATTAAAGTCATATATTATTTATTTTCAGTGTTAATTAAGCAAGATCTTCATGGTTCTTTTTTTTCTTTTTTAATATCTATTTATTTTTGAGAGAGAGAGAAGGGGCAGAGAGAGGGAGACATAGAATCTGAAGCAGACTCCAGGCTCCCAGCTGTCAGCACAGAGACCAAAGCAGGGCTCAAACCCACGAACTGTGAGATCATGACCTGAGCCCAAGTCAGACACTTAACTGACTGAGCCACCCAGGCACCCCAATATCTTCATATCCTTGTTATCTTAAGTATCTTATACCACAAATAATAGTGAAAAATGGCATTAGAATTGCATTTGGACTTTTCTATACTGACACTATTAAATTTAATATTTTGAGTATCAGTCGAGACAGTTTCTAGCTATCAAAATTTCATTTTACATATATCTCCAGCTATAAGTAGGGAGGGACAACTAAATTAGATCTAATTTTGTGTTAAATAAACTGTCTCCTACCTTAAAAAAATTAATTTAAATCAAATGCTAAGTTTTAACTTTTATAAATGAGGGTTTTATTATATAATCATCAGTTTTTCATCTTCTTTTTATATTGTTGTGGCTAAAGTGTAAAAAAATGAGGGAAAAAAAGGCGGTCAAGAAAAGGTACCACGGTTTTGTAAGCCACATTAAGGAGTTTGAACTTGGACTTTAAACTAAAGGTAATGGGCAGTCATTTAAATAGAGAATTATTTGTTACGTCTGTAGTTTTCAATAGTTTATATCAGCATAGAGATTGCATGATAGGGTCAAGATTAAATGTGAGAAGAACCACTAGTTTAGAAAAAGATGATGATGGGGCACCTGGGTGGCTCAGTCGGTTAAGCATCCGACTTTGGCTTAGGTCATGATCTCACGGTTCGTGGGTTTAAGCCCTGCAATGGGCTCTGTGCTGACAGCATGGAGCCTGGATGGGATTCTGTTTCCCTCTCTCTCTGCCCCTCCTCTGCTCACTCTCTATCTATCTATCTATCTATCTATCTATCTATCTATCTATCATCTATCTATATCTATATATATATATATTTATCTCAAAAATAAATGAACAATTTAAAAAAAGAAAAAGGAAGAAAAAATACAACAATCTATACTTGAGCCTACTCTGAAAAACATTTAATTAGTATCTACAGTGCATGATGAAGCTTTGGAAAAGATGAAAAATTGGCTAAATTTGTGGATTCATAACATTATGACTAATACAAAGAAAAGTATAATGTCTTAGTACAATAGACATTGTTCTAAGGCCAAAAGCCAAAGAAACTTATGGTCATGTTATCCAGGATAAAGAAAATTGAAACCTTTCTCAGTGTTTTATTATAAAAAAATGCTGCATATATTTACTTATTTGGAATATATATATACACACTATATATATATATATATATATATATATATGGAATATATATACAAAAATATATATATATATATATATTTGGAACACATACACACACATAAAACAAAGTTATGTACTGATCAGCTAATGAAAATATGACAAGAGACTACCAGGAATATAATCCTGTAACTATTTAGGAGCAACAGCCCTATATTCAGTATTTGTGGAGGTTTGACAGGCCCTAACTAGTACAAATAATAAGAATTGACTGTACGTGTGTATGTGCAAATTTATATAACTGTGAACAAATGTTCACTCACATATATGTATACATACTACATAAATACAGATATAATATGAAGTAATACTGTCTGACACTCGGTCAGAACCACCTTTGTAGTTTACTTGAATGATCCAGAGTATTCTTGACTATTCATCAGATGTTACCAACACAAAACACTGACTGTCTTCCACTTTTTTGTATTCCCCTCACTGTGTTGATTCTACAGTATATCCCTCAAAAGTTTCTGTTAAAGAAACAAAAGACCTTTTGAAATGGCAAATTATCTCTTACTCATTTTCATGGAGAAAGGTGGACATAATAGCATTTATGAGAGCTGTTTACTAGCTTCAGTAATTTCCCTTTTGTTATTAAAGTATAAGTATTACTACCATAAAGGCTTTAAGTTCACACATAGAAATGCATCATACCACCAAAAAATTGGGGAAAATTACCTGAAATGTGTTCATAATTACTCACATGTAAATAATAACACTTCACTAGCAAAATAGGGTGACATCAAATCAATGATATTAATAATCTAACAAATTTCTTAAAAATGAGACCATTAACTTTACAACTTCAAGTACTTTAAAAGCTGCTTGAATTACTTTTATGGGGAAGAATATTAATAGGAAACCATTATTCCACTTGTAAGTCAGCATGTGCTCTTAGAAAGTAGCATATAGTTCCAGCATATGATAGATATATGCTTAATTACTCAGGAAATTTCATTTAAATAAAGAATATAAAGTTACAGTTTGAAAAGTTCCATTAGTTTAAATAATTTAATGTGAAGTAAAGTTGCTGGTACATGTGAAGACACAGAATTCATATCAAGAAATATATAAAGCATAAAGTTAAATCTTCAGATGTTAAAACTATTTCCTAATTTGTATAGTTCAGTAGTTGACATGAAAACACTCAATGTGGGGATCAAGAAACTATTCAGGAAATCTGTTTTCCACTTTGCATCTTCAACAGTTACTTGGTTCAATCATTCTATCCTTTTTATGTGCAAAGCATTTAGTGAGAAATTGACAAATATAGGTAAAAGTGAAATGAAAAGAGAAAACAACCCTTAATGACTAACATGAACATGACAAAAAATATTTTAACAGTGAAAATTTTCATTCCCCAAATGGACTCATATTGTATTCACCAATCATACCATTTTAATATATGCCTGCTATATGCTAGGCATATATTTTTAAAAATTTAATATTACAAAAATTATTTGAGCTAAGAATCATTTTCCTCATTATACAGATGAGATTGGTGAGGCTCAGGAAGTTCAGTATGTTGTCCAAGATTACATTGCTAGCAAGTCACGAAGCTGAGATCTAATAAAAGTGCAATGCTATAATGAAAATAAAATGGATTTTGAAGACTTACTGCCCAATTCCTTATAATTTCTCTTGTACAAACACTGGGTCATAACTCCTTCCACACAAGAAATTCTTCAGAGCTAAATTTTATTCATAGGTAGAAAACTGAAACTCAAAGTAAATAAACGATTTGAACTGAGGTACAGCTCCTTCATATTCAGTTACAGAGCAAGACCTAAGCACAAGTCTGGTTCTTAGATCATGGCTCTTGATAGTGTACCAAATTTCTCTGCCAGTTATCCCTTACTTTTAACTTACCAACTTTCTTAGCCTCAAATGGATTTTGATTAACTACCTATAATAAGCAATTTTGAAAAGAAAACCACACGATAATGATCAATAATGGAATGGCAGCCACCATGTCACTAGTCTAATGATCCCATCATCACTTCTATGGGAGAATGGCCACTTCCAGGTAAAAAGTTAAAAGCTTATGTTTTTTATGCCAGAATATCCTGTTTCATTTTCAAATAATTTTTCAATTTGTTTAGTACCTCAGTGCTGTCATCACTGTATATCCACAGAAAGACAAATCCTTCAGATTTTGCATAAAATAATATTCTCTAGAGAGTTAGAATAAGATGTGGAATTACTCTGAACACACATTTTACACCCAATATTACAATCTTGGGTAGCCCCAAGTATTTACAAAGGCTGAAAAATGGTCTATAGATACCATTAATTTTATTATCCTTTGTTTTCCTTTGAGCACAACAGAAAACTCAAAGCTGCCATTACAACTGCAAAAACAAATCACCTATGAGCCTTTCCTCACATCTCTAAGTAACCAACTTTCTTTTCAATCAAGGATCAAACAGAAATGGCATACATTGACTTCTAATTTTCTAATGATATCCAAGCCAAAGAAAGTGTTATTGACTAAAGAGCCAATAGGAAATGTAATAAATCTTTACTCATTATCGGTTATTACCCAAACACTTACTTTACCATAGTCCATTTAAGGAAAAAGCATTTTAGTTTTAAGTGTTGATCATAAAAAATATTATCATTAATGGAGTAGAGATTTATCTTCTGTGGGAGTTTCCTTCTTGCTGGCTCATGACTGCTTGTCGGTAATAAAAATTGGCTAGCACTTCCCCTGCTCATTAGGTAGAATTATTCCCTTGACTGGTGACATCAATGTATTTGAAACAACCCCATCTGCAAAGCTGGCAATCCAGCCTTAAATGTCCTGATAAAAGGAGCAGGAGTACATCATGCATTTTGACAGAAAGCTATTGTACTTCATCAAAAACAGAAAAAGTCAGGCAGAATACAATTGTGCATTAGATTGCCCCATACCTTTCATGTTTACAACTATGCTATACAAAAATATCTAACTCTTGAACATGCACCTTAAATAATGTAACTGAATGGCTTTCTCTTAGAACAATTTTGGGCATGACACATTCAAAATACCTTCCATTTATGTAATAATGTTAGAAAAAGGGTATTATGTTGAATTAGAGCATTTTGATAATGATTTAAGAGGGAAGTGTACTCAATCATATATACTCATATTATCCTAAGGTATAAACTCAATTGGGCATCTCAAAACTAAATTACTAAATTGAATATCACTAATGCTAAAGACAATTTTTGGAAATGTGTATCTCTGGTTGATCATTAAAGTAAATATATTTAAAACATGCAATATAAGCTCATTGAATCTATGGATTATTAAAAGCACTCTATTTTAGAGGACTAAATAAAAGCAAAGAGTGATAGCTTTATCTATGACAACAAACACATTCAAACATTTTCATTATTTGAACCCCTCAATGCTATAGCCTACCCTACGGTACCTTTTTCTTGATTCCGATATTGATGGCTGAAGTCGTGGAAAAGGCACAAATGTGGACCCGCAAGGAACTAGCTGTGGAGACATTATGATCTTCTGCTCAGGCAATTGTTTAAGAGAAAGAAATTTGTTTACAACCACAAACTCCTTTCATCCAGTCCCATGATCAAAGGATTTGAGTCTTTTGTTTTTACCATTATCTTGGAAAGATTTTATAGGACTTAAACATTTCAGCTCCAGCAGCTGATTCTAATTTCTATTTAATGCTGTTTTGGACTCAGCATTGTTTGACAGACTATTAAGGAAATGTTGATGATGCAGGAAGACCAGTGTACTGGTTAACATGATTATTTTACAGAGCACTGTGCATTCATTAATAGCAAGTAAGTTGTCACAATATTCCTCTCTGCTTCTTTCTAAAAATATTTTATTTGTCTTTATTTAGTCTCAGGATGTTTGGTGTTCAAAATATAGAGCACATCACTTGTGTCAGAAAATATAACCTAGTAAACAAAATCAGATGTTAATTTTAAGGAAGGTCCATGATATTGAGACCATGTCTGCCAAACATGTGAGCCTTACAACCCAGAAAAATATGAGTGATCATAATTCAAGCAGCAAGGGCTTTCTACAATTAAAAAATGTATACAATCTGAATGTTAAATACCAAGAAGACACTGATGTTTCATCCACCCTAGGAAATGCCTGACATATTGAGGAACACAATAAATGTGGAAAAATATATAAAAAGTAAAAGTCTCATTAAAGAGCAAAGAAAATGGTAAGAAGATATTGTAATCTGTATAAAAACAATGGTACACAACAGTATATAAACTTCTTTTGTTGCCTTACTCATCATAAATATTTTTGGAAGGCACCTAGGTGGCTCAGTCAGTTGAGCATCCAACTCCTGGTTTCGGGTCAAGTCATGATCTCCCGCTTTTGAGATTGAGCCCTACATCAGGCTCTGTACTGGCAGTGCGAAGGCTGCTTGGGATTCTCTCTCATTCCCTCTCTGCCCCTCCCCTGCTCACACACACTCTCTCTCAAAATAAATAAATAAACTTTAAAAAAACATTTTTGTAGCCTTATTCATGACAATCTTATTCTGATTGGGAAAAATCAAAGCAATGTAATTGCCTAATAATAGAAAATCAGATATTTCTTGGTGCATTAATTGTATGGAACAGTATGCCATCACAAATGATAGAAAGCTATTTTGATATACTATTAAGTGAAAACCCAATGAGTAAACAAACAAATAAACAAACAAAAACAGTTGCCAAATACTATTGTGGTTTGGCCCTGCTTGGGTAAACTCCATACATTGAAACATAGGGGGAACAAACTGAAGTGTTACGCATCAGATTAGCAGCATTTTGTGAATTTATAAAATTTGTGAAATTATGGGGGTTTTTTGAGGTTTCTGGTGATTATTGTTAATCAGTATTCTCTAACTCTGCCATAATGACCATGTATTTTTATGTAATAGAAATAAAACATTAACAAAATAAGATCCCCCATTTGTGCCCAGTAGCATCACTATGACAAAGTTTAACCATCATTTTATTTCCTAAAATGCTTATCCCTTCAAAATCAGTTCCTGAATGTCATTTAAAAAGATCCAAAAAGCTGCTCTCTGGTGACATTAGGTCATTTCAAAATACGTCATGCTTGAAATCACATCATACTCAGAGACAGAAGTGAAAGACTCTTGTCTTAACTTCAACTTACTAATTAGTTCACCCAATTAGACTTCCGCCTCTTGCCTACTTACCAGGGTTATTTGTGAGGTTCAAAACAAGAACTTTAAAAGACCAAATATTTACTGTAAATAAAGATTTTATGGAACATAAACTTGACCTTCACCACACAGGAATCAAAAACCATATTATCTAATATTCTCATAACTTTTATGCTTAGGAAGAGTCGGGGTGGGGGGTGCTCCTTCCATTCTTTCAAATACAGTGTGTAGATTTTGATGTTTAGAGCTTAGGGGGAGTTTTCTTTTACTCAACTGAACTGAGCCCCATTCTTTTCTCCCAGCCTTATCAGGGAAAATATATCCTCATAGCTCCCAAACATATTTCCAGAAGTACAAGTTGCCACCTGGAGATTGTAATGTTAAGGAACATGTACAAACCTCACAGCCACACAACTTGCATTTAAACCCAACAATAAGACTGTCTGGCTGTGGAACTTTGAAGGCACCCAGGGTATTTCACTGTTCTGAGATGCACAATTTCCTGTAGGTGGTACAGGAAAATGGGGGTGGTAATTCCAACTTTCCAATATTAATGGGAATGCACACAAAATACCCAGTGTAGAATTGGTACAGAGAATACTCTCAATTAATGTTTTCTTTCTCACACAATTAGTAACCTGGTATTCTTATGATAACCATTATTATTACATGAGTGTGATAAAATTTCACCCCAAAGCAAACAGACATTTCAATAAGCTTCAAAGTATTATCACTGAGAAATGGAGATTTGTGATGAGTTTACTGAAATAACAAAAACAATTTAAGAGCCCAGTGATCATTTCAACAGGATCTCTAGTGGGTCTGTACTAGTCTCTTTCAGGAAATAATCAGAGATGTCTTTATTTCAGCAATGGCTGCTGGCAGAAGTAAGACTATGAAGGCTCAAGTAGTATCTGCCAGTGTTTGAAAGCTCTATAAAGTGGTAACTGGGAGTACAGGGATTGGCTTATCTGTGCATTAACTTTCTTGCTCTGATTATGCCTAGTTGTCAAGAAACTCAGATTGGTCACAAGATACAAAAATTAATTACAGAAATCTTTTGCACTTCTACATACCAATAATAAAGTAGCAGAAAGAGAAATCAAGGAATCAATCCCATTTACAATTGCACCCAAAACCATAAGATACTAGAGAATAAACCTAACCAAGAAAGTAAAAAGATCTGTACTCTGAAAACTATAAACACTGGTAAAAGAAACTGAAAATGACACAAAGAAATGGAAAAACATTCCATGCTCACAGATTGAAAAGGCAAATATTATTAAAATATCTGTACTACTCAAAACAATCTACACGTTCAATGCAATCCCTCTCAAAATACCACCAGCATTTTTCAGAGCTAGAACAATCTTAAAATTTGTATGGAACCACAAAACACACTGAATAGCCAAAGTAATCTTGAAAATGAAAAGCAAAGCTGGAGGCATCATGAATTTGGCTTCAAGTTACATTACAAAGCTGTAGTGATCAAGACAGTATAGTACTGGCACAAAAACAGACACATCACTGGAACAGAATAGAGAACCGAGTTATGAACCCACAACTATATGGGCAACTGATCCTCAACAAAGCAGTAAAGAATATCCAATGGGAAAAAAAGACAGTCTCCTCAAAAAATGATGGGAAAATTGGACAGCAATATGAAAAAGAAACTGGACCACTTTCTTACACCATACACAATAATAAATTCAAAATGGATAAAAGACCTAATGTGAGACAGAAAACCATCAAAATCCTAGAGGAAAACACAGTAACCTCTTTGACATGGGTAATAGGAATTTCTTACTAGATATGTCTCCTGAAGCAAGGGAAATGAAAGCAAAAATAAACTATTGGGACTTCATCAAAATAAAAGTTTCTGCACAGAAAAGGAAACAATCTACAAAACCAAAAGGCAGAGCTCCTGGGTGGTTCAGTCGGTTAAGCACCTGACTTCTGCTCAGGTCATGATCTCAAGGTTCATAAGTTCAAGCCCCGCATCAGGCTATGTGCTGACATGTCAGAGCCTGGATCCTGCTTCAGATTCTGTGTCTCCCTCTCTCTCTGACCCTCCCCCACTCACACTCTGTCTCTCTCTCTCTCACTCAATTATTATAAACACTTTAAAAAAAAAATCTATGCAATAGGAGAAGATATATGCAGATGTCATACCTTGTAAACGGTTAGTATCCTAAATATATAAAGAACTTATCAAACTCAACACCCTAAAAACAAATAATCCAGTTAAAAACTGGGCAGAAGACATGAATAGATATTTTTCTAAGGAAAATATGCAGATGGCCAACAGACACATGAAGAGATGTTCAATATCACTGATCATCAGAGAAATACAAATCAAAACTACAATGCAATATCACCTCACACCTGTTAGAGTTGCTAAAATCAACAACATAAGAAACAACAGGCATTGGCAAGGATATGGAGAAAGGGGAACTCTTTTGCACTGTTGATAGGAATGCAAACTGGTGCAGCCACTCTGGAAAACAGTATGGAGGGTTCTCAAAATGTTAAAAATAGAACTACCCTATGACTCATCCATTGCACTAGTAGGTATTTGCCCAAAGAATACAAAAATACATATTTGAAGAGATACATGCACCCCAGTATCTATAGCATCATTATCAACAATAGCCAAACTACAGAAACAGCTCAAGTGCCCAATGACTGAAGAATGAATAAAGATGTGATATATATACAATGTAATGTTACTCAGACATAAAAAAGAATGAAATCTTGCCATTTACAATGATGTGGATTGAGCCAGAGTGTAGTAGGCTAAGCAAAATAAGTCAGTCAGAGAAAAGTAAATACCATATGATTTCACTCATATGTGGAATTTAAGAAACAAAACAGATGAACATAGGGAAATAAAAAGAAAGAGAGAAGCAAATGAAGAAACAGATTCTTATTTATAGAGAACAAACTGAAGGTTACTGGGCAGGAGGATAGGTTAAATAGGTGATGGGTGTTAAGGAGAGCATTTGTTATGATGAGCACTGGGTGTTGTATGTAAGTGATGAATCACTAACTTCTGCACCTGAAACTAACATTACACTGTACATTAACTAAATGGAATTTAAATTAAAACTTGAAAAAAAAAAGAAAAAGAAAAAAAGAAACTCAAATTTGTGGTTCAGCTTCCTTTGCTTAAGACTGCAGAGTAAAGTGCGTTTTTTCAGTAAACAAGTCTTCATTAGTCTTTTTTCCCCTCTTGGTAAAGGGATACCCTATCACATGTGCCCATTTATTTATTCCACAGTGATTACAAATTAGGATCAACAGAAATAATATTCTGATTTAAAACTTTAGTCCATAAAACATCCTTTTAGAACATCAGAGTTTGGGCTAACAGTGCATGCTGCCAGGAACAGCTCATTCTGACTCTGAATAGTATCATAAATACCAGCAGTAGCCAAGCAAAAAACAGGGATAAGTAGTTGATTGGTAGTTTCCATGTAATGTATTTGGACATCATTTGAGTTTCCAGGACTAACATCAACACTACCATTCAACAGCTAAGTTCATTTTTAAACTTAACATCCTGGAACTCTTTTAACATTTCCAAGCTCAAACTTGGAACATGAGTTGTATTAACCAGAAGAGAAGGAAACTGTTAAAATAAATAAGAGAAAAGACATATATAATCCTTGAGACCATATGTTTCTTATTTCATCACTGAATTTTCATCATATCTAGCATAACTCTATGTACATATTTATTAAATGAAATAAAAAGGAAAAAAGTAGAGAAATTGCGACTCTATTGCAATCTTCAATAATTTATCAACAAGAACATGCTTTTTAATGTATTTAACAATTCTCTGTGTCTAAGCCAAAGTCAGTTTCTTGCACTCTCTATCTGAACTTTTACACGTTAAAGTGATATATAGGATAATCTTTCACCCTATTAATTTGCTTTGATGAATAATCAAGTTATTGGGATCTTCTTATAAACCAAGACTTAAAACCATATGATTTATAACAGAAAGCACTGCAATGAAACAAAGGGGCTCAGACAGTCTACTTTTTCCCTTTCATCTGAGAAACACGGTTTCGTTCCACATATATTCTGGTCATTCAAAATTTACCCTTCGCAAGTAGCAAGTCAAAAGCAAAGGAAATTCTCAATAAGCGACATACACAGAGACCTCTGTTGGGTCACATTATATTTCCATTCTTTTTCTGGGCAAACCAAAGATTATATAAATGATGTCAATGTATCAATAGAATGTGTTTGTCAAGTTAGTGACAAAGGGGATTATCAAGGATATCACAATCCAACTTAGGTATTTCTTACACCTGCTAATATCTTCTAAAGCACAAGGTTTCCATTCTGATGCTAACAGAATAGTATAAGAAAAGTTACTGATGTAGTGAAGCTCTCTTGCAATGTTTAATAGTTATTGGCCTTTTTTCAGAACTCTACATATTAATAAGAAAATTATCCCTCATTTACAAAAAGAGATCATGACCCTCATTTCTCTGTGGATATGTCTTCATATCTTATAACTATAAATCATTTAGAAAGAGAAATATTTTGTGGTGCCTGGGTAGTTCAGTCGACTGAGCATCTGACTCTTGATTTCTGCTCAGGTCATAATCTCAGGGTTGTGGGATCAAACTGTCATCAGGTTCCACACTGAGCATGAATTCGAAGCATTAATTCACTAGCACTCTTGTAAACCAAAATACAAGAACTCAAGTTCTTCTATCTTCAGAGATGTTCGATCGCCCCAACTACAAAATGACATTGAATAGTTTCTTCCCAGATCAGAAATCTAGCATTTCTTTAAATTGATTCATGTGGGAAGAAAGTCTCAGCTTGGTTACAAAGGCATTATTCATTCATTGAATAGTTTTTATCTCTTCTATTCTTCTACTGGGCATCACGTATAAAACAGTGAACAAAAGAAAAATATACTCTGTTCTCACAAAGCTTGTATATCAGTCGAAGAAAAAAAATGAACAAACATAGCAATAAATGTTCAATTACAAATTGGAATAATTTGTATTCCATGAATACATAGTCCAAGGCACTGAAAGAGTAGATAGAGTAAATGTGAAGCACCAATGGCCCCTCCAGTTATACCATATTGTTTGAGCCAAGGGACTTGCTTCTTATAGGTAGTCAGCCCAAAAATAATTTTATTAATTAAAAGCTGGCTTTCATTTGCAGTTTGAAATGTGTGATATCTGTCATTAAAGCCCAGTATTTTTTCACTCAGTGGACAAAAGCTTGGAATATGATGGACGGTGTAAAAGAAGAGAGAATTTTTTTTACCTAAGATCAATATTACACTATCTCAGAAAACCACAATTTGCAAAGATTGCCTCCCAGTCAATGAGCATCCACAACACAATGTTGAGTGCCTCCGTACATTTATACTTTAAAGGAAATCATAAATAGAGAAAATCATAAATTGTTCTATGGAGTAAACTGATTTCCTACAAGATTATCAGGGACATTGTCTCTGCATTCCAAGCACACAACTGGCTAGGTACATTTCTTTAAACTTTCTCATTTTGAAATCCTGCTCTAGGCAATAAATATGTGCAAGCCACAGAATTATTATCAACATAGTATTTGCTAGACTTGGGAGACTAATTATTTGAGCTGATACAGAAATGTCTATGTTCTGAGATTATTCTCAGATGAAGAATAAGAAGGAAATGGGGAAACCAAGAAAAGCTGTTGAAAACTAAATTAACACTAAGTAAAAATATATATATATATATTAAAAGGAGGCTTCCATCTTAGCATTTAAAATTTCTTAAGAAAAAAAAATTGTAGCCTGCTTCTTAGGTGATTAAAAGGTAAAAACTGGAGATGAAACAAAATCAGTATTCATAGTATCTACATTTTTATCATATATATTAAATAAATCTTAAAGTCCACTACAAGATAAAGCAGACTGCTTTACAGAACAGACACAACTTCACTGATTTCTCTATGCTGGATCCACTCAATGGAAGAGATGAACTGTCAACCTTCCCAATAATGGTGAATTCTTATAATTCTGCTACTGGAGATTAGTTACAACATGGACTACACAATACATAGTATTCTAAGTCACAAACCTGCCTTTTCCCTATTTCTGAGTCCATTGTTACATAAGTAAAATTCTGATTATAATTTCCCTTTCTACTCATATGAGTTTAATGTGAAAAAAGTCACTACCTTAATAATATGGCTTCTATCTCAGCCATACATTTGTTAGCTAAACATGAAGCAGTTGATTTGAAACTGCACTGTTCTGGATGCCCCCTCAAAATCAGATGCTTTTGAAGAGAGTCTGAGACACTAAACCATGAGCCTAATCTAGGTAAGGCCACTGTGATGTGTTCCCCAAATGGCCAACCACTATTTCATTTTTCCTCTGTTTGACTTTATATCTGAAATTTCAAAGCATAAAATTCCAATTTTTCAATTGTTATGTATTTGTAAAAGTATTAGAATACTAGCAATACTCATTTAAAGGTAGTATCTGTCACACTTTGGAAATTGGAAAGCCATAGATGCCTCAATCAGTTAATGATAATTCCAATTAAAAGTGACAATTGAGGGGCACCTGGGTGACTTCCGACTTTGGCTCAGGTCATGATCTCGTCGTTTGTGGGTTCAAGCCCCGCATCAGGCTCTGTCCTGACAGCTCAGAGCCTGGAGCCTCCTTCAGATTCTGTGTCTCCCTCTCACTCTATCCCACCCCTGCTGGCTCTCTCTCTCTCAAAAATAAATAAAAACACTTTTAAAAATGACAATTGAAGGCCACTCTAACAAATATTTGAGAGAATTTTTAATACAATTTATCGCATTTGGGCTCTCCAAAAAAAACCCTCAAAAAATTGTTTCTGAATCATGCTCACCTTCTTTCTGTATTCTTACAACCTTGGTTATGTTGGTATCACTACTTTATTGGTCAAAGGTGTTATATGTAATACAAGTGATAGGTAATTATGTTCAAAGGGAATCTTAACCTGAAGTATCAGTGACTGTACATAATATCAAGCCATATTAAAATTCGGTTTTACTATATTGTAAGATTCAATTTTCAGTGGACCATTTGACTATATTGATTATTCTTAAAAGTTCCTAACTTCTGCTTATCATCATAGTACCTACCAGATAGTTGAAAATTTAGCTTTAAATGTATTAAGAGGACTAGAGTGTGAGAAATGAAGTATGTACTTCCATGAAATGTATCTCTATTTGAATGAAAAATAAATAAGTGGATTTGTACCTCTTAATCCCTTTCATCCAGTAAAAGGTATAAACTTCCAATTGTAAAATAAATCACAGGGATAAAAAGTACAACATAGGAAATACAGACAATAATATTGTAATAATTTTGTACGGTGACAGATGGTAACTACACTTACTGTGGTGAGCATATCATAATGTATATAATTGTTGAATCACTATGTTGTACAATTGAAACTACTATGAGGGGTATTTTTTCCCTTCATTTATCTCGGTTGTCATTAAGTAATGATTAAAACTTTTATCAATAAAACAAAATGCAATGGCATGATCTCAGTATTAGCTTCTGCCTTAAACTTTGGAGACAGATATGAAATAAGTCATTTTCTCTGAAATTTACAGGTCAGTTGGTGAATCTTCTCATGATTAGTCTTTAAATAATCATTAAAATTAAAAAAATGGTCAGATCTCTAAAGCTCTATGACTTGGAACCAGTAATGCAATTATTTAATCACAGAAAGCTCCTGTAGACCAGAGATTAACCCACAAATCCCTAAAAGGCTTCCAAAATGTATATTTCCCAGAGCTAAAGAGAAAATGTTTTATGGCATAGCAGATGACTGTAGAAGGTCCCAACCACCCAATTAATTAACATATTTCAAGCTATTAGTGCAAGCTTAAAATTTAACCTTTACCAAACAGGTGATACTGGTTACAATGGCATGCTGCTTAACTTTTGCTTTTACTTTAACAATCCTGCTCAAATACTTTAATAAATCCTTACATATTTTGAAATAATCTCTATGAAATAAATCCATATCTATCCAACAAAAGTACATTTAAATTTAAAGAATAATAAAGTGAACTAAAATGTGTTTTCTATTTTGAATTCAATTTTGAAAGGTAGCAAATTTTACTATCAACATTGTGACTGTAATACAATATTGTTACTGAATAAAAGGATGACTTCTAATTGGTTTTAAGTACAGAAAAAGAACATGTACTTTAACATATTTCATAATCTCCACATAAAAGCACTTTATTCTTCCTTTAGCCATTGTGAAAAACAATCTCCCAGTATTGGTGTGTCATCAAATGTTCTGAACATCTGAGGACTCAAGAGGAAATGGATTGAAATTGCAAAATTAAAAATCGAATTATACATATAACTGCAAGTCAGGGACCATATTTGAAAAAGAAATTACTCTGTGTTTCAAACTCCATTTGCCAATTCCCCTTAAAAGGAAGCTAGGTAAAGCAAAATCACTCAGGTGAAAATTATGTAATGAAAATAAATATGAATTTTTCTGTTTATATCTTTGAGAAAATAACAGCACTGAATATCAATCAACAAATAAAAAACAACAAAACTATAAACACCTAAATATAAGCACAGTACTGTGCTAAGTAGAAGAAGCACTTTTATGTGGCTGAAAAATAGTTGTTCAATTCTATAAACATGGGAGTCTGATAAACATCTGTTAAATACCAGTCTACCTCTTAGCAAGAATATAACCTTGGAAATGTTACTAATCCCCTTCTTCTTCATTACTTCATCTATAAAACAGAAATATGAATATCTACTTCAAGAGTTGGTGACTGGATTAACTGAAATAAAATACAAAACAGTATCCAGCACTGAACCATCACTCAATGATTGTTATATCTTCTTCCCTAACCAATACACTGAATTGGATATATAAGACCAAAAAATTAACATACTTAATAATCAGTATTTTAAATATATGTAAGAAAAAAATAATTAGAAATGAAATGAATTGTATTAGAACCTAACAACATCATCCTGAACCACATCAGGAGTCAGCGAAGAATAGCTGGGAAGCCAAATCCTTCCCATTACTTCTTATTTTACAACCTGTGAACTCAGAGGGATTTTATATTTTTAAATAGCTGGAAATAAATCCATAGAAGAAGAATATTTCACGGCATGTGAAAATTTTATGGAAAGCAAATTTCAATGTCCATAAATAAAGCTTTATTCAAGCTCAACATGTTTATTCATCTACATACTGTCTATGGATGCTTTTAAATTACAACAGCAGAGTTAGATAGTTGTAGAAGACGCATTATAGCCTCCAGGGCTTAAAATAATTGCTATCTGATGCTTTACATAGGAAAAATTTGCTGATCTCTGCTCTAGTGAGGAAGATAGACTATCTTCTGTAAAGACCTATTTTGTTACATTTTCACGGCACTTTAAGAGACTCACATTTTGGTTACAGAGGATTTATTTTAACTGTCTGATAATACACTCTCAAATAATCCATGTTATGAGATGAAATGATGTTATGAAACTAAGAATGATGTTTATTGATTGGGGGTGCAGATGAAAACTAGCTTGAGGACAAGATTTGGAGAAAGACTTTTCACTACATTCTTATACTGTTATTGATTACTAATATATGTAAATATGCTACCTATTCAAATATTAAAGAAATATGTTTATTTTTAAAGATGAGGTCATTCAATGCTTTAAGCAAATCATTTCCTCTGTTCAACTGAAAAAAATATGTGAATAATTTAATTTACAAAAGGAAGAAATATAAAAGAACATTCATAATTTTAAAATCATGAGTTAAACGGTTTAACTAAGTCATTTAACTGAGCTAAAATCTGCCTAACTCATTAAGAGAACACAATTTCTAAAGTGAACTTTCTGTTTAATCAGAATTTCTTAATTACTTTCTATGTATTGACCCAAATATGCATTACTCTCCCACAGACAAAGCCACAAAATGACATCAAGTCTTTTCAAGACAAGAAAGTGGAGGAACCTGATGGCATTTATGAATATAAAACTTCAGAAATCACTGATTGCAGTAAACACTTAGACATTTTTATAGAACTCTGATTTGCCAAATGAGAAGGACTAGATAAAGGAGCTGGAGCTATATTATCAGTCCAGGATATCTGAAGTAGTTAGAGGGAACCAATCCCAGGACAACTCTACAATACTCTCTTCTTACTTGATTTCCTTTCTGAGTTCACCAACCTGTTCCAAGAAACAAGAGGCCAGAACAAGTAACTCACTGGAAAAAGAATATTGAACACTTCCATGGAAGTTACAGGTTGGGAGGTATTTTTAAGTCTTTTTCATTCCCTCAACCATTCAATAAAAACATATAAATTTATTCAGTGCCCACTATGGATAAAATGCCAAGGGTGGCACTGGAGAAGCAGCAATGAACAAAAAAAAAAAAGGCATGATCTTCCTCACAAGGACAATTAAGCAAGAAGTTCTGTTACAGGATGATGAGGCACTGCCAGTACAGGTGTTAAGAAACAGAAGTGAAGAAAACATGAGGAAGGGGGATTTGACCTGTTCCAGAATTCAACAATGCTCACTTTGGCAGCACATACACTAAAAGTGAGACAATACAGAGAAGAGTTGCATGGCCCCTGTGGAAGAATGAAAGAGGTCAGTAAAGCTTTCACTGAGAAAAATAATGAAGGAACAGAGATCTGAAGGGTAAGAGCCACCTAGAGAAAAAGTTAGTGGAACATCGAGAAGCAGAAAATGTTCAAGGCAAAGTGAAAAACAAACATACTTTGAGATATTTTACATGAAGCTATAAATAGATAATGTAATTATTTAGCAAATATGAACGCAAAACACTAATTTTAAATATAGTTGTAGTGGTCTTGAAAACTGTTGACTTCCAATTCTTCAAGGGAATTCACTAGACTCAAGTTACATACATAAGAAATTTAGCTCATGATTTAATTTGTAGCTTCCAAACAATTATATTTGATATGTAGATAATTACCCATCTGTCTCTTGGCAATAACTTAGAGAATTAACATTTTAACATTCTGCAATTGTGAGGATTCTAAAATCAGAAGACTAAAGTTTAATCCCAGTAAAAGGCCTTGTACCTCTCATGAGGTATTAGTAATCAGAAGCCTCTTCCACTATAACCGCAAAACTATAAATTTTATCAGGCTGAATAGCAAAAGTCAAAAATCACATTTACTACCATCTTAATACCTTCAAAGAAAAATCTGTGAAGGTAGAAATATAAAAAGAAAATATTGGGAGGTAAAAGGAGTTCAAATATCAAACTTAATTTTTAAAAATGTACAGCATAATCTCTAACTTGTAATTTATCTTTAAAGAATCATCCCATGTTGTTAAAATGGACATCTGCTAAAATTTTCTGGATGGTTCCTACTGAATGAAGTTGGTGACATTTCATAATGTAAAAATCAGACTTGTTACATGAGTATCAGAATGGCCAAAATAATAAGATTTCATCACCAAATGCTGGGACAGTGTGGAAAACTGAATTACTCATACATTGCTGATGGGAAAGTTTGGCTATTTCTTTAAAAACTAAACATGCAACTACTATATAACCCAACAATTGCACTCTTAGGCATTAATGTCAGAGAAATAAAAATTTGTTTACACAAAAACCTGCACACAAATAAATGTTCATTGCAGACAATCTGTAACAACTCAAAGCTGGAAACAACCCAGATGCCTTTAATGGGTGAATGGTTGAATAAACTGTGATACATCTATACCATGGAATACTACTCTGGAGTAAAAGGACTATTCATACATGGAACACCACACATGAATCTCTAAAACAACCTAAATGTCCAAGAAAGGTCATTGTTTGAAAAGTTACAGTATGCCCACACAAGAGATCACATTGATAATTTTTAAAAAGGGAGAAACTGAAACTCTGTTATGGAACTATCCCCAAGACTTCTTATAAGGTGAGTGGCACCTGGGTGGCTCAGTGGGTTAAGCCTCCGACTTCAGCTCAGGTTATGATCTCATAGCTCATGAGTACAAGCCCCAAGTAGGGCTCTGTGCTGACAGCTGGCAGCCTGAAGCCTGCTTAGATTCTGTGTCTCCCTCTTTCTCTGCCTCTCTCCTGCTCATGCTCTGTCTCTCAAAAATAAATAAACATTAAAAAGTATTTAAAAAATTTTTTAAAGCATAAGACTCAATTTTAGCTCAGGTCATGGTCTTGCAACTTATGAGTTTGAGCCCCACACTGGGATCTGTGCTGACAGTGCTGAGCCTGCTTTGGATTCTCTCTCTCTCTCCTTCTCGCTCTCTGTCTTCCCCACTCTCTCACTCAAAATAAACTTAAAAGAAAGAAATAAAGTGAAAGGAGAAATGGGCTATACAGACTATATAGTCACTATCAATTATTTAAATATAAAATATACATACATCCACATATTTCCTTCCAAGCTTATAGAATGTTTCGTGAAGCGTATACCAGAAACAGAAGACAAGTTAAAACAATTGCCTTTGGAAAGGCAAACAGGGTGGAGGCAGAGACATGAGGCAATTTTCACTCAATTCCTTCTGTTCCCATTAGTTGAAACCATGTAACTATATTACCTATTTTTAAAAATATGTTTTTTAAATAAAACATATAGGTATTTCAGCTTTTAATAACTCTCTTCCAAAAGTAACAGAAAGGTTTTAATGTACATGTGGTTCCAATTAGAAAGGTGAAAAGGGTAACGTGAGAAATTTTAGGTTTCGAAGTTGGAAATAAATTTGCGTAATATGCCTCCGGTCTGGAAGAGAATTGCTGGGTGTCAGAAATACTCCAGTGGTTTGAGCATTTTCTTTGATATGATTCCATATTCTCACTGAGCAGGCTTTTCATCCTAATTTGTTTTCAGACAGAGTTCACTGGAAAAAGAAAGCCCTGAGTAGCATTAAGGCACATTGGCAGGCTTGGCACTTTTCCTGTCTCATTATACACGATCAAATTTGTTTTGTAATACAAATAATGTCTCCTGTGAGACTAAGCAGTGTGACTTTTCTCAGGATGTGAACAGTTGAGAAAAAACTTTGGAATAATAACTGACTTCACAAAAATAAGAATATTGGGTTTACAACTAGTTTATGAAATGTTTTTCTGGCCAGGAAAAGACGGAAAAAAATAATTCTCATTCTTAGCAAGTAATTCTTTAAAAATAAGACCAGTGGACTTTTCAGAAGTCAGCAGGTTTGGAAAACAGAATTTGGTTCAAATGTGTTTATACTTTATCCATGCGTGCAAAAAGCTACCAACAGAAATTACAACTCCTTTGAATTATGAAAGGTTTCCCACAGCCTTAATCCCAAAATCAACCATTAAAAAAGTATCCAAGTTTAGATTTTTACTACTGCAAGAAGTTTTTGGAAATGAAAAAAGACCTTGGGAAGTTAAGCAGGATATAACTATGCAGTGACTACAAATTTTAAAAGACAACTAGAAAAGAATAAAACCACCTCTACCCACTAAACTCCAATTTTCACCACCACCATGAAATGAACCACCTGAGTTGAGAAGAGGGAACACCATCAACAGGAATACAGACACAGCACAAAGGAGAGTGAGCAAGGTCACGACCTTAGGGAAACAGGGTCAAGTTAGAGAGATTGCTAAGCCTCCACAACAAGACTGAATGATGGGTGACCAAAGAGAAACCTGGAAGTAAGACTGCACTCCCCTTGGCCTTTTTTATGACTTTATTGTGATATAATTCATATAGCATAAAATTTATCTATTTAAAGTATACAATTCAATGGTTTTTAGTATATTCACAGAGTTGTGCAAACCTATTTTTAGAATATTTTCAGTCCCCCCCAAAACATGCTGTATGTATGCATCCACCCCCAAAACACCCTGTACTAGTGCATCCATTAGTAGTGGCTCTCCATCCCGTCTGACCCCTAGCCCTTGGCAACCACTAAACAAGTTTGTGTTTTTATAGATATGCCTATTCTGAATATTTCATATGAATAGAATAATACAATATGCAGTATTTTGTGACTGACTCTTTTCATTTAGCATATGTTTTCAAGGTTCATCCATGTTGTAGCTTGTACCAGTACTTAATACCTTTTAATTGCTGAATAATATTCCTTTGTATGGATATATCACATTTCATTTACCCATTCATCCATTGATGGGTATATTATTTGTTTCTATTTGAGGGTTATTATGAATAATGCTACCATAAACACCATGTACAAGTTTTTGCATGAACATATGTTCTTATTTCTCTTGAGGATATACCAAGGAGGGGAATTGCTGGGTCATACAGTAAATCTGTATCTAACCTTTGGAGAAATGAAACTACCAGACTGTTTTCCAAAGCAGCTGTACCATTTATTCGACAGGCTCACTGGAAACATACAACTGGTTCTAACTTCTCAATATCCTCACCAACACTTGTTATTATCTGTCTTTTTCAGCATAACCATCTGAGTAGGTGTCAAGTAAGTTCTCATTTTTGTTTTGATGTGTATTTCCCTGAGAGCTAATGATGCTGAGGTTCTTTGGGGGGTGGGGGGGCAGTAATGTTTACTGGCGATTTACACATCTCCTGTAGAGAAATATCTATTCAAATCCTTTGCTCATTTTTCCCCCACTGGGTTATCTGTCTTTTGATAACTGAGTTGTAATAGTTGTGAAGATACTTCAGATAAGTTATCTAAACCTTCTGATATATGATTTCAAATGTTTTCTTCCATTCTGTGGAGTATTCTTTCACATTACTGATGATACCTTTTGAAGCACAAAAAATTTTAATTTTGATGAAGTAAATTTATTGTTTTCCCTTGCCATGTGTACTAATGGTATCAGAGCATTTGTCTTCATCAGAGAGGAAACTTCCAAGAGAGGAGCACTACAAGCTACATGTCATCTTTGGGGCATATGGACCTTCTAGGAATGCAGCCAACAATTGACAGTTATATGATTAACAGATGGACACCTTCCTAGAACTGTGGGTGTTTTCCAAGTCACCTCTGCCCTGTGGCCACAGCCCAAAACACTTATTAGTCTATGAAAAAGGACACTGGTTCTAATTCCCAAAGGGCAATGATAGTACAGAAGGCAAAACCCCCACCTCAACTCTAGTGAATGATTATCTCACTTATTACAAAATCCATGTTACTGTTACTACTGGGTTGAAACAGAAGGAAAACAAAGAACTCTAAGGACACAGATAGACTTCCTTTAAGAAAGGACAAGGAAAATGAGTAAGCAAAAAAAATTAAAATTATTAAAGAAAACTGTACTAAAGAAAACTCCAATCTGCAGCAACTTATGGCACAGCATGCATAACAAAAATTGACAACAGGTAAGACATATTCTCGTAAAGTTACTAACCTTTATAGAACAAGTTTTACATATATTCAGTAAATTACAAGGAGGATAGGTGAATTTGAGTAATCTGATATTTCTTCAAGGAAATAATATCTGAAAACACAGTAATATCTACAGTATTAAACAACAAAGGAATTATATGTCCAAGCAATTAGGCCTTTCAATTAAAAAGACACACTTTCTCAAGCATGCAAAAAGTTAAAGAAAACAATACTCATTAGACTTTCCTGGGGATAGGCTACAAATCTTTACTGAAATTGTTTCATTTGAAAGACAAATAAAAATTAAAACCCAGGATGGGAGATGCTATAAGTACTACTGATAAGTATAACTCTAAATAAAAAAATAAGGTCTAATTATTGAAATTATGATTGTAGGATGAAATGTGAATATTAGAAACCTTGCCATTATAAAAAACAAAACTGTCTTGAAAAAACAAAATTGGGGGGTGGAAGTGTGAGGCAGTGCAATGATATTTACTTCCCCATCCTTCATTTGACAGATAACAGATGTCTGAATTTGACACACATCCATTCCAGGATGTCATTACATTTATAAGACTTTTAAAATCTAATATATCTTCTTGTAAAAAAAAAAATTGCTACAGGTTCAGCAATACCTTGAATTTCATTAAAATTCTTTGTCTCTGAATAATTCTGAATTCAGAAAAATTAACTTAATATCTTTCATTTTTAAAATGTTTTACATATAGCATGATTTCATTTCAGTAAAATCCTGTCCCATCCATCTACCCATCTCCCTATCTATAGCTACCTCTGTATCTGTACACAGATGTCATTATTATAACATATAACATTATATGTTATTTCTGAATGGTTAAGTTTCCTTATTCATATTTCCTTATTTGTATTTTTGTATCTTAAACAGACATATATAATTTGTGCAAAAACAATACAGCTACCTTCTAAAACATTTTTATTAAAAAAATCATCATTTCATAAAGTAACAGATCAGAAGTACTCCGGTATGGTAGAGACAAGACAAAAGCATTTTAAGATAGTGGTTCTCAAATTTTAGAACAAATACAAATCAGCTAGGAATCTTCTAAAATGCAGTTTCTTCCTCTGTTGGTCTGGAGTCGGTCCAGGGTCTGCACTTCTAATAAGTGCCCAGGGTCACACCCTGGGCACACATGTTGAGTAATAGGTTTGAAGGAATTTCACAGAGCTGCTCTTTAAAAAAGCAGAACATTTATAAGTCATGAAAATGAGGATATGAGGAGAATTAGAGAAAACAATAGAAATGAATAAATAAAAATAGTTAAAACCTATACTTTGTCTTGCCCTTCTATCCTGAGTCACCTAGGGAAGATCTGTTTTTACAATTTTGGGAAATATTCTTTTAGATGTTATGTTTGGATAAAGCAAAATTTATGTATTCAGTTTTCAATGAAATTTTGGAAGTTCCTTTCTTCCATTTTTGTCTACTGTGACACCATTTTTTTACACACTAACTCTAAGTACTGCCAAGTGAACAACCTTACGGGAAATTTCAGAGGAGAAAAGTAGCAGAATGATGTTGTAGGTAACAGACCCCCGCACTAGACAGTGAGAACAATTTAAGGAATAAAACCTATAAAAGCTCTGTAAATGCTACTTCGTGATATGAAGTATCAAATCGCAAACACCAAATGTTTCATCTCTAGTCACTTATAACTTGAATTTAATCCTAAATCACTGGTAATATGTAAAAATTTTAGAGTAATGTTCTCAACTAACATCAGAATCTATTGGGAAGTTTGTTAAAAATGGGCATGAAAGGGTTCTGAGGGCCAGGTTCCAAATGTGGATTTTCAACAATTAACATACATTAAAGTTTGAAAAACATGTAAGTCTGTTATATAGATACATTCAAGTATTTACTTTTTTTAAGTTTTTATTTAAATTCCATTTAGTTAACATAAAGTGTAATATTAGTTTCAGGTGTACAATATAGCGATTCAACAATTTTATACAACACTCAGTGTTCATAATGACAAGTCCACTTCTTAATCCCCATCCCATCACCTATTTCACCCATCCCCCCCACCCATTTCCCCTCTGGTAACCCTCACTTTCTTCTTTAGTTAAGTCTGTTTCTTGGTTTACCTCCTCTTCTTTTTTTCCCTTGGTTCATTTGTTTTGTTTCTTAAATTTGACATATGAGTGAAATCATATGGTATTTGTCTTTGACTTGTTTCACTTAGCATAATACTCTCTAGCTCCATCCACATTATGGCATTCTTTTTTATGGCTGTAATATTCCACTGTATATATGTATATATATACAAACATATATATATAATCTCACATCTTCTTTATCCATTCATCAGTTGATGGACATTTGGGCTTTTTCCATAATTTGGCTATTGTAGATACTGCTTGTATAAACAGGGTGCATGTAACTCTTTGAGTTAGTATTTTTGTATTCTTTGGGGAAATACCTAGTAGTGCAATTGCTGGATAGGAAACTTGAAACCATAAAAATCCTATGGGAGAGCACATGCAGTAACCTCTTTGACATAAGTCATAACAAGTTCTTTCTCTATATGTCTCCTGAAGCAAAAGAAAAAGAAAGCAAAAATAAACTATTGAGACTTCATGAAAACAAAAAGCTTCTGGACAGTTAAGGAAACATTCAAGAAAACTAAAAGGCAAACTATGAAATGAGAGAAGATATTTGCAAATGACATATCTGATAAAAGGTTAGTATCCAAAAAATATAAAAAACGTATAAAACTCAACACCCAAAAATTGAATAATCCAATTAAAACATGGCAGAAGACATGAATAGACATTTTTCCAAAGAAGATAACCAGATGGCAAACAGACATGAAAAGATGTTCAACATCACTGATCATCAGGGAAATCCAAATACGACGAGATATCACCTCACACCTGTGAGAACAGTTAAAATCAACAACACAAGAAACAAGAGGTGTTGGTGAGGATGTGGGAAAAGGGAACTCTCTTGACCTATGTGTGGGAATACAAACTGGTGCAGCCACTCTGGAAAACAGGATGGAGGTTCCTCAAAAAGTCAAGTATTTATTTCTTATTGCTAGCTGAAAGCGGAATTTAACTGAATAGGACCTGAGTATTTTAATAGAGGCTAAGCTAAACAACAAGTTATAGAAGACCCAATAAATCTTGGCAAGAAGGAGAGTTTGGCAGGAAATCTCATGGCCATGAGGACTGAATGTCTTAAGCAGGAAGAGGTTTAGGTACAGTGTCAACAAAGTGAAGGTAAGAAGACCCCAAAACAGACCTCATGTGTTTACAAATGTTCAAAGACACCCATTCCTTTCTCATTTCACACAAACTAAAGGTAGAATGGCCTTGAATTCAGCTTTGTGGGTTTACAAAGAGAATGAGAAGGAGCAAAGGTTAGGGTTAGGGTTAGTGTATCCAGGATTGTAAAGATGTAAATGAAACCCAGGTCTCACAGTTCTTTTAGGTATCACTTGATTTTTCTCAGAAGCCTGCTTTCTCAATACATAACAGGAGAAACTGTACAAATATCATTTACTATTTGTAATACATGTTCTCTATAAGTTCAAATCTTGCTTCGGTGTTGAGAAAAATATTCACCTAGATATATAAAACAATATATATGTTACTTCTAATGCTATGGTTCAAAAATAGCAAACCAGAAGATAACAAAAGTATGGTGACATGATAGGTATAATAATAATATTCTTGCTGCTGTTGTGTGAATATCTGTATCCCTATCCGTTTTCTTAATTCTCTTCCTTGAAAACTATAACTTTATAACTCTAAGGACTAGGCAAAATAATCACAACACCAATTATGAAATACACTACAACCACTTTTTTTTTCCGAGAAGCCCCACATCAGGATGAGTTTACATCAATTTATTGAATTTCTTTTTTTATGTTTATTCATTTTTGAGAGAAAGAGAGCACAAGGGGGAGAGGGGCAGAGAGAGAGAGGGAGACAGAGGATCCGAAGTGAGCTCTAGGCTGACAGCAGAGAGCCCGAAATGAGGCTCCAACTCATGAACACTGAGATCACGACCTGAGCCAAAGTCGGACGGTTAACCAACTGAGCCACCCAGGCGCCCCTGTTGCTGAATTTCTAATACGGTTTTAGGCTATAACTGGATAGTCAGTTTAAAAATTTTGAGACCTTAGCATTTTTTGGGTGTTCACTAGAAATCAACAGCTTGTCTCAAATTCAATCCCACTCCCATATGCTTATTATCAGCTTAAAGGGAAAAAGCACTGCTCAAATAGACTAAATTTCAAAATGTATGCACTTTCTCAGTAGGAGTGAGAGAAAAAAATTAAGCTCAAAGATGCTGGCAAAATCATTTAGAAAATCAAACATTTGGATTGTCTAGATTCCTCTTAAGTGTTTTACTTCAAGTACCATGTGTAAGAAAAAACACAGAATGAAGACTGGTTATTTTAAATGTGGCACATTCTGTGATCACTGTCATAAAAAAGATGGATTTTTATACTGCACATAAATAATTTGTTATATATACCACTTTAATAAACAGATTATCAAAATCAAAATAACTTCAGCCTTGTATTTAAGTCATGCCTTGTGTTAACATATATAAAAGCATTTAAGATTTTAAATGTGCTAAAACTAATATAATACTGTGGGTTAACTACACTGGTATTAAGATTAAAAACTTAATTAAAAAAGACTTTAAATGTAGACCACACTTTCATTTTATCCATGTACACAGGCTTAAAAATAGGCACAAGATCACCGTTACAGGTTCTAAAATAAGTCAGCCAGCAAACACCAAAAAACCAAACATGTTCTGTTTCTCGCTTCTATTCCCCTGTTTGCTTAGTTATCATGGGAACCTCTGTTTCCATTCTACAAACCAAAGGCTGTGGGGGCAGTAAAAGGAAAAAAAAAGCCATGGTGAAAAGAAAAAAGCCATGGTAAAAAGATCAGCTAGACCTCATGGAAAATTTGAATGTAACATGGGAAAGATTACATTCCTAATGATGTATTTTTTTTTTCAAAATACAAGAAACTCTTCACATTCATGTGTTTATGATTCATGATCAGATATTTGCAGAAGTTGTGCCATAGCACGTTCTCTCTGTTCACAGTGCATGTTTTTACAGCACTGCCTCCAGGGGAGTCACTAAAGAAACTGAACTGGCACAGTTTGGCCTCCAGGAGACAAGTAAAACTCAGGCTTTTTTTTGCCTCTTCTACACCTGACTACTTAGGGATGGATGAGGATTAACTCATGCTTAAATACCCTCTGAGATCATGAAATCTATCTTAAGTCCATAACTTCTGTTAAATTATTTTCATCAGATTATAATGCAAAAGCACTGAGCAATAAGAGCTGTTTTTGTTCCAGTTTGAGGAACAAAACAGAAATTTGATATTTGAAATTGTATACAGAGTACAGCTAGAGGGAATAGGAGAGCCAGTGTGTGGCAGGTAGATGTGGGGATTTTCAGGTGCTGAAGATGGAAGGATTGTTTTTAAAAGGAGAGCGAGTCTCAAGTGGAGAGTGGTGTTTATAAAAGTAAATGTTGAGGTGTCTTGGTAGCTCAGTTGGTTAAGTGTCCAACTTTGGCTCAGGTCACGATCTCACAGTTCATGGGTTCAAGCCCCACCTCAGGGTCTGTGCCAGTGGCTCAGAGCCTGGAGCCTGCTTCGTATTTTGTGTCCCCGTCTTTCTCTGCCCCTCCCCCACTCTCTCTCGCGCTCCTCTCTCTCTCTCACTCTCTCTCACTCTCTCTCTCTCTCACTCGCTCTCTCTCACTCTCTCTCAAAAATTAATAAACATCTTTTAAAAATTAAAAAATAAAATAATAAATCTTGACTACTTTGTTACTTCATTTAGATGGTGGTGACAGCAGTTTTTTACGAAAGGACATACAAAGTAGGATCATATAAAATTAAAATGTGAATGTTCCTTAAAATCTACTTTCTTCTGTTCCTTTGAGGGTACCTTCTATATCATCTAGAGAAGACAAATGCCCAGCCCTTGCAGTCAGTGCTAATGATAGGGAACCCACTTCATTAGGATGAAGTAGATCCTAAGTGTGCGACAGCTCTTCTATGTATTCTCCTGTAGCTTCTTGCTGTCTCTGAATCATGACAAAACAAGCTTCCTTTCCCAATTACATTCATTTTTCTTAAATGTTTATTTATTTATTTTGAGAGATTGAGAGAGAGAGAGAGGGAGAGAGAGACAGAGTGAGCAAGCTGGGGTGGGAGGGAGCAGAGAATGAAAGGAAGAGAGAATCATACTGCAGACCCTGATGTTGGGTTCAATCTCAGGAACCATGAAATCATGATCTGAGCCAAAATCAAGAGTCAGTCACTCAACCAACTGAGCCACACAGGGGGCCCCCAGTTACATTCATTTACAAAACATTCACTGTGGGATATATTTAGTGCTAGATAGAAAGGCTACCATATCAACTTCAGTAAGCAAAGTGGTCACTTCCCCAAAGAGCTAGGGTATCTTTGGGCATTTGAACAGATTTCTCTCATACTTTCCACCCTGACATTTTCCCTTCTATGATAGGAGAACAATTTCACTTTTCTATCTCTCCCTGGTTGGTGTCCTTTTTGAATCTTGCACCTATACTGAACCACAACATGTGAGACATATTTTGAGAAGTTCACAATGTACTAAGAATATAGGCATGATACTAAAAGTAATGGGATTTTGTTTATATGTCAGAAATATTTATAAATACAATGAACCTCAAACTCTTGACAATTCTGCTGTTCTTCCTATTCTTGTCTATCAGGTCATCACAGTAGTTACCTACGCAATCCCAATCCCTATCACAGACCCAAGTAAGTTTTTAAAAAAAAGATAGAGAGAAGAAAGTTTTATGCCAATGGAAAACAGAGACCATATTCTGATTCTAAGATGACATTCCCTAATTCTCTCAATAGCTGTGTTCATCCTTACATTGTATTTGTTTTTAAAAGGAATTACTGATTGTTTTATTATTAAAATCATGAGGTTTTCTTTTTCATTTTTCAGATGTCTCCACAACGGTTCATGAAGAACTAAACCATTCCTGTTTTAGAAAGGCAACAATGGCATAAAATCTTTTTTTCATAATTCCTATAGTATTTGCATGTATCATAATTTTGAATAAGAACTAAACAAAAAATTAGCAAATATCATCCTATCCCATCTCTGGGGGAATATAATGATGCCGACAAACATTCCCACTAACTGTATCACCTATAGTAAGCAGCTTGGTGTTAAATTAAGAGTCAAGATGGACTTTTTCATGGCCCCTGTGGATAGTCTCCTCTTACAAATTTTATGACTCGGCATGATCTCTGTGTAAAAAAACAAAAACAAAAAAAGAAAACAAGACAAAGAAAAAATAAAAATGGCAGGCTCATAAGAAAAATGACCAACTGGTCCAGCATGCACAGAGAACTTATTAATTAACAGCAAACTAATTCAATTTTGCTTACCACAATTAGCCACCTCTAATATCAAAATGATGAGAAGTATACAAAAAGAAAAAAAAAGGAAAGAAAATTATAAGATCACTAAAAAAGGGAGGTAAAAAAATCATATTTTTGAAGCCTTATTTGTGAATAAGGGCAGGGAATTTATTTAATGAAGTGGGTTAATAAATCAGTTTTCCAGCTATCTACATTCTTTTAAATGAAAACATATATTGACTATTTGAAGATGCATCTTTTGTTCTCAAAGAAACAAAATTTCTTTATCAAAAAATATCCCTTAGAATTATTCAAAAACAGCAAGGTAATTTAATTACTGTGATGTGGTGAGATGTGAGAGGTCGCACATCCTGACAGGGAAGCTTTATAATATTTTATCTCACTCTTGTCACCAAAATGTTACAAATCAGCATCCTGGCAAAGTGGGTGATGTCTAATACTTTCCAAAAAGCATTCTTTCACTCCAAGCTGCTTTTATAATACAGTGGGTGATTGATTTTTCTTTCTAATTAGAAAATAACTATGAGATCATGGAATCAAGAAAGTTCTTCAGTGGCCACAGTCCCACATCCTGTCCACCACTGAAGAAATTATAAATGCAATTCCCATACCATACGAAGAAGTAAAAATCATATATGCCAAATCTATTAAAATCTACCTCATGTTATCAGTTAACAAAGGGATATTATATCTGATCTGTAATTGTGTAGTAATTTTTAAATTTGCCTTAACTTCTGTGGGGTTTTTTTTCTTTTGTTTTGTTTTGGCCTGCAGCCTTTGTAGGAAAATGAGAGAAAAAATATTTCTAAAACCAGTGTAACAAGCCAAGTAATGTGTGTAACTTACCAGAATCTCTAATGTCTTTAGGGACTTGGTCAATGATTTGCCAGGAAAACAGAACCAAAAACAAATAAGCTGTGAACTAATGGTTAGAAGACAAAATGCTCAGTTAAATGAGCTCACATTTCTTTCACATTTGCCTTTTTTCCCAAATATTTTTCTGATGGTTTTCTATTTTCTATTTCTATCCTTTTTTACACAGTATAAATGCATTTTCTTTCAGACATGAAACTTATTTTTAATTATCTTATGAAAATACAGTGAAGCTGAAAAATATATACTGAATCAAATGTACCAGTGCTTTAATATTTTTATTATGTAAAAACTATTTGTTATAAATCTCTAATTCCAACACAGGTTTATATACAGTTCAATGAAAAAGTAACAAAACATTATGATTGTTCATAAATCAAGCAGTATCTTGAAAAGCACATTGATTTGAAATACAAATGAAGTACATATAAACAAAAAATAAGTGGTGCTCCTGCATGGCTCAGTCAGTTAAGTGTCTGACTCTTGACTTCTGCTCAGGTCATGATCTCTCCCACTTCATGAGTTTGATTCCCTCACTGGACTCTGTGCTGACAGTGCAGAACTTGCTTGGAATTCTCTCTCTCTTTCTCTCTGTGCCTCCTCCGCTTGCTCTCCTTCTCTCTCTCTCTCTCTCTCAAAATAAATAAATAAACTTTTAAAAAATAAAAAATAAGTGGGTAAACAATAGTTATTTTACCTGGGGAAGAAACATTCACTGAATACTCTCCTTAAATTGATCACACCTAAATAAGAGCTTTTTAAAGATCACTTGAAGGTAAAGTGTCTTTTACACAATTCTTTTATGTATAATCTACTTATTTCTAATATAGGTCATAGTAAATAAATGAAATTTTTTATTATTTAACATTACATATATGTATTATATATTATATTATATATATGTATCGTATATGAGTATAGGTTAAACCTGGCAATAATAAAAAATATAAAGAATATATTTCCCATGTTTTTAAAAATTACCTGAAAAGATCATGTTTTGTACCTACAGCTTAATTCATCCCATAAATACACATATTCATAAATAAGTATACCACTCCTCTGATTTTGAATATTTACATTGTTCCTAGTATTACACTGTTAAAAAAATGAATTGTGAAGAGTAATTTATGTGCAAAACTCTTACTGCATGTCAGAGTAGACTCATAGGAGTGGATTTCCTGTTCCAAGAGTCTGGACACTTCAAGAATTTTGAGAAATACTGCCAAATCATTTTACAAAGTGTTCCACAAATTTACATTCCCAGTCACAATGTAAGAAAGTTCCTATTGTACTATATCCGTTCCATGTTAAGCGGTGCAGTTGTAAAAACCACTGGTGAATGTGGCATTTCATTTTATTGCGCCTTTCTCAGTTTTTGGCAATGTATTTTTTCTATGGTTAGCATTTATTTAGATTTTATCTTTTCTGGATTTTTACTTAATTCCTCACAAAATATCCTCTGAAAAACTTACAATACAACAGTGAATCCATTGCTGTATTTTTCCAGTGTATCATCTGCCTTTTGATTTGAATGGATGAGTGCAAATGTGTGTGTGTGTACAGATGGAAAACTAAATCAAATTTATCATCCCTTTTCTTCTAAATTTTTTTTTTATTTATTTCTAGGAGAGAGAGAGAGAGAGAGCAGGGGAGGGTCAGAGAGAGAGGGAGTCACAGACTGAAACAGGCTCCAGGCTCTGAGCTGGCAGTCAGCACAGAGCCTGACGCGGGGCTCGAACCCACGAACCGCGAGATCATGACCTAAGCGAAAGTCGGATGCTTAACCAACTAAGCCACCCAGGCGCCCCTTATCATCCCTTTTCTTAAAGAAACTAGTTTTACAGTCTTTTTTTTTCAATCTTAGGAAGATTTCTTCCATTTATGTATTTGATAAATATTCAATTACATTCTCTTTTACATTTTTACTAGGTTTTTTTTCGTATTTTTTATTCATTCCTCTAGAAATATTAGCAAGGTGCTTACCATGCATCAAGAAAACATACTTCAAACTTGGCATAATATAGTTCAGTAGTGAACACTACTTGATACCAGCCTCTGTGCTCATGCAGCTTAAAAATCTAGTGCAAGAGACAGCCATTAGGGGGCCTGTGTGGCTCATTCGGTTCATTGTCCCACTCTTCATTTCAGCTCACATCACGATTTCACTTCATGAGATGGAGCCCTGCAAAGGCTCTGCTCTGTACTGACTGCACAGAGCCTGCCTGAGATTCTCTCTATTCTCTTTCTCTCTGTCCCTCCAAACCCCCAGCTCTCTCAAAGATAAATAAACATTAAGGAGAGAGAGAGAGAGAGAGATAGCCATTAATAAAAGAAATGCTTAAACTGAATTGCAGCAGACCTGACCAATTAAGTCTAAAAGGGTAAAACAGGAGATTAAGGAGGAAAATAATCTTGTGCTAAAGCAGTGTGCTGTGCATTCTGATACAGTAAAGTCAGAACAATAGAGCTGAAAGTGAGTGAAAGAAGAGCATGAAGAGATAAAGCTGGAGAGATAAGTAGGGGGACCAGGCAGCTCTATAAGCCTCTTAAGAGTTCTGGTCTTTATCCTAAGAATGGAAAGCATTAAAAGGTTTGTGGTGTTGTCAAGACAAATACAAATTAAAAATAAGAGGCTTAATTCTCCCAGTTGAAAATAAAGGAAGGGATTTCTTCACCCTCCCTTTTCTTTGAATATTTACTTTAGAAAATGTGTTTGTAAATACTTCCCTCCTTTGAAATGATATAAATCCTTCTGAGAACTAAGTAAGCCTCTTGTGAGCTTCAGAGAGCCAGGACTGTCTTTCTGGACCTGAGAGTCATCTCTTTGAAATGTAAACATCAAGGAAGGTAGTACCACACCCATAGCACCCTACCTCAATTTCGGAAGTAGGATAGCAGCCTAACTTTAGTGTTCCAAGCTGCAAAACTATTTCCTGTAATAAAGACTTGAGAAGTTTGTTTCTCCTCTGGATAAAGCTAGTTAGTTAATACAGATGGTCACCCCAACTACCAGGTATAGTTAGAATAAACTGTGGGTGACAAGTGACGCTGTCACCTTCTCTTACTTGGGGACTAGGTATTGTTTATACATGCACATAAGGGGTTGTATCTGCTTGGCTAGACTAAAGGGTGAGATTTCTATTTTTGCAATCTTTTAGTGCACTGTGATGTACATCACATTCTGGTTTAATGCTTATTCAATAAAAGTTTTATCTTTTTCTCTACCTTTGTGGCGAGAATTTCTGGACTGGGAGAAGATTTGGGGGGTTTTGTTGATATTGCTGTTGCTTTTTTTTTTTTTTAATTCAAGTGTAATTAACATACAGTGTAAGAACATTTTGTTTTTAGTTATTTTTCCTCAACAATCTGAAGAAAGGGAAAGTATGTTTAGTTTTATATTTCAAAATGATCTCTGGCTATACAGGAGAAAATGGATTAGAGGAATGGAATAGTTTCATCCAACTAATCAGTGGTTCAGGTTGAGAAATGGCAGGAGCTTGGAACAAAATGGGACTGATAAGGGAAGTGGGATGCATTCACGGATATTTCATGTATAAGAATAAAAGGATCTGGCAATGAATAGGATATCATGGTAAATTGCGTAAAAATAACTCATAACTTGTCATAACTCTTTATGACAAGAAATATGATAATCCGAGAAATATGAACACAGAGGAGGGAGTAAGTTTGTTTCGTTGGGAAATACTGAATCTGAGGTGACAAAAAAAGAATAAAATAATAAGTTGGTTGCTGGATCATGTTTTGAATTTTATTTTCTTTTCTTTCCACTTTGTTTTCTTTTCTTTTTGTTCTTTCTTTCTTTCTTTTTCTTTTTTTTTTCTGAATAGCTAATTGACTCCAGGGCAAAATCTATTTTAGCTTGGTGGCTTTAACAAAGTCCTCTCTTGCCAAACACAAACAAATTAAACACAACCAGAAAAACTGCCAAATAAAACTACTATTCTCCTTCACACTAGATATTTTTCTGTTTAACTAGATTCTACCGTCCAAATCTAACACAGAATCTTTGCTTTGAACTCACTTGTGCTCTGCACCTACCTTCTGTAGAGAAGATTAATATAAAGGAGTAGGGATTTAATTCTTTAGAAACTGTCCCAGTATTTGAGCTCTCCTACATCTAGCACTTGGGCATCAAATTATCATTATTCTATGCCTTCAGCTTTGAGTTTTTCTCAAAAGTTGTGAAGAATCTAAGGACTTTAACCTACATCTTATTCCTGACTCCTCCCAATTGCCCAGGAAAAGTCAAGTAACATTCGGAATAGGAGGAAAAGAGAAAGCATTTTTTATTGGTATTATTCTTTCTGAGAAGGAACAATTTTCCTTCCAATGTCTCCCACCTGGCCACCACCATTCCAGATCACAGGTAATGAAGAATTACAATGACTAGCTTAAGGTAATTGTCCCTACATATTGAAGAGTTCTGTGTTACTGAAATTATCTGTGTAGGCTGCTACCCAAAATGCAATCACTTCAAGGCAATGGACCTTGTTGTTACCATTTTATGCCAAAAACTTAAAAAATGTTCTCTCCTCCTCATTAAGACCTTAGTGAATATTTAGTGAATAAATAAAACAGAAATAAGCATGCAGTGACAGAAAAGATAATTAGGGTCACAAGATCACTAAAGATACTTTATTGACAAGAGAAGTAGAACCATTATCTCAAGGTCCAACTCCATCAGATTAAAACAAAGGGGGAAAATGAACTTCCAGGAAGGGAAATGTAATAAACCAGCAAAGGACACAGTTTCTTTTTTTTTAATTTTTTAATAGTTTTTATTTCTGAGAGAGAGAGGGACAGTGTGAGCAGGCGAGGGTCAGATAGAGAGGGAAACACAGAATCTGAAACAGGCTCCAGGCTCCAAGCTGGCTGTCAGCACAGAGGCTGATGCAGGGCTCGAACCCACAAACCATGAGATCATAACCTGAGCCGAAGTCAGACACTTAAACGGCTGAGCCACCCAGGCGCCCCACAGCAGTTTCTGAGTAGAGCAGCTTGAGTAATTTCACAGGTAATGGGGTATCAAATCGGTGGTCTTTCAATGTTAACTTGCCCAAGCTTCAATCGTGTCCTTGGGACCACAGAGAGGACAGGGGGATGCTCAATAAAGGATGTTTCAGTGAGAAAATGATGTGATCAAAGCAATTTTTATGACTGGGAGTTTGACAACTATGTGAAAGATTAATCAAATGTGATTGGACAAAAAAAATATATAATGTCTTGAGAGGCTATTTCAAGGCCAGTTGTGAAGTAATCAAAAGACAGATGAAAAGTAGTGAGAGTGAGAATGGAAAACAAGAAAACTTTATGAAATCTAAATGAAAACTTACCAATAGTTTGACAATGAATAAACTATTTTTATAGTTTCATCATGCTGGAGCCAACTGACAAATAGCTATCAAAAGGACAACTCCTTAGAGATAAGAAGGAAATTGTACATCATTACCATAACTAACTGTGATAGATGAATGGTTCATACAGATGTCAACCTAATATGGGTACCTACTATGAGAAAAGTATAGGATGTACATAAATAGATTATGAGAGGCAGCACTTAGTTCTATTACGAGATATTTTTAAAAGCAAGGTAAAAATATTACTAGGTTTTGAGTATATAGTTAAAACTTGAGACAGTATTTTGCAAAATCAATGCATAAATACACATAAGGTCCATAAACAAAAATATGTACTAAAAATGCATAAACACATAAATAATGCATAAAAATAAGATTCATGTAACATCTAATTGAAATAGTTATTATATAGCCTTTAGTAAAAACTATAATAGTTGAATATTAATTATAAAATTAAATATGAATTCCTCCATTTAAAATAGATCCATCATAAAACATTTCAGTCTATCCAGTCATACTGCTCAATCTTCTACTTGAATATCAAAAAGTATTTTAACTAAACTACATGAGACTAATAACCATTTCTTTTTTTTTTTTTTTTTAATTTATTTCTGAGAGAGGTAGAGACAGCATGAACAGGGGAGGGTCAGAGAGAGAGGGAGATATAGAATCTGAAATAGGCTCCAGGCTCTGAGCTGGCTGTCAGCACAGAGCCCAACGCAGGACTTAAACCCTCTAACCATGAGATCATGACCTAAGCCAAAGCCAGACGCTTAACTGACTGAGCCACCCTAGTGCCCCAAGAATTTCTTGCACATAACTCACATTTGCATGCCCTCTTCCATCTCCCTAGAATGCCTTCCTGACAGTGCAGCCTCCTGAAAATCTCCTTATCTGTGAAAAGCAAAACGCACATGTCCCATCTCTCCCACAAAGTATAATTTGTGGCAACACTGCTTCTAAGTCTCTGCATGATGAGATTGAATCTCAAATACTGTTGGGATAAATCTAGGACTTTCTAATGTTTTCCTACAATTTTTGCCAATAGGATTGAAAACTGATGCTTGAGATTCATCAGGAAGCGAGAGAAGACAGGTTCCAGAAGTAGATCGCTCACTCCCTGGAAACACACCTCTTCTTTGTGTCATGAGCAGTCAGCACAAGAGTGTGCTCAGTTAGGCACAGTTACAAGAACGTGAGAAAACTCTCCTGTGTTTTGGCTTCTATCTTTATTCCTGTAGTGCACAGTGAGGTGTTCTCCTAAGAAAGAGATGAAGGTAGTGAAGAAGGACTATTGAGGACAGTGGACAGCCTTTCAGAGAGTCTATGTGAGAAACAGGATAATACAGAATAGAATGAAAATTGCCTGATAGCACTGACACTGTTAACCCTCCCTGAGTATTCAAGCCTTCCTTCATCAAGGACTTTGATTTCATTTATTATAACTCTGCCTGTAGCCTTGGGTTCTAATTTATGTGGTTTCCAATTCTCAGCAGCTCTAATATTCACACATAGAAGGAATCACCTTTTAAAACACACACACACACACACACACACACACACACACGCAAATAAAACTGAAACTTGCTCCTCTCGTAGATTAAGAAGTACCTCTTCTCTGTTCTGTCTTTTTTTTTTTTAATGTTTATTTTATTATTTTTGAGAGAGAGACAGAGCATGAGCAAGAGAGGGGCAGAGAGCAAATGGGAGACACAGAATCTGAGCTGTCAGCACAGAGCCTGACATGGGGCTTGAACTGGGAAACACTGAAACTATGACCTGAGCTGAAGTCGGACACATAAACAACTGAGCCACCCAGGCACCTCTGTTATGTCTTAATGTCCAATACTAATCTACATCTGCATTCACCACAAATTAAAAAGGTTTCATTATGTTATATAATGGGACTTTTTTTCCTCTCCAGAGTCTGACACAATTGGAGCAAACAGTAAATGTTGGTTAAATGCACAGCAGAAAGACATTATGCTGGGAATATGGAGATAAGACAAAACTCTGAGCTCAAACAACTCTTGGTCAGTAGAGTCAAATCTACTGATATGCTCCCTTGTGAGAATTTTCTATCCCTTTAAAGAAATGATAATCCAGGACAAGGGATATGGCAAGAATCATTGAGATAGTGGCTCACTCTTTTACAATTTTATTCCTTTTCTATTTTTTAAGTTTATTTATTTATTTTGAGAGAGAGAGTGAGCATGAGTGGAGCAGAGAGAGAGAGAGAGAGAGAGAGAGAGAGAGAATCCCAAGTAGGCTCTGCACTGTCAGCAGAGACCTCAACATGGGCTTGAACTCATGAACCGTGAGATCATGACCTCAGCTGAAATCCAGAATCAGATGCTTAATCTACTGAACCACCCAGATGCCCCTACAATTTTATTCCTAATAAGTTACCATCCTTTCATTGATATCCTAAAATTACTGTCTCCTCCCTCCTAATTTTTTAGGCTTTTGTTTACTGTTTAGATTCCTAATCTGCTGAAATATTTATATTTGTTAACTGATTTGATTTTTATAGTCAGTTATATTTCTAAACTTGTTTATTTAAAAATCAAGTGATTACTTGTAATAATATTAAATTCTTATATTAGCTTCCTATAATTTCAGGACTATCTATACTATTTCATCGATCTCTACAACTATTTTGGGATGGGGGCATTGAGAGAGAGAGAGGACGCAAGTGAGCAAGGGGCAAAGAGAGGGAGAGAGAATCCCATGAGGGGCAAAGAGAGGGAGAATAAGAGAGAAGTGGGGCTCACCAGATGCAGGGCTCGAGCTCAATTGAAGCAAGGCTCAAATTCCTAAACCCTAAGATCATAATCTGAGCCAAAGTCCAATGCTTAGCCAACTGAGCCAACCAGGCACCCCTCTACAACTATTTTGAATAAAAATTTTTAAAGAATGTTTTGTCCCTTTAAGATATACTTTAATATTTGGTGCTATCTGTCTCTATTTTTCAAAATGACCTCTTGTATTCTCAACATTTATTCTTCAAATTTACTTAATAGCGCTGTGTTGATTTTTCAATGAAAGAGATGTTTAGGCTTTGACTGGGATGTAATAAAACTATGAATTTATCTGATATTTGGTGACTTCATGAGGATAAAGCTATACTTCTACTTTTGTTGAAGGCTCTATTTTACATATCCCAATTAAATTTTACAGATTTCTTTAGGATCATTTGGAATAATTTACTGCTATAGCTATTTATGGCAAAACATTACTGAAGGAGTTGAGATTTCTAGAGAGACCCAAAGAGTCCCTGAATTCTTAATGAAGTTAATTCAAAAGAATAACAACAGGGAAGTAATATTGGCCACCCACAGGGAAGGAGAGAATAGCGGACCTGGGGCTGCAGATCCCTATTCAAACTTAAGCAACTGTAGTTCATGTTCACCCAAATTGGCCAGACTGGGGAGAAAATTAAAAGACTGCTATTTCCTACACTGCTAGAAACTTCTATTAAAAATAAAATCAAGCTTTGGTCTTGATTACAGGGCAGATGGACAATTTTGGGGGGAGGGAAAAAGGGTGGAGACTGACAGAAAGCTACAATCAAATTAATCTCCTCCAGAGTCACTCAAGGACTACAGGGGTCTTTTGCTTATGTAGAGATGTTCTGACCAACAATAAATGACGCCTGAGATTGAATAGAAAAAGCCCTTTGAGTAAAAGGGTTTCATCCAATGGGGGGCTTAGAAATGCAAAACAACACTTCTTTCCACTAAAAACAACAAAAAGAAACCGAAAACTTTCCAAAGATCAAGGATAATCTCTCTTTAGGATAAAATGCAGTAACTGTGGAGGCGCCTGGGTGGCTCAGTCAGTTAAGTGTCCAACTTCGGCTCCGGTCATGATCTCATGGTTTGTGGGTTCAAGCCCTGCGTCGGGCTCTGTGCCGACAGCTGCTCAGGGCCTAGAGCCTGTTTCAGATTCTGTATCTCCCTCTCTCTCTGTCCCCGCCCCGCTCATGCTGTCTCCCTCTCTCTCTCTCAGAAATAAATAAAACATTAAAAAAATATTTTTTAATGCAGTAACTATGGAAAGAAACGTCTCATTTTGAGAAATTGCTGGAATTTGGTCACTCTTATTGCTAAAAGCCTGTTAAATATTGCTGTTGGCAGATTTTTACAATGTGTTTTTATTACATCATTTTGATTGAGGCTGAATAAATGACTTTAGGACAATCAAATAAACTTTTTCATAATACAATGAAAAGAATCTGCAGATTTTCTGAATTGGGCCTATTTATCGGACCCTCATCCCAACACTTTTATATCACATAATGGTGTCACACTCTGATTCAGTACCAAATAGACTAAAAAGTCCTGAGCTTTGAGTACAGAATAATACTTTCAGTAGTATTCTCAAAGCAAGAAAATACTTTACACGTCTTATAAACTGGCAGATGTAATGGTACACAAATTTTCTGTGGCAGATTAGGCTGCTCTTCTAGATTGTGTGACAAGCTCTCATAAGGAAGGATAAAACAAGGTTGCCCAGGATTCTGAAGCAAGAATAAGCCCTCCTTGGGTGAGTAACTATCATTCTCTTCAGATATAGCAATACTGTGGCTTTCTACTGAATCTTGGTAAAAACTAAATGCCCAACTATTGAACACCAGAGGGTTCATTTGAAGATGCCCCATAAATAACTGACTGCATCTGACTCATGCAGCCATAAAATCAAGCATTCATCATTTCATCTAAGGCAAGTTCTCAGAAGGCAAAAGTTAAGTTACACAAGCACACAGCTCATTCTTATAACCTACTCTTCCACACAGCTCTGATGAGATCCGGTATGACAAATTACCTACATCAGTTTGTTTTTACCACTCCTGCCCCTGCCCCATGAGGGCAGAAATGCTTGGCTATTTTATTCATTTGTACAACTTCAGCACTTTGAATAGTGCCTGATACATAGTAAGTGCTCAACACATATTTGTTCAAATAAGAAATGCTATGAAGTTAGATATGTTTTGCAAAGAAATAGGATGTTGCTATTAAACAGAAAAGGGAAAAATAAACTCAACTGTAAAAAATGTTTATGGATCCATTTACAGTATCTGTTGAAAGAACTTGACCAGCTTGGGAAAAGATCTGAAGAATTCCCCAGACTCATCCTGCTCAGGATACTAAATTTGGAGGTGATATGGCTATCCTTAAGAAACATCCCAGAATACAGTAGCCTTGGGCGGCAGTTTGGACCAACCTGAAAGAAATGTAAAAATAAATAAGGCCCTTGATGTAGAATTTTTGGTGCCCAAGACGGGAGTTGAGATAGTTTTTCAACACAAGTCAAAAATATCTTCTAAACATCCAGATGGCCAACAAACACATGAAACAATGCTCAGCACCATTCATCATCAGGGAAATACAAACCAAAACCACACTGAGATACCACTTCATGCTGGACAGAGTGGCTAAAATGAACAAATCAGGAGACTATAGATGCTGGCAAGTATGTGGAGAAACGGGCACCCTCCTACACTGTTCGTGGGAATGTAAACTGGTACAGACCCTCTGGAAAACAGTGTGGAGGTTCCTCAGGAAACTAACAATAGAACTTCCCTATGACCCAGCAATAGCACTGCTAGGAATTTACCCAAGGGATACAGAAATGCTGATGCATAGGAGCACATGTACCCCAATGTTCATAGCAGCACTCTCAACAACAGCTAAAACATAGAAAGAGCCTAAGTGTCCATCAACGGACGAATGGATCAAGAAGATGTGGTTTATCTATACCATGGAATACTACATGGCAATGAGAAACAATGAAATCTGGCCATGTGTAGCAACATGGATGGAACTTGAGGGTATTATGCTGAGCGAAATAAGTCAGGCAGAGAAAGACAGATAACATATGTTTTCACTTATAAGTGGATCAGGAGAAACTTAACAGAGGACCATGGGGGAGGAGAAGGGGAAAAATAGTTGGGGAGAGGGAGGGAGGCAAACCTGAGAGACTCTTCATACTGAGAACAAACTGAAGGCTGACTGGGATGGGGGAGAGGAGAAGAGGGGTGATGGGCATGGACAAGGGCACTTGTTGGGATGAGCACTGGGTGTTATATGGAAACCAACTGGAGGATAAATGATGAAAGGAAGGAAAGAAGGAAGGAAGGAAGGAAGGAAGGAGGGAAGGACCCAAAAAATGTCCTCTAAACAGATCTGTATTCCTGGTTACTAACCATGCTGATTAATGTGTCTCCATTACAGACTCCTTGTCTAGAAACAAGATAGTTGTGATCAATAGATCAGTCAATCAGGCCCTAATGCCTAGCAAAGCAGAGTCCCAAGAGTGCAAACCCAGAAGTGCAGAGACCCACATTTCCAGAGATCCCGTACACTTTGCTACCACCCAAAGTTCCCTTTCCATAGAAAGGGTCCAGATGAGCTTGGAAAGATGTGTATTTATGGGAGAGTAATGCATGTTCTTGGAATTTCACAAAGCAGAAAGGTCAATTTCTTTGTTTTAATAATGGAAATAGTGCATATCTTTGGTCATGTATATCCACCCAAACAATCTGACCCTGATTGTTCAGATGTTAAAATTTGCCTAAAAGAGATTTTGTTAAATGAGAAAAAGGGCCTGAGAGGTAATGTGTTCTGACACTATTAACAAAACGGTCCAAATGACACCACTGTCCTCTTACTTTACAGAATGCTCAGATCCTGCTGACAGGCTAATGGGCTGAAAAGGTGCTCACCTTTTTATCTCTTTCTCTAGTGGACTAGAAAACCAACAACAAATCTTGACTGTAAAAGAAGAGAATATGGTAGTGACATATATTGAGTTTCTTTACCCAACAAGTTCAAGTGTTATATCTGATATAAAACCCACTAGGGATCTGGGACATCTCCCAGTGCAGGGAAAACTGTCTAACTTAGGTTCCTCCAGAACCAGTTGCCTAAGCTTGGGGGGTAGAAGTTGGCATGATGATCTAGTGACTAATACAATTCAATGAGAATCTCTCCCAGCATCTAGGAAAGAAGGCAAATCTAGATAATAAGACACAAAACGGACCGTAGGTTTCCTAACCTTGGCTTTCTCAGAGGTGAAAAAAAAAAAAAAAAGAGTGAGAGAGTACCATAAGGTGAATCAGAGAAATCTGAAGAAGCATCCACATAAGAAAAATAAATAGGTTTTGCCACCTTGTCAGCAAATTTGTTACCATCACCACTTTTGGCGGGATAATTTGTAGGCAACATTGTTGTGGAATGAAATGATTTCTAATAAGATATTATTATTTAAAAGCTATTTTATTTTATTAATGCATTTGGATAGGCAAATGTAGGCTTTCAAGGAAGGCTGATGAAAAAGGAAAAGAGAATTTACTGAAATGATGGGACCCAGGCACTTTGTAGAATGAGTTGCATGGGAACCACCAACCTAAGATTTGCTGCAGAGACTTTAAGAACAAGAATGTCTAATGTATGATTTTCAATTATTTCTTGATGCATGCTGACTGTTGCTTCTTAGAAAACTTTAAGCATAATTCCTATTCCATATAAATGGGGATACAAATGGTAAGGGGCTCTAGTGTCCCAGGTTTAGATGGATGCTAGGATAAAAGAGAAGAACACATATAAATGAGAAGAAAAGAATCTCCAAGAACTAGATATTCTTGTGTTAACCACTGCAGGCCTTGATTTTGCAGAATTTTAAAAAATTTGAGTGTTGGTTTTCAATTTCCACAAGGCACACAATGGGTACTTGACCAAATATTACCAAATGTGAGGGGCAGGAAATAACTGTGTATCCTTCACAGAGATTTGGACCATTGCATTTAACTTCAAAGACTGAATTCTAACAGTCTTCATAGAATAATGTAACAGTTATAACTAATGTTTAAGTTTTAAGAATAAAGGGGCACCTGGGTGGGTCAGTCGGGTAACCATTTAACTTCAGCTCAGGTCATGATCTCACAATTCATGGGTTCGAACCCCACATCAGGCTCTGTGCTGACAGCTAGTTCACAGCCTGGAGCCTGCTTCAGATTCTGTATCTCCCTCTCTCTCTGACCCTCCTCTGCTTACACTGTCTCTGTCTCTCTCTGTCTCTCTGTCTCTCTCTCTCTCAGAAATAAAAATAAAAATATGTTTAAAAACTAAAAATAAACAAAATAAAGACATACTAAAAAGAGAGAAAGAATCTCGAAAGATACATTTAAATTCTTCGAACGTACAGAATATTCTTCCTAAACGTGTGTGTGTATGTCTGTGTTCAATGCATGGCTAAATTAGATCTAAACTCAACTGCACTTCCCTTGTTGGAATTAGCAGAAACAGTGCTTTTGATCTGGTTATATGCCCAGCACAACATCTAATTGCTTAACTATCTTTTTAAAAAATTACTGAGGGAGAGTCTTGATTTCTAATCAGACCAGGTGAAAATGATCTTAATAACTTAAATTGATGAATCACTCTGTAGAACTCAAAGTTAAATTAAAGATTTGACACATGATATTCATATTTTCTTCTAGCTATTTATCCTGCATCATTCAAAGTGTTTTGAACACTAAATAATTGATGAGAGTAAAAGAAGGAAGAAAAGAAGAGAGGGAGGGAAGGAAGGAGGAGCATCTGAATGTGCTACCTCACAGAAAACTGGCTGAAATATTCATAAGACTCAGTAATTTTATTTCTAACAATTTGCAGTGCTTAATGGAGATGTGAAAATGTATCCCCCAGGAGGTATTATTTTATTTATGTTTATAGCTTCCTTTTTTTTAATCTTTTATTTTGAATTATAAATTCACAGAAAGGGCAAAGAAATGTTCAAGATGTTCTGCCTACCCTTCACCCAGCCTCCCCCAAAGTTAACATCAGACATAACTTTGGTACAATACTGAAACCAGGAAAACTAAAATCGATACAATCCAAAGAGTTTATTCTGATTTCACTAGTTATAAATGCACTCTTTGGTGTGGGTGTATGCTGAGTATATACAGCCCTATGCAACTTTAACACAGTGTAGCTTCATGTAACTACCACCACAATCAAGATGCTTATCTCTACCATTATAAGGTTCCCAAGAGCCATACCCACCACCTCCATACCTAATACTTCCCAACCACTAATTTGTTCTCCATCCCGATAATCATGCTATTTCAGTAACACTAAATAAATGTAGTCATTCAGTATATATTCTTTGGAGAGTCACTTTTTTCCTCCCAGCCTAATTTCCTTGAATTTCATCTAAGTTGTTGAGTGTACAAATAGATTTTTCTTTTTATTGCTTACTAGTATTCTCTAGTATAGATCTACCACAGTTTATTTAACCAGAGGTTGGCTCCTATGAACGTTTGCATACAAGTTTCTGTGTAGAAAAATCAGCCTTCATTCCTCTGGGATATATGCCTAAGTGTGGAACTGCTGAGTCATACAGTAAATTCATTTTCAGTTTTAAAAGGTACTGTAGGGGCACCTGGGTGGCTCATCAGTTAAGTGGCAGGCTCTTCATTTCGGCTCAGGTCATGATCTCATAGTTGGTGAGATCGAGCCCCACAATGGGCTCTGCAGTCACACTGCACAGAGCCTGCTTCCCACTCTTTCCGTCTCTCTCTTCTCCTTCCCCACTTGCACTCACTCTCTCTTAAATAAATAAAAAACCTTTCTTAAAAAAATAAAAAAATAAATAAACAAATAAATAATAAAAGATACTGCCAAACAATTTTCTTGAGTAGCTATTTTATTTTCCATCCCAACCAGCAATGTATGAGTGGTCCAGTGTCTCCACATTCCTGCCAGCATTTGAAAGTATCACTATTTCATTTTATTTTTACTTTTTTTTTTTTTACTTTTAGCCATTCTGTTAAAGCAATTATCCTCTTGTGCTCTTTTTTTTAACTTTCTTTCAAATTCTGGGTTTTTTTTTTAATTTTTTTAAATGTTTACTTATTTCTGAGAGAGAGAGAGAGAGAGAGCATGAGCAGGGGAGGGTCAGAGAAGAGAGGGAGATACAGAATCTAAAGCAGGCTCCAGGCTCTGAGCTAGCTGTCAGCACAGAGCCCGATGCGGGGCTCAAACCCACAAACCGTGAGATCATGACCTGAGCCAAAGTCAGATGCTTAGCCAACTGAGCCACCCAGGTGCCCCTATTTCTTTGTAAATGCTGAGTTTCAGTAGTTCTTTATACAGTCTAGGTACAAGTCCATTATTGAAATGTGGTTTGCAAATATTTTCTCTGTTTGTAATTTGTCTTTTCATCCTCTTTACTGGTGGCAGCAAAAGCACTGAATTTAGTGGGTGCATTTTTTTTCCTTTTAGGAATTGTGTTTCGGTGTCAAGTCTGAGTAGTACGTCAATTCTCTAAGTCCTGAATTGACGTGACTAAATTCTAAGTCCTGAAGATTCTTCTCCTATGTTTTTTTTTTCCTAAAAGTTTTATTGTTTTGTGTTTTATATTTAGCTCTATGATCCTTTTTGAGTTTTGTTTAAAGTGTGAGACATAGGTCAAGGTTCAGTTTTTAAGCTATGGATGCCCAATGGCTCTAGCTGCATTTATTGAAAAGGCTATTCCTTCTCCACTGGACTGGTTTTCCTTTGTTAAAAATAAATTAAACATATTTGTTTGGGGGTATTCTAGAATCCTTATTCGGTTCCACTGATCTATGTGTCTGTCCCTCCTCCAGGACCACACTGTCTTGAATACTACAGCTAGATAGTAAGCCTTAACACTGAGAACTCTGATTCCTCCCACATTATTTTTCCTCCCACAAAATTGTTTCAGCTATTCTAGAGACTTTTCTTTCAACATAAATTTTAGGGTAAATTTGCCTATGCAAAAAAAAAAAAGAGTCTTGCTGAAATAATGATATAAACTGTATATTAGGGGCGCCTGGGTGGCTTAGTCAGTTGAGCGTCCGACTTTCGCTTAGGTCATGATCTCGTGGTTGGTGGGCTCGGGCCCCGCATCGGGCTCTGTGCTAAATGCCAGCTCAGAGCCTGGAGCCTGTTTCAGAGTCTGTGCCTCCCTCTCTCTCTGACCCTCTCCTGTTCACGCTGTCTCTCTCTCTCTCCTAGAAATAAATAAAAATATTAAAAAAAAAAAAGAAACTATATTAAACCCAAAAGGTCAATTTTGGAGACCTGTTATCTTTACTATGTTGAATCTTCTAATACATGATCATGAAAACTGTTTCTAGAACTGTACTATTTCCAAATTCACTTTTTCACAGAGCATTGACACCTCTATGAGACATTAAGGAGAAAGTGTCATGTTTGAGTATTACAGATTTAAGAGTGTCAAGTGTGGCCCTTTGGTGATTTCTAGTATTTACTCCAATTCAATATTTTGACAAACTTATTCTGGTCTGGATAACTTCTTTTACATGCAAATTTTATCAGGGCATTTATTATAACACATTATAGTTGCTGAAATACATATTTGTCCTACTTGAGAGGGCAAGGGACTGTATCTTTCATCAATGTATCCAAAGTCCTTACTTGAGTGCATTCCATACAGTGAAAATTCAATAAATGTTCATCAAATAAGTGAAATCACTCTTTAATCCATGGAGGATTAAGACAATTATTGACCACATTCTTAAATTCCCCTCTTTTATTTCTTATTTTTTCACTTTTTTAAAATTAGGGAGCATGAAGCCCAATGCAGGGCTTGAACTCTTGACCTTGATATCAAGATATGAGCTATGATCAGGATGCTTAACTGACTGAGCCATCCAGGCACCCCTTAAATTCCCCTCTTTTAATTCAGAATTCTTGGAACTAGCATGATTTAACTGGGTAATTTTCTGTTTCATCAATGGTACCTACATCATCTTTTTTTTCCTTTCACTCAACATCTCTCTTTTGAGATGATGCACATAATAATATACTATAGTTTTACAGTGAATGAGTCACTAGTAAAATGCCCACATGTCCCCTGACTATAACAGAGCTGTAGCAGAGCTAACCACTGGCCAAGAAATATCTTACAACCATTATTCAGATGATGAAAGGTCTGTCAGTTAGGCTGTCTTTAACTTGGACATTTACAGTACAAACTACAGATAACTCACTTATAAGCTTATAGCCCATAGCCTATTTAACAACCACCAGTATAATATTACTATTTAATATGCATACTGTTTTTAATATTTCTCAGATATATTTATATTTATAATCTAAGATGCATTTTCTCAACTATCTTGTTAGTTTCTATTGGGCCAGGTATGGTAACTAACATTTGGTAAATATTTGTAAACTGCCAGCCAGTGTTTCAGGTTCTTTATATACATGGTCTTCAAAGAATCCTAACATTAATAATGCAAAATGGATATGGTTACACTCATTTTACAATGGAAGGAATTGAACCTCCAAAGATTAATTAACTCAAGGCTAGTATATATATAAAGCAGTATAAACACAGATACAGCTGATTCAAAAGCTACTGTTCTTGGCTTTACTACCATTTTAGAAAGAGAAAACTGAGATTTGGCGTATTAAACCAATTATCTAAGGAGACACACACAAGCAGTGATATCACAGGAATTTGAGTGGTTTTTTTATTTCAATCTACTGTCTCCTAAAGGATCTATCCTATTTAGAAAAATGTTCCTAGCAAAACTCATTAGGAGCATCAGCTAATAGGATACTTCAGAGTAAAATAGATATTGTCATATACATGATTATGTGAAAAGTTTACACATAATTCCCAGTGTATAATTCTAAAAACATCGGTAAGTTCTTAGAGGCAAGTATGAATAAACATGTATATTTGAAAATTAGAAAATAGGGGCGCCTGGGTGGCTTAGTCGGATAAGCGTCCGACTTTCGCTTAGGTCATGATCTCACGGTTCGTGGGTTCGAGTCCCGCGTCGGGCTCTGTGCTGACTGCCAGCTCAGAGCCTGGAGCCTGTTTCAGTCTGTGACTCCCTCTCTCTCTGACCCTCCCCTGCTCACGCTGTCTCTCTCTCTCCTACAAATAAATAAAAAGCATTAAAAAAAAAAAAAGAAAATTAGAAAGTAAATGGGAAATACTGTTAACATGCTCTTTAACATCTTGTGTTACTTTTTTGTATCTATACAGACCTGCCATTTTAAATAAAAGGTTACATAAACACCTAAAAATGCATGTTTATACTATGCAATTAAAGCTTTTTAAGGCACTAGATACTGTTGGTTAAAAAGTTCATTTTGAGACTGCTAAGTGTGAATTCACAGAGCAACCAATCTAATCAGTGATATTTCCCCTTCCTTGCCTATGTTTTCTTAAGTGATAAAGTCAATGAAGTTAATTAAACTCATCTTTCCCATCAAAGCATTTTCTTGGAAAAGTGCTCAACTTTTTCCTTTGCACAATTTCTTTTTTTTTTTTAATGTTTTTATTTATTTCTAGGAGAGAGAGAGAGAGAGACAGAGTGAGCAGGGGAGGGTCAGAGAGAGAGGGAGTCACAGACTGAAACAGGCTCCAGGCTCCAAGCTGGCAGTCAGCACAGAGCCCGACGCGGGGCTCGAACCCAGGAACCGCGAGATCATGACCCAAGCGAAAGTCGGACGCTTAACAAACTAAGCCACCCAGGCACCCCATCCTTTGCACAATCTCTAAGTGGATATCTATGTAAGGACTTTTGGTGACATATTGAATAGGGGGAAAAAACCTCTTAGAGAAATTTTGATATTTTTTATTCAATTATACAAAAAGATTACTTTTTTTAAGTTTATTTATTTATTTTGAGAGGAGAGAAACAGACCATGCAAGCAGGGGAGAGGCAGAGAAAGGAAGAGAAAGAGAATCCCAAGCAGGCTCTGCATGGCCAGCACAGAGACCAATGAGGGGCTTGAACCCACAAACCTTGAGATCATGACCTGGCTCGAATCAAGAGTCAGACACTTAACTGACTGAGCCACCTAGGTGCCCAGCAAGAGATTAACCTTTAGTATACCAACTGCTTGAAAAAAATATGGACTTCTTATAAGTATGTACAATAAGAATCAGTAAAAGTCAACATCTACTCTGTGGCTTCTACGTCTGACCAAGATGGAGTAGCAGGCACCATATTTATCCTCCTCCTCCCTAAAACACTCAAAAAAACTGACAATATATACACACACAAAATATCAAGGAAACAAACCTCAGGCAATAAAGGGCCATACTTCCCAAAAGGTAAGAAACAAATGATACACAAAATATCAAGGAAACAAACCTCAGGCAATAAAGGGCCATACTTCCCAAAAGGTAAGAAACAAATGAGGTGAGCCCCGCTGCTGCCTCGGTGTACTCTGCTTTAAGAAAATTTCGCATAGGGAGGGAAAAATCCAAATAGAGCCTGACAGGTTATAAATTGAGAAGATAGTATCCAGAGTGTGGAAAAACCAAGGCAGCTAGAAATCACAGGAAAGAGGACCAGAGAAGTCAGAACTGCACACAGAAAAAAGTCCAGAGATCAGTAGACAATCCCCCTTCAGTCCTCAGCTGACTACTGATTAACACACATGTATGTTAGGAAACAAAGTCTAAGGGAAAAGGCTGAGGTCATAGCACCCAGCACTAATACAGGGCCAGGGATTCTGCCTGTTAACACACCAACTAGCTTGGAAAAACCTCGGGATTCCCAGGGTTGGAGTTCTCAGAAAGGTCTTGCTTTAGCGGTGGGGAGTAATGAACCCTAACCTGAGCACTGCTTTTCTGCGGCTGCCTGACAGATCTCAAAAGCAAGATCCAAAAAGGTCAAACACTTTCCAAACAGTGTCACTCCAAAATGCATTCAGAATATTTATAGAAATACAAGATATCTGACCCCAAAAGGTAGAATTCAAAACGTTTGGAAACCAATAAAAATCACTAGGAATACAAAGTGCCAAAAAATATATAATCCATTGAGGTTTCAAGTTATTTATTTCCTTCTCAAGTACGCTATTTTATTTTTTTATGTTTTATTTATTTCTGAGAGAGAGAGAGACAGTGTGAGTAGGGGAGGGTCAGAAAGAGAGGGAGACACAGAACCTGAAACAGGCTCCAGGCTCTGAGCTGGCTGTCAGCACAGAGCCCAACACGGGGCTCAAACCCACAAACCATGAGATCATGACCTGAGCCGAAGTCAGGCACTTAACTGACTGAGCCACCCAGGCGCCCCAAGTACGCTATTTTAAAATCTGTGGATATTTTCCTCATTAGAAAGAAAAAAGACAATAGGCATGAAAAATATAAACTGCGCTGTTTTTAGCATGTAGTGGGATTTTACTTAATGCTTATTCACTTGTTCACTGTCCTAGGTCTCTGATACAGTATAATGCTCAAAACACAGTAATTGATATTAGAGAAAATTTTCATTTGTAGTCAAAACTTAGAACAAATAGTCATTACATATACCATATTTAGGAGAAAAATCAACTCCATTGAAACTGATCCAGAACTGCTACAGAAATTAAATAACAAAGAACAACAAAGAAGCCCCTGAAAACACAGAGGGGAAGCCAGGAACCTTGGGCGTAGAGGAAAGGCCAGCGAGAAAATAGACTGAATACAAGATCTGTTAGTACCAATATCCCCTTCTCTACCACCCACAATTGGGCAAATATCACTCCCTGACCCCCAGAGCATGGGAGGATGAACCACAGTAGCTGCAGACCAGGGTGGATCAAGAAGAAAAGAAGGTGGGAAGGGAAGTGGCATTACTCAAAAACAGAGGCTGAAGTCTAAACATTGCAGATTTATGTATAAAGGGCTCCTTTTTCACTAAGCTTCTGGAAAACTCAAATCTGGGGAAACTGACCCAAGAGACAGGAACTACAAACACTGGCATCTGGGACAGCAGGAGCAGCAATGACAAAGAAATGATCATCCCGTCTCCATACCAACCATAGTAAAGTCCACGCACAGCAAATCCCATTGATTCATAGAGTCTCCAGGTACTTTTTGTAAATCACTACTAAATTAACAGGGGGAAAGAGACCTCCATCAAAGTACATCATCATAAAATATAAGAAGAGTGGAGGTAAAAAATCTCTCTAACTAGGAGCAAGTCTCATTGAAATGGTCATAATACAGGAAGATAGCAGACAATGAAGCAATTTCCTTCCAAATTCTGAAAGGAAATAATTTTCCAAATAAAATTTTATATTTAGTCACATTGAAAGGTAAAATAAAAACATTTTCAAACATGCATAAGCTCTCATTTTTCCCTCCTAAAAACTCTCAGGAAACTTCTAGAAAATGTTCTCTACCAACAATGAAGGAATAAACAAATTTAGGAAAAGGAGACCTAAATAAAAAAGTGAAGAGCATTCCCATGATGATAGAATAATGATAAATGGAAGTCCCAGCCCAACAGAAAGACATGAACAAACCTAGAGGGTTTTGAGTTCAGAATGAAGCCTGAAGATTAATTCAATAGGTGGAGGAGTTCCTGAGTAACTGCACAGAGAACCATTAAAGATTTGAGGTTGTTTCTGACCATACAATAACCTGAACCATCCTGACTGATGCGCTACCCGATGGGTTTGACGACATTGAGAAAGACTTTATAGTTCTCCTTGAGTGTCTGGGGAAGCGCTATCAATAGGTAACTAGAAAACAAAAAAATTTAAAAGATCAAATTCCTAAGACACAGTATTTGAATAAGAAAACTATGATCATAGGGGCACCTGGGTGGCTCAATCAGTTAAGCCTTAAACTCTTGATCTCAGCTCAAGTCTTGATCTCAGGGTCATGAGTTCAAGCCCCATGAGAGACTCTATGTTAGGTGTGAAGCCGACTTTAAAAAAAAAAAAAAAGAGAAGAAAACTACAACCATAACTACTATTACATAGTTTTGAACAATATTTAAATAGTCATAGAACATACCTATGTGGTATTCCCTAGCACAAGTCAGGAGTTATATGGTGGATGAGAAGTGGAAGGCATGTGCTGTGGTGATGTAGACAGACTGTAATTCCTCATCTTCAGAGAAGAAAGTCAATGGATATTACCTAAAATTGAAAGACTTAAAACATTCTATACACAGTTAAGAATAGGAAAAACCAGTTAAAAGACTTAAAAGTACTTCTATCTGAAAGGCAGATCATGGAAAAGCTGAGAAGACAGAGGCAGGGGCCAGATGTTTTTGTTGTTTCATTGTTCTTCCTTTCCTACTGTAAGCTTTCTGACTTTTTGAACTATGTACACGTGTTATTCTGATAAAACAGTTTCCTTTCAAATTGGGTCATTTATTTTCAAGAAATTACAGCTACTACAGCTATTTACAAAACACACAAATGTTTAAAGCACATTAAACATGCAAACATCAGTATATATGCAATTAGTCATTCTTTTAGCATTTTTAGCTTTTTATATTACATAGGCTTAAAATAAGATCACATAAATGACAATCTGTGCCAAGAAAATATTGATTTAGGCTGCAGTGCTCCACTTTTTTTTACTGTAATAGAAATATTATTTTTACATGGTATTTAGGGAATGGAAAGCTGAAAATATTTTTCTTAAGTATTTCATTTTTTGTGACTTCCCAAATCCATATATTTATAAATATCTAGATTTGGACCAGTTTAGTAAAGGTGGTTTTATTTTTTATCTATATGTTAAATAGACAATTATGTTTAAAAAACTTTAAAAACCCATTAAATTTAATAATGTGAAGGTTTTTGAGTTTTGATTGCTCTTCCCTGAAAATGAATGCCACCAGATGAAAAGGGACTCATTTTTTTTAATCCCTTTCTCCCTGAGGCTACTCCAGAATTTGAGTTTAATGAGGTTAATGTAATCCAACATTTCTTGGCAGCCTAACTCATTCTACAGGCACTCAGTAGGTATCCTAAGAAGAAGAAGGCTCCAGGTGCACAGGGAGAGTATTATTGAATAAGAGATTTGCTTTCATTCATTTATAACAATTTTCTGAATAGAGAAGGAAGTCCTACTCAAATATAAATTATTTTCAACTAATCAAAAAAGTATTTGCTAAAGGTAATGTCTTATAAAAAAAAAACACCCAATTTATCTTTCTTCCATTATATCTCATTATGTTTTGAAAAAAAAGTCTTCCATTTTGTTGGTCTCTTATTTAAATTATACTGAATATGTACATGAATAGACATATGATAGTTGAGTAATGGACATTACGAATATCTAAATTTTCACACTTAGGAAATTAAATCTCTCTCCTAAGAAAATTCTGCAGGAGAATATTGCCAGTCTTTCAGGAAAGCTTCCCTTTAAAAAGATAAATATTTCAAAATCAAATTATATTTTATTAATATCTACTGATTATCTATTCCTATTTACCAACAGTAGATTTTAGAGAAATAAACCAAAGACCTCCTCCTCTGCCTATACCTTCTAATTTTCTTTGGGTACAACCTAATGGTAAAGAAGAATAGGGTTCTGCTCTGCCAATTTCTAGTTTTGTAACTATCACTCAATCACTTAATCTCTCTATGCCTCAGCTTCTACATCTATGAAATGGAGATAATATTATACTTTCTCATGGGACATGTAAAACACTTAGAGAAGAATGCCTGGTAAACAGTAATGTTATATAAATGATCTATTAAGGAGCTAAAATCCATGAATAAATTTCATCCCATATTACTCACAGTAGGAGGAAATATTCTCGAGGTAGCTGTACAGATCTAAAAAGGTCCAGCTTCCTTGATTCTAGGCCCTGCATCCTTTTATCTATTTATTATGTTAAATTATTATGTTCTCTTAAACTTTTTAAAAAAAAAAAGTAGGGGGAAGAAAATCTGGTGGGAAAAAAAAAAAAAGGAAAGTTGCACCACTCTGCTTGACATGTTATGTTCTCTGTTTAGATTCTGTCTGATAAATAAATTGTAACCTCTACTAGTGTATAAGTAATGGCATGGGTCAAAAATGCAATGTCTAACATAGGGACCTTTGGTATTAAACAAAAAGAGCTCTATTCTTTCTTATGCAAACGGGAAATTTGTGAAGCAAAGCTAAGGTTTGCAGGGTTAGATAGGATGACAAAGGGCAAGTTGTGTACGCTGACTTACCAAGGAAGGTGAAGCTGTCATTTCTTCACCCCTGGACACTACCTTAGTGCCTCCAGCAAACACTCAAGACAGGAGAGCTTGGACTGGGATTGATTCAAAAACTTAGCACCTTTAACTGTTTTCTTACCACCACACCATTTGCAGCAACGATGCTTCAGGCCCAGCTACAGATGAACTAGGTCAGCTGCTTCAGCTTTTCCAAACTAGATGAAGTAGAATAAACAAAGTATGATAGTTTGGAAAGAGTAAAATACAGAAGATTATGAGAATAGAAACCTACAGAAAAGAAAGTCTTTCTAAAAATGCTGAGACAAAAGATAAGTGATAGTGATCAAAAATATGGATGACTAAGGGATGGCAGGATGGGGTTGAAGTGGGATACCTCTGAAGGTGGTTACTCATTCCAAATGAGGGGGTTCTCAGCCAGCAGCCTGAGATGGAAAACCTGAGGCAGAAAAATTAATAAGACACTTCTCAATAGTCCAGATGAGAATGGACAATCACATCAATCATAAGAGTAAGAACTAAAATAAAAACATAAAGACATTCATATGAGCCATCTATGAGTTGAATTAATGGACCTTGTAGTAAACTAAGCTTTAGGTAGAATTTAATGCTTCTGGCTTGGGTGGCTGGATGTGTGTTGCTACCATTCCCCAAAACAAAATATAGGAGAAAAGGTAGTTTTAAGATGATAAAATTGATTTTGACATTCTGAATTGAAGAATCAGTTGGACAACTATGCAAAGACATTCAGTGAGGAAAAGGTATGTGTAATTTTATTATTTTTTAATGTTTATTTGCTGTTGAGAGAAACAGACAGACTGTGAATGGAGGAGGAGCAGAGAGAGAGGGAGGCACAGAATCTGAAACAGGCTCCGGGCTCTGAGCTGTCAGAGCAGAGCCCGATGTGAGGCTTGAACTCAAGAAATTCTGAGCCAAAGTCAGATGCTTAACAGACTGAGCCACTCAGGTGCCCCTGTATAATTTTAGATTCTGGATAGAAGAGTAAGACAAATATAAAGATCTGGAAATCATCAACACATTGTTAAAGTTATTGAAGTTTGAATGAAGCAAATTAGGAAAAGATAAGAAATGAAAAGAACAAAACACCAAGGAATAATTCCTGGTAAAACCCAATTTTAAGAGTAAGTAAAAGAAGGGAAACTTATAAATAAGTGAAAACTAAGAAAGAACGGGCAGAACACAAATTGAAGGAGAATGACATAAAAATCAAGAGAAGGAAGTTTCAAGAAAGAAGAGGAGAATCAGAGAAAAGTGTTCATTGTATTTGGCATCAGAAACTTCAAGAGGAGTGTCAGCTGAGCAGTAAGCCAGAAGAAAGTGCAGACGGTAGAAGGGTAAATAAGCAGAAGAAAGATGCTAAAAGTGAATGGGAAAAAAGCATGGTAGTGGAATGTACAAGGGACTGAAAGTGTTGAGGATATGTAAAAATAAATCAGGTTACTGTTATAGTAAGGAAGTGTGTGGGACAGAAGGACAATCAGTTAGATAATGGGATGTTACAGTGTAAATTACCAGAAGTAAAGCAATTCTGGTCATGCTAAACTCCAGCCTTATAAGAGGGTGCTGAAGAAAACTAGACCTGAAAGTCATCAAACAAAAAAGAACTAGAAAGACAAGATCTTGAACTGGTTGTTCACTAAAGAAGGTGAAGATCATATTAATACAGCAGAATCTATAGCAGAATCTGGGAGAACCTGGGAGAAGAAAAGCGAGCAGAATCTGGGACAAGAAAAAAGAATGAAAAACTTCACCCATACCTCCTATGATTGCAGACAAATCATCAAAAGGTTGACAGAACACAGAAACAAGGAAAAAGTAAACATCATATTAGAAATACATACATCTCAAAGATAAGCAGAAGCAATGCTCTATAATTTGTAAGAACACCAACACAATTCCAGACACAGGGGAATAGTACGAAAATGAGCCACTTTCATGGAAAAGATTCTAATGTTACAGCTTAGTTCCTATTAAAACAAGCAGTTAGAGGGGCGCCTGGGTGGCTTAGTCAGTTAAGCGTCCGACTTTCGCTTGGGTCATGATCTCGCGCTTCGTGGGTTCGAGCCCCGCGTCGGGCTCTGTGCTGACTGCCAGCTCAGAGCCTGGAGCCTGTTTCAGAGTCTGTGTCTCCCTCTCTCTCTGACCCTCCCCTGTTCACGCTGTCTCTCTCTATCCTAGAAATAAAATAAAAATATTTAAAAAAAAAAAACAAAAAAACAAAAAAACAAGCAGTTAGAGTGAACTCTCAAAAATACTGAGAATGTAGAGAAATTTATTTATAATGGTGTGGGGATTGTGGAAGGTTCAAAAGAAGGGTTAGCAGAAGACAGTGCCTGGACAGTTAAATCAGCAGACTATGGAGATTAGATAAAACAGAGTACAGATGAATGAACATGTTCTCTCAAAATTAGGTAGCTAAACATTGTAGTTATAGAAATATAGCTGTCAAAGAATCCTCTCAATTTGTTTCTAATCAAATTTTAATAGTAAATTGATAGGTTTGGTAGACCACAGACCTTGGGGCTCAGAGTGAAATTAATTGGCTTCAAGACTCCAGATGGCGGGCGGCTGGGTGGCTCTGTCAGTTAAACGTCCAACTTCGGCTCAGGTCATGATCTCATGGTTCGTGGGTTCGAGCCCCACATCCAGCTCCAGCTTAGAGCCTGGAGCCTGTTTCTGATTTTGTGTCTCCCTCTCTCTCTCTGACACTCCCCTACTCACACTGTCTCTCTGTCTCTCTGTCTCTCTGTCTCTGTCTCTCTCTCTCTCTCAGAAATAAATAAAACAATAAAAAAAAAGACTCTAGATGGAATTCTGGGTTTTACCCAAGTACAAACAAAACTTGTGATTTATCATCCAGAAGACTTTGCTTAGGGTCCAAACAAAACAAGCACTATGTTTTTTTGTGGGGGGGAGGAGGGGAGATGATTTGAAAAACTGAATCCTGAGTAGAGAAGGTGCTACCACTAGACCTGGCTCCATGGAGAAGACTCACCACACATGTGTTCTGTTCAGTATAAAGATCATTCCCAGATAGAAGAGACTAACCACTCAATATTTGCTGAGTTTTGTTATTTCCAAGTATGAGTACAATAAGATGTAAAACGAACATGGAGTCTATTTGGGGGAATAGGAGATATAAGAAAAATAACAACTTAAGGGAATCATTATAAAAATGAAACGAAATAAGCGCAAAAAAAGAGGAATAAAGCTCAGGGGTAATGGGAAAAAATCAGAAAGATAAGAGAATTAGCAGCTCTGTGTCAAATACTTGACAAAAATTATTTCTTCTAAGAATACGTGGGACTAGCACATAAATAACAAGTAGTGAGTAAACAAATTGAAGGGAGGTATAGAAACTTAAAAGTCTTTACAGATTTCCTACACATAAATTTGATCTACATTTTGGTTATTCATACCAGGCATATTTACTTTAACAATGGATACCAAAGAATTTACTTTGTAGTTCTGCCTACCCCAATAGGTAAGCTGTCCAAACGAATGGAATTGATTAGTCAATTTAGTGGAAATGACTAAACTATTTACTATGGCCCAGAGGAAGCTAACTAATTCAAAATAATGTTCATTATAAAGATCATAAATGAATTTTGATAACTTATGAATAGCAGGGCAAGAAAAGAACAGAAATTATCTTAGGATAATTATTTTCTTTTTTAATGAAAAAAAAGCATTTCATTCATGCATCTATTAAATTTATCAATTCATTTCCCTAAACATCGTCTTAGGAATTCATAGAATAAAAATGGAGTAGCTCATCTAAAGGTTCAGGACTTAAAATTATAGATATGCTTCATATTTGCATCAACAATATTTTTATAAAAACAAACACCAGGAAGCCTGGATGGCTCAGGTCAGTTAAGTGTCTGATTTCGGCCTAGGTCACAAACTCATGGTTCACAAGTTCGAGCCCTGCATCAAACTCTGTGCTGACAGCTCAGAACCTGGAACTGCTTCGAATTCTGTGTCTCCTCTCTTTGTTTCTCCTCTGCTCACACTCTGGCTCTCTCTCTCTCAAAATTAAATATTAAAAAATTTTAAAATAAGTAAATAAAAACAAATACCGATGACACTCAATTTTTTTAATTCTAAGTAATGGAAGATTTTCTGCATTATGTTAAGTACACTCATATTCACATCTTTTTAAAAAATATTTTTTTACATTTGTTTATTCTTGAGAGACAGAAGGAGACTGAGCACCAGTGGGGGTGGGGCAGAGAGAGAAGACACAGAATCTGAAGCAGGCTCCAGGTTCCGAGATGTCAGCACAGAGCCTGATGCAGGACTCGAACTCACAAACTATGAGATCATGACCTGAGCCGAAGTCTGATGCGTAACTGACTGAGCCACCCAGGCGTTCCTTCACATCTTTAGTATATTCAGAATGGCAACATCTTTTGGAAGATACTTAAATGCACATAAATACAGAAATAAATATTTATATTAAACGCACATAAATCTCAACTCTATTAAATTCTCAATAATATAATGAGTGGATTAATCAATCCCTTCGCTTCTCTTTTTGCTAATAGGTTTTCAATTTTGTAGGTTTGTTCAAAATCTTAAGGGATTTTTAAACTGTTGATTTAAAGTTTTAAAGCTATTAGTACTATTATTAAGAATTTGATCATTTGGGGGCTCAAACTGCTTTGATAATAGTTGATTAATAAACTAGGCCATTTGTTGCTAAAAGAATAACATATCTCATACTCATTAGTATTCTTTTCTGTTACCATTAATGACAGTAACTGATTTGATACTGAGTCACCTTCTTATCCTGCTATTGGGAGAACCTACAGCCAATCACCTTTTCTGTTATGAAACATGAGTGTTCAGGAAGACAAGTAGGGAGAAATACATAGCCAGGGAAAAATAGTTTAGACAGCTACTAAAATTAAAATTGAGAAAATATTTTTTTAACTCTAAGGGTACAATTTACAATTTCTTCCACTTTATCCTATCATTACAAACCATTTTTCATGGGTTCTTCATTTGATCTTTTAACTGCAGTATTTCATAAGTGTTCATATGAGAACAAAAGTCTTGTTGCCTGTAAGTAATGAAAGAATCCTTTATCTTGGAGCTTGACTCCCCAAAGGACAATTAACATACTACTGTTGAAACAAACTCAGAGCTTATGAAGCAGGAAATAGCAATAAACTTTTGCTATCAAGAATCAAGATTCTATTTTTCTCAAGGCTGTGTAATGAAATGTAGGAAATATTCTATATGCAGAAAAATTCAAATAAAAATTTAACAGAACTGACACTTCTTATATTTAAAAGACATTTTTCAAAAATGTTTTCAAAAATAATTTTTCTAAATCATAACAAAAAAATCAAGTAACAACATACTGATGACTTTTAAAGCCTGATGAGGTATCCTAAAATTCCTAACATACTGCTAATAAATTAGCAACAAAATAACATTTATTTAGCAGTAATTATTACCTTGTACTGAGCTAAGAGTTTTTCCTGGATTATCTTGCTTCTCAAGGACAAAAAGATTATCCTCAATTTGCAGATGAAGACATTGATAACTACAGAGATTAAATAATTGCCCAAAGCTACAGTCACTAAATGCTAGAGATAGACCCAAACTCACTGCAAGAATTGGTTACTATGTTCTCAACAGCTATACTATAATGACATTAAAAGTCTATGACCTTTCCCTTTCAATTATTTCATAGCATACTATAATACCACAATTCACTAAGAATTATCATTTATTAACATTCTGTATCATTATTCAGATTGGTAAGTATCATGTTTTCATCTCAGAGTCTTAATTTAGGTGGATGCTTTTAAGATTTATCTTTGCAGGCTTTAATTATAATAATTTATAGACATGTTTACATAAATATTCAATACAGAAAATTTATTTTAATTTTTCATTTAAATTCTAATCTACTGTTTTAATGAAAAGAAGTGCCACAAATAACCCACAGAACATGTAATACCAGTTCTCTGAGATTTGCTTTTAGAACTAAATGGACTATCCAGGGGTCTAGGTAAGTGTAACATGATAAATAAAATAATAAAATAATAAAATTAAATTAAATTAAATAAATAAAATAAACGTTCACTACACAGCTAAGACAGCTCAAATTACCCCATTTTGACATACTGACATGCTCCAATGCTCCCAACTCTTTAATTCATTCTAGAGAAAAATGAATACATCTCTTCAAAAGCAGTAGGGCTCTCTCACTCAATGCCTGGCCGACACTTGGCTTGATAAGTTAGTGTGGAAAAATTACTATCATCATAATCATCATCATTATAATCAACACTTTAAACAACTTTTCCTATCAGCTGAGTCAGGGTAGGGGCAAATTCTCTTCTTCTTATTAAACTAATCTACCATTTCAAGAGAGACTGGCTTTGAATATCAGCTTTTGCAGCTCAAATTCTGCAGGGGTAGTATTTGAACATGGGTAAATAGGCAAGGAAAAAAACAGAAAACAAGTAAAACATTTAAACTAAAAGTTATTGCCCTACTGTCTTGGGTATAGTATGTCAAAAATATGATTTACTTTAAATAATAAAACCTGAGTATTATTCATGTACACGATCAGCTTTTCCTAGAGGGTAACTAGGTCTAGGTATGATTTGTTCATCTTTTTCCTTGTTGTTTTTTTTTTTGTAGCAGCACACAGTAAAAATAGAGATTTTATTAGCAAATGAAAACATTCTTACTGTAAGCATTTTGACATTTTTAAAAAGCAGTGACTTCTATCGCTGTTGCTAATAGATGTACTGATAAGTCAGTTTCCTTGTTGTTGTTTTGCTTCTGTTTTGCCAATGATACAAATACAGAATGATACAAGGATAACACACAAAGAAAGTAAATATATGATGAGACAGAAATGAATCACAAGGAAAAGAAAAAGGACTAATACAGAGCTCTCTGGTCAATCATGCTGTTAATTTATATTTTACAATGATCTAGAATCTCTATAGTTATGGGCACCATTGAGGCACCTGGGTGGCTCAGTTGGTTAAGCATCCAACTTTGGTTCAGGTCATGATCTCATGGCTCGTGGGTTCAAGTCCTGCATCAGGCTCTGTGCTGGAGCCTGAAGCCTGCCACAGGATTCTGTCTCCCTGCCTCTCTGCTCCTCCCCTGATCAAACTGTCTCTCTCTGTCTCTCAAAAATAAATAAACATTAAAAATTTAATAAATATATAAATAATAATAATAATACATGATTATTGGACACAGAAACTGAAATATACTTCTATAGTGTAATATAGAAATATTCATTAAAAGCCATAAAATGTTCCTATTCATTGACAGAGTAATCCCATATTTAAAATTTTATTTTAGGGGCGCCTGGGTGGCTTAGTCGGTTAAGCGTCCGACTTTCGCTTAGGTCATGATCTTGCGGTTCGTTCGAGCCCCGCATCGGGCTCTGTGCTGACTGCCAGCTCAGAGCCTGGAAACTGTTTCAGAGTCTGTGGCTCCCTCTCTCTCTGACCCTCCCCTGTTCACGCGCTCTCTCTTTCTCTCTCTCCTAGAAATTAAAATAAATAAATAAATAAATAAATAAATAAATAAAAATAAAATTTTATTTTAGAAAAAAAATAGGGGCGCCTGGGTGGCTTAGTCGGTTAAGCGTCTGACTTTCGCTTAGGTCATGATCTCGCGGTTCGTGGGTTCGAGCCCCGCGTCGGGCTCTGTGCTGACTGCCAGCTCGGAGCCTGGAGCCCGTTTCAGTCTGTGACTCCCTCTCTCTCTGACCCTCCCCTGCTCACTCTGTCTCTCCTAGAATTAAAAAAAAAAAAATTAGAAAAAAAAATAAAATTTTATTTTAGGAAAATCATCAGTAGGGTCTTAGAGATGTCAATTAAGCATTTATTTACTTATTTATTTATTTATTTGAGAGAGAGAGCACATGCATGTGAGTGGGGGAGAGGAGCAGGGAGTAGAGAGAAAAAAGAGAGAAAGAGAGAATATTCCAAGTAGGCTCCACGCTTAGCCGAGGCTCCATCCCACTACCTTGGGATCATGACCTGAACCAAAACCATGAATCAGACACTGAACTGACTTAGCCACCCAGGCACCCCCCATAAACATTTAGACGAAGAAATATATCAGCATGAAAGCAATCCAAATGTCTAACAACAATAATACCTAAGTAAATAAATATAATACATTCATATAATGGCATAGTATACAATCATAAGCAATCTTGTTTCAGAGTCTACTTAAAGATACATTTCATGTAATAGATTTAAGCAGATGCGTTTAACAATATGTTCAAGGAAAACAACAGTTAACAAAACTGTATCTTGTCTATTATAACTCCATTCCTATAAACATAACCCTTAAAGTCAATGTAAAATAAATGTGTACCTGTGAATAAGTAGTTAAAGATTTTATGTGTTCATTAAAATGTCCCGATTGTATTAAAGTGTTCTCCAAAACAAACAAACAAACAAACAAAAAAACCTATTTAGCATAGTATTTGTACTCTGGAAGGAGTAAAGATCAAAACTCGATTTTTAAAATAAGAGAACTATTTGATAAATTTCTTAGCAATTAAATTTTCAAATAATTTTAAATATAACATTTTGTCTTATTTTCCTATTATAAAAAACTAGCTGTAAAACTACCTATCTTTGTTTTTTCCACCAAACCAAGCACCAACCCTTCTGAGACCACCCCATCATGCTCAATCTTAGAAGCTGCCCCTTCCCTATAAAATCATGATATATGTTTGTGACACTTATTATATTCATTAACATTTGTTATATTTGACAACCATGCATATCTTTAATATTTTTGGATCTCTATAGACATTTTGAATAGATCTAATGGTCTCTTTCTTTCATTGTGTCAGCTACTGAATTTATAACCTACCATACTCATCCCATTTCATTAAGAGTTCTTTAATTCAGGCATATAAATATTTAAATAAATTTTTACTAAGCATTACCTAGGATGTGCTCCCATAAAACTTCTGAAAGCTATTTTTTTTAATTCTCAAATTAGTTAACATACAGTATAGTGCACTTGGCTTCAGGAGTAGAATCCAGTGATTCATCATTTATATATAACACCCATTGCTTTTCCCAATAAGCGCCCTCCTTAATGCCCATCACCCATTTTCCCCACCCTCTGCCCACCACACCCCCATCAATCCTCAGTTTGTTCTCTATATTTGAAAGTCTCTTATGGTTTGCCTCCCTCTCTGTTTTAATCTTATTTTTCCTACCTTTCCTCTATGATCATCGGTTAAGTGTCTCAAATTTCAAATACGAGAGAAATCATATGATTGACTTATTTGTCTCTCTCTGACTGACTCATTTTACTCAGCATAATACCTTACAGTTCCTTTCACATTGTCACAAATGGCAAGATTTCATTATTTCTCATCACCAAGTAGTATTCCACTGTATATATATACCACATCTTTTTAATCCATTCATCAGTTGATGGACATTTGGACTCTTTACATACCTATATTTTTAATAAAATAACACCAACATTCCTCTTGCTTTCCTCATTCCAATACCACAAGAAAACTTTTTGTAGCCATTGTTTTTTTTTTAAATGTTTTATTTATTTCTAGGAGAGAGGGAGAGAGACAGCGTGAGCAGGGGAGGGTCAGAGACAGAGGGAGTCACAGACTGAACAGGCTCCAGGCTCTGAGCTGGCAGTCAGCACAGAGCCCGACGTGGGGCTCGAACCCACGAACCGCGAGATCATGACCCAAGCGAAAGTTGAACGCTCAACCGACTAAGCCACCCAGGCACCCCGTAGCCATTGTTGTTTTAAAAACAGCATGGCCCTCTAGACTTGAGGAAATCACAAAAATGTTAAAGTAGAAATTAAAAGGAATAAAGCTAAGTATATACTACTAGTCCAGCTTTACCTCTCCCACACTTGGTTATGACCTTTCACATAATCCAATTTAAATATGCCAAATCAGCAAAAAATATAAAAGGACATCCAGGGAGAGGAAGAGGGATGATTACATAAAATTCTGCTTTAAGTAATCAACAGTTGCCCACTACTGCCAGATAATATGTTTATTAACAAGCAGGACAAATTGTAATTGGTCTGATTATAATGACTGATTACAAGACAGAGTTATAGTGCCATAGTCCCTGGGATATAGGCCAGGTTTTTAGAAGATGGTCCCAGCCCCCCGATCCCCTCCACCTCCTTCTCTGGAGCTTGGCCTTCTGCTACCCCTTAACCTGGCAGGATCTTCAGGGTTTTCTTCCATGATCTTCTGATAATGCAGGACATGCTCTCCCAGATAAAGAATGACTTTTCAGTTAAGGGGCTGGTGTGGGCAAATGTTCCTGATGGTGTAGGCATCATAACCCTGATGGTTGTGATTACATGGTTCAAGTAACAACATGGTTACTTTAAGACTTCTAGGTAAAACAAAGTTGCTGTTTCTAAGTCACTTGCCAGTAAGATTTCACCTCAGATACAGCTTATACACATATTCCCTTCCTATCATCTACTACCCAGCACAGAAATGACCAAAATTTCCTTAACACATATACAATTAAATGTTGATTTTGTTAAAATATTTGCATTCTCAGGAGTCATTAATCAAAGTATCACGAGGCAATTCAGAGTGACTTACAATTTTCCAAAGGACCCAGTTACAAGTTGAGGTAGTGAGCCATTCTGCTTATCAAGAGACTTAGGATCTGAGCAGAAATTATATAATTTCCTCTGAAAGCTGCTCAAAAATTAAAGAAAACTATCCAATGTTTTAAAGAGTATACTCTAGAGGCGTCTGGGTGGCTCAGTCTGTTAAGCGTCCAACTTCAGCTCAGGTCATGATCTCACGGTTCACGGGTTTGAGCCCCATGTCAGGCTCTGTGCTGACAGCTCAGAGCCTGGAGCCTGCTTCAGATTCTGTGTCTCCCTCTCTCTCTAACCCTCCCCTGCTCATGCTGTCTCTATCTCTCTCTCAAAAAGAAATAAAACACTAAAAAAATTTTTTAAAATATACTCTAAGTTAAAATTATACTTGGAATTAGAGCAATGGGTTCCCTACTTCATGACAGCCATCATCTCTTGCCCAACCTGCATCCCTCCTCACCTACCTACACACACACACACACACACACACACACACACACACAAAATGCACACGCGCGCTCGCATGCACACACACACACACATATTTTTCTTTCACAAACAATTCTGATTTTGTGCATATATCTCGAAATGGCAGTTATTTTAAGGAGGCTGATTTCACCTACAGTCCCAGAAGCTGAATGAAACTGTTCTAAGCTATTCATAGTGGTCTCATTACCCTCACCATGGTTTCCTTTGGGCATGGGCATAGCCCAAAACCAATGCTATTCAATAGCACATAAGAATAAATCAGTTGCAATGCCATTGGCATTGAATTTCCTCACTTTAAATAGGGGCATAAAACAAGGACAATTCTTTTGTCCACCTCTGGACTTTGCCACTGTATGCCATACCTGGAACTAGAACAGCCATTGGGGAGAGACCAGTGCCAAAGATAAATAAAGTAACACCTATCAGGGCATGTCAAGGGTAAAATGGAAATATTCTGGTTTCTAAAGTCAACCCTGAAACTACTCTAGTTCCAGAATTCTTGTTTTTTAGAGTGTATTAATTATTAAGGTTATCTTAGAGTGCTTTCCTAAAATTTGCAACTAAAAGAATCAATAGAAAATTTCTGCTATTTGTGCCGGGAATTTAAGTTCTTTTTAGTTGAATTCTTACCTCTAAAATCCATATGAGATTGCTTTGCCTTTCCAGTCATGTTGTAAAGAACCCAGAAACAATAAATTTTAAAAGGTCAAATACAATATAGTAGCTTTTATGTGTACACATTATGTGTACAGAATATCATCACATAATCATTTTTCTTCTGTGCTAACTTCATAATTTGTTCATAACTTATATTATTCTTAATATAGTATGCTATACAATAATTAATTGTTATCTGTCCTTCTTCCTCCCTTTCTGAGATAAGTGAAGGTTGGGAACATCTTATTCTTTGTTTTCAGATATATTAGTACATATGGCAACTCATGGTCAGGCCTAAACTACTGCTTGTTGGATTTAATTACATTTGATCAATAATGAAAGTAAGTATACTAAATCACACCTTTCCTGGATGCTTTGCAAGGCATAATCAGATACTATACACTAGAAATTTTGCCTCCTAGAATTTATAATCCAAATAATATCAAACTGTGTTAAATAAACATGACACATTTTTTGCATTTCTTCTCATTTCAAAACATTGATATTCTTCACCCTAATTCATTCTCCAATCTGTTAATGATACTTTCAAATTTTTCTATTGGATTTTTTTAATCCATTTTCATTATCCCTATTCTATCTCTTTTAGCCCATTAAGTATCTTAATTTCCCCATATTTTTTCTTCTAAACGTTTCCACAAAGTTCCAAAGTAATAATTCCACTGAAGCTATAACTTTGATCATACCACTTACTTATTTAAAACTGTTCAACAATTCTCCAAGGTCTACACACAAAAAAAATCATATTCTTTCACTTGGCAATATAAGTCTCCTACAATCTTCCCCCCAAAACTATTAATATCCATTACTGATCCTCATGTGTCCGATAGTTTCCAAATTAGTCTACTTACTGCATGTTTTCCTAGAATATGCCCTGTGGAAGACCCACTGTACCTTTGTGATAGCCATTACTACTTTATTTCTAATAAATGGATCTTAATATGTAAAATCTACTTTCTCCCTAGCACTCTCCAAGAAGCTTTTCCAATTCTCCCATAATACTGTTTCTTGTACCATGTTCTAATTTATATCACAGTTATTTTGTAAGTCTTATCTCTCCAACACAATACAAGCTAAAGGATAATGTGAGTGTGGGATCACATCAATCAAGCACTACTCATGCGTCATCACACCTCAATGGGAGCAGAAGTAAGTTCAACTGGAACACAATTTTGGATGCACAAAGTGAGCTTCCCCTCACTTCATTATGTGAATCTACTTAAAGGAGACATTACTTGGAATATGTTGCAGAAGGAATAGAATCAGCAAGTCAAACAACTTTATAATGAAAGTTTTAATTAGTCTTTTTTAAGCACACTTTTAATTATATAATTCTGTAAGTGATTAGAATTTGTCTCTCTCCTACCTTCCATGTGGCAGTGAAGCTGCAAGCATAAAAAGATGTCTGACAAGCTTCATTCTAGCACTGAAAAGGAGTGAAGTTAAATCAAAAGTGGCCATTCCACGTGACAAAAACAAATAGGTAAGGATCTGAATTAGGAAACAGAATAATAACAGGGATATACGTGTTTTAGAGTAATGTGCCTTCTATTAAAAGACTCAGAACATTCTTAGATAACTGTCACTGATATATTTCACATATGTTTTTATTCTTCCAGAAAATCACTCTATTCACATTAACACTGCAAAATTAAATACATTGTAAACTACTGTAAGCACCATTCCTCAATAAGAAAAATATTTTAATAAGATTTAAGACCAAAAAAAAAAATCCTCCTTCTGTTTGTCCTAATTATACAAGTATTATTACCACTATCTAAGGAGATGAAGTTGATCTTTCACACCTCCACAAGTCCCTTGGACGATGGCACTGCTGGCTGTCAAGCAGATTGATGGCTTTCACTGAGCTGTTCCCCATGCAAATTTCAGAATTCACTTTAACAGTCATTTGAACTGTCACAGTATGAATTATGGACTGAAGCACATTTTGCTTTGCCATTTCCAAAGGAAAGCTCCTTGTGAATATCAAACTAGATGTAGGAAAGGCATTTTCAAGTCAAATGATTTAAACTACCATACCTAGCTTTAGAATAAGCTTTAAAAAACTACTTTGTTTCCGTGAAGGAAAAAAAAAAATCTCGTATTTAAATGACCTCTATTTTTACTGTAATAATGTACATATGTATATAAGTTGTACACTTACATATTCACAGCTGTGCTTTCTTTTCTTTTAAAAGTACTTTCCTTATATTACATAATTGATATTTTGGAAATCTTTGTGTAAACTGCTTGTGTTAACATATCAGAGGATCCAAAATGAAATGAAGACATGGTTCTTTCCCTAGAAAGATATATGTTAAATCTGAAATAACATGAGTAATTGCAAAACAACATAAAAATAAGCAAACGTTTTTTAAAAAAATAAGCAAAATATACTGAATAGCCTGATTTGGAAAATGTTTTTAGTAACTCTAGCTCTGTGTCTAATTCGGGGTACAGTCATGAAAAGGGCAATGAAACAAACAGGAAGAGATGCAAGACAGCGTAAGGTCATAGTACAATACAAGCATGTCAGCAGCCATTAGCATGTGAGGTGAGGGGTGATTTCTGTGAATAATGACACTGATTAAATTCTAAAAAGCAGTTTAGGAAAAATTAATGAAGGACTCAGTTAATGAAGATCATTGAGTACTGAACTCAGTCGCTTAAATTTCATATAATAAGCATTAGTGACATAGCATAGGTTTTAAAACATGACTATATGTTAAAATCATGTTCAAGAAGATTATGATGAAGATAAGAGGGTTAAGTGGGGACTGAGCTGGAGATGGAACATTGTTAGAGGTGGGGGGCACAGAACAGACTGCGAACAATGAAGCATGCTGGCAAGTGTTCTATTCATTTAAATATACAAAGGAATGAAATCCTATCAAAAAAGAAGAAATGGAGATCAAGAATTTAGGAAAATGAGCTTAAAATAATAGTACAAAACCACTGCCAAGTTGTGAGATGGAGAATCCAGGAAGATTATACTGAGATGGGCGGTGGTAGGTAAACTGAAAAAGTATAGAGTATGGGGTTACTTTTATCAATTACTTAGCAACCAGAAGTCTGCCTTATAATTACGTACTTAATATATATCTATCTGTATGTATATAGAAATATATAGAGCTACATAAGTAAATTCAGGATACTAACAAAGTCTTAACAGAATGCTGAATTCTTTAGGCATTTTTAGGAAAAGAAACAAAATTAATTATTCCAATGCCTCTGAGGAGGTGAGAATGACCACAATTCAATCTTTTGTTTTGATTAGAATCTTTGTAGACTTTCCATAAAGCTATGGCCATCCTAGCCTCTACTGACAATGTTTACACCTCAGGTCCACAACAAAGAATAGAACTCTAAACTCCTTGCATTTTTAATTATTAATCAAAGCTATTTATATATTTTAAGTTTTTGGAACATTTTTTTAGTTAACTAAATTTAGTTTAGTGAATGCATTCATGTTTTTAAAACTCTCATGAAATAAGCCAAGTTTGGTTTTGATGCCCTTCCCATTTCCTGTATGTGAATCTTTTTTTTAATTGAAATTTAGTTGATATACAATGTCATATTAGTTTCAGGGGTACAACATAGTGATTCATCAATCTCATATGTTATTCAATGCTCATCATGATAAGTGTGGTTACCATCTATCACCATACATTATTAGAGTATTATTGACTATACTCCCTATGATGACTTTTCATCCCTATGATTTATAACTGGGAGTTTGTATCTCTTAATCCCCTTCAGCTATTCCACCTGCCCTCCCATCCCCCCTACACCAACCACCAGGATGCTCTCTGTATTTATAGGTCTGTTTCTATTTTTGTTTATTCATTTGTTTTGTAATTTAGATTCCACATATAAGTGAAATCGTGTATTTGTCTCTGACTTGTTTCACTTAGCTTAATACCCTTTGGGTCCATCCATGTTGTCACAAATGGCAAGATTTCATTCTTTTATATGGCTAATGTCACTCTGTGTGTGTGTGTGTGTGTGTGTGTGTGTGTGTGTAACTTTATCCATTTATCTAGTGATGGACACTTAGGTTGCTTCTTTATCTGCAATAAACATAGGGTTGTGTACATCTTTTCCAATTAGTGTTTTCATTTTCTTTGGGTAAATACCTAGTAGTGGAACTACCAGATCATATTTCTATTTTCAATTTTTCCACAACGGCTGCACCAATTTACATTTCCACGAACAGTGCATGAAGGTTCCTCTTTCTCCACATCCTCACAAACATTTGTAATTTCCTGTCATTTAGATACTATTCATTCTGACTGGAGTGAGGTGATATCTCATTTGATATTCATTTCCCTGACAATTGGGGATGTTGACATCTTTTCTTGTGTCTGTTGGCCAATGTATGTCTTCTTTGGGAAAGTGTCTATTCAGGCCTTATGCCCACTTTTTAATTGGATTATATGGGTTTCCTTGGTATTGACCTGTTCAAGTTCTTTATATGTTTTTAATAGCAACCCTTTATGGATATACTATTTACAAATACATTCTCCCATTCAATAGGCTTCCTTTTCATTCTGTTGATGGTTTCCTTCACTGTGCAAAAGCTTTTCAGTTTAATGTAGACTATTTTTGCTTTTTTTATTCCCTTGCCTTAGGAGACTTATTCAGGAAAATGCCGCTAAGACTAATGTCCAAGTGATTACTGCTTATATTTTCTTTTAGGAGTTTTATGGTTTCAGGTCTTATATTTAGGTCTTTGATCCATTTTGAGCTTATTATTGTGTATGGTATAAGAGAGTGGCCCAGTTACATTCCTTTGCATATAGCTGTCCAGTTTTCCGAACATTTATTAAAGAGATTATCTTTTCCTTATTGTATATCTTTACCTCTTTTGCAGTTGATTAACTGACCACATATGTGTGGGTTTATTTCCAGACCTTCTATCCTATTCCACTGATCTTCGTGTGTATTTTTGTGCCAGTACCATATCATTTTGATTACTATAGCTCTGTAACATATCTTGAAATCTGGGATTGTGATACCTCCAGCTTTGTTTTCTTTCTCAAAATTGCTTTGGTTACACAAGGCCATTCATGTATATTTTAGGATTCTTGGTTCTAGTTCTGTTAAAGACACTATTGGTGTATTTATTGAAAGGGAATGCACTGAACCTATAGATTGCTTTGAGTAGTATGGACTATTTAAAAAAGTTTTTAGAGAAGATACATGAAAGGCTCATAATCCATCAGTAATCTCAAGTCCTATTTTGTCCTACAAGATGTAACTGAAATACATTTATGAGTGTTCTGAAAATCTACTTCAAGTGAATAATTCTTTCTAATTATATCAATACCTGGCAGTGAGGAGGTTACAAAAGTCTTATGAAACTTGCTATTCTTGGGGTGCCTGGGTGGCTCAGTCTGTTGAGTGTCCGACTTCGGCTCAGGTCATGATCTCACGGTTCATGGGTTTGAGCCCCATGTCGGACTCTGTGTTGACAGCTAGCTCAGAGCCTGGAGCCAGCTTCAGATTCTGTCTCCCTCTCTCTCTCTGACCCTCCTTTGCTCATGCTGTCTCTCTCTCTCTCTCTCTCTCTCAGAAATAAACAAAATGTTAAAAAAGTTTAAAAAAAGAAACTTGCTATTCTTTTATGATAGGAGAGTGAATAAGGATACTGCACACTAACTGAAGGTCCATGGGAGCAATGTCCTTTCAACCTACACACCAAGTAAAGCTGTATTTCTTCTAAACTTCTAGTTTATTTCTCATCTTAGGCAACTGATCATTCTTCTTTGCTATGACTAATTTTGTGGTCCATCTCCAGTAACTCTGGAGTTGTGGTCCAACTCCAGAACTTACAGAATTCACATTGTATATCAACTCTATACCTGGTTTGGTTTTTCCTCTTTCTTATTTTTTCTTTCTGGTGCATTTCAATTTATCTTATGCTATTGTATGTATTTATATGAACCACTGCAAATTTTCTTTGGAATAATGAAACTAATGGGTAGGGTTATGTGTTAAATTCACAGTCAATAATTTCACATTACCCCCATTTAAACCTCATAGCAAGAGTTTTTATTATCATCAGTAGAGTGGTTGAGAAAAATGAATTTCATCCAGGTACAAATACCTTAAACAGTAGTAGTGTAAGTAGAAAACTCCAATATTCTACTATGGAACATAAAAGAAAAAAAATCTAGCCATATCTAAAGAAAAACAATGACAGATTAACTAAAGTAGCAAAGGGCTATGGGAAATGTATGATCTTGCCCAAACCTTCCAAAGTGAGCAGTTTAAGAGCATTAGTAAGTTAATTATATGATATCATATGATGCCTTTTTGATTCATCTATACTTTTCTTTGTTTAAACAAATAAAATGTTTTAGTTGTTTTACTAATTTCTTATTTTAATCCACTCTCTCCAGACTATCAAAAGAACAATGCTTTCCATTTAAAGAAAATAATTTATTTTCACCCATAAAATATGACAACTTTGAAAATTCCATAGTTTTTCTTTTGAATTAATCATTATAATAGTGGGCCCAGAGGGATCCAGATACTATACGATATTTTTTTCTATCTTTGAAAACATTTACATTTCTTTGTAATTTGTCCTGCTATTTAATAGCATTAAATCACATCTGTTTACATTATAAACATAGTTGATAGGCATAATAATTAGATTCTGGTTCTACCATTTGTGATTATGTAACTTAGAACAAGCTATATATTTCTGTACCTCAAATAATTCATCCATAAAAAGGGGAAAATAACAGAATTCCTCAGAGCTGGTGTAAAGATTAAATAATACATGTAACATGCTTAGAACAGTGTGTGGCATACATTAAGCTCTTAATAAATGTTCCCTGCCTTTATAACTACTAATTCAGTACCATTCATTTTCACTTGATAGTCTGTATTTTCAGCAGAAATAGGTGAAATGGCACATGAACTCTTGTGGAGAGATAGGCAAGAAATAGAAAAAAAATATTGAAAGTTCCCATTTATAATTTGCCAATGTAACCTACATTGTATGCAGTGGCTAAAGTCCGTGCCATCACTCTTCACAGGTACTTGTGCAGCTTACTGATCACCCTATGCGATTCCTAGGGAATCGAGTGGTATTTCAGTTTATGACAGGCCCAAGACAGCAGGCTGTCCATTATTAAACCACACATCTGGTCCCTGTTGTTAATAACTGGTTGTCTGCAATATGTGGACAATCTACAAGTTCTCCCACAGGGAGTCAAATGAGGTTGAAATGTGTTAATCCTCTTTTATCCCTATTCACACAGTGATTTACAAGATGGGCTAAGTGTACCCCTGTAATAACAATTCATCTTTATGATTCTGTACAAAGTCCAGTACAAGAAAGCCAAGAACAAGCAGTCCTTTATTTCTTAGATTCACTGCTTTTTGGCTTTGTACGTAAAATCCATTTCTTATACCTATTTACATACTGTGAAAATTGGAAGTAATACAACTCTGAGTTTAAGGAATGCATATACAGAGAGCATGATTCTCGCTCTTTAAAGCCATGTCATAATTGCAGTAGTGCAGAGCGCTAAAGCATAGTCCCAAAGTGAAGCCCAGTGAAGACTGTAAACAAAAAAGGGTCAAAGAATGGGGGCTTGCTGCCAGCCACAGTCCCCTACAGACAAGCTGAGCCTGACAGTCTGGATTTGTTTCTGTTTCCTTTCATTGCTCCTATCTGTCACAAATAAGTAAAGATAAATGTGATCGATCCAAGACAAAACTGTGGATAGAAATCTCACTGTCCTCAGTCCCCCTCTTTTGAGGATCCTCTCCCCACCCTCATACTCAGGAGCATTTCCCTCCTCTGCTTTCAGGCAACTAGGGCTCTAACTGACTCACTTCTCAACTCCAAACCCATCTGTACTTCCAAGCCAAAGGAGACAAATAAATCTAATACCACCAGTGCAATGAATTCGTTTACATAAATGATTTATTTTTCCATGTATGTGCAGTGGTTCCTCCTTCCCTTGAAATTATACTACATCTTAGATTCTCTTTAAGAGTCAGCTTGTTATAGTTGTATCTAGTTACTGAGAAATCAAGGTCAGAAATTTCTAATTCACTCTTCTGCTTCCAGATGATCAGATGCAAGGGATCCGATGCCATTTTCACAGTGCTTTCTTTGCCTTCACAGGACCTGGGTTCTTATTTATCCACTCCAAGCAAGCACATGGTCACTCTGCTACATGAGATATATGCAAATTAGACATTTCCAGCCCTGCTTTTCCATATCTACCCTACCTAGACAGTACATTCAGTATGAGAAAGGACTCAAAAGCCCCTACCTTCACTTATATCTCACTTTCTACAACTCCACAAAACCAATTCTGAATTTGTATTGAGGATGAGATGTAACCAGTGCTCTAAATGCACCTTTGCTTTCTCACTCTGTTCTACAAGTGATTTTCTCTTACATTGCAACTTTACTGCTATCTGATGAAAGATCCTTGTAAAAGAATTGTTGTTTTCATGATCCATTAAAAAAAATAAAATTAACCCATATCTAGTCAAGGCTTGTCAAAAAGTAAAGGTAATTGTCTTTCTGGATCCTTATCTATTATTTGATTATTTTTAATTAGCAATTTAAACTCAGTAAAAGCATTAGTTTAAAAACATCTTTTTTAAATATTTTTAAGTTTATTTATTTATTCTGAGAGAGAGAGAGAAAGAGAGAACATGGATGGAAAGGAGGCAGAGAGAGAAGGAGAGAGAATTCCAAGCAGGCTCTACGCTGACACAGCGCAGAGCCCAACATGGGGCTCAAACTCACTCACCATGAGATCATGACCTGAGCCAAAATCAAGAGTGAGATGTTTAAGCAACTGAGCACCCAAGCATCTCTAAAAACATCTTGACTGACAGCATTAAGTTTTACTCATGTGGAACACTTGGCTGGCTCAATGGGAAAAGCATGTGACTCTTGATCTCAGGGTCATGAGCTGGAGCCCCATGTTAGCTATAGAGATTACTTACTAAATAAACTAGCAAACAAATTTAAAAATAAATAAATAAATATGCTCACAAGAGGTCAAACTAATTTAATTTCAAGCCATAAATACATAAAGCAACTGGTTAGATTTCATTGAAATCATTTTCTCTCTACTTCATTTTCTAAAAGTAACTTAAAGAAGGATGGTACATAATTAAAACAACATTGGCAATACATAAATATACTAATAAAAACAGATTAACCACCAATGACAAAGTGATTTATGAACACGTAAAACATTTTAATAAACAAGAACATGATTTGGAAAAGCCAATAAAACTATCATTCACTATTAACAGCAAGAGAGTAAAAGCATGGCTTAAGCTACAAGTACACCTTATGACTAAATATATTGTTAGTTAATTTTTATTTTGTACTAATAATGAAGATGAAAGCTGTAAGGGTTTTGCCTTCATTTGCATTATTTTCCAACTATCTTTTAAATGTACTTTTGCAGAAGCTGAATGACATTACTAACAAAAAAGAGGGAAAACATTGTTAATAATTTTGAAAAAACAAATTAGACAAAATCATTTTCTTGGTCATGCATAAAGAATTATGTTTTTGCACTCATCCTCAAGACTAACTTGAAGCTATAGAGAAATTATTTAGTAAAAAGTTTAATCTCCTTAAAATGTCAAATAACGTATGTAGAAAATGAAATTACTACATCACAACCTCCCTTATTCAAGACTTGTTATATGTAGAAGTACTCTGAAAAGTTATGAGTGTAATACAGAAGAGGTGTTATTAACACACAAGCATATACAGAAAGTGGATAAATATATGAGAGTGGGGAAATGGATCACACTTTAAAAGTAAATTCCATCTAAAAATAAAAATAAAAATAAACAAATTCTATGTAATCTGAAAAGCCACATTTCAATTTATAAGATCAGGTGAAAAGGAAGAAATCATATCCTTTTTTATATCAAAAAATTCCTAGTAAGTATTGATTAACAAAAATTATTTAAAATGCATATTTCTCTGCATTTTACATAGAATACTATATATACCTAAAGTTTTTTTTTTTTTTTTTTTTGCACCACTACCTACTTCAGTGGTAGGTAATTTTTATTACCTTATTCATGGAGATTACCCTTAATAGACAGTGCTAAGAAAACAACATTATCTAGATTTTTTTTAACAATACTTTAATCATTTTTATAGATATTGCATATGAAAAGTTGATTGCACTATATAATTGAATAGTAAAAATAACATTTCATTCTTTTTACTAACACAAAATATTTAAAAGTGTATAATGACCTGGACTTACATGTTTAGAATAAGTACTTTATATCAAATAACTTCTTTTCAAAATAATATATAATTTTGTTATGGGAGATAAAATTGGTAGGTTATATAAATGTGCCATTCCAAATCCATTCCTCCAATTTAATTTTATCATATAAAGCAATATACTTGCATTGTATGATATTTAAAATTACACATACTCCAAAAGCTAGCCAAACATTTTCATCATTTTATAAATACTTCTTAAACTATTAATTGATTCGATTGCACTCTTTGTTCAAATCCTTTTATGTTTTCAATTACTACAATATATTAGATGACTTGCTTATATCACTTTTAAATGCCACCTATGAAACATGAAAGTTACACTTAAAATTACTGGAGTTGAAACAACTGATCAGATATTTGAAAACTGAATAGAGTTAATTAAATAAAAGCCCTAAGACTGCAACTGAGAATTGTCCATTAACAGTAATTTATCAACAGTTATGACAATTGATCCACATCAAGTGCATAGTGTTCCAAATTTTAAAATTATTAAGTCATGATGAAGATGAGAAAGGCTTGTTTTGTCTTGAGCCATTTAAAACGTGAAAATTATCAGTCCTTAACCGTAAGAGAACATTCTAAATCTTTACTGTTTTATGAATCATAGAAATATTAAAACAGAAAACAATTGATTATAACACTGCTACAATTCTACATATTGCATAATGGCTTCCATATAAAACCAGTTAAATTCTGTCTCTAGTCATATTAGTTTTAATCACAGAATAACTCTGAAGACACTAAGTGTCCTATTAGATACAAATAATATTGAACACTTTGAGGCATTGTAATATAGTGACTTTATTTGCAAACAACACTGAATATCCTATCTACAAAGGGTACATGATCTTCTTGACAGTCTCAAAATTGAAATTCTTCAAAAACATCATCATAACATAAACAATACTGTGAATATTTGGGGGAGGGAAACTTATCTCTAATTATATCTGTGAACACCTGATCAAGGACTGTTTCATATTCCTCCTTATATTCTTCCTACAACCTAACTTAATAAGGCCCTGAGATGCAGCATGTAGTCATATATTGGCTGAATGGATAAGTGACCACTGAAGAAATATTACATGGACCACCTGAATTAGATTTTTGTATTTTACTCAGGATGCCAAAGAAATAAATGTTAGTCATACATGCAACAGACATCTCTAGGCTTTAGCAATATTCTAATTTAGCAACTCTCAAACTTATTTCATGGCCTCAGAGTCTTATGTCATTCATGGGCTAAATGTGCAGTTATGGGGTGCCTGGGTGGCTCAGTCAGTTAAGCGTCCGACTTTGGCTCAGGTCATGATCTCACGGTTCGTGGGTTCAAGCCCCATGTCGGGCTCTGAGCTGACAGCTAGCCCAGAGCCAGGAGCCTGCTTCAGATTCTGTATCTCCCTCTCTCTCTGACCCTCCCCTGCTCACAGTGTCTGTCTCTCTTTCTCTCTCAGAATCAAATAAAACATTAAAAATCTTTTAAATAAATAAATGTGCAGTTGTTTACAATACTATGTCTAATTCTATTCTTTTATGTCCTAGTTAGAAAACGTTATCAGAATGCAATTCAAGGAGAAGTAATTATATAAAGATGACAATGATACACACACACACATACACAAAGTCTATACCTATTTCATATGTAGATATATATAGATACACATATACATGTCTCATGTACATTACATATGCACTTAAGCATGTGTATATTTCCCTACCAAAAGGTGGTACAGTATAAATTTAAGTGAACTATCCTAGGTTAGTTCACAGAAAATCTATGGTGTAGAAACCACCAAAATTCTCTTTCACCACACTCTTTCACATATTTGTCATATGCTTTACTCATTTTCACATTCCAATCAATCATGCCCTACTAACACTTAATTTAAAATTCTTAACATGAAGAGAAATGTGGAAAGTGTCTACTTTCCCATCAGCTAATTCCTCCACCATTTCTAGGATGTGACTCTAGATGGAAAAGATAACCACGTTGGTTCAGATTCCCCCAGCAGCATACCTTGAGATAAGGATTGGAGCATAATAGTTTATTTGGGAACAGATCCCAGAACTGGTCTCCTCAGTAGGGGAGAGGAGGAAAGAAAGCCAATAAAACTTGTAAACTCAAACCAGTTACCACTGTGGGCAACTGGAGCTCAGTCCCATTGGACACAGTGTAGAACATGCTTTAGAATTATCCCAACCAAGGAGTTAGAAAGCTGAAGTATTTATCTAACAATTCTTTATTTACTCAGTGGCACTTCTAGCTTGTTCTCCAAGACCTAGGGAACTTCTGAGACCAGGGGTAGAAAGCAAACAAAAAACCTCAGGCAGAGACTATTCATAAAAATTGGACTAGAGAATATGGACAAAACACTAAACATATCCATTGGTATAAATCATCTAACTATTCTTTTTTTTTTTTTTTTTAAATGTTTTATTTATTTCTAGAGAGAGAGAGACAGCGTGAGCAGGGGAGGGTCAGAGAGAGAGGGAGTCACAGACTGAAACAGGCTCCAGGCTCTGAGCTGGCAGTCAGCACAGAGCCCGACGCGGGGCTGAACCCACGAACCGCGAGATCATGACCCAAGCGAAAGTCGGACGCTTAACCGACTAAGCCACCCAGGCGCCCCTAAATCATCTAACTATTCTTATATAAAAGGGACCTTTATCCTCAGCTCATGTACTCAGGAATTGAGTACGTGATAAGTGAATCAAACAAGAAGGTTACTCAGACTCAATTGCAAAGAGAAATTTGAAAGACAAAAAAAAGATGACCTTATTGGGGCGCCCGGGTGGCTTAGTCGGTTAAGACTTTCACTTAGGTCAAGATCTCATGGTTCGTGAGTTCGAGCCCCACGTGGGGCTCTGTGCTGACAGCCAGCTCAGAGCCTAGAGCCTGTTTCAGTCTGTGACTCCCTCTCGCTCTCTGCCCCTCCCCTGCTCGCACTCTCTCTCTCTCCTAGAAATAAATAAAACATTTAAAAAAAAAGATGACCTTACTTACTGCATACTGATTTAGGATTGTGCAGAAAAATAAAAAAATAATTGAAAACTGCAAATCAGAAGTGAAGAAAGTAAATAACATTTAATGAGCACCTAAACTGTGCTACATGATGTCAAATTATTCATACAATTTCAGACAAATTAAATGGAAGAATTTTGGAGCTTCTTGAGGAATCTCAGTCATAAAAAATAGAGCCCCAGTCTTCATTTATAAGATATATTACCAAGACAAGTATTTAATTGCCCATAAACTTAGTGTCCTAGTCTCTAAAATACATACATACACACACACACACACACACACACACACACACACCATTGATGTAGCTAACATATAACACAAGCCAGTACTTAGTGCCAACTAAGTGTTAGTTTTGTCCCTTACAGAAATTATTGAATCCCCTAATTGCTGAATGACTTGCCCAAGGCAACTCAGCTAGTAAAGAAATGTGCAAAGGATTGAAGGCTGAGTCACTATTAATCCAAGGATCTTGTCTTCAAAGATGGACAACAAATGGAACCAAAATTAAATATTAAGTTTTCATGAAGCCACAAAACCAGTCAAATAAATGAACAATTTTCTTAATGCTTAATACCTCATTTAAATAGCAAATATGACCCAGATTGTAAGCTAAACTTAGCAGAAGCTTTGATTATAAGAGATACTTTAACTAAATGTGTAAAACTTTTTTAACATAGCAGTGACTTACAAAGGTAGTATTCAACTAGCCAAAATTATTAATTACTGAAACATATCTTCAGCATCGTTAGTAAAATGAGGAGAGCCACATGAACAATTACTATCTTGGATACAACATTAAAAAACAAACAACACTCTCACCACCTAATCCAAAATATATTCTCTATGAGATTCAGTCCATCTCACACTTTCCACAATGAGGGTTTCTATTCTACATGATGATCCTAAGGTCCTCAAGTAACAAATATAGATTCAATCACTGTAAGCACAATGGTGCATGTGATCAGCCATTTAAACTAGGCTGACACAGTTTATCTTCTAAAAGTCAACTAAAACTGCAATTTATTTAAATATTCATGTCCTTATCTCAGTCAACCAGAGCACCTTACTTTCCAAGCCTGCTAGTAAACTGGCATGTGTTCTTTTAATTTCTAACAAATATAATACATACATATATATATATACATATGTTTTACCTTAAAAAATAGACTGCATTGAAATACTACCCTCTGAGAAACATCCTTATCCCTTTATGTTACTAATATGAGACCAAAGAAAAAGTTCAAAATCGATGCCCAAGATAAAAGCCCCTGTGCACACAGACAGGAGTTGGTATTGAAAGCTGAAACGGTGTGAATAAACCCAGTGCTGAATGTGGAGGAGATTTTGAATAGGACCAGTAATGGATCTTTTAAATTAAAACAGAATATTAATACCAAGCTTCAAGGAAATATTTCAATTGAGTTGAGAGCCTTGTTAGTATACATAGATTATTTAAAAACAAAAACATATGGCATGTGATACATGAAATGACTTCCCAGAAAATACTAAATTCAATGAAACATAAAACGTGTCTTTCAAATAATGAATCAGACAACCGGAAGAATTTCAGAAGTTTGACTAGGCAAAGCAGTGATGCTCTACATAATACACATGAGCAATATTTTGCTGATAATGAATATTCTAGTTTTGAAACTTAGTTTTAATCTTGTGATATCTATACTAGTTAGGCTAAAAATACACTGTGAAAAGGTTGGATCATATCATACAAATACCATTATAGTCACATACAATCATAGTCACAGTTACCTGTTCAAAGTGAAACGTTTTCCCTTGAAAACGTCATTTTCCCTAACTACCTGTTACATATTTAAACCAATTGTCTACCTACAACTCCAGATGTTCAAAGAGTATAAAATTCCCTGTAGCAGGTGAACACCTTCACGAGACAACACTGACAAGGAGTAAGTAAATAGGTGCAAGAGATTTTAAGTTTCTTATGTGCCTTTTCAATTACCTTGAATACATTTTCGAATTTGAGGAACACCCAAAAGGAAAACATGAAAATTCTACGGCACTGATAATGCGTGCCATTTGGATGTATCGTACCTTTAGGAGCATCCTTATACACGCCCTAGGGAAGCACAGACAGACAAAAGAAGAAGTACCAAATAAATGCAATAAATACATCGCAAGGATAAGAAAGTGAAAAGGAAAAGAGTCCCTTATCCATAGCAATTGCTCTACACAGTCAAAATGGAGAGACGTATCAGAGTCCCTTTCCCTCCCTCCCCCAGACTCTGGCTCCCTTTTTCTTGTCTCCTTTTCCTTCTTTAGCCTCCCCATCTCCGTCCCTTGTTCAGCTGTATTGACAGAGCAAGACTGCACAGCATCACTTACCTGTCGTCGTTCTGCCATCCTTGGTCCCCTAGCAGCAAATCCCGAAACCTGTACCTGGGAGGCAGAGGAGGCACTTCGCTCTCCAAATCAACCATCCTTCCTCAAAGAGTGGGAAACAGAAAACGACGAACAGAGGAGAGGAGGGAGAGAAAAAGAAAATTCTGCGGAGTGGAGGGAGAGGACTAACAAGATGCGGTGGTCGGGAGAGGGACGGGGAAGGGGAGAGGGTCTGGGAGGGGGAGGGGTCCGCTCCGAGCCGGAAGCTGAGGCTGAAAGGGGGCTGGATCCTCTCTCCTGAGGGTGTGATGGGGATGATGCAAACCGAGCCCAGGAGCAAAAGTCTGGCTCTGACAAGAATCTACGCTGCCAAGGGACCGCCCCCAGGCTCGGCACCGCCTCTGGTCCCCAGGACTCGGGGGAGGCGGGAATGCAAAAGTTACTTCGCGGAAAAAAAAAAAAAAAAAAAAAAGAACACGCGCGGTGCCTAGAAAGAGGGGAGGGGGCGTGCGCGCAGCAAGCTGAGGAGGCACTTTCCTAAAAGGCGGGTCAAGGAGCCTCCTCTAAGGGCAATCCCCGCAGCGGGCGTGCACGCGGCAGAGCCCGGAGCCGGCGAGAGGGGCACCGTGCATCTGGTCCCAGCAGCGGCCAACCCGGCTCTCCCCGCCGGAACCGTCGCAGCTGCCGCCGGGGGCCGAGCCAATGAGACTCCCGCTCATTAGCATAACACCGTGACGGCACGGAGGTGCCGTGGGGACAACCAATGGGGGCGAGCCTAATTAGAGGATTCCCGGGCTCCAGACCCTTCTCTGGGAGGCGGGGGCCGCAGGAGGTGGGGAGTGTTCCCAGGTGACCCACGCGCCTTCGCCGGGCTCGCCTTCCGCTCCTCAGCGGGGTGGAAAGTGTACGTTCGTGGAGAGGGAATCCCCGCTCTCAGTCTCAGGAAAGTCCTTTTTCTTTTCTTTTCTTTTTTTTTTTTATTTCTCTCACGGTCTGAAAGAAAGAAAGGTATTTCCCGGGTTCTGGAAAAGGATGTAGGGCCACTTTAGGCCGCTGAAGAGAAACATTCAGATGGTGGCTGGGAAAGCACATCGAAACGCCTGGAGGATTACGTTGCTAGCAGTGGCAGTTACATTAGTGTTGCTGCTGCTGGTTGCGCTGTGGGCTTCCAGGTTGCATGGCCTTGCCTTTGGAGTGGCCCTCTTAGTGGGGGCCACAGTCAGACGAAGAAGGCCACCCAAGGGTCCAGAGTTGGTTTTTCAGTCTCAGCCGCTGCTTCTGAGAACCTTCCTGCACGAGCCCTAAGTCTGCATACAGTTCTTCCGCCTAGCACTGATTTCATTAGGGTCCTTATAGGCGCTTAGTACCTAACCACCTGAGACGCGCTGGGCCTGAAGACACAGAGAAGACCCATCCCCGGTGCCCTCAAGAATGTCAGGCTTTGCTTGGAGGAACAAGCCTATAGATGGAGTGATACAGTAGGAGACACAGTAATCAAACAGCGTAAAAAGAGATTTGGAAATTTCAGAGAGAGAACGCACTTTTTCATGGAGGGGTCCAGGAAGACGTTGAAAGTGAACCAAACCTTCTATACTCCTTTGCAGCCTACTTAAGGTAAGGGAAGAAAGCAGTGAAGCGAGCAGAAGAGAATGGTAAGAGGAAGGTAAAAGTGATTTTAAAAACAGGTGTTTGGTTTATTAAGGAGACAGTCGTTAATAGGGAATGATTATTCTCAATGAGGTCATGTAGCGGAGGGTGTCGACACAAAGTTGGAATGCAAGAAGAAATCAGGAAAAAGATAATCTCCGATAAAATAGGATGAGTACCTAACGCTGAGGAATCACAGTGGAAATGAAATGGTCATACCCCATGTATCAGTTTTCAAAATCCTCCCCACTCTTGCAGACCCAGCTCAAATGACACATCCTCTATGAAATTTCCTGATTCTTCCAGGAGATCATGGTGCCTTCTTCCTTTGAACACTTCAGACCCCTTCTGAGTATTTTACTTTTTGTACTTATATAGTCTGTCCTGCTCCCCTACCTCTGGCTTACCTTTCCAGCACAGTACTTTCAAATTAGCAAAATCTCAGCAAATCTGTGTTGAGATGCACTAAAAACTTTTAAAACCTAGAAAATTAATATTTTTTCACATTTGCTGTAGCTCCAGGATTATGCATTTGTTTATGTTTCTTTGGCATGAACTTTGGCAATCACTTTGCCAAATGAGAAAATTATATCACTATATTCTTAGTTTGTGGCAGGTGGGGCCTGCCATTATGATAACTCTATAAATTTTATTTTATTAATACTCCAGGTTAATATTTTTATTATATAGCCTGCCTTTATGTATTTGGCATAAATCCAAAATATTTAATATCAGTAATGGACTCAAAGGCACTAAGAAAGAAAAAATTAGCTATTGAGTGTTAAGACTCCTGAGAAACTGGAGGTTAGTGGGTAAAACAACAGCATTATACTTTTTAAAAAGCCTGTGCACCCTTACTTTATTGTCTGTCTTAATGTGGCTTCCAAGTGCCCAGATAACATTTTAGGAGGAAGCAAGTGCACTATAAAGAAAAAAAAATTAAAGAAATAAGTAAAATCCTGTTCAGCTAATGCTGCTGTAGCCCAGCTGTTAAGGATACAAATGGTACAAAGTCTCCTAATGTGCCAAGCCAGGTCAGTTGACGACCACACCGTTAATGATACACTGATGTTCCTTTTGCCTTTACATTGTCAAAGTGAAGAATCTTGCACTTCTAAATTTAGAAAAATTCTAAAAATAATACGATATAAAAACTACTATCCTGACATTCTTAGAATTAACTAGTATTTGGGCACTGAAATTTCAGTTTGTAACCAAAAGACCCTTTTGCTCTTCTTTATATTTTCTTTTCATTTTTCTTTAAGCAGACTTTTAATTTTTGTCATTAATTTTGACTTTTAGTTCTCCCACTTTTCTTTCTATGCTTTTGTTCTTTTTTTTTTTCATGCCATGTCATGTCATTTCCTACTGTTAAAATACAGTTTCCACTCTCACTGTTTTATCTTGGTTTCTTTTTTTCACTGTGCTCTTTTAATATCCCATTTCATAAACTCCTTTTCTCTCTGTGTGTATGAAAGCTTTCATTCTACCATAAAATGACATTAGGTTTTTAGAAACAGTTTTAAACGTGATTCTGTACATTAAAATTTTCCACCTTACTCACTGGTGTTCTTAAGCCCTCTAGTCAATATCTAGTATAGATCAGAGCAATAGACTAGTTTGGTCCACACTAACAGCAGAGTACTCACCAAAAATCTTCTGATCTATAATTGCTGATGGAATAGAAAGTATCAAGAATGAGGATTAGGAAGAATACTGATTCTCTAGATTAAATTGTTTTTTCTAAAAAATACATTTGAGAATATTTTCTAGTTTCTTCCCTTTTTTAATAGGAAAAAATTCTTAAATCTTTGATTTCTAGTACATTAATTGATTATGCTAATACTTAAATGTGTAAAAGAAAATATTCATTCCCATGAGTGAAGACTGATTCTATTAACAGAAAATAATTTATTGATAATTTTCTTGTAAATAATGAACATAGATGGAATCATAGAATATGAGGGAGGGGTTGCCTAAAACTACAAAGCCATGTACATATTACATATATCATTTTTATGACAAAATTCTCAAAACTAACAGTGATTATATCTACTTACCCTGTAAAAGCTATTTGAAAATGAATTTTAAAGGGGTGCCTGGGTGACTCAGTCAGTTGAACGTTCAGCTCAGGTCACGACCTAACGGTTCATGGGTTCGAACCCTGCATCAGTCTCTGTGCTGACAGCTAGCTCAGAGCATGGAGTCTGCTTCAGATTCTGTGTCTCCCTCTCTCTCGGAAATAAATAAAACAGGGGCGCCTGTGTGGCTTAGTCGGTTAAGCGTCCGACTTTCACTTAGGTCATGATCTCACGATTCGTGGGTTTGAGCCCCGCGTCAGGCTCTGTGCTGACTGCCAACTCAGAGCCTGGAGCCTGTTTCAGTCTGTGACTCCCTCTCTCTCTGACCCTCCTCTGCTCATGCTGTCTCTTTCCCTCTCTCTCCTCGAAATAAATTTAAAAAAATAAATAAATAAATAAATAAAACATTAAAAAAACTTTTTTAAAAAGAAAATAAATTTTAAAAAATAAAAAGCACTGTATATATGTTAAGCTACCCACTTCATAGATACTTCAAGGCACAGATCTGTGGAGGCAGAAAAAGACAGTATATTCCACATCTATTCTGATAGCATCATTTAGCTTCATAGATTCTGCAAGGCACAGATCTGTGGAGACAGAAAAAGACAGCATATTCCACATCTATTCTGATAGCATCGTTTAGCTATATAAGAACATCTCAGTGTGAAGAACTTGTATTCAAGTCTTTTTTAACAAATATTTCTTTAGTAGTTACTATGATTTGAACTTCTCATGGTCTAATTGGCACAGGGAGGGAGAGTACATGGGGGAAAACAGACCATCCAGTCACCACAGGAATGTGATAGGTCACACTAGTAATTAGTGCTGGCTGTTCTGTTGCTATGGAGCACATAGAGACATCTAATTCTTGTTCGGGGAAATCAGGGAAGGCTCTCCAGATGTGCTGACCTCTAACTGAAGGATGAACACATGAGTGAATGAGTAAGGTGAAAGCCAAAGCAGCAGCAATAAACATGTGCAAATAATTAATACAAGAAAGTATAGTCAGGGGTACCTGGCTTGCACAGTTGGAAGATCATGTGACTCTTGATCTCTGGGGTCATGAGTTTGAGCCCCACGTTGGGTGTAGAGATTACTTAAAAATAAATAGGTAAACTTTAACAAAAAAAAGAAAGTGATGGCAGATTCTAGCAAATGCAAAAGTATCATGTAGTTGGAGCTGAGTGTGGATGCCTCCATGGCAACGTGAGCAGAAACAGAGGGAGAAAAACCAACAGGAAGATTGGCAACCATTTACTAAGAACCACATCTGGAAGGGCCTTCCAGGTCATGCCAATAAGTTTGGGTTTTAATTTGAAGACATGGACGAATATTTTGAGGACTTTCAATAAGTGACAAGATCACCATGGTAGTTGTATATATAATTGATTGGTGAGGAGGAGAAGAATAGAAGAATGGAGACCATTTATGAGTTATTCACTATTTCAGGTGAGCTTTGCCAGTTATCTGAAGGGAAGCAGTGGTTATAATGCAGATGGAAAGTAGAGGACAGATCTATAGGAAATTAAGAGGACAGTATTGACAGGACTTGATAATTGAGAGACTGTGAAAGTTAATGGAGAGTGAAGAATCAATGATACTTTCTAGGCTCCTAGGATAAGTAAACAGGAGACAAGTAGTACTGTCAGGCAAGATGGGAATACACAAATAGGTCTGAGAGAGAAAATGATTACACTTTGAGCCATCAGCAAAAAAAAAAGGTCACATGGAAAAGTCAAGAAAGTTTGAATATATGGGTCTTAATCACAGGAGCAAATTTTTGTCCAGAGATATCAAGTTAGGAAGCATCAATATAAATGTGGCTGTTGCAACAGAGAAAAGATAAATACACCTGGCCCTTCATACTGTGAGAAGAGTCAGGCAGAGATGGAGCCTCAAAAAGGTGCCTGGGGAGAAGGGATGGATTAGCAAGGGAGGCACAAAGCCAAGAGAGAATACAGTCTCTGCTGCCAAAGTCAAGAGACATGTGTTTCTCTATTTTCTTGATTAGTATTATTCTGTGACCCTTGATTCAAACTCAAATAGATTCTATCTACAGGAAGAAAAATGTAACAAAGCCTGTCCTATATTCTAAGCATGTCCAGCTACATGAGCAGAATCATTTTTATTTCAGTAATATTGAAAAGAAGAGGCAGTAAAAAGAAAATGAAAAGGCAGAATACCATACTCAATTCACAAATTCCACCTGGAAAAAAGCACAGGTAAGTTGTATAAGGGAAGGCCATTTGAAGATTTATGAAGATATGCAACATGTAACATTATCCATCCAATACTTAGAGTGTTTTTTGTCATTCTAAAAATAAAACATGTCTGAAAGGCAAAATGTGTATGCAAACCTTACAATGGAAACCTGTCAGGAGACAGTTGATATTTTATTATATTAATAGGAATATCCTTTATGATCTTCCTCCTGGCTTCCATTTCTCATAACTCCCTCTAAATGCACACCTTATTCAGCATCATTCTTAACAGTAACACATACCTCCATTTATCTATGTCTAAACCCACTTCACTCGACTGAATTTTTGGAGGGAAAATACAGAGCCAGAGGGAGGAGTATTTAGCACCAAATCTACTTCAATAATTTTGAAGCATGTTCTTGCCCAGTACTCCAGGAATAACACCCACATCATTCTTTTACACACAAATGTGTATGTATACATTTATATGTATATGTATGTGTATATATACATACATAAATAGTGAGGAAAAAATCTCCAGCAATGTTTGGAAAACTCCAGTTTTCATCCTGGATCCTTACATTGCTAGGGTCCCAAATCCTGCTTATTGATAGATTAAAGATGGCACCTTGTTCATGAATCCTTCCACTCTGACCCTTGTCATCTCCTAGCCTGCTAAAACAAGGAATGACAACTACCACTTTGCCTTTTTCACAGTAATTGTCAATTTGTGGATGACTAGTGAGTGAATGAGAAGCTCCACATATGAATAGATCAGGTTATATCTTGGTCAAGCATCAAAGCTTGAAATATTACAAAATTAATAGCTACAGTTTGAGTAACTACTATGTGCCCTATATTATGTCAGGGCCTTTACAACAGTTCTGAAAACTAAGTAACATTGCCCAGACTTAAAAGATGGCATGAGATGCTGAGATGCTATCATCCAGCTACAAGGTGCTAGATTCAAAACCTGACTTTGTAACTTCCAAGTGCATGTTCTTCCCAGTAAGCTGAGAAAGAAGGTTTATAGTCAATACTAGTAAATATTTATGGTTACAAATTGGTAACCTAAATTATGAAATAGAGTTATAAGATTGCCTTATTAATACCCTACTGATCCACTTGATCCAGCCCCAGTGATCATCTTTTCCACCTGGGGACTTCCCATCACTCGTTGTTCCTGATCTTCTTCCTCCCTTCTTCCCAGGACTGCCGTATAACTTCTTTATCACTTCAACAGAGAAGACTTCCCTAATCACCCAACACAAAGATGTGACCTAGTCCCTCTCTGTTATATCAGACTATTATATCACGAATTTCAATTATCTCTTAAAAAGATTAACACTATCTAATTTTATTGTGTTTATTTCTTTGCTTTCTTTTTTCCTTGCTCCTCCACTCCCAATACTATCTAAGCTCCATAAGGGCAAGGAACTCATTGGTTCTTGTTCGCATGATAAATAGTACCTAGTGTAATAGTATGGATTTAAAAACAAAGTTTTCTGAATGATACAAAACAAGAAAGGAAAGTGAGGAGGGGTTAAAAAAAAAAAGGAAAAAGGATTTATTCAAGTAAGCACCTAGATTTTTCCATTCCAGTCTAAGAAAATTGCATTGTACATTTAGACATTGTTTTTAAATGATTGTATATGTATCCGTGTGCACATGTCATAGTAAACAAAGTATGACATGTAAATTTAAAAAGCATTTGTCATAACCTTATAGATAGGTATAATGGGCTATTTCTCATGCAGGGTTTGATTTGAGAAATAAAGCAATGTTTTCATGACAGAAAAAGCATATAGGGTATGGTCATAGTACTTGAAATGGTTTTACTTGCATTGAGATATTGTCATTAGTCTTTACTATTCCTCTTATTTAGAAATGTAATTTGTGAGGAGGAAAACTTGAGGTGATTTCTGTATTATTTCTGTAATATATCAACAACTTATGCAATTACTGTCTGTTCATTCCAGTATTTAAAATGACCCCAGACTCTTTAGTTTAAAATGTATAATAATTAGACAATATTTTATATTAATGGAATAGATATTCTTCTCATTTTAAAGATGGTTAAACAGAAGCAAAAGAAAGCTAAAACAAGTCACTCAGTGGCCATTTCAGTAAAAAAGATATGGAAGTCCAGTTTTCCTGATTATTATGCAATATCCCTCGGCCACAAGCTAAGAATAGTTTTCATTGCAAATAACATGATAGTGGAAACATACTGCATAATCACAAGTCAAAAAAACTAGAACTCTCTCACAGTTTTCTTATTCACAGCAACATTAGATACAGTGGGGTTACTGGCATATATTAATATATAAGATCCTTGGCATTCATATAGTCTATTTATGTATATTATAAATATTAATTTTATTACTTTTACATACCAAATTTGGAATTTTCTTTATTTTCATGTAGCTCACCACTTCAAGATAGTAAATGGTGGCTCTGTGTTCATTACCATCTTGATTTGTACTGTTTAAGTGTACAAATTATGAAAAATGTGAGCATTTACTGTACATTTTTCTATTATACAAAAATAAGAATGAAATTTAAAAGTACAAATACTGAGACCAATGAAAAGATGTTAGGCATTCATACTTAGGAACTGAGAAAAGAAGAAATTGAGAGGCATGGCTGTAACCAGCAGCTATTTAGCTTACTTGAACTTTCTGATTTCATTCGTCAGAAAGAGAACAAAATTGTAGAATATGAGATATATCACTGAAGCTGAAGATCTATCGTTGAAGAAGTTGATATGTAAAAGTGATATGTTATTAGTGATTTCACCTTTACAAGCCCTCTGAGATTGAACTACTTCATCTGACATGTTGCATGTATTATTAGGAAGTATTTGGGGTATCTGGCTGGCTCATTGGGTACAGCACACAATTCCTGATCTCAGAGTTGTGAGTTCTACACCTAGTGTGGTGTAGAAATTACTTATATCTTAAAAAAAAAAAAGTGGTGAGTTGGCATGTATCTCATGTTCCATGAAAATGCTACCATTTTACCCTTAGGTCACTCCAGCCTGAGGGGTACAAAAGCTGTACCCTACTTTTTACATACATACACATACAAATAAAATCTTAGTAAATCCTTTGCTGCAATTCCATCATTTAGGCTCTGAACTCCAGAAGTCGGTAGAGCTTGACCTAAAACCTACCCTTACTCTTTTGCCTTCCCTCATACCTGATCCCATTCCTTCCCAATCCACCCATCCAACTGCCTGAAAAGCAGTATTCTTGTGATCAGATATACGTGTTCTAAATCTAGACTGCTTGGATTTAGATCCTGACACTGGCATTTACTAGCTACTTGACCTTGAGCAGTTTATTTACTGTGCTTCAGCTTCCCTTCTACATAATGGAATAATTAGAATGTTTATTTTTGGGAGGATCAAATCCATTAATACACCTAAATATTTTAGAATGGTGTTCACCACATAGTTTGTCATTTTTATTACATGTGTTTTTCAAAATGTAGGCATCCACACGTTTAGAAGTCTTTTTCTTTTTTTTTTTTTTAATGTTTTATTTATTTCTAGGAGAGAAAGAGAAAGAGATAGCATGAGCAGGGGAGGGTCAGAGAGAGAGGGAGTCACAGACTCTGAAACAGGCTCCAGACTCTGAAACAGGCTCCAGACTCTGAAACAGGCTCCAGCACAGAGCCTGACACGGGCCTCGAACCCATGAACCGTGAGATCATGACCTAAGCGAAAGTCGGACGCTTAACCAACTAAGCCACCCAGGCGCCTCAGAAGTCTTTTTCTTAATATAAACTCATCTTTGCTGTTTAGCAACTAATGAATTTAATTATGCTTTTCAAATTTCACACAACTGCTTGAACAGCTTTGATTACCTCTTAAGAGATAAACTAAAGTATGTATCCTCAGAGCAATTGAAACAACATAAATGTACCAAAGTTATAAAGAAAAAAAAAATCTGGCTGTTCAGTGATTCTTTTTTGAACTCCCATGTAAATAATAAAGATGGATAATCAGAAAAGTACTTTAAATATTCGCTAGTTAGAAGCCAGAGCATGTAGGCATTTAAAATTAAAACAAGCATCTTGAATTATATTCACATGCAAAGCAGAAAAAAATATTCACCATATTGAGTTCAGATGCAACAAGCTGAACATGTGCCACAGAGCTAAATGAGTAATGCAATTTTTACACTGGATCCACGCAAACTTTACAGTTGCAGAAAATAAGGATATGGCAAAAAGCAATCTGGAAATGTCAGAGCCAAATCAATAATTAAGAGGAAAGTTCATCACCTCCTACTCAAATATCAATACAAACTATATTGAAATCCTAATTAGTATGCAGAAATGCAATTTATGATATTTAAGAACATTGGGATTAACATTTTTAACAAGGCATTCACTCAGATTTATGAAAGACAAATAAGAAACAACTCTAATTTGTCCTTTACACTTCTATTTCCTCTTTTTGCTTTCAGGCCTATGAGCTTTACTTGGACATAAGCTCTGGGAAAATCACCAAGTCATACACTGTGATACAGAAAAGCTGTATGCCATTAGATGTTAATGACCAGACAGCCAAAAGTGAGTTTTTCAACTAATTTCCTGATATAGATTATTTTTCTAAGAGTTAACTTTGTATAAGTTTTCCTAGGAGTCATAAATTGTATAAGGCCATGATTTCTCTAAGATTTATCTGTTTTACCCAAGCAACACTTCAAACCTAGTTTATCCATAGTTTAATATACTGGAACATAGGTCAAATGGGATCAAGACTGTTAAAGTAATAAATCAAAAGGCTTTGCTTCTTGGGGCATGTGGGTGGCTCAGTCGATTGAGTATCCAACTCTTGCTTTTGACTGAGGTCAGGATTCCATGGTCATGGGATCAAATCCTGCATCAGGCTCCACACTGAGCGTAGAGCCTGCTCAAGATTCTCAGTCCCTCTACCCATATCCCTCTCCCCGGTTGATGTGTTCTTACTCTCATTCTTTCACTAAAATAATACATACATACAAACATATTTACATACATACATACATACATATAAATATCTTTTTTTAACAAAAGGCTTGATTTTTTAATTCCCCACGTATTATCCTTCTTTCTCATTTTTATTCAATGTTTAAAAGCTCTTGCTGAAGATTATCTCCCTAACAAATCCAATCACAGACGAAGAACTGATGCCAAATTCCTAGGTGCAGTTCAGTCACTTAGAAAGAGCAAAACTAGAAGGTAGGTCATTTATTTATGCTGAGTCATATGAGAGTTAATAAGTAGAAATGAATCAAATAGGAGAGAAAACACAAATTCCCAAATCATCACTAAATAGCATTAAGGAGACCGATGTTAGAGACACTGCATAACCTGGATTGGACTCTGAAGGAAGGACCAACTCATCAAGTCAAGTCAAAAGTGAAATGTGGATATTCTATATGGGGGGAAGATTCTAAAAAACAATACCTAGTTATACAGAGTAATAGAAGTTATAGGAAGAACATTAAGGTCAATACGGCATAATCCAGACTAGTAGATTTTTAATTCTCAGAAAAGGAGATTTTGACACTATTAACAAAGGGTATGGACCAAAATGTCCTGGTATATTGCTTACCATGCTCTTGATTATTAGTAACAGATTACTTGATCTACAATGTCTTTAAAAAATTAAAGAAATCTATTATCGCACATATGGAGAAATTCGGAGGTGGACCAGCTTTAGCCAAGATGATATAATGATCTAATGATGCCACAAAAGACTTAGGTCCTCTACATTTAATTGCCCTGCCCTCCATGTCTCTCCCTGTGATTTATTATAATTGCAGAAGCTCTGAGAACTAGTTCATTCACTTCCAGCAGAAATGAAAGCATCTTTAAAGCTAGGATTCCCTGCAAAACTTGTAGCTACCAGAGTAAATACCCTGAGCCATTGGTTTTGCAATCTGCAACTGAAGAATAAAGATCACTGAAACAAACCAGTCTTATGATTTGTTCTTTCCCCTAATCCCTTTCAAAACAAAACAGAACAGACTTCAGTGACTCGGCAACATGCTTAAAGTAGAAACGTAAAGCCTTTTTTGAGATCATGTTGCAATCAGCATATTGAGATAGTACATCCCAATTAATTAATTATTGGACTTAACATTTCATTTACCAACATCCTGATTTACAACAATCCAAATTTGGTTCAAGCAGTATGGACAATGGGAAAGAGTAATCTTTCATGTAGGGATAATGGGAGCAAGAAATCCTCTTTCTGCTGAGGTTTCTAACTGGGAGCTAAATCTTTTCTTCACATGAACTACTTAAACAACATAAGATAAAATAGGTGTCATTCCTAGAATATCCAGTCATAGGTATCAGTAGGTTCTCTTTTTACTTAAGATTCTGAATTTCTATCACTTGTACCTAAAAAAAATCCTAACCAATAAATATAAATATATCACATATGACAATCTCCTCAATGATACTATGAATAATTACTAGTTGTTTTTGGCCCAATATCAGAATGATTTCCTAATAAAACTAACTGATATAACAACTTTACATTTTGTTTTCTCTCAAATTCCACTGCAGTTTAGGTGCTGACTTTCAAATTATTGACATGCACAAATATTCCATATTCAGGTCCCCAATGTTACATTCTGCAGTAATTACACAACCACTACAAAGCACTTAATCCCATGGAAAAATGTAAAACATTTAAAAATAATAACAAGCTTTAAAATATAAGTAAGTAAAAATATTTTTGCTGACCAGTTTTACACAACTTTAGTAAACTAAGCATTCTCCCCTTCTGTAATTTTATCCATTTTCTTCTGAATGCCAACTGAAACAACAATCTAATATAAAAAATGAAGTCTGCTATGTCTTCAATGGGACAAGGAGACAGTCACAGCCCAAATCACAAACTTCCAAATAGAAATTTAAAAAACATTATTAGGACCAAAATGACAGAAGTGTCAAGAGAAAGTGCAAACTTTTAGAGATACTTTATATAGTGCAGAAGTCCCCCAAAGTAGATGGCTCAACTCTGAAAGGATCAAAGAAACGTTATGTTGAAGGTGTAAGTGGAATACACGTGCTCTAAAGCAAGGCTGATGAGTGAGGGAGGATTGAATAGGAAGGTCATCTTTTCCAAAAGAGGACAAGAAGAGGGTCATCTTGGTGATAGCTAATCAAAGCCACAAAAATAAATAGTTGCTAAATACATCAGAGACACCTAGATCATAGGGCTTTCCTGTGAACATTCCAAAGATTTTCTCCTCAACAGACAAGAGAAAGGTAGATGATGAGCAGAGACTTTCCCTGGTGAGATAACAAAACAGAGATGGTGAAGGTTATGTCCTAAACTTCCAGCACTTCAGCTTTCATCTCTCACCCTTAATTAATTTCAACAAATATCTGAACCAGATAGACATGCCCTATTCAAAATTAGTAAAAATCAAAAAGAAGTGACATACATATAGGTTAACAAATTAAACAAGTAGGAAAAGAGCAGTGTAAGAAGAAAAAGGCATATAAAGAAAATACCACTAGAAGAAAGACACTATGAATCAAAAAATAGTTTCTACTTAATCAAGTCTTTTTGAGTTCAAATTAATTAAAGAAAACATGAAGACAAAAATTAGTAAGATTAGAAATATGAGATAAAATCATAGAGCTCAGAAAACAAATGTGAGATAAAGCAATTCTAGAGATCAAATCTACATTAGAAGCAGTGTATTCATAATATAGACACATATTTGTATTCTATATTTTGGAACATAACAATCTTGATAGAATCAAACAAAAGCTGAATTTAAAAACTAAATAAAACAGAGTTTTCCAAGAAGTCTGGGCATGATTTTGGATCCGTCTTACTCTGGCATCTTTAGAGTACCCACGTGGGCTGTTTTGCTCCTTAAAGACACTACTCCCTTCACTGTTCTCCACAGAACAACAGAATAGATCCCAAGTCAAGGTGAGAAGGGCACGACAGTGTCAGGACTTGGGATTTCTGTGCTATGTGACATGAGGAGATAAAGGACGATCTTCAAGTCCCAACCTCCGCTATTGTAGAAAGTATAGTGGTAATTTGTGTGCAAAGATTTAAAATCTTTAATTTGCCAAGTTCCTGGAGGTTTACTCATTTTTCTTGCACTCTCATGTGGGTACAGAAGATAAAAATGCAGCCAAGCTAAGATCTTGATTGTAGCTGGTGAAAGCAGAGAACCTAACTTCACCATGTGAAGACTCCTGACAAACTCAAATTAAGCAGGAGGATCTGAAGTCAGCTGACTATACACAGGTCAGACCTCAGTGGCTAGCACACTCAAGTTTACTCTCAAGAATTAAGTGGAGACAGCAAGAGAGGTTCAAGATAATGGAGCAGCATGGAAGCTCTCAGTTTGTCTCATCCCTGAAAAGCAGCTAGATCAGCAACAAACCATTTTGCACACCTAGGAAATTTATCTGAGGATTAACACAAAAATCTGCATAAATTGAGCCACAGAACTTGGCAAAAAGAGACAAATTCATTTTTTTCTTTTTAAAATTTATTTTAATTTTTAAAATTATTTTTTGCTATATATTTTTATTTTTATAAATTTTTATTCTATTTCACTTTATTTCATTTTATTCTTTATATACTTTTAAAATTTTTTCTTATCTTTTTTCTTTCTTTTCTTTTCCTTTTTACTCTATTCTATCAAGCTCTTTCAACAAGCAGGTCAAAACACACCTAGGATCTAGGTTCCTTTTTTTTATTTTTTGTTTTGTTTTTAATTTATTTATTTATTTTTCTTCTTCTAAAATAACACAATGAAACAATTCACCTTAAAAGAGAGAACAGGAAGAAATGACACCCAGGGGCTTACCACAGATATGAGCAAGAAGTCTGAACTAGAATTTAAAACCATGGAAATAAGAATACTAGCTAGTGTTAAAAACAAAAAAGAAGCATAGAATCCCTTTCTGCAGAGTTAAAGAAGTAAAATCTAGTCAGGATAAATTAAAAATGCTATAACAGAGATGCAATCTCGAAAAGAAGCCACAGCGACAAGGATGGAGGAAGCAGAGCAACGAATCAACAAAATAGAAGACAAAATTATGGATAATAATGAAGCAGAAAAAAAAGAGGGAAACAAAGGCAAAAAAGCACGATACAAGACTTAGAGAACTTAGTGATTTATGAAAAAGGAATAACATCCGAATTATAGGGTACTAGAAGATGAAGAGAGAGAAAAGGGAGCAGAAGGGTTATGTGAGCAAATTATAGTGGAAAACTTTCCTAATCTGGGGATGGACACAGGCATCAAAATCCAAGAAGCACAGAGAACTCCCATTAAATTCAACAAAAACCAAGCGACACCTCAGTATATCATAATCAAATTCACAAAATACAAAGACAAGGAAAGAATTGTGAAAGCAGCAGGGGAAACAAAAAAATTCCTTAACCTATAAAGGAAGACAAATCATGTTCGCAGCAGAAATTTTTCCGGCCATAAAGGAGTGGCAGGATATGTCCACTGTGCTGAATCAGAAAAATATGAAACCAAGAATTCTTTATCCAACAAAACTGTCACTCAAAATAGAAGGAAAGATAGAGTTTCCCAGACAAAAAAAAAAAACTAAAAGAGCTCATAACCACTAAACCAGCCCTGCAAGAAATTTTAAGGGGGACTCTTTGAGTGGAGAAAAGATGCAACAGAACAAAAAAGGCCAAGAGCAACAAAGAATAGAAAGGACCAGAGAACATCACCAGAAACTCCAACTCTACAGGCAACTAAATTCATATTTTTCAGTACTCACTCTTAATGTTAATGGACTAAATGTTCCAATCAAAAGTAGGATAACAAAATGGATTAAAAAAACAACATCCATCTATACGCTGCTTACAAGAGACCCATTTTAGACCAAAAGACACATTCAGATTGAAAGTAAGTGGACGGAGAACCATCCATTATGCTAATGGTTGCCAAAAGAAAGCTGCAGTAGCCACACTTATATTAGGCAAAGTAGATTTTAAATAAAGACTCTAACAAGAGATGAAGAAGGGCACTGTATCATAATTAAGGGTCTATCCACCAAGAAAGTCTAACAATTTTAAACATTTATGCCCCCAATGTGATAGCGCTCAAATATAGCTATCAATTAATCACAAACATAAAGAAACTCACTGATAATAATACCATAATAGTATGGAACTTCAACACCCCACTTACAACAATAGACAGATCATGTAAGCAGAAAATCAACAAGGAAACAATGGCCTTGAATGACACACTGGACTAGATGGACTTAACAGATATATTCAGATATATTCATTGTATCCTAAATCAGCAAAATACACATTCTTCTCGAGTGCACATGTAACATCCTCCAGAATAGATCACATACTGTGACACAAACCAGCCCTCACCAAGCACAGAAAGATCAAGATCATGCCATGAATATTTTCAGACCACAGCACTATGAAACTCAAAATAAACCACAAGAAAAAATTTGGAAAGAATTCTCCAAAATAGATCACATACTGGGACACAAATCAGCCCTCAACCAGCACAAAAAGATCAAGGTCATACCATGCATATTTTCAGACCACAACACTATGAAACTCAAAATTAACCACAAGAAAAAATTTGGAAAGTAATGAATACTTAGAGATTAAAGAACATCCTGCTAAAGAATGAATGAGTTAACCAAGAAATTAAAGAGGAAATTAAAAAGTACATGTAAACCAATGAAAATGAAAACACAGGGTCTAAAACCTCTAAGATACAGCAAATACAGTCATAAGTAGTACATAGCAATCCAGGCCTTCCTAAAGATGGAAGAAATTTCTCAAATATACAGCCTAACCTTACACTCAAAAAAGCTAAAAAAAAAAGAACAGCAAATAAATACCAAAAACATCAGAATATGGGAAATTATAAAGATTAGAGAAGAAATCAATGATATCAAAATTTTAAAAATTTAAAAAGTAGAACAATGAAACCAGGAACTGGTTCTTTGAAAAAATTAACAAAATTGATAACCCCCTAGCCATACTGATCAAAAAGAAAAAGGAAAGGACCCAAATAAATAAAATCATGACTGAAAGAGGAGAGAACACAACCAACACTACAGAAACCCAAACAAAAATAAGAAAATATTATCAACAATAAGAAATAGATAAACAATAAGAAAATAGGCAATCTGGAAGAAATGGACAAATTACTAGAGACATATAAACTACCAAAACTGAAACAGGAAGAAATAGAAAATTTGAACAACCTTATAGCCAATAAAGAAATTGAATCAGTAATCTAAAGTCTCTCAGCAAAAAGAATCCAGGACCAGATGGCTTCCCAGGGAAATTCTACCAAACATTTAAAGAAGAGTTAACACCTAGTCTTTTGAAGCTGCTCCATAAAATAGAAATGGAAGGAACTTCCAAACTCAGTCTATGAACCAGCATTACCTTGATTCCAAAACCAGACAGAGACCTCAGTAAAAAGAACTACAAGCCTATTTCTCTGATGAACATGTATGCAAAAATTCTCAACAAGATACTAGCAAATCAGATCCAACAATACATTAAAGACTTATTCACCACAATCAAGTGAGATTTATTCCAGAAATGCAGAGCTGGTTCAATATGTGCAAAACAATCAATGTGACACATCACATTAATAAAAGGAAGGATAAGAACCACATGATCCTCTTAATAGATGCAGAGAGCATTTGACAAAATACAGCATCCTTTCTTGATAAAAACCCTCAAGAAAGTAGGGATAGAAGGATGATACCTCAAGATCATAAAAGCCATATATGAAAGACCCACCACTAATATCATCTTCAGTACAGATAAACTTCTCCCCTTAAGGTCAGGAACACTACAAGGATGACCACTTTCACCACTGTTATTCAGCATAGTGTTGGAAATCTTAACCTCAGCCATCAGACAACACAAAGAAATAAAAGGCATGCAAGTCACCAAGGGTGAAGTCAGGCTTTCACTCTTTGCAGAAGACATGATACTCTATGTGGAAAAAAACAAAAGACTCCACCAAAGCTGCTAGAACTATTTGTAAATTCAGGAAGGTCACAGGATATAAAATCAATGTTCGGAAATCGGTAGCATTTCTATACACCAATAAATGAAGCACAGAAGGAGAAATCAAGGAATCAATCCCATTTACAATTGCACAAAAACCATAAAACACATAGGAATAAACCTAAACAAAGTAGTGAAAAATGTATACACTGAAAACTATAGAAAGATCAGGAAAGAAATTGAAGAAAACACAAAAAATGGAAAAACATCCTATGCTCATGGATTGGAAAAAGAAATATTTTTCAAAGGTTGATACTACCCAAAGCAATCTCCATATTCAATGCAATCCCCATCAAAATAACACAAGCATTCTTCACAGAGCTAGAACAAATAATCCTAAAATTTGTATGGAACCAGAAAAGACCCCACATATCCAAAGCAATCCTGAAAAAGAGAGCCTAACTGTAGATATCACAATCCCAGACTTCAAGCTGTATTACAAAGCTGTAATCATCAAGACTATGGTATTGGCACAAAAACAGACACATCGATCAATGCAACAGAATAGAGAACCCAAAATGGACCCACAAACGTATGGCCAACAAAACAGGAAAGAATATACAATGGAAAAAAGAGACTCTTCAGAAAATGGTGTTGGGAAAACTGACATGCAGAAGAATGAACCTGGACCACTTTCTTACACCATACACAAAAATAAACTCAAAATGGATGAAAGACCTAAATGTAAGACAGAGCCATCAAAATCTTGCGGAGGAAATAGGCAGTAACCTCTTTGACCTTGGCCACGGCAACTTCTTCCTTTATATATCTCCAGAGGCAAGGGAAACAAAAGCAAAAACAAACTTTTGAGCCCTCATCAAGGTATAAAGCTTCTAAACAGTGAAGGAAACAATCAGCAAAACTAAAAGGCAACCAACGGAATGGGAGAATATATTTGCAAATTACATATCAGATAAAGGGTTAGTATCCAAAATCTATGAAGAACTTATCAAATTCAAAACCTAAAAAAGCAATAATCCAGTGACGATATAGGAAAAAGACATGAATAGACACTTCTCCAAAAAAGACACTCAGATGGCCAACCGACACATGAAAAAATGCTCAACATCACTCATCAGGGAAATACAAATCAAAACCACAATGACTACCACCTCACACCTGTCAGAATGGCTACAATTAACAACTCAGGCAACGATATTGGTGAGAATGCAAAGGATACAGAGACAGAAGAATTCTTTTTCAGTCCTGGTGGGAATGCAAACTGGTGCAGCCACTCTGGAAAACAGTATGGAGGTTCCTCAAAAAATTAAGAATAGAACTGTAACGCAGCAATTGCACTACTAGGCACTTATCCAAAGTATACAGGTGTGCTGTTTCAAATGGACACCTGTATCCCAATGTTTAAACCAGTGCTATTGATAATAATCAAATATGGAAAAAGCCCAAATGTTCATTGATTGATGGATGAATAAAGAAGATGTGGTATATATATATATACACAATGGTATATTAGTTGGCGATCAAAAAAATGAAGTCTTGCCATTTGCAACAACATGGATGGAACTAGAATGTATTATGGTAAATGAAATAAGGCAGAAAAAGACAAATATCGTGTGACTTCACTCACGTGGAATTTAAGATACAAAACAGATGAACATAAGGAAAGTGAAGCAAAACTAATGTAAATACAGAAAGCGAGACAAAACTCATTTTTAAGAGTATTAAGAGACTCTTAAATACAGAGAACAAACTGAGGGTTGCTGTAGGAATGTTGTGGCGGGGGATGGGCTAAATGGGCAAGGGGCATTAAGGAGGACACTTGGGATGAGCACTGAGAGTGTAATATGTAAGTGATGAACCACTAAGTTCTATTCCTGAAATCGTTATTACACTATCTGTTAACTAACTTGGATGTAATTTTAAAAATAATAATAAATAATAATTTAAAAGAAATTACCAAGTTCCTGAAATTCAATAAAATATTTTTATTAATTAAAAAAAAGATAGAGATCAAATTATAGATATTGAAGAGAAAAGAAATTCAATATATACATAATTATTGTTACTGAGTATGAGAGCAGAATATACATTCAACAATACCAATTATGGAAACAGAACATAGGAATACGTGAACATGGAACATGTATTTTAAAATCCAAAGGTTTGAGACCATACCACTCTGAACATGCCTGATCTCATCTAAAATCCAAAGGTTTGCTATAAGCATACTTTCCTGAAAGGAAGAAAACACCTTATTTATAGATTAAAAGTGCATATTGGTATTCTAAGAAAAGTTGATCTAGAGAAATAAAACTAAGAAAAATAGTGGACTGGAAAAGCTGAATCAATAGACAAGTTATGAACACTGATAAAGTTTGTCAAGATTGCTGTTTGTAAGATAAACTTGCAAAATCTTTTCTGAATAAAGGATACCTAATTATGGGGCACCTGTGTGGCTCAGTCAGTTAAGCATCCAACTTCATCTCGGGTCATGATCTCACGGCTCGTGAGTTCAAGCCCCACATTTGTGGCCTTGGTACTGACAACTCAGAGCCTGGAGCCCACTTCAGATTCTGTGCCTCCTCTCTCTCTGCCCCTCACCCACTTATGCTCTGTCTCTCTCTCCTTCAAAGTAAATAAAATAATTTTTTTAAAAAAGGACACCTGATTAAAATTAACAGACCAATCACATTGGGAAAAAATCTGTCATTAGAGTATCTAAAACCAAAGAGGGTTAATTTAGAATATGTAAATAATATATAAGAAATGTCTTAGTATCAACAACAAAAAGTATGACTTCTCCAGGAAACCAAAAATGCTGATAAGTATATGAAGTATAGGAAGAAATGTTGACACATATTATAACTAAAAAGATGTAAATTAAAACAATAGTGAGATAGAAGGATGTAGGAACCCTTATGTACTGTGTGGGAATGTAGACCGGTGTGGCCATTCTGGACAGCATCTTAGTGTGAAATTATATTTAGTATACATAAGCTTTTAGGGCCAGCAATATAACTCCAGAGTTTTCACAATCACCATTAAGGAAAAAGTACAAGAGGGATATTATGTCATATGATGGGTAGCAAGAAGCTGAAGCAGTGTTAAATGGTGACTGTCACTGAGGGAAACAGACAACTTACCTGTGATATGTACATGTTATGGAAAACTATGCACCAATACATATATAAACATAAATAAATCCTGCAATATAATGCTGAGTACAAAGAATTAGGAACTAATGTGAGATCTATAGGAGAAAAAAATTTGTACAAAAATGTGAAATATATGTTTTAGAAGAAAATGCCCAAATAAATATTTACCCATCAAATATTTTAACATATTAGGCAATTGAGAGGAGGGAAAGAGAAACAGGAGGGGGAGGGGCAATAAAAGAATAAGTAAAAATGAAAATGAAAGGAGGAAGGGGGCTTTGAGCTAGAGAGTAAGATTATCTCCACTGCTTCTGATGCTATATTACTACAAAATATATAAGTTAAAAATAATGATTAATTAGTAAAAAAAAAAAAAAGAAAAAAAATGCTCTTGAAAATATTGAATTTCAAAGACAGATGAAGAATTCTACAAAGATAACTTTCTATTTCTGAAGCAAGGATATTTTCGTTCAGTAGTAATTCTTCATATATATGTTATAAATAATCATGTGTAGGTGTTAAATGATGAATAAAAAATGAGAGGAGAATGAAAAAAATCTATATATCTTTGTATGTGAGTCTAGAAAAATAACTGTTGAGTAGTATAAAACAGTTAAATGATTTATCTCAAAATACATTGCATTATCACTACAAACCCACTAGAAATTACTAAAATGAAGATATCAGACAACATTGAGTACTGAGAAGGATGTGGAGAAGCCAGAACTCTAATTTTATGCTTATAGGAATGGACATTGGTATTACTTCTTTAATTAACTCTTCAGCAGAATCTACTAACTTGATTAGTAGAATACATGCATACTCTACAATTTAACAATTATATTCCTAGGTATATACTTAAAATATTTACATACATGTGTACCAGATGACATGTGATATATAAAAATGCCCAGCAAAACTATTTGTAGTGGTAAAAAAAAAGCCCAAATACCTATTAAACATTGAATGGATAGATAAACTGTGAGAAGATAAACAGAAAACAAAGTTCTTTGGTAAATAAATTTCACATAGACACAAAGAAAGATGGAAGGTAACATAAAGTTCATATAGTTTTTATTAATAAAAGCACAATACATATGAGTCACACAATAACATATGAGACAGCAATGAAAAAGAACAAAGTACAAGTACCCATAACAATGGGGATGAATCTCACAAATATAAAGTTGAGTGAAAGAAGCCACAAAAGAATAGTGTATGATACCATTTATATAATATACAAAAATACTCTGATATTAGAAGTTAGGAGAGGGAAGAGGGACTTCAGGTATGCTAGTAGTTGTTTGTTTAATAGTTTCTTGAGTCCTGAGTGATTATAATTAATGCTCATCGGTATATAATACTTCAATTAAAAGTTTTTCCAAAAAGAACTTGCTAAATAAGCTAATAATCTATAATCTATGGTTAGAAAAATAAGTATTGTTAAAATATGGCAATGAGCCAAAATGTAAGCATTCTTTTCATGGAAGTACAATCATGGATACCTTCAGACATGGAAAAAAAAAGTCTGCTTTCATATTGCTCACAAAACCTAATTCAAATGTGATTGTTGAAAATATACATGCCTCTTTTCACTTGATATTACATTATTTGTAAACAAATGTTTTTATTGATAAAAACTACATAAACTTTATGTTACCTTCCATCTTTCTTTGTGCCTATGTGAAATTTCATTTACCAAAGAACTTCTTTGTTTTCTATTTTTAAAAACAACAGGCAATACTTTTTAGCTATTAGAAGTCAGGAAAATGGTCACTCCTTGGGGAGGGAAGAGCTGGCATGGATCATGAGGAAACTTCCAGAATACTAGTATTATACTGTTTTTTATCCATATGCTGTTTACATTGGTGTACCCACATTTATAAAATTAATTTGCTTTATACATAATGATATGCATATTTTCTGTACCTGTGATATAATTCAATAAATATTAAGATTTTTAAAAGAATAGAAAAATAAACCCAGGGAAATGAGATTGGTAGAGAATATAAGCTATATGAGTTATTAAAACAGCAGATTTTTTTAACATAAAAGGTAAATAAAGTTCAATTTACATTTGTTTAAAAAAGCAAAAGCATCCTATGGGCATCCAGAGAAAAAATTATGCAAAAAAGAAAAATATGAATGACATTAGACATTTGCACATAATTCTATATTAAAAATGAGTGAAATATTTATGAAGTACATGTAAGAAAGAAGTGTGACTCAAGGTTTTTTATATTCAGTTAAGTTGACATTTTAGTATAAAAGAAATAAATTCATGAATATGCAAGAAATCATGGAATAGAGTCCAAGAGCCTGTCTTAAAAATTATGAAATGCAAGGAGAAAAAAAGATGAATCAAAATTAAGATCTCAATAACTGAGAAGCCTCAGTTGGAAAGCACTGGCGGTAAAAAAAAAAAAAAAAAAGATATCCAATTAGATGTAAAACTAAGATTTGAAGAAAGTGAAGAAATTACTTATGAAATTCATTGTAAATGTTACAACCATAGAATGAATGTTAAACCTAACAAAATCAGGAAGTAATGTAAAGTGGATATTGGAAGTACACAGTAGGACCATATTTTGGTTTTTTATATTAAATACATGCATGGAACCTGCTTTGGACAATGAAGTAAGAGTTGAAATTATTTGTGTGATCTCTAGGCAGAAGCTTTTAGAAATTATATACAATTAGCCAGATAGTTTTCCCTCTGTCTTGGTGACTGGCAACATTCCATATGGGCTAGATCTTGAGGTAAGAACAAGATATAATGTCAGTCCATGGGTTTCCCATTAAAAACAAATAACATGAATGAGAAATAGTATAAACAAATATAATATATTGTTATATAAACATTCATAAAATATAAATTTGTTTAAATATTTCTGTCTTTTTTACCTTGTGTATAGGAATATATTTTGCATGTTTGCATTTTTGTATATTTATATTTTTATATATATAAACAAATAGAAATATCATCATAACCCATTGAATTCCAGGTTTTTTTACTGCCACTTTATCTAGCTACTAGGGCACTTATAATTATCTAAAACTTTCTATGATGCATTATTGACTTCTGGAACTTGGCAGAATTAAGTGAAAATATACTCTCTCTTACAAAAACAAATAGACTGTCAGTACCAAGAAAATATCAGATGACAATCAAAGATTATCAAACACACAGAGAATCTTGCCTTCAGAATTAAGAGTGAACAAAAACAAAAACCAAAAAACTGATAATTATATGGACTTTAGATATTGAAATTATCAGTCATATAATACAAAATAAATATGTACATCTGGACAACTCAGAATGTGGTACATATAAAAGAAAAATAGAGTATTTATGGAGAAAGCATCATATATCTTCAACCTGAGTCCCAGAAAGAGAATATATAAAAAAAAAACAGAGAAAACATTTGAAGAGATCAAGGCTGAGAATTTATCAGAACAAATGAAAAGCAGAGAGGAAGCAAGAAATGCAAAGGGATGTAAATAAGTAAATAAAAATCCACACCTAGGAATATATTAATAAAACATAAGAACACCAAAGACAAATATAAAACCTTAAAACAGACAGAGATAAAAGACAAAGCACCAATGAACAAAGACTATTGGACTATATATAGGAAGCCTTTTGAACAAAGATAGAAACTAAGATAAGGGAATACTCTCTTTACATTGCTAAGACAAAATAAAAGTCAGCATCTAGTTGAGTACTCAAGAATACTATCTTTGGGGCGCCTGAGTGGATCAGTCAGTTAAGCATCCGACTTCGGCTCAGGTCATGATCTCATGGCTTGTGGGTTTGAGCCCCAAATCAGGCTCTGTGCTGAGAGCCAGCTTAGAGCCTGGAGCTTGTTTCAGATTCTGTGTCTCCCTCTCTCTCTGACCCTCCCCTGCTCATGCTGTCTCTCTCTCTCTCTCTCTCAGAAATAAATAAAACACTAAAAATAATAATAATAAAAATAAGAATACTATCTTTTAAGAAAAATTATAGAAAAATATTCCTTTTAGGTAAAAGCTAAGAATTTATTAAAAATAGACCAAATGATAATCTCATCCAGAAACACTCCCACAAACATACTCAGAAATAATGTTTGGCCAATATATAGGCATCCTGTAACCCAGTCAAGTTGACACATAAAATTAGCCATTCAAGGCTCTGTAAAATAACAACAAAGGGATGAATTAGGGTGCAATAAAATTGGTAAATCTATAGGTCAATTTAAATAAATGTTATGTGTTTAAAAATTAATAGTAATGTTTAGTTAGTAGAATTTGTAAAAAAGGACAGAATGAAAATTTTGGTCAGTCAGTAATAGCATGTCAACTGGGAAAGACATAAACAGAATTAAGTACTCAAATGTTTTGTTTTTTTGAGAGGATGACTAAAATCTGGATTAAACTTTATGAAATTAAATCTATATGATAAAATTTAAAGATAACCATTTAAGGAATAAAAATAGAAGTAGAAAAATAATAAGAAAAACAGAAGAAAAACAAACAGGTCAAGAAAGGAGAAAATTAGAAAAGTGTAGAAATGGGAAATAACCAGGGAAAATAATGACAACAATTGACAATCACAATCATATGAATTAGGCTAAACTCAGTGAAATGACACTGCATTGTCAAATTGAAATGAAAAAAAAAAAAAAAACAAAAACCTCCATTGCATGGCAAAAACATTAGCAGCATTAAAAGCATCAGTCCATAATGGGAAAAATGTTAATTTAACAATCTATTGTAAGTTTTAAATTGTATCTATCTAACAAGAGAGAAGGGAGGGAGTAAAGATGAGAAGAAAGAGGCAGGGAGAGAGAAAGTGGAGAAAGAGTGAAATAACAGATCTGTATGAATGATTAACAATTGTATTGTCATTCTGTGTTATGCCATCATAGCCCTCATAGTAGCTCATGAAATAAACATATTTTAAAAAATAGCAAACAATCTGAAGGATTTGATCAGCACCATTACCAAATTAGAACTATTAGAAAATTATACCATAATAGTTAAAGTATATATATTTTTCATGCATATATAGAATATTTATGGAAAATGATGATGTGCCATGTCATAAAAGTAGTCTTAAAAACTCACAAATAATTGCTATGATAGAGACTTCAATGTCTGCTGCCAATGCCTTAAGGAAGATGACAACAACCAAAGATGACTAGAATAAAGCTACATTTGGAAGTATAAAACAAACACATACAACTCATGGATCATAGAATAAATCACTATTGAAATTAGGCAACACATAGAAAAATAGAATGATAGAAATACTATGTATCATACCTCAGAGTGTTGAGTTGAAGCAAAAGTAGAGACAAATGGACAGTCAAAAATTCTTACAATAAAACAGAGAGGGACGCCTGGGTGGTTTGGAAGGTTAAGCATCCAACTCTTGATTTTAGCTCAGGCCATGATGTCGTGGTTTTGAGATTGAGCTTTCCTTCAGGCTTTGCATTGATGGAGGGAGCCTACCTGGGATTCTCTCTCTCCTTCCCATGCATGCCTACACACACACTCTCTCTCTCAAAATAAATAAACATTTTTAAAAAGTGTAAAAGTTAAAGAGCTAAACACTCATTAAATACCTATCATATAGAATTAAAAGAACAACAATAAATCCAACAAAAGTAGAAGGAGGGAAGTAATAAAGACAATAGAAAATAATGAAGTTGGAAAAACAGGGCTGAATAAGAAGGTTAAAAATTAATCTTTGAATGACTAAATTTCTTTGAATGATGAATAAAATGGATAAACCTCTAAGAGTAATCAGAATCAAAAGAGAATAGCCGAATTAAACAATATTAGGAATAAATAAGTGCACCTAAATAATGCTATGACTTCTGATTTTGAAGGAGGCAGAGTTTAGTCCATGACACCACTTCTTTGAATTATAGTCCAAATTGTTCCCAACATAGTAACTTGGGTGGTGCCCTGGACTTTGACTTCATTCAAGGTCAACCTGTGTTTTTCAGTTGTGCTAGAATAGCTCATGATATGATTTAAACAATCATCACTATTACAGAATCTAAATATCCCCTGAGAGTTAATATTGTTCTAAGATTTATCCAACCCATTGGAGATTTCTCATTAGCCTGCATGAATTCTCCTGTGAGAAGACCTAGTACTGTTTCTTCTAGTCTGAAACATTGTTTCAGTTGTACAAGGTAGGCAAGCATCCCTTAGCTCATGGACATTCCTAGTCACCTTGGCTTTTTAGAAGCCAAGGACAGGGGTCACCTATGATTACATCCAATCAAAATGCCTATACATTTGAGCAGCTAAAACATTCATATCAACAGTATAGAGAACTCTCAGCTTCAACAAATCATAACTTCTACCCTTCTAAGAAGAAAAAATGGGACAAATTGAAAATTAATGACTCCTTGAACCCAACAAAGAACTGGGTTTGCAGGCAAACCACCATCCTGACATTTGGAGAGAGCTAAATACAGACAGCCACAGCCAAGATCTGCTTGTCAAGACCAGAAGTCACTGGAGCCATAATTGGTTAGATTTAAATAATAATTTTGACAAATTGGTGGAGACTAAGTGTGGCCTAGCATGAGAAGGAAGAATTCCTGGTGCCACAGTCTTAGAGGGAAACCCTGCATTTTTGTGGGCGTTACTTTGAGGAATAACAGATTCTTACAATAAAGAGCCAAGAAAGATTTCCCTCCAGGATCTATGGAAGGAGAGGGAGAACAAGACTTGTGAAGTATGTCCAGAGGCTCTTCATAACAAAGGCCCACTCTCCAGAGGAAAGGGTACCAAAGCCTTGTCTGAGTTTTGGGGAAAAAAAAATATTCTTCTCACTTCAGCTCCATCTGTCCTTCCTGCCTTCCTTGATAGGGAAGATTTGAAAAACAAACAAACAAACAAAAAAGCCCCCCTGTGCAGGTCACAGCCCCAAGATTCTGGCCCACTGTAAGAATGAAATTTAATTGGAAGACTATAGAATGCCCCCTAACTCCTCCATCCCTGACCACCATACCAACAGGCCTTCTGCTGATTACAGATGAAAAAGCTGAGAGATACAGACTTTTTCTAAAAAAAAAACTATGTAGGGAAGCTCAACATCCAGAAAGGAGACAAAAGTAAGCACACTAGAGAAATTTCAATTCTCTGGCACCTAAAGCTTCAGCAAAGACGAAATAAAGCCCAGCTCCTAACCAGATCATATATCCTCACAGTATACACCTATTTACCTCAGTACCTATTATCTGATATAAACTGTGTAACATTCAACAAAAAATTACCAAATAAATCAAAAGGCAACAAAAAACAGTCCGAAGAGACAAGAGCAAACACCATCAATGATACAGATATCAGAATTGTCAGACAGAACATTTAAAATAACTATGATTAATATGTTAAGAGTTTGTCAACTATACCTCAAAACATTTTTTAAATGATAAAACTTCAATGGAAAAAATATGCAACATGTAAACACAGATAGAAGCAAAGAGATAGAAATTCTAAGAATCTAAAGGAAATGTGGGAAATCGGAAACACTGTAACTAAAATGAAAAAGTTTAAGTAGACTGAACATAGCCAAGGAAAGAACCAGTGAGTAAGTAGTAAGTAGGTCAATAGAAGCTTTCCAAACTAAAATTCAAGGAGAAAATAGTAATAACAATCAAACAGAACCTCCAATAACTCTGGAATCAAATATGTGTGATTAGACTATCAGGAGGAGAAACAAAAAAGAACAGAAGAATTACGTGAAATAATAATGGCCAAGAATTTTCAAAAATTAATGATAGACTCCAAACCACAGATCCAGGGAGCTTAGGCAAGCAGAATAAATTCCAAACAAGTACTCTCTAACATATTACATTCATGCTTCAGAAAACTAAAGACACAACAAATACAAAATCTTAAAGAACACGTACAGAAAATCATCTATTAGAGGAACAAGGATAAGAATTATAGCTGATTTTTCATGAGAACCTACAAAAGCAAGGGAGTGGAATGAATCTACTGACCTAGAATTCTATATCCAGCAAAATCAACTTTCAAAAGTAAAGGAGAAATAAAAAGTTTCTCAGACAGGGACACCTGGGTGGCTCAATCAGTGAAGCATTGGATTCTTGATTTCAGCTCAGGTCATGATCTTGTGGTTCATGAAATCAAGCCCCACGTTGGCCTCTGCACTGACTGTGTACAGCCTGCTTAGGATTCTCTCTCGCTCCTTCTCTCTGCCCCTCCTCTGCTCTCTCTTTCCCTAAACAAACAAACAAACAAATAAATTCTCAGACAAACAAACACTGAGGATTTGTATCACTGATAGACCTGACGTACAGGAAATGTTAAAATATTTTTCCTTAGGCAGAAGAAAAATAAGATAGACCAGAAGCTAGAATCTACGTAAAGAAAATAACTTCAGAGAAAGAAATGAAGGTAAAATGCAATCTGTTTTTCTTATTTTTAGTTGATCAACTATAAAAGTTGGCAACAGAACAGCAAGCACAGTTCAGACACAAAATCCAAAACAATAACCATGTCAAATCTAGTATCTGGCAAGCTCAAGAATGTTTGGAGTCTTCCCTTAGAAGGTGGGTAGGAGACCAGGTCCTATACCTGTTTCTTATCTCTACTTATCCCATCTTTAATTTTTTGAGAGTCAGTCCAAGTTTGGCAGCAAACCAAGGCATAGACCTTTCTGCAGTTGTTGTTGTTTTTTTTTTTTTTTTTTTCCCAAATCCCAAAGGATGTAGAGTAATCTCTGGCTTCTAGCCATCTTAAAATTGGAGTTTTCTTTTTGTGATAAATTCATCTCTTTTCAAATGACCTGTTTGCTTTGGAGATTTTTAGAGGCTAACAAATTCTTCTGTTCTATTCAGTTCTCCCTGGGGTCTGCATCAGGAAATTCTGAGGTCTTGATAGATGCCTAATAAGTGAATCCCATGACTGTTCTGCCTCCTCCTAAACTCTGAATAGAATTCTCAGTAATTTCTCTGAAAGACCATGGTTGGTGGACACCCTGCCCAGTCTTGGTTACTGGCTCCCCGGAAACTGGTCTTCCTGGTGACCTGTCATTGCCTCTAGGTAGGAAAACTGCCCACCTCCAAGGTAGTCGAATTAAACTCTTGCTTCCAAAAACACATGGCACTAAGACAAGTGGATCATGCTCCATATTGAGAGTCACCTATAATTCAAGGGAGTCACAGACATGTACCATCAGTACCTTAAGTTATGTATATAGCATAGGATGTATTGGCAGTTGGAGATAGATGTGCACGCAGAGAAGTAGTAGATCATAACCAGTCTCCTGAATTTTCATTGCTCCATAACATAAATCAAGCATAGACTCCAACAAAGAGAGGACTGCTTTGTTGCGATTGCTCAAGAAATAACAAGTCCTACTCCCACTGCATGTTTCATATTTATAGGTTAACCTAAGGGGGGGCCAAAGAACACCTTCCTTCTCTAAATAACAAGAAATGTATCAAAGAATCTCAGAACACAGAAGAAATACTAATGGTGTGTACCTGGAGGACCATAGTCCATACACCAAAAGCCCTAGAACAGCACTAAATATAAGGACGCTGAATGCTGTGTTTCTCCATAGATTGGTTTGGTTCAGCTGAGTTAGCTCTCTGCTTTGTGATCAAATGGGAAAGCAGATGACCTTTTAGGATCAACCAGACTAGTTTCTGGCTGCAAGAGCTATGGAAGAGTACATCCCTGGGACTTCTATAAGGGATTTACCATACCAGGAAATAATAACTAAAACAGTGTGGTGTTCACACAGGAATGAATAAATTGGCCACTAGAACAGAATAGCAGTTTAAAGAGGGACCTTCACCTGTTTGTAAATTGATACATACAAGAGAGTGCACTTATGTTACAAGAAGCTGTCTTTCAATAAATAGTGCCAGTCCCTTTAACCTTAAGGAAAATAATCAACTGAGATTTCACCCCCAAGAAGCTGAAATACACATGCACAAATAGACAACCAATGGTAGTGACTGGTCTAATTCTAAATTCACAACCACAGGGGTGCCCGGGTGGCTCACTCAGTTAAGCATCCAACATCAGTCAGGTCATGTTCTCATGGCCCTCACGAGCCCCATGTCACTCTCTGTGCTGACAGTGGAGCCTGGAGCCCATTTCAGATTCTGTGTCCTCCTCACTCTCTGCCTCTCCCCCACTCACTCTCTCACTCTTTGAAAATAAATAAACATTTTAAAAAAAAACCTAAATTCACAATCACAAACTTGGAGTCCTTAATGCTGTCCTAAAACCATACATTTCCATAGTTCATGTATGTTTCCACACTGTTAGACCATTTCAAAGTTCATCTTTTTCTTTCAAATTTCCAATTCCATCCTCCTTATCTTTAATCTGAGCTAATGATCATGCTTCTCTTTCATTGAAAAAATTGAAGCAACAAACAGAAATGCCCACACTCCCACCATTACAGTTACCTTATCCTGCAATTAGCATCCTTAACTCCTGCTCTCTACTTTCTCTCCTTTAATTATAAACTGCCTCTGTTCCTACCTAGAGCCAGTCCTTCTAACTATGGAGTCAGTTCTATCTGGGCTTTCCTTTAAGATCATCACTTTTATTCCACTCTGTTCTACAATATGCAATAAACGTTCTAGGTCATCCCTACCAGCAAATATTTTATCTCCTCAATCTTATAAAAAACAAAAACAAAATTTTAAGCTCATGTCTTCCTCCCACAAATTTCACCGAGTTAATTATGTCCTATTTAAAGCAAAATTCATGGGCAATATTATCATGTGCCTTCAATTCACTTTTTAACCCCACTCCAGGATGATTTTACTCTTTCCATACCACCAAAAGTTGTTATGGTTGGTCAAGGTCATCAGTGATTCTAATGTTGCCAAATCCATTTGTTTTCTTGTTTTTGTTTTCTTAAGGATAAATCCAACTTTTCAGTTGCTTAGGCCAAAACCCTTGTGCATTTTTGAGGCTTATTTTCCAATTACCCACTGTATCTGTTTTATCAGGAATTTGAGCTGTGCTTATCTTAAAATTGTAGCAAGAATCCTGCCACATCTCATGACTTCCACAGCTAGCATTCTGGTTTGATTGACCATTAGCTATGAGTTTAATGTTTTCTCTACTTCTTTCCTTGATCTGCCATAGCCTTTCCTCAACATAACAGCCAGAGAAATCCTTTAAAATATGAGTAAGATAATGCCATTATTGTCTATTGCTTAAAATACTACAATCAATCCCCTTTTATTCAGAGTAAAAGTCAATGTTATTAGTAAGGTCTCTAAGGCCCTAGAGGATATGCATGAATGTATGTCTTACTACTGTTTTCCTCCACATTCCTGCTTCAAGGTACATCCTGTTTCTCCTGCCCATACAAAAAATTGAATTCTTCTTCCTTCCTGAAGCCTTGCTCAAATGTTATTTTTTCAGTAAGGCTTACTCTGTTAAACCTATTTAAAACTTAAACTTATACCCTGACTAATAATATCAAGAATGGGTGAGGATGTAGAGCAACCAGTACTTTCATAACCATACAGCCATTTTGGAAAACAGTTTGGCAGATTCTTATAAAGTTAAGCAAATACTTATGATAGGAACCAGCAACTCTACCATAGCTATTTATCAAAGAAAAAGAAAATCTTATGTCCATACAATGACTTGTACAAAAAATGATTATAACAGCTTTATTAATAATCTCCAGAAAGAGGAAATAAATGTTCATCAACTGCAAAATGAAAAATACATTGTGATAAATACATACACCTGAATGCTACTCAGCAATAAAAAATAAGTGAACAGCTTCAACATTGTTACTGAAACTCAAGTCCTGCTGCTCACTTCTCAAAAGTCAATACTCAAGAGACAAGTGTAGGTTGAAAAGGAAAAGTTGCCTTACTCGGGGGGCCAGCAACCTGGGGTGACAACTGACAGAGGTCCAAAGACCATCTCTGATGTTCCAGGTTAAGGAAGAAGACTTTTAAAGAGAAATTCAGGATAGGAGATTATATGCATACTGATGAAAAAGGGCAGAGAAAATTATAACTATTCATGAGGAAAGATGGCACATGTGCATGGAGTGAACATAGATGTAACATACATCTCATGTTCACTTTCAGATGGAGACAACAACAGAAGGAGGCAATATTCAGTCCCTGACACCAGGAGGCTATCTTCAGTCAAGGAGAAGGGGTGACAAGCATGCTCTGAGAGCTGATGTAAACTGGATGGGGTCTCGGGCTCATGATCTTGGATAAGGGATGCTGGACATGGCTTGCTTATAGGCTGGAACCACATCAGTTACCCTGAATCCAGGCTTCTGCAGAAACAGCTAGTGGATTTGTAGTGGAGTCTGAAAAATACTACAATACCTGGTTAGGGGAAAAGAGTTTTCTGAAAAACAAACCTCATTAACCCTATATGGTATGCTTTCAACACTGTGGATGAATCACAAAATCATTTTTCTAAATAAAAAATTTTGAAACAAATGACTCCTTGTGTTATAATTCCATTTATAGGAAATTCAGGCAAAGGAAAAGCTATAAGGACAGTAATCAAATTAATATTTGAGAAGGAATGGAAATGAAAGGAGTATTTGAGAAGGAGTGGAAATGAATATGAGAGGACACAAGGAACACTTTTGATAATGGAAATATTCTGTTTTGATTCTAGAAGTAGTTATATGACAGCATTTCCCAAAATTCATTGAACTGTATACTAAAATAGCATGAATTATACTGCCTCAAATTATACAAAATAAACATTTGTCTTAAAAGACAAAGTTGTTTTTTGGCAAAGATTAGTGTAATTAACAACCTTCTGACAATATTGATCAACACATATGCAATGTTGAGAATGAAAAACAAGAGACATAACTACAGTAACAGCTATAACTGACATGATGACAGTAACACATAAACACTTATGACAAAATTTACAAAAATAAACAAAATTGATAAAACTGAATCAAGAATCAAGAGGAAGCCACAATAGTCCACTAACTATTAAGATACTTGAATCTGTATTAAAACTCAACCAATATAGAAAAACAAGGTCCACGGTATCTGGATGGCTCAATTGGATAAGTGTCTGACTCTTGATTTTGGCTTAGGTCATGATCTCACCAACCTTGTGGTTCTGTGTTGACAGTGAGGAGCCTATAATGGATCTCTCTCTCTCTCTCTCTCTCTCTCTCTCTCTCTCTCTATGTCTTTATCCTGATTTTAGAGCAAATTATATCCCACTTTCACAGAATAAATCATTCTAGTTTTATACAAAGTTTCCAAAAAAAATTTAAAAAGGACAACCCCCAATACTCACTTTATTTTGGTTTTGAGAGAGAGAGAGAAAACAAGTGGTAGAGGGGCAGGATTGGGGGGAGAGGGAGAGAAAATCTTCAGCAGGCTCCACACTGGGTGTGGATCTCATTCATGATCAAGAGATCATGACCTGAGCAGAAATTAAGAATCAGCTGCTTAGCCGACTGAGCCATCCAGATGTTCCTCCAAAATTCACTTCAAAAAGTCAGTATAACTTATTAACTAAATTAGGTTTGTATATTATAAGAGATATTATAGGCTGATGTCAATTATGAAACAAATTCAAAAAAAAAACCAGCTCAACAATGTAAATCAAAGTTAGCATTAGTAATTTGAATTTATTCCAGTATTATAAGGTTGTGTTGCTATTATAGAATTTTTTTAATTTATAAATATATACCAGAATAATGGGAGGAAACTGTTTAATAAACTCAATGAATAAAGAAAAAATGATAACATGTAATACTAATTAGTGGTAGAAAAACTCACTAAAAAAAGAAACAAGAAATAAATGAAAGTTCCTCAACATAGGCAAGTAGCAAACATTCTTAATGAAAACATGCTGATATAATTCTCTTTAATATCAGAAAAAAAAAAGAGAGTGGGGCGCCTGGGTGGCTTAGTTGGTTAAGCTTCCGACTTTCGCTTAGGTCATGATCTCGCGGTTCGTGGGTTCAAGCCCCGCGTCGGGCTCTGTGCTGACTGCCAGCTCAGAGCCTGGAGCCTGTTTCAGTCTGTGACTCCCTCTCTCTCTGACCCTCCCCTGTTCACGCTGTCTCTCTCTCTCTCCTAGAAATAAATAAAACATAAAAAAAAAAAAAAGAAAAAAAAAAGAGTATCTCTACTCAGGTATAATCAATGTTGATCTAAATATCTGTGCCAGGGCACCTGGATGGCTCAGTCAGTTAAGTGTCTGACTTCGGCTCAGGTCATGATCTCATGATTTGTGGATTCAGGCCCCACATCAGGCTCTGTGCTGATAGCTCAGAGCCTGGAGCCTGCTTTGGATTCTCTGTCTCCCTCTCTCTCTCTGTTCCTCCCCTGCTTGTACTCTGTCTCTCTCTCTCAAAAATAAATAGAAGATTTTTCAAAATTTAAAAATCTGTGCCAATGCAGTAGACAGATTTAGAAAATGTAATTTTAAAAATTACATAAATTAGCAATGCATAAGAAAAGTGGTTGAAGACCTATATAGATAAAAATGATTAAATTTTATTGGAAGAATTTAAAGAAAACTAAAAGGAGGTTATACCATGTTTGTGGAAATGGAAAAATAGAAACTGATCTATATGTTAAGGGTAGTTTCAGTAAATGTCCTAACAATTGACTCAGTGAGATTCAAATTATTAGAATATCAAAGATTCTAGAATATTCTAGAATAAAGCAGGGAAATTGTTTTATCTAATATCAAGATCTATCAGAAAGTAGTGATAACTAAATAAATATGGTATTGCCAGTGGGAAGACAAAAATTGATCACTGAACTAAAATTCAGAGTCCTACAAGTGACCATCTATGAAGGCAAATATGATATACACTGAAGGTGAGATTGTCCATCAATGTGAAAAGGACTGTCTTGTACATAGATGATGGTAGGAAAATCAATTATCTCTACTGGAAAAAATCATATTGTATTTTATTTCACACTATCTACAGAAACTCAGTTCTAGATAGAAATAAATCTGAAAGGAAAATTTTGAAACTTTTATAAGAAAATATAGACTCACTGTGCCTTCAGTGTAGGGATTTATTGTACAAACAAAAAAGTTCTAATCTATATTGTAGGTAGTTTCAACTGCTTTAAAATTAAAACTTGTATTGAGCAAAGGACTCCAAAAACATGAAATGGTAAAAAAAACAAAAACAAGACAAACAAAAAAAAAAAAAACAGGGGTATAAGAAATTAGTCACATGTTATCATCTTATAAAGAATTCCAACAAATAAATAATAGAATACTTCTACAATTTTTTAATGTTTATTTATTTTGGAGAGCAGAGGCAGAGAGAGGGGAGACAGAGAATCAGAAGCAGGCTCCAGGCTCTGAGCTGTCAGCACAGAGCCTGATGCTGGGCTCAAACTCACAATCATGACCTGGGCCTTAGTTGGACATTTAACTTACTGAGCCACCCAGGCGCCCCTACACATATAATTTTTTTTAATGTTTTATTTATTTTTAAGAGAGCAAGAGTGCGATTGGGCTAGGGGCAGAGAGGTAGGGGGATAGAGAATCTGAAGCAGGTTCTGTGCTGACAGCAGTGAGCTCCATGTGGGGCTCAAACTCACGAACTTTGAGATCATGACCTGAGGTGAAGTTGGGCGCTCAACTGACTAAGCCATCCAGGTACCCCTAGTTTCTGTTTTTTAATGGACAAACTAATGAATAAGTATTACAGAAAAAACACCAAAAATGGCCAATAAATATACCAATAAATGCAGTGAAGATTTATGTGTGTAACTTATATGAGCTATAGAGGAAAATAAAGCTACATAAGGGGATAGGTGTGAGGGATGGATGTGGGCTATATCGGGGGGATAAGGTAAACATGTCTTATGATGCGTCAGCTATGGTGTAAAAAAGTGTATGAAAAATTGAAGATGATCCTTTGATTTGGGGCTTGAGCAACTGATTAACATTCATTAAGTTGGGAAGACTAAGGGTTTTGAGGGATGGAGTGATGAATTAAGAATTTTGTAGGGCACGTGGGTGGTTCAGTTGGTTAAGTGTCTGACCTCAGCCAAGGTCATGATCTCGCAGTTTGGGAGTTCAGGCCCTGCATTGGGCTCTGTGCTATCAGCTCAGAGCCTGAAGCCTGCTTCAGATTCTGTGTCTCCCTCACTCTGCCTGCCTCTCTCTCTCTCTCTCTCAAAAATAAACATTAAAAAGAATTTTGTTTCATTTATGTTAGGCTTGAGATATCTTTTAACCTGTTACTGATGCCTCAGTTTGGGGAGTCTCTTCATATAACTATAGTATTAAGCCAAAAGAAAAAGCCTACCTGATATTGCCATATATCATAAAAGATATTTGGCAAAATTTACAGTCATTTGTCTTTTTTAAGAAACTTAAATTATAATAGATGTAATTTTGATATTTAATAATGAAACACTGGAAGAATTTCTATTAATGCCAAGGTATGACACTTTATCCACAATTATATTAATGTTGTGACAAACTTATTCAAGATAAATAAATAATTTGTATAAAATGTGGATATGGTGGCAAGTCTATTATACATGTGTTAAGCTCCAGTGAGATTCATTTCACTGAAAAAGCCCATTGAGTCATTAAGAAATAAAACTTGAGAAAAGCAATTTTGCAGAGCTAGAATTCCTTATATGACAAAAAAGTAAATGTGTCCCAGTTATAGTCCCCTCTTCTCTCAGCCTCCATTCTAACAATTCAGAAGAGAGGTAATTTAGCCCATTAGCCAAGATACTAAGAGATTTACTGGAGAAAAAGAGAGACAGGTAATAAAAATTAGTGGGTTAGAAATTCACAATTTGATTAGGTGAAGTACAGAGGATTTTTTTCTAGGGCAGTAAAACTTTTGTATGGTACTTTGAGTGGTGGGCACATGACATTATGCATTTGTCAAAACTCATTAAACTTTACAGCACAAAAAGTAAAAGTCTGTTCAAAATTTTAAAAATCAGTTAGGAGTCTGAAGGATCTCGGGATGGAATGCAGGCAGTAACAAAAGAATAACTATATTATAAATGTATGCTATATCATCACTTAAGGCAGAAGAAAAAGGGTGCCTACTTAAGTAACTTTAGAACTGTAAGACTAAAGGCAAAGGAATTGTACATAAATAGTACTGTAATTGATGAAGTAATTTCTCATACAGGTGTGGACTGATGAATCTGAAAATACTATACAAATATACTGGAATTAAACAAAAGTAAGTCAATGTCAGATGGTAGGAGTCAGGCTTCTTGGTGTTGCAAAGGGAGGTTACAGATAAGCAAGGAGGAAGACTAAAGTGAACTATCTTCACTAACCCTAGTATTGGGTTAGATTCAGAGTCATTGGTCTAAACATGTAGTTACAAATGGATATGGAAATTATTATAGTTATATGTAAATGCACAGACTAGTGTACATGCATGTATTTCCTAACTCTGCTGGCTGAGATAGCCTAGAAGCAATCAAAGCAGTAACAACAAGCATAGTCAGCATCTGGACCTTGGTTCTAATACTGTCCTCTAATAAAAGGTATCAGGGCTCCTTGGAGAAATGACTAGTTCTAAGTCTGGGGCAAGAAATGTACAAGATGATCCTGCGTCATCTTGCAGGGTCAGAGAGTAAGGAAGTACTAACAAACAAAATCATAGGAACATGCCAAAGTACATAAGAATCAACCTTTCAAGGACCAATTTAAGAAACAAAATATATAATGTGGTATTCATGAACGCAAGACATATGTAGAGCCAATTTAAAATGGAGCCAGAGCAGCCATTTCAGAGGCAGTGCCTTGCATTCCTATTTTATGAACCTTTGAATTGGGCTAAACTGCCAGCATTCCACGATGTCAGCAGGAAAAAGAATACCCTGTCTGAAAAGCCTGATAAAAATGAACTTTTGCCTCCTGATCACTTCACATGACCAATCAAGGAAGTACAAATGTAGCCCTGCTTCTCACCATCAAAGAACTCTTCTAAAAACAACTTATATAGTCTTCCTCTTCCTTCCCATAAAAATTCCAAGTCTACCCCTTGTAATCAGGACACTACTTGGGTTTCTACTTAAATCTGTGTACCCCAAATTGCAATACTTTGATTCCAAAGAAAAGCTTTGCTTCTTGAACTGGTTTCTTTTATTTAGGTTGGCGTATTGGATTATCACCTGAAGTATAACTAAACATCCAGAAATCCATATTGATATTCATAAGTGATTGAATGAATAAATAGATAAATAAATGGGAGTAAATAAACATATTTCCATACTGAAGAATGGTAAATAATTTACATAAATACTCCCAATAAAGAGGTGGAGCTTAATTCTTAATTCATGACAAACACTTCATTCAGCTAGATAATTCAGGTTAACATTCTCAGTGATACCATGTTGATAATATGTAACTTTGATATGATGTAATGAGAATGACACTTCCTTTCTGTGGTCTTCTTCCAAAAACGCATAATGAGGCATAATGACTAAATGAAATGTAATACTCTGGATGGGATTTTGGTAAAGAAAATGGACATTAGATTAAAACTAAGGAAATCTGAGTAAAGCATGGGGTTTAGTTAATTATGCTGTATCAGTATTGGTTTATTAGCTGTGACAAAAGTACCATAGTAAATGTAAAATGTTAATCATAGAGGTAACTGAAAAGAAGTAGCCAGAGATTCTATGCACTATCTTTGCAACATTTCTATAAATTGAAAACTATCCTTAAAAAAAAAGTTTATTAAGTGTTAGCACAGGGAGAAATAGTAACACGAATATACGTACATCTATTTTAAAAATGTACTTCATATCTAAAACCTTTCCATCAAGAAAAGTGTGGTAGAAAATCATGGAAACTAGCCTGTAAACATTCATTTTCTTCAAAATTTAGTTAGAGTATCTTCTCTATTTTGAGCCTTTCTTATTGCATTGTTTATGTTCCTTTTCTACTCAGTGTTACACATTGGAATGTTTACCTGAGTCCCTCTATTTATCACAAGTTCTCAAGGAACTATGTATTTTTATGTCCATAGCCAACATCCAGAAGACATAAGTACGTGTAGTTACCAGTGTGTATTTATTAAATGCAGGGAGATTGAGACTATGGAAGAGGAAGAACTAAAGACAAATTATGGGCATGCCATATGGAAACAACAGCCAAAAATGAAACAATCAAGAAGACATAACTAAACAAGTTTAGAGAGGATTAAGAACAAGAAAATTCAGTATCATGGAACACAGGAAGGCAAAGTTTCAAAGAAAAAAAAAGTGTCAAATGCATCAAAGGAATCCTAATCCAGTGTTCTTATTAAAAAAAAAAAAAAAAGGGAAATTTAGACACAGAAACATGGAGACAGCACACAAGGAGGAAGGCCACATGCCAATGGCAGGAATTAAAGTGATGCCACTACAAATTAAGTAACTACAAGGACCATAGCAAACAACAGGAGCTAGGGAGAGCATGGAAGCTTCCTCCCCAGGATCTCTGGAGTGTAGTGCTGCCAGCACCTTCACTGCAGACTTCTGACCTCCAAAACTGTGGGGAAACAAATTTCTGTTGTAAACCACCCAGTTTGTAGTCATTTATAGCCGTATCCCTAGAAAACCAATATACTGAAAAGGACTAAATAAATTGTTAGGAAGCTCACTGGGAGTGTTCCAAGATAACTGTTTCAGATAGAAGACATGAACCAAAATTACAAATAGCTGGGAAGTATGTGAGTGGTGAAGAAATTAACTTCATAATCAAACACCATCATTTCAAACTTTTTCAAAATTTATCAAAATTCAAAAATTTTTAAAGTCATCAAAACAGGGGCACATGAGTGGTTCAGTCAGTTAAATGTCCAACTTCGGCTCAGGTCATGATCTCACAGTTCATGGGTTCTGGCCCCACGTCAGGCTCTGTGCTGACAGCTCAGAGCCTGGAGCCTGCTTCAGATTCTCTGTCTCCCTTTCTCTCTGCACCTCCCCCATTCATGTGCTCTCGCTCTCTCTCTCTCTCTCTCTCTCAAATATAAATAAACATTTAAAATTATTTAAAATTTTTATACTAAGGAATTTTGCAAGGGTAGCAAAACCCCTAACAGCATGTTTTTATGTGCTTTGGGAGTTAGGGAGGAATTAGGATGACATTCTTGGACAACAATATGAAATGGTTTGCAGTGTAAGAATTCACAATATCTGTAACTTCACAAATTTGTTCTCATTTTAGAAATGTCCTTTTGTAATTTGTTTTAGCCATTACTACATTACCAATTTTCAGTTACATTCATACTGAAGAGGTATCTCTCTCTCTCTCTCTCTCTCTCTCTCTGTCTTTCTTTTCTTTCCCTGCTGTGTCATCTAATTCAGCTTTTCTTTGTAGCCAGCTAAATGTGAAAGAATCCGGATACCATTTCATTTCATGTTACTAAGGTCAATGTGTAGTTCAATCTTAAAATAACATAAGGACTAGAAGAATACTTCTATTTGGCTCCTCTAGCTCTAAATCCTGCGCTGTGTTTGCCATCAGATAGGTACTGCTAGTGGAGAGATTTTTATCAAAACCTAGTAGCAGCCATTTTTTTTTATTAAGAATAGAGTTCATAAGAAAAAGAAAGATTTCCACTAAATCTGACCATTGTTTTTAGGAACAAAAGAAGGTTATTAGTTACTTAACCTTACCATAAGGCTGGTTTGATATAGCCAATTAACCCCCACTATTAATGCCTTTTTAAAATTAAATTTTGTAACCATTTCAAGATGTCAGTATTAGAAGAGTCATTTTTCCCTCCTGTCCCACAAAACAGATCATTGCAGTAAGCCTGATTTTGGGCCACTGCTGAGACAGAATAAAAAGTAACAAATGGGACAAGTACAGTTGACTGTTTTATTCAGCAGTTCAAATATTTTTCATGTATAAGACCCCAGAGTCGCACCCATCAGGAAATGACAAATTTCATCTGTGAACAATTAAAAAGTAGATTTTTATAGGCTATCTAAATGGATCTGCATATACTGGCATTTGAATGTATTTCTAATCATTTCTTCACAGAGCAAAATAAAAACTGGAATACCATTAAGGAGGACCCCAAGGAACTGAAAATATGTTCCATCTTTTGGTTTATTGAAACTGTGCTATGAGTTGATTTTTAAATTATCATTAAATTTTGGATATGATTACTGTCAATTTTTTTTTAGAAATACTTTGTAAATGTAATTTTATTCTCTCAGAATACCTAAAAAGAAAAAACTATGGGGGTGCCTGGGTGGCTCAGTCAGTTAAGCTTCCTACTTGGGCTCAGGTCATGATCTCACAGTTCATGGGTTTGAACCCCATGTTGGGCTCTGTGCTCACAGACAGCTCAGAGCCTGGAGCCTGTTTCAGATTCTGTGTCTCCCTCTCTCTCTGACCCTCCCCTGCTCACGATGTCTCTCTCTCTCAGAAATAAATAAAACATTAAAAAATATTTTAAAAAATAAACTATGGGTTTTTTTTTTTTTTTTTTAGTTTATTTATCTTGAAAGAGAGAGAGTAGAGTAAGGCAAAGAAAGAGGGAGAGAGAGAGAACACCAAGCAGGCTCCAGGCTGACACTGCAGAGCCTAACTTGGGGTTCAAACTCACACACCCTGAGATCATGACGTAAGCCAAAATCAAGAGTCTCCTGCTTAACCAAGTGGGCCATCCAGGTGCCCATAATTAGCAGGGTTTCTCAATAGAATATAAACTTTAACAATGAAACCAATAGCAACCATGTTTTTTATGGTTAAATAGAATCTTCTATCTAACCTACTAAAACTTGGTTGTATACTCAGCCCGATTTTTACATATATTTTATTCTTTTTGGTTGTTAAATATATGTCAAAATAAACAAACATGAGTTCTCAGGTATCCTTTTCTGTTCAAATTTCATTTAAATGATGACATATAAACTAATCTAATTGGTTATATTAACTGGCTTATTAGCCATTTACTTTCAACTAACTACAGTCATTGGCAAGACTTATTTTATTTTCTCCAAAAAATGATCATTTCTATCTTGCAGTACATAATTTTATAGATATTTCTAGAAGGATAACTTACAAAAAGAAACCATAATTTACCAAAATATATCTTAATATAATTACACAAAATATTACATTGTGTTCCTATAAGTCTCCATTAGAGGCGAAAAACATTAAATTCTAAGAGTTTCCTCGGTCCAGCGCAAAAATTGTTAACAGTTCAAGAATACAGTAGCTCCCACTTACCTGCAGGTGAAACATACCAAGATTCCCAGTAGATGCTTCAAATTGCAGATAGTATGGAACCCTATGTATACTATGTGTTTTTCTACACATACATACATACATATGACAAAGTTTAATTTAAAAATTAGTTCAATATGAGATGAGCAACAATAACTAGCTATAAAATTAAATAATTATAACACCATACTATGATAAAAATTATATGAATGTGGTCTCTTTCTCTCAAAATATCTTCCTGTGCTGTACTTACCATTCTTTTTGTAATGATGTGAGATGATAAAATCCTATGTGATGAGATGAAGTGAGGTGAATGACACAAACAATATGACCTAATGTTAGGCTGACTACTGACGATATGTCAGAGCTAGGACCATCTGCTTCTGGACCATAGTTGGCTCTGGGTAATTGAAACTATAGCTAAGAGGGGGCCACTGTCAGAGAGGTGGTTAGACTAGTATTAAATATTTAAATGTGGAACCAGACAACCTGGCTTCAGATCTACTTACTAATCTACTTAATCCTCTCTGAAATTCAACTTCCCGGATTTGCAAAAAGGGTATGAAAGAACTATCATACAGGTTTTTAAGGGAATTAAATAGATAATACATTTAATACAGCACCTGACACATAAAAGTTAATCATTTATCAGCAATTATCATTAGATCAGTAGAGCTTGGAAAAGTTGAAATAGTGTCACTGCAGGGCCAAATAAGTGACTTTGCTCACAAAGTTCTAATGTGGATATGCAGAAATGTGCAAGTGTGTTGTATTGTGGACCCTAGATGAATTCCCAGGATCCTGGCAAAGAGGACATTGGAAGTCACAGCTGGTACACGGACAGGAGAACTGATTTTCCCTTCAGGCTTTTCAGGCTTTCTGCACGTGCTCCAGTATGACTGAGGAAGTCAAGGAGATGGTAGGTTTTTCTTCCTTTGTCTTCTAAAGGGTTGATTATTTGAACGGATTACAATGTAGTTTTGGAAATGCACCTAATAAAATAAGTGCAATAGATAGGAATGGAGGCCCATGGTGTGTTTTCACATCCCCACAACCAGAATTAAAGAAAATCCAGAGTCCACATTCTTCACCTCAATGCAGTTGTTAAACTGGATTATGCTAGAAGTAATCCCTTAGAAAGAAGATAAAATTCTAGCCTCCTCAGGATTGGGGAAGGGAATTCTGGAATAATTGGGCTTATTCATGCAAGTGAGGAGATATTCTAAAATAAATATGAAGAAAGACCTTTACATTAGCCCCTTGTATGTAGGATAACATGTACCTCATTCTTCATGTCACTAATAAGGAAAGATAACAAGGGAATTTGTCAGAAGACAAAAGTGACCATTATACATCTGAGTAAGTGGAAGAAAGTTTGAGTTCAGATCAGGAACAGAGACTGAAATGGACAAACTGCTTGTAGTTTGAATTAACTAGAGAAACAGTAATAGACTCTTCACAAGTTTCTCCTGCTCTTTGCAACTTTAATTTGTATTTTGTCTGAGTAGTGGTGCTCTCCATGAAAGCAGTGGTAGTGTGGGGAGGTTACAGATAGAAGAGCCCCAACCTCTACACCTGGAAAATAAAAGTCCCACATAGAGTAAAAAGTGACAGAATCTTCCTATGTAAATTCTACTACTTACATCTGTGATTATTTAAAATCAGTTAGATCGGTTTACTTATTAAATGTGCCTACTAATTGCATTATCAAGAATTTATGATGCTGTTTCATATCTCTTTATTCTGAATATCAGGTTCAGCCTATGGAAAATGCTGCCTTCTTTTTCATACCTCTTTTGACCATGATCGACCCCGAGTTTGGATCACCATACCTTTCAAACAGTACTATTCACTAGAAGTTTCTATGATGAGGGGCACCTGGCTGGTCCCCCATTGAGTGCAGAGATTACATAAATTAAATAAATAAATAAATAAATCTTTAAAAAAAGAAAAGAAATGACTGTGATGATGGAAATGGTCTATACGGGTGCCGTCCAGTTGACGGCCACTCTCCATGTGAATATTAAGTGCCTGAAATGTGACTGTGAGACTGAAGGAATTATTTTTTTAAAAAGGTTTGTAGAGAAATTATTTACATTCAACAAACAATGTACCACAATTTTCATTTCCTGTTCTCTTTATTACTTTCTGTAGCTTCATATTTCATGTAATATCATTTTGCTTCTGCTTGAATTTTTCCTTCAACATTTCTTCCAGCGTGAATCTGCCAGTGATGATTCCTTCAGTTTTTGTGTATCTGAAAAGTCTTCCTCCTAGCTTCATTTTTATAGGTGGTTGTTGTTGTTGTTGTTGTTGTTGTTGTTGTTGTTGTTACTGAATATACAATTCCAGGTTGACAATTTTTTTTTTTCATGCTGCTCCACTGTTTTCTCACTTGCATTATTTCCTAGGAGCAAACTCTTTTTTTCTGTTATCCTCAACTTCTGCATGTAAGGTAACATTATCTGTTTATCACTGATTTTGAGCCATTTGATTATGATGCACATTGGTGTAGTTTTCTTCAGGTTATGTTTTCTTGTGGTCCATTGAGTTTCATGGAACTGTGAATTTATTAAATTAGGAAAATTCTTAGCCATTACGTTTTTGAAAAAAGTTTCTGTCCCTCCTCTTTAGATTTGAACATGAGTTACATTTCATTGATGCTCTGTTTCTTCTTCTTCTTCTTTTTAATTCTCTTATTTTCTGTGTTTTCTTCTGGATAGTTTCTATTGCTACTTCTTAAAGATCACTAATATTTTCTTCTGCAATGTCTAATCAGTCTTTAATCCTATCTCATGTAATTTTCATTTGCTTATTAGTTTTTTAATATCTTCCATGTTTCCACTTAACGTTTTGAGCAGAGAGAATGTAGTTACAATAATTAGTATCCTGCCCTTGTCTTTTCATTCTAGCATTGATGTCTGTTCTAAGTCAGTTTCAATTAACTAATGTTTCTCTTAAATTTTTTTTAATGTTTTTATTTATTTTGAGAGACAGAGCGTGAGCGGGGTGGGGGGTGCAGGGAGAGAGGAAGACACAGAATCTGAAGCAGACACCAGGCTCTAAGCTGTCAGCACAGATCCCAATGTGGGGCTTCAACTCACACACCGCGAGATCATGACCTGAGCCGAAATCAGACACTTAACCAACTGAGCCACCCAGGAGCCCCAATTAATGTTTCTCTTTAATGTGGGTTGTATATATATTCCTACCTCTTTGCATGCCCGGTGATATTTTTCATCCATTAATGGACATTTAGAATTTTACAATGTAGTTTTCTGGGTTTTAAAAACTTCCTATCAATATTCTTGAGCTCTGTCCTGGGATGGAGTTAAATTGTAAGTAGTTTGATCCTTTGGTTCTGATTTTTTAATACTTACTGGGTAAGAGTGGAACAGTGCTGAGCTTAGAGCTAACTATCTCCTGCTACTGATATGAAACCCTTCAGTACCCTCTAACTGTTCAGTCTGCTGGGGGTAACAGGAACATACTCAGCCCTCTGCCAGAATCTGGGAGTATTACTCCTAGTTTTTCCAGGTAGAATTTTGGGGGGATAGGGAGTCCTTCAAAAGTTTTCTTACATGCAGGCAGTCATTAATCATACTGGCTGAATATGAATACTTGAAGGAATAATGTGCATGTCTCTGGATTTCTCTATGTGCAGCTGCCTCCCCTCCAGTAGCTGTCCTGCAAACTTAGCCACTTTGCTATCTCCAGCTCCAACTCCTCAACTGAGAGAGCCTATCTGGCTTGACATGAGTTCCCCAACACTAGATATTCTCTCAAGGAAACAAGCTGAGCCTCACCTTATTCTTGGGCTCACCTCTTTTAATTTCAACTCAGAGATCCCTGTTTTTTATGGCCTGATGTCCATTATCTTGAGAGATATTTTTCATAGATTTTGTCGGTTTTTTGGTTGTGATTGGTTGCTCAGATAGTAGGTAAATCCAGTCCCTATGTTCTATCTTGATCAGAAATGGAAGTCAAGAACTGGATTTCTAATTCAATCAATTAAATTTAAAATTAAATAGTAATAAGTTGTTCATAGCTGCCATTATGGATGTTGATTCAGAAGCCATAGCTACGAACTCCCCATCCCAATCCAATAACAAAACTTGTTATGTAGTAATTAGATTCAGTAGACATCAAAGGTACAAAGTATTATTCCTTTAAAATATGTCTTTAGGGCTACAAAAGGGGCCTTAAGATGTTGTAGATTTCATGGTATAGAATGATCTTAGTTGTTATTTGTCACTTTTAATACTACAATGTAATCAAGAAAGACCCTGTTTTTTTAAATATAATTTATTGTCAAGTTAGCTAACATACAGTGTATACAGTGTGTTCTTGGCTTCGAGAGTAGATTCCCATAATTCATTGTTTACATACACCACCCAATGCGCATCCCAACAAGTGCCCATCACCCATTTTCCCCTCTCCTCTGCCCCCCCATCAACCCTCAGTTTGACCTCTCTATTTAAGTGTCTCCTATAGTTTGCCTTCCTCTCTTTTTAAAACTATTTTCCCCATTCCTGTCCCCCGTGGTCTTCTGTTAAGTTTCTCAAGTTGTGCATATGAGTGAACACATGTGATATCTTTCTCTGACTGACTTATTTCACTTAGCATAATACCCTCCAATTCCATCCACATTGTTGCAAATGGCATGGTTTCATTCTTTCTCATTGCCAAGCAGTATTCCATTGTATATATAAGCCACATCTTCTTTATCCATTCTTCAGCTGATGGACGTTTGTGCTCTTTCCACAATGTGGCTATTGTTGATAGTGCTGCTATAAACATTGAGGAACCTGTGCCCCTGTGAATCAGCACACCTGTATTCTTTGGATAAATTCTTAGTAGTGCAATTGCTAGGTCATAGGGTAATACTATTTTTAATTTTTTTTTAATGTTTATTTATTTCTAGGAGACAGAGAGAGAGACAGCGTGAGCAGGGGAGGGTCAGAGAGAGAGGGAGTCACAGACTGAAACAGGCTCCAGGCTCTGAGCTGGCAGTCAGCACAGAGCCCGACGCGGGGCTCGAACCCACGAACCGTGAGATCATGACCTAAGCAAAAGTCGGACGCTTAACCAACTAAGCCACCCAGGCACCCCTACTATTTTTAATTTTTTAAGGAACCTCCACACTGCACCAGTTTGCATTCCCACCAACAGTGCAAGAGGGTTCCCGTTTCTCTACATTATTCTTTGGAAAAGTGTCTATTCATGCCTTCTACCCATTTCTTCACTGGATTATTTGTTTTTTGGGTGTTGAGTTTGGTAAGTTCTTTATAGATTTGGATATTATCCCTTTATCTTATATGTCATTTGCAAATATCTTCTCTCATTCCATCAGTTGCCTTCTAGTTTTGTTGATTGTTTCCTTTGCAGTGCAGAAGCTTTTTATCTTGATGAGGTCCCAGTAGTTCATTTTTGCTTTTGTTTCCCTTGTCTTTGGAGGTGTGTCGAATAAGAAATTGCTGCAGGTGAGGTCAAAGAGGCTGTTGCCTATTCTCCTCTAGGATTTTGATGATTTCCTGTCTTATGTTTAGGTCTTTCATCTATTTTGAGTTTATTTTTGTGTGTGGTATAAGAAAGTGGTCCAGTTTCATTCTTCTGCATGTTGCTGTCCCAGCACCATATGCTGAAGAGACTTTTTTTTTTCCTTGGATACACTTCCCTGCTTTGTCAAAAATTAGTTGGCCACACATTTGTGGGTCTGATTCTGGGTTCTCTTTCTCTTCCACTGTGTAAGTGTCTGTTTTTATGCCAATACCATACTGTCTTGATGATTGCAGCTTTATAGTAGAGACTAAAGTCCAGGATTGTGATACATCCAGCTCTGGATTTATTTTTCAAAATTACTTTGGCTATTTGAAGAAAGACTCAGTTGTTTTTTGTTTATTTATTTGTTTTGTTTTCTGGGTTTTGTTTTATTTTAGAGAGAGAAAGAGAGAGTGCATGAGTGGAGGAGAGAAGCAGAAGGAGAGAGAGAGAGAGAGAGGATCTTAAGAGATCTTAAGATCCCAGGAGAGAATCTCCTTACTCAACATGTAGCCCAACACAGGTTCGATCCCATGACCCGAGGATCATGACCTGAGCCAAAAACAAGAGTCAGGCATTCAACTGACTGAGCCACCCAGGCACCCCAGGAAAGACCCAGGTTTTTTTTTTAATGTTTATTTCTTTTTGAGAGAGACAGAGACAGAGCACCAGCAGGGGAGGGGCAGCTAGAGAAGGAGACACAGAATCCAAAGCATGCTCCAGGCTCTGAGTTGTTAGCACAAGCCCGACGCAGAGCTCCAACTTATGAACCTTGAGATCATGACCTGAGCCAAAGTTGAATGCTTAACTGACTGAGCCACCAGGCTCCGCAAAGATCCAGGGGTTTTTTGAAATTTATTTGAGTTTAGTTGACACACAATGCCACATTAATTTCAGGTGTACAGCAGAGTGATACAGCTTCTTTATATGTTATTCTATGCTCACCTAAAGTGTAGCTACCTTCTGTCACCACACAGCGCTATTCCAATATCATTAAGTATATCCACTATGCTGTGATTTTGATTCACACAACTTATTCATTGCATAACTGGAAGCCTGTATCTGCCATTCCTTTTCACCGTTATGCTCATCTCTTCATTCCCCTAGCAACCATCAGTTTGTTCTCTGTTTTTTTTTAAAGTGGAAAGAAACAGTTCTTTTACTGTAACATACAATTTAGTTGGAACTCCCTAAGAAAAAGACCACAAACTGAGAACAAAAAATAGATTTAAAAATAAATACTTGTTTAAAATTGGAACTAAAAAAAGAAAATTAAAGTTAGAAATGAATTATTACAAGTTATAAAGTTAAAAAAATGACAAATATCACAGAAATCATAAAAATCAGAGTTAACATAGCATGTATATGAATTGTCTTATACAACCCTATAATACCTTTAATTTTTTACAGTTTTTGCCTGAATACTCTTCAGAGATAATATCTCCATATGACACAATTTTCTAATATTTTCAATATAGAGAAAGTAGATAAATAATACCTTGAATTGAGGTATTGTAAATTAGTTCACTATCAGTGTCCTCATTGTAAAGACATAAGTGTTATAGTATCTCTATTAATGTCAATATATCATACATGACAGAACTGGACAAACTTCCATTCTCATTAGGCATCAGTGAGAATTGAATTGTCTGTTTCAAATTTTACACATCTGATGATTGTTTCCATGCTTTTAAAATTGTTTCTCCTTCATTATTCATATACTTCTGGTGACAGGCATTATGCCACATATCCATATGTGTTGTGTCTTCCATCCTGCGTCTCTGCATCTTGATGCCAGCACAGGGGTGATAGGAGTATTCTTGGAAGCATTCTTACAATTCGATGGCCATCAGTGAACAAATTGTATACAATTGTGACTGTAGAATATACCTCACTGACATCAAACTAAATGTATGCTTTCCTTGACTTCCTGGTTGAGTCCTCCAAAGGTCTATGATTCTGTATCACCTATCTCAGAGGAAGTATAGTGAAGGCACAGTCACTGCACTGAATAGAAAGACACAATCATTTATATCTTATAATTAAAATATCTTCTCAGTTTTTACAAAAAAACAAAAAAGACCAAAATAACACATCACTTTGTTCCCTCTCATGTCTTTGATCAGACATGTTCAAATTAAAAAGTCTAAAGCTTAAACCTCATTGCCCTCAAAATAATCAAGCTCTAACTGTATACGTGGGTTTTCCCCCTTTTTCTTCTTATTGAGCTTCCATATAGTTGTTGCATGATGAATTCCTTCAGTAAATGCTTCATTCTAAGACTTTCCCCTCCATCCATTTTAATGCAACTGTCAAAGCAACATTTCTTAAATACCACATATCTTACATTTCTTTTCCTTGATTAGCTCTATTAAAGATTACATTTTGCCTATGGAATAATTTATAATTTTTTTGTCTGAAATTCAAAACTTTTTCAAAATTCTTCTTACTTCTTCCACAACTTCCTTGTGCAAAAGCCCTGTTCCAGTGTTAGTCTTCTCATTGATTCTAGAACAGTCTTTACTCTCTTGTACCTTAGAATCTTTGTTCAGCTGCACTTCTCCCTTAAACTACAATTAAATAACCAAATATTCCTATGATCTTCCCAAACTAAACCTTTTGGGAAAGTAATTTCTCCTTCCTCTAAACTCCTGTGGTACGTGTTGATCACAATAGTTATTTTTCACTAAGCATAGATGTTACTTACTTCTAATTCAAAATATATGAGATTTTTTTCTAAGACAAATTTAAATCTCTTCGTATTAATGGTTAACTACTTTTTGTCTGTGCTTGCTAATGGTAATCTAATGCTATATAACAACTTTACATTATTACCTAATATGTTGGTACTTTTCTTATGTTCTTCTAAATCTCTTTTAAATAAACATTTCAATTTTAAAATATTAATTAAGAATAAAAAGGAAATGATAATACTCAACCAATGCCTTATGTATTGGTCTTTGAAATCACATAGAATAGAAAAAAACAGTGAAAATAATACTGAAAAATATTGTTGAAATTAATTCAAGGGCATTATTTTCACTTGAATAATGGAATGGCATCTGACATTCAGCAATTGCAAATAAAATTATAATTGTATAGTAAAATCACCCCCAAAAATATTTTAAATTCCTCATAAGTGTGTATGTGTACATTAAAAGTCTTTATAGTAATATGAATGTATGATTATAAAATACATAGGTAACTGTAGCATACACTAGAATACATATGTAAATATTTTACAATAATTTTAATTATATAAAAGAGTTACTTAAAGTTTTATTTATGTAATCTTGGCAAGCATAGAGAGATATGATTAGAGAGCATATCATTTGAGTGGCAGATCTGCATAAGTTAAAAATGGGATTCAGGAAATTATTTCTGGGTTTGATACCTGTTTCTCTCAATGTCTTGCGACACCGGTGAAGTTGCTTTAATGCTCTGCAGCTCGATTCACTCATCTCTACATTGGAGAGAGTAATAGCCTTCTATTTGGTTATTTTGTTGTAAGTACAGTGTTGACTAACTGTGCTTAGATCTGTGTTGGGTATACAGTTTGTTACTCAATAACATGTTAATCATGATAACATTCTAGAGCACTCCCTAAGGATTAAGTTAGTATTGCTATTAGACAGGAACTACTGTTAGAAATCTAAACAAGGAAAGATATCTAATTCATACTCAGAGAAGTAAAACTAAGGAAAAATAAAGAGGTAGTTTCAACCTGTGCTGTTAATTTCTGTGCCACCAGTTAAGAGAAATTCAACTTCAGGATGATAGTTGAAAATTTATATTTGCTTGAATTTTTACATATGCTATTTTATTTCTTATTTACTCATAATAAAAGATTAAGTCTGGTTCTGTGTATCAAAATTTTTGAATATACAAACAGAAAAAAAGAAATAAAACAATATCATACTGGAAGCACACTTAAAAAGAAGGAGAAATATTTTATGGTAAAATAATGCTAGAGAAGGATAACAGTTCTAAATATGTATGTAAGCATCATCATATCTTCAAAATATATTTTAAAAGATTGACATACTTAAACAGAAAAATAGACAAATCCGCAATCATAATGGAAGATTTAATACACCCTTTTGATATCTAATAGAATAAACAGATCAAAACATAGTAAAAATATAAAAGATTGAAACAATGTAATCATAATTTGATGTACTGATATAGGTAGAATATTGACCAGATAATGGGTCATAAAGGAAATCTCATCAAGGGGCACCCAGGTGGCTCAGTCCATGAAGCACCCAACTCAGAATATCTGCTCAGGTCATGATCTCATGGTTATGGGATTGAGCTCCTCATGGGGCTCTGCACTAAGATTGGAGCCTGCTTGGGATTCTCTCTCCCCTGTACCTCTGCCCTTCCCCTACTGGTGTTCTCTGTCTCAAAATAAATAAACATTTAAAAAAAAAAATCACATAAATTTTTAAATTCTTTTTGTAAATTTTTATTTAAATACCTGTTAGTTAACATATAGTGTAATATTAGGTTCAGGTGTAGAATATAGTAATTCAAAACTTTCATACAACACCCAATGCTAATCACAAGTGCACTCCTTAATCCCATTCACCTATTTAACCCATCCCCTGACTTACCTCCCCTCTGGTAACTATCAACTTTTTTCTCAATAGTTAAGACTCTGGTCCTTGCTTTCCTTTCTTCCTCTTTTCCCCCCTTTGCTTGCTTGTTTTGTTTCTTAAATTCCACATATGAGTGAAATCATATGGTATTTCTCTTTCTCTGGATGACTTATTTCACTTAGCAATTATACTCTCTAGCTCCATCCATGTTGTTGCAAATGGCAAGATTTCTTTCTTTTTTATGGCTGGGAAATATTCCATTCTGTATACATATACCACTTCCTTATCCATTTATTAGTCAATGGACATTTGGGCTATTTCCATAATTTGACTATTGTTGCTGTTATAAACATTGGAGTGCATGTACTATTTTGATTTAGTCTTTTTGTACCCTTTGGGTAAATACCTAGTAGTGCAATTGTTAGATTGTAGGGTAGTTCTATTTTTAACTTTTTGAAAAAACTCTGTACTATTTTCCAGAGTATCTGTACCAGTTTGCATTCCAACCAACAGTTCAAGAGGATTTCCCTTCCTCCACATCCTCGATGACACCTGTTGTTTTCTGTTAATTTTAGCCTTTCTGACAGGTGTGAGGTGATATGTCATTGTAATTTTGATTTGTATTTCCCTGATGGTGAGAGATGTTGAGCATCTTTTCATATGTCTGTTAGCCATCTGGATGTGTTCTCTGAAAAATATCTATTCATATCTTCTGCCCATTTATTAAAATTTTTTTAAATGTTTCTTTACTTTTAATTTTTTTTTAATGTTTTATTTATTTCTAGGAGAGAGAGAGACAGCGAGAGCAGGGGAGGGTCAGAGAGAGAGGGAGTCACAGACTGAAACAGGCTCCAGGCTCTGAGCTGGCAGTCAGCACAGAGCCCGACGCGGGGCTCGAACCCACGAACCGCGAGATCATGACCTAAGCGAAAGTCGGACACTTAACCGACTAAGCCACCCAGGCGCCCCAAAATGTTTCTTTACTTTTGAGAGACAGAGTGCAAGCAGAAGAGGGGCAGAGAAAGAGAGAGACACAGAATGGAGGTAGGCTCCAGGCTCTGAGCTGTCAGCGCAATGCCTGAGAAGGGGCTTGAACTCACGAACTGTGAGATCATGACCTGAGCTGAAGGTGGACACTGAAGCAACTGAGCCACCCAAGTGTCCCTCTTCTGCCCATTTCTTAACTGGATTATTTATTGTTTGTGTGTTGAATTTTATAAGTTCTTTTTATATTTTGGATATTAATCTTGAGAAATTTTGAAAGATTGGAATTATTGAGAGTACATCTTCAGACCAAACAAAATTTAAAAAGAAATCAATTTAAAAGATAACTAGAAAAGACCCAAGTTACCAGAAATAGACACTTTAGAAGAAATTCTTTTAAAAAATTAAAGCAGGATGCCTAGCTTTTGCAGTATGAAGAGCTTGGTGAACTCACTGAGCTTAGTGAGGATGTTAGGAAATGGATCCACATTTCTGGTTTTCTGATTTAGGCCAAAAGTCAGAATGAAGCAGTATAGTAGGAAAGAGAAGATATATTCAGTAAATAGTGCCAGAACAGTTGGATAGCCATATTTTAAAAATGTATCTGTTGCTCTTTAGTATAACATACATAGAAGTCAAATACAGGTAAATGGGAAAGAGAAAACAATCCTTTTAGAAGAAGGATCATTGTATCCTAGGAATAGGCAAGGAATTCTTAAATAGGACACAAAATACACTAACTCAAGTAGGAAAAAATAGAAAATTTATTCTATTTTAAAATTAAGAAAATTTCTGGGGCATCTGCATGGCTCAGCCAGTTAAGCATCCAACTTTGGCTCAGATCATGATCTCATAGTTTGTGGGTTCAAGCCCCTCATCGGGCTCAGTGCTGACAGCTCACAGCCTGGAGCCTGCTTCATATTCTCTGTCTCCCTCTCTGCCCATCCCTCTTTTGCAGTCTGCCTCTCTCTCTCAAAAATAAGCTAACATTTAAAAAAAAAAAAACTTAAATTAAGAAAATTTCTTTCTTTAAATTATTAATTTATTTTGAGAGAGAAAGAGTGTGGGCAAGCCTGACCACATGGCATGATGGGGGTGGGGTGGGGTGGAAAGGCAGAGAGGGAAGGAAAGAGAAAGAATCCCAAGCAGCCTCTACACTGTCAGCAGGAAGCCCAACATGGAGCTTGAATCAGGAACTGTGATGTCACTACATGAGCCAAACCAAGAGTTGGATGCTTAACTGACTGAGCCACCTGGCCACCCCAAGAAAATTCTTTTCTTTTTAAGCTCCAAAAATTTTGTTTTTGTCCATTACAATTGTATCCTGTGACATTTCAAAGGGCTTTCTCTGCTGTAGCTAGAGCCAGAGACATACAGGGGACTTAGTGACCCAGAATTATTTTCTGCTTAAACATGCCAGTGAATTCAGCCTAAATTTGTGGTTTGAACCCTCTGAAAAAGTGTCCAACTTCCAAAGCAGGCTTCAAGAATACATTAGAAAAAATTACACCCAAGCATAATTATGTAAACCAAATATCTAATTGTTCAATTCAAAATGAAGAAATTCTGCTCGTTAAAAAAGATGTAACACTCAGCAAAAGACAACCCATGGACTGAGAAGATATTTATAATACATATGTCCAAGAATGTATAAAGAATATAGAAAGAATTCCTACAGTGAGATAAGTAAAAGACAGCTAAGTTGGTAGAAAAGACTTGAATAGACAATTCACCCAAGAGGAAATATAAATGACCAATTGGTACATGAGAGTTCTCAACTTCATTCGTCATCAGGAAAAGACATATTAAAACCACAAAGAATTACTGCTTTCTTTGTCTTCACCAAAATGGGTAAAATTACACAGACTGGAAACATTAAGTGTGTTGAGGATTTGGAGCAATGCATACACTGCGGATAGCACACCAATTAGCATAATCCTTTAGGAAAACTCTCATGTTACCTGTTACACCTACACATATTCGTGCATATGTCCTACCATTTCACTCTCAATATGTGCTCATCAGAAATGACCACGTGTCTTTACCAAAACCTCACAGTAGCCTCTTAGAAGCACTATTTCTATTAGCTCCTAACTAAGATCTACTCAGATGCCCACTGACAGACACAGAAATAAAATGAGATAGAGTCAAAGAATTGACCTTACACAGCCAGAAGAATTAATACTCCACAATGAAACCCAGCCGTGTGGTTGAATGACAAACATAGTTTTTAACCAAAGTCTCTAAAGACTAAGGAATCAGCATCCTATCTTTCAGTTTATGTAAAGTACAAAACAGGCAAACGGACTCCATGTTCTCAGAGATCCGGACAGCGGTCACCCTGTGTGTGGGGAGGGGAGGGCGAGAGCGACTGAGGAAGGGACAGCTGGGGCTTCCCTGAGACCTCGTGCTGTGCTTTCCTGAGCTCGGTGCTGGTGCGTAGGCCCTGTGCCTTCTCGAGATTCAGCAAACCCTTCTCTTATGTTGTTTATGCATATATTGCAACACGAAGTTCTAAAAATTCAGCATTCCAGTGTCTTCGTTTTGAATGGTTAAACTCATTTATGTCTAATGAGGGTGATCCTGTTGTTTCACACACGTATATGTCACGTCCTTAAGAGAGTGAGTGCGTGGATTGTCGGACCAGCAGGCCCTAAATATCAGCCAGCACTGCATTCTTGGCAAGGTTCACTCACGTTGTCTGGGTCTTGATTGTGAAAGCATTGCCTAATGTCAAGCTCTGTAAATTATTTCTTTTTTAATGTTTAATTATATTTCAAAGAGAGAGAGAGAGAGACAGTGTGTGAACAGAGGAGGGCCAGAGAGAGAGAGAGAGAGAGAGAGACAGAATTCAAAGCAGGTTCCAGGCTCTGAGCCATCAGCAAACAACCCTACACAGGGCTCGAACCCCAAACCGTGAGATGACGACCTGAGCCGAAGTCAGATGCATAACCAACTGAGCCACCCAGGCTCCCCTGTGAATGATTTTTAAAGGAGCTTCTATTATTATATCTTTTGAGGTTTACACACAATAGACCTGAATAGCTTTCCATAATTAGAGAGTTAATGAAATCCAAAGTATATCACTGGTTACTGCCTCGCACATTCCAAGAACCTGAACGTGTTCCAGCAGAGAACATGCCTGGGTTTATAAAAACAAAACAAAGCAGGTCACGGTATTAACATTCAGCGGGAAAGCAGTGAGAATCTGATTCACACTCTGGCACTGCTGGGGCTTGTGACTGACTTTTTCTTTTACTTTGCAGAAGTTTCTGGTGGGCGGAGCAGCTAGTAATCCCTTTAATTTCCAAACTGGGTTTCAACTTCCTTTTGGAGCAACTGCTTTCCTGCTCTAATCACAACTTTTAGCAGAAGAGAAGCTGGCATAGTGTGAGCAGTGTCGGCTGTTTAATGTGTCCCTAAGGATCCTCAAAATGAGATTTCTAGCAGCGATTGTTTGGCTTGTGTGGTGGACTGTTTGTGTTGCAGAAGGTAAGAGTAAAAAAAAGAAAATTTTTTGCAAAACATTTGCTATAATGCTTTTCATGGTTGTAATAGGAATTTTGTCTATAAGATGTGATTTAATTACTGTTCTATAGCTTAGTGTGTGAGTGGCTCTTCACATTGTTAAGTTTCAAAAATATAAGTAGCTTATTTAAATGTTGTGATTTTTCATCATAATTTTATTTAATGTAAAAATTCAAAACATGTTTTAATATTTTAAAAGCTGTAATATAATCATTTCCCTTGTAGTTATTATAAAACGTAATTTACTTTTTTTGCTGAGAATTTTCACCCAAATGCTTTGTGTGAAAGTATTAAGAAGCATATGAACATATTAGAACCAGAACAGAAATTAGACAATAGAAGCCTTCAAGTCATCTAATGATTGGATTTATCTCAGATATAGATGTTAACTCTTTCTAAAGAAAAATCTATTTATCGTTTACAACTGTTACTGCCATGACCTTAAAAGTCTTTAGACAATCAAGCATTACTTGTACCATTAGAATGAAAATATCACATAAATTGAAAAACTTGCATATGCAGTGGCTGTACCATCTCAGTCATTCAAATGGGTATTTTCCTGGTTATACTTGAATATGTTATAGAAGAACAGTCTTTAGGGGTAACTGAATATGAACATAGAAGGTTTGTTCTGGTATTATTCATGCAATTTCTAGATATAGAATTAAATTTAGTTCTAACACTACTTCTCAATAGATTAAAAAGTTTCTTTAGATGGAATTTAGGTTCTAGTTCATGATAAGAAACTAATTATGTGATATTATTCAATTTACTTTTTTTGAATGACATTTTTCAAACAAATGAGTTACCTATCATTCATAAATTTCCAAAACATTTCACTAAGTCAGCAAATTTTTTGAATGCTTACTTCCTGTCAGCCTTTAAGCATTGAGAAATATTAGCAAATAACACTAAGTCTCTGTGATTGATGGTCTTTCAATCTAGAGAATAAAGGCAGATCTCTCTTTTTAATTGTATTCTTTAGTCACTTTTTAAGGTTTATTCAAATGTGCTTAATTTTTTTCTGAGACACAGTGTTTTTTTGGTTTCACATTCTGATATGCTATTGCTTGATTTTAGTTCAGAAACCTTATATACAGCCACCTTTTAAATTAGCTATACAATCATTTCCCTGAACTTATAAATATTGCAGTTAGTATTCAAATGTAAAATATGATTGTACTGACAAAGATTTCCAGGACACTGTTAATGCTACCAATCATCACAAACATCTTTTTCTGTACATAAGTGTTTTTGTCTTTTCTTTAGCAGGAGTACTTTTAGTGTCTCAATGTTTCCATATTGTCTGCCTAGGCTTTATGTACACATCATTTGTCATGTAAGGAAGATTTGTTTTCTTTCCAGCTCATGTTTAAAACTCAAGAATTCACGCCAAGTGTAATTAAACTGTTTAAGTAATTACAAAGTGAAATTTTAAAATCCTGTGCAACAAAATATGTATTAAAAATTAATAGTGATTTAAACTCCTTACTTATAATAACTGATTCCAGCTGACTGTTTTCACCTGTATTATCTATTTCATCAAAATGTGTTTAAATGTGGTATCAGTTTCTGCTGGTGAATTAGGCATTAGGACTCTACATACTATAGTGAGTCTGACTCACCATATCTGGCTAATTCCTAGCAGAGGAAGTATAACATTACTATTTAAAGCAATGCTTAGGTTAGCCTCATGATTTTCACAAAAGTACACATGATGCACAAGTGAGTAGGAAAAAATTACATGAATTTTCAGCAGATCCAGAACTGCGATTTATTCCTTCTTTGCCAAAAAGTTCTAAAACTGCTTTGAAATGCCAATTTCATCCGTCTACCAAACCTAACAGAAATTTCACTCAGCAAGGTAGCCTTGCCCATTAAAAATATCCATATATCTTTCAGTAGTTGCCTCTGGTTTTATTGCCCATGTAGAAATAAATATGGAATATTACATTGAGATATTGAGAAATACTAAATTGAATACTGAATGGTAAATTGAGGAATTGGGAAAGGACAGTTTAGAACATCAGCACAATCTGCATTACTGAACCAGGCTTAATATTTTAGCATTTCATAAATTGTCTCTGGCCTATTCAGAGTGAACATTTCCTCAGAAAAAAAAAAAACACTCCTCACTACTAAAGAGGAATGATAGCCTGTAGGAAGAATTTATTGGCCCAAGTTTCATGAAGACCAGTTAGTACCTTTTCAATGCAGCAGGCTCTCTGCATTCCCATTGCCTGGTGTCTAGAAATATTAGTTGCTTCCTTGTAAAACATCACAGCTGGATGAGTCACCACAGGCTGCTAAGAATCTGGTCATATTTACAGGACAAAGTTTAGAATAACAGTCCCTCAATCTTAGCACATAGTTTCTGCTTTCTGGAATATATTACGACCAAGCTTCTCAAGTAGACCATTTAGATTTAAGGTCTAAAAAGTGTTTAATCTTTTAAATTAATGCCATCCCAGAAATTCCTGGTTGAGAAGTGTGAATAAATTGAAACCTACTGAAACATGTCCAAGTACACACTGGCGATTTTGTTTGGAGAGATGTAGGTGTTATCTAATGCTGGAGGCTTAAAGGGCAAAAAATCTTTCAGGACCTAAAATATATTATAGATCAAAGCTAGAGAGATTCTTTTCTATCATAAAGTGAAGGAAAACAATTTTTTATGTATTGTTTAAAATACAAGAAGTTTTCAAATTTTAGAGTTAACCCTAAATGCAAAAAATAATTGACATTATAAATCATAAGAATTACTTATAAGTTAATTAAAAGTACTATTTTATAAAGTATATGTGAGTGTTATACATAGATATCTAATTCAGGAAACTTGAGGTAGTGGTTTTTAATCTTAAATTCTATGTTTCAATTCCAATATGATAAATAAGAATTCTCCTTCTCCCTTCACGAAAACCCCTCGTTTTCAGAAATAGTTATGTGGTGTTTACAGCTGTGGTGTAATTTAGGTTGTGCAATGGCCCAACTTCCTTCAATATCCTCTCTTCTTTGAAAATGTTATAAGGGCACCTGGATGGCTCATCAGCTCAGGTCATGTTCTCACAGTTTGTGGGACTGAACTCCATATCAGGCTCTGCACTAATAGCATAAAGCCTGTCTAGGATTCTCCCTCCCTCCCTCTCCCTCTCTCTCTTTCTTTCTCACTTTTTCTACTCCTCCAGTGCTTTTTGATGAAGGTAAGAAAATAGAGACTATAGGATCATTTAGAGGAAGCAAGAAACCCAAGTTGGACTGAGAGGCTGGAGTGGGATGTTTGGGGAGTTGGTTTGTAAGAGCTGGAATGAAGGAGACAAATATGTCAGGGTCACAATGGCATCTTGGGTAGGCTTTGAAGATTGGATAGGAGTCAACCAAATTAGGATACCATGGAGGACGACATTCAAGACTGAGGAAACATAAGAGTGCCTGTGTGGCTCAGTTGGTACCGGGAGCCGCATCAGCCTCTCTGGATGGCAGTCACAGCAAGCAAATGGCAGTGTTTGCAGCTTCTGCCATGAGAAACGAAAACTGGTATCTCTTTCTGCTACTACTGGCTCATATTGGAAATAAGGCTGCTGGTATTGACCAGGCCTCACATTATTCTCTATCAGACCAATATTCCAAACACAGATACCTCATAAGAAAAAGCATATTCCTGCCTTTACAAAAGAGATTTTAGATGAAACTCTGTGGATGATTGTAAAAAGCCTCTTCCTATGGACCTTGCATATCAAAGACAATTGAGTCTGGCCCTGAGACTAGGAGCCTAATTTAGAGTTAAGGGCAAATATCCACCCACACCCATTTGTTTCTGCTTAGAGCATTTTCTGGCCTTGTATATGCTAATTGCTCCCTGTGAAGGAACCTATTGAGGAACTTCTTCTTTTGTGATTATGAGAGCAGAGGTGTTCCCTGAAAGAACTGTTTTTCTTGATACTTCCACCTTAAACAAACAAGCTATTGACCCCTGCCCACAGAGAAGTAACTTCACCCGTTTTATGCTGAAAACTTTGTCTGGTATGCTAAAGACGCCTTCCTTCCCATAGGATAGGCATCTAAATCCCCTACCTCAATCACTGTTGTAAACGTTATGCATGAGTCTTCTACATATCTATGTTCTGGGAAATTTCTTACATATCAAAGAAGTTTGTTATCAGAAACCATTCTCTAAGGCAAATGCCACTTTTGTGCCATCCCCCAAACACTTAATGATAAAATAAAGTTGAGCCCCAGTCAGAGCAGAGATGCCTGCCTGGTGATCAGAAAGAATCTCGGGGCTCTTTCACTCTCTCTTGCCAACACAGTCCATCCTTCAGGGACCCCTGGACCTGTCTGAGCCGGCTCGGCCTCCAGCAAGTTGGTTAAGAATCAGACTCTTGATTTGGCTCAGGTCATGGTCTCAGTTATGAGATCGAGCCCCTCTGGAGTTCCATACTGGGAATGGACCCTGCTTGGGATTCTCTCTCTCTCTCTCTCTCTCTCTCTCTCCCTCTCCCTCCTTCTACCCTTGCCGCCTTCATCAAAACAAAAACAAAAAACAAAAACCCAAAACAAGACAAAAAGACTGAGGAAACATCAATTGTGTTTACAAAAGACTAATTGCAGGTCTGTAAAAATGGAGGATTGGAATCATCCCCCGCATTTCTAAATCTTCCATCAGTGGCATTTCCACAAGTACTACAGGTGAAATTGAGTATAGTGTGTTATGTTTTTCTTCTTTTTTTTTTATTCTTATCCTCAAGATTATCATTATCATGCAAAATCATTCCTGCTACAGTTTTTAAAGGTCCTCTTTTTAATGTCACCCTGTAACTAAACTCCTTTTTATAGCAACCTGTCAGTATATACAAAAATTTATTTTAAGAAGCTACCATTTTGACTTGAACAATAATTGGCATTAGGTAGTAGTGATCCAAATACTACATATTTTCAGAAATTTGATTTCACTGATATTTTCAAGGTATATCCTGATAGTATCCTGATAATAATTAGTTTCAATCCAAAAATGGCATACTTGTATTCTTCCCAGTTTCTTATAGCTATGTCCTGTTCTCCCATTTGCTTTTCATAATCCTGGAATTATCTTCCTGGTATTTACACTGTTAAAATTTCAAGAAGAAATTGCATAATCATATTTAAAATGTTTTAAATATAAGTCTATTTTATCAAATGCTTTCATAGTGTAATGTAATCTCTGCTTTTCCCAGAGTTTATTTTTTAAAAACTTCATTGCAACTGATATTTTCTTTATTGAGGTGTATATATTATTTGTCAAATATTATTAATTATTCTCATGTTATTTGTAAAATAGTCTGAATATATCTTATTTTGAAAAGCTAATTGGATCATATGTATATGCATATGTAACTAATATTCACATATACCAATGAGAAGATAGGAAAGAAATTTATCATAAAATATTTATTTTTGCTATTTCCATTTTGTCCATCTGATTTACTTTTTATACCTTGATTTTTAGTTTTGCTTTATAACATACTCCAATGACTACTAATTATAATTAGGCTATTTTAAAGTAGTATCAATTGTTCTTTTTTTCCCAAAATAATTTTAGGAAAATAGAGAAATTGTACAAAGAGACCAACTTTAGTCTACCAAATCAATTTGGTACAGATTTGATTAAGATTTTCTCAAATATATACTTTTATCATGATTTACTTTATTTGATTAACACTTGTCAAATAATAGCTTATAGATATATTGACATTAAAAACAAGTATTTAGGTGTGTGTTGTATGTTAATAATATCCCTTTAAAATATGAAAGTAGTGGGGCGCCTGGGTGGCTTAGTTGGTTGAGAGTCCGACTTTCGCTTGGGTCATGATCTCGCGGTTCGTGGGTTCGAGCCCCGCATCGGGCTCTGTGCTGACTGCCAGCTCAGAGCCTGGAGCCTGTTTCAGAGTCTGTCACTCCCTCTCTCTCTGATCCTCCCCTGCTCACGCTGTCTCTCTCTGTCTCCTAGAAATAAATAAAATATTTAAAAAATAATAATAATAAAATAAAATGAAAGTAGAAAAATTGAGTAAATGATGATTATTAAAATTCAGGGATATTTGTTTTTAACTTTAACAAAAATTTTGTAACTGTGTCCTTCTAATTAAAGAAAAATCAATCTTATTTCTATTCAATTGCCAAATCCATTCACACTCTTATTTAGGGACAGAATAATTTTTTAAATCATTTTTCATGTTTATTTATTTTGAGAAAGAAAGAGAGACAGAAAGGATGCAAGTGAGGGAGAAGGCAGAGAGAGGGAAAGAGAGAGAATCCCAAACAGGCTCTGCCCGGTCAGTGCAGATCCCGATGCCAGGCTCGAACTGTGAGATCATGACCGAAACCAAAATAGAGAGACAGACACTCAACTGACTAAGCCACCTCAGTGCTCTGGGACAGAATAATTTTTTATTACTTTTTAAAATGCTTATTTATCTATTTTGAGAAAGAGAGAGAAACTGAAAGAGAGGATTACACATAAGCAGAAGAGGGAAAGAGAAAGAGGGAAACACAGAATTCAAACCAGGTTCCAGGCTCTGAGCTGTTAGCATACAGCTCTTCCTGGGACTCGAACCTACCAACCCTGAGATAATTATGTGAGTTGAAGTAAAATGCTCAAATGACTGGGCCTCCCACATGCCCCAGAATAATTTTAAATTATAAAATCAGACCAAGAGAATAAAAAGTTCACCTAGGCAGTGAACTTTATATACATATATATATTTAACTGGCATTTGAATCACTATAAAACACATAAGATGAAATATTTATTGTTTAAACCTAAGTAATACTTAAGACATAAGAAAGCTGAGTTAATTCCTTAAGGTAGAACTTGTGGAGGGAGATGACTATTAAAAAAAAATAGAAGTCAAAAGCTAATTCCTACCTTAAAATATATTTTTATGCTTTTGAAATATGTTTATGTTACTTATTTAATAAGCCCCCTGCCTTGTTTTCTTAAGAACTGCCAATTTAATTCAAGCAAATAACAGTTGGAATACATACATGCCAGCAGTTTGACTTCATGGGCTAAAATAACTTTTTGTTTTAATTAAAAATCTTTTCTGGGAATGTGGTTTAACTGAATTTGAATGGTTTCTGATCAATTCAGACAAGCAAAAGTCATGTCATAAGATATGCTTAATTACTGCTAGACAAAAGATAGTCATTTAAATATTTTGTTAGGACATGACTTGATAAGGCTCAATGTATTGAAGATAAGAACAGAAGTTATCAGGAAGTAAATTGGAGGTTAGAGGATCTGCGTATGAAAGAAAATCACCCCATTCTGTAAAACAAGAGGCAGACGGTCATTCTCTGGGAGCTTACATGTTGGGGGGGCGGGGGATAGACGAAATCCTCATAAACATAAAAGTAATAATGAATCGTGAACTGTGTTGTGAAGGAAGTGAAGTAGGGGTGGAGGGAAAATGACTGGTATATAGAGACATCAGCTGGCCTGGGCTTCAGTGGGTCACTGTGAGGAAATAATGCCTCAGAAGAGCCTGAAAGGTGAGACAAAGGTAAGCACCAGAAGTCTCTGGTGCACACGTCCCAGGAGAGAAAACAACCAAGAGACCTGAAAGAAGACATTCATTTGAGACGCACAACAACATACAAACAATCCAGGGCGGCTTTGGTGCAGTGAGTAAATGGTACAGGGGACATGATGACATCAGAGAGAATGGCAAGAGCCAGAAACGGCCTTCCAAGGGCAAGGTAAGGATTTTAGAATGTCTTACAAGTAAAAGGAAAAGTCACCAAAGAATTTTAATCACAGGATTGGCATGGCCAGTTTTCAAAAAATACTCCTGTGTAACCCTGAGGAGAATGGAAGCTTGGAGACTAGTTAGCAGCTGTTTCCTGGTCAAGGTGGCAAATGGTCATAATCAGAACTAAAATTTTGGAGATGCCAGTGGAAATGTGGAGAAATGGTTAGGGGGCAGTGGTACTGTTTTCTTATAGTCAAGCGATGCCGTTTAAAGTTCATGAAAACAGCACCGAATTTTAAGAATTATTTAAAGGGTAATCAATATGAGAAATTTTATGCTACAGTAAACATATATACACAGTAAATATTGTGAGAAGCTGGTGGAAATGAGAAGGAAAGGCGGGAAAAACATTAAAAAAAAAAAAAAAAGAGCCAGCCAGATGTCTTGAAAGGGAAATCTGATGACAGCAGATAGAAAAGGGGGCCAGCCAGATGTCCGCAGCCGGATACTCCCCTCACATGCTTTGGCTTCTGTTATCTTGCTTGCCTCCTGCACCTGCCAGCTGCCCCTGTAGCATAATCGGTAAGAGTCCCTCCCCTTGTTTTTCTTTCTTGAGCCGCTACAATCCTACCCATAAAAGAAGGCCAGCGCCAGGACCTGGGGTGAGGGTGGGGGTCAGCTTTTGGAGGAGACTGCTGGGCCAGCACTGGTGCAGAGTAAACAGTCTTTCCTGATTCCCCAAGTGTGTGTCTCTTGTCTCTTCCTAGACACCCGAGTATTTCCTGTAACAGGAAGATTATCTGAAAGACGTGTTTCCTTGTCCTTTCCATTTGGTTGTTAAAAGCAATTAACCAAATCTGAAAACTCAAGAACTAGTGAAAGATTCATTAGTTTAAAAAAAATAAATTAAATTGAATAGATTAATTGATAAAAACTTTATTACTCTTACCTTGCATTAGCTTAATAGGATAGGAACTGTGTCTATCAAAATGTCAATATATTACTGAAAAATACTTCTGTACTCACAATATTGGCATCTATGTTTGAAATTTAACTTATTTTCCCAATTACCGAAATGCCATGAAGTATGAATTTCTAAAGTGAAAAACACACTTATTAGCCAGTAATTAAGCATAAAACATTCATGTGAAAACATGAACATTAAATTTAAAAATGAACAACCGCCACAAAAACAAATCTGGCTGTTTGGTAATCCGGGGAACTAAAGAACTGGTTTGTGTTGTTTTATGATAGCATATTAGCACCATCTAGTGGAGAATCGGTATGTTTACTTAAATTCTAAAAATCAAAACTGTAATGTGGAATCATTTACAAAAAGTTCCCTAACAAAAATGTGCTAAATATTTGCTCAAACTTCAAAGAAAAATTACTGCATATTAAATCTCACACAAGTATTATTCACTACACAAAAATATAGTTTTAAATGGATCTTCTGTGAAATACAAAACGTTTTCATCATAGATATGTTTCATGATGGGATTCATCTCAATTGATTATTTGCCCCTTACCTCTTAAAAAGAAATTCTAGAATGGAGTGTCTAACTATTTTCATATAACCAAGTAAAGAAAGAAGTTAAGCAACTAAAGTAACACTAATAAATGTTAGGTGATAAATACCTTTAAATTTGTCGTTTTTTAAAGTAATATGTTGGAGATCTACTAATGTCATCATTCTATTTTTTTTTTAAGTTTTATTTAAATTCCAGTTAGTTAATATATAATGAAATATTAGTTTTAGGAGTAGAATTTAGAGATTCATCACTTTTACAGAACACCCAGTGCTCATCACAGCAAATGCCTTCCTTAATATTGATCATTCATGTAATCTATCCCCTTACCATCTCCCTTCCAGCCACCCTCAGTTCATTCTCTATACTTAGGAGTCTGTTTTATGGTTTGCCTCTCTCTTTTTTTTCCCTATGTTTATCTGTTTTGTTTCTTAAATTCCACATATGAATGAAATCATACGGTATTTGTCTTTTTCTGACAGACTCATATCACTTAGAACAATACACTCTACTTCCATCCATGCTGTTGCAAATGGCAGGATTTCATTCATTTTGTTGGCTGAGTAATATTCCTGTGGTGTGTGTGTGTGTGTGTGTGTGTGTGTGTGTGTGTGTGTGTGTGTGTGTCTGAGACATCTTTATCCATTCATCCATCAAGGAATGTTTGGGTTCTTTCTATAATTTGGCTACCATTGTTACTGCTACTATAAATATCAAACTGTATGTGTCCCTTCAGAATCAGTATTTTTATATCCTTTTGTTAAATACTTAGCAGTACAATGGCTGGATTGTAGGGTAGTTCTATTTTAACTTTTTGAGGACCCTCCATATTGTTTTCCAGAGTGACTGCACCAGTTTGCATTCCCACACCAACAGTGCAAGAGGGTTCCCCTTTCTCTACATCCTTGCCAACACCTATTGTGTCCTATGTTGTTGATTTTAGCCATTCTGACAAGAGTGAGATGGTATCTTATCAAGGTTTTGATTTGCATTTCTTTGATGATGAGTGATGTTAACCATCTTTTCATGTGTCTGTTAGTCATGTGTATGTCTTCTTTGGAAAACTGTTTATTCATGTCTTCTGCCCATTTCATAACTGGATTATTTGTTGTTCGGGTGTTCAGTTTGATAAGCTCTTTATAGATTTCGAATACTAACCCTTTATCAGATATGTCATTTGCAAATATCTTCTCCCACTTTAAAGGTTGCCTTTTAGTTTTATTGATTGTTTTCTTCACTGTGCAGCTTTTTATCTTGATGACGTCCCAATAGTTCATTTTTGCTTTTGTTTCCCTTGCCTCTTCTATGTATGTAGTAAGAAGTTCCTATGGCCTAAGTCAAAGAGGTTGCTCTCTGTGTTCTTCTCTAGGATTTTGATGGTTTCCCATCTCATATTTTGGTCTTTCATACACTTTGAATTTATTTTGTGTACGTTGTAAGATAGTTGTCCAGTTTCATTCGTCTGCATGTTAATGTCCAGTTTTCCCAACACTATTTGTTGAAAAGACCATATATTTTTTTTTCCATTGGATATTCTTTCCTTTTTGTCAAAGATTAGTTGACCATATAGTTGTGGGTCCATTTCTGAGTTTTCTATTCTGTTCTACTGATCTATATGTCAGTTTTTGTACGAGTACTATCTTGGTATTATCTCAGTACTGTCTTGGTGACTACAACTTTGTGATATAGCTTGAAGTCTGGGATTGTAATGCCTCCAGCTTTGCTTTCTTTTTCAATAATACTTTGGCTATTTGGAATCTTTTGTTGTTCCATACAAATTTTAGAATTGTTTGTTCTAGTTCTGTGAAAAATGCTGGTAGCATTTTGATAGGGATTGAAGTAAATGTGCAGATTGATTTGGGTGGTATAGACATTTTAAGGATATTTGTTCTTCCAATCCATGAGGATGGAATATTTTTCCATTTCTTTGTGTCGCCTTCAATTTCTTTCATCGGTGTTCTGTACTTTTCAGAGTATAGATATTTTACCTCTTTGATTAGTTTTACTCCTAAGTATCTTACAAGTTTTGGTGCAAATATAAATGGGGTGAATTCTTTTATTTCTCTTTCTGCTCCTTCATTATTGGTGTATAGAAACGCAACAGATTTCTGTGCATGGATTTTGTATCCATGATTCACTGAATCATGTATCAGTTCTAGCAATTTAAAAAAAAATTTTTTATGTTTTATTTATTTCTGAGAGACACAGACAGCATGAGCAGGGGAGGGTCAGAGAGAGAGGGAGATACAGAATCCGAAACAGGCTCCAGGCTCCGAGCTGTCGGCACAGAGCCTGATGCGGGGCTCAAACCCACAAACCGTGAGATCATGACCTGAGCCGAAGTCGGACACTTAACCGACTGAGCCACCCAGGTGCTCCAGTTCTAGCAATTTTTTTAGTGGAATATTTTAGTTTTCCATATAAAATATGTTATCTGTGAATAATGAAAGTTTGATTTCTTCCTTCTTGATTTCGGATGCCTTTCTTCCTTCCTTCCTTCCTTCCTTCCTTCCTTCTTTCCATTCTTTCTTTTCTTTTCTTTTTTCCTTTTTTTTTCTTCTTTTTGACTGATTGTTGAGAGTAGGACATCTAGTTCTATGTTAAATAACAATTGTGAGAGTAGTCATTCTTATCTTGTTTCTGACCATAGAAGAAAAGCTCTCCGTTTTCCTCACTGAGAATTATATTACTTGTGGGTCTTTCATATATGGTCTTTATGATGTTGAGGTATGTTCCCTCTATTCTTATTCTGTTGAGTTTTTTATTGTTGTTTTTGTTTTTTGTTGTTTTTTAGAAAAAGAAAGCTCGTATGCATGCATACGTGTAAGTCAGGGGAAGGGCTTAGGGAGAAGGAGAGAGAAAGAATCTTAAGCAGGATCTACACCCAGCAAGGAGCCTGACATGGGGCTTGATCTCCTAACCCTGAGATAATAATTTGAACCAAAATCAAGAGTCAGGCATTTACCACTGAGCCACCCAGGCGCCTGAAGGGTTTTCAGCATGATTTGATATTGTCATATTGATACTATCAGATGTTTTTTCTGCATCTAAACAGAGGATCATGTGGTTCTTATTCTTTCTTTTATTAATGTGGTATATCGTATTGATTTGTGGATATTGAACCATCCTCGCAGCCAAGGACTAAATCCCACTTGATCATGGTGAATGATTATTTTAATGTACTGTTGGATTTGATTTGCTAGTATTTTATTGTGAATTTTTACCTCTATGTTCATCAAGGAGACTGGTCTGTAATTCTCCTTTTTATTTCAGTCCTTGTCTGGTTTTGTAATCAAGGTAATGCTGGCCTCATAGGATGAATCTGGAAGTTTTCTTTCCATTTCTATATTTTGAAATGGTTTGGGGAGAATAGATATTAAGTCTTCTTTTTAAAAATTTTTTAATGTTTAATTTTCAGAGAGAGAGAGCAAACAGGGGAAGGGCAGACAATATCCAAAACAGACTCCAAGTTCTGAGCTGTCAGCACAGAGCCTTATGCAGGGTTCGGACCATGAGATCATGAACTTAGCCAAAGTTGGACTCTCCACTGAGCCATCCAGGTGCCCCTTCTTTATTTTTTTAAAACATTTATTTATTTTTAAGAAAGTGCAAGCAGGTGAGGGGCATAGAGAGAGGGACAGAGAATCCAAGGCGGGCTCTGAGCTGGCAGCAGAGAGGCTGATGTGGGGCTTGAACTCACTAACCGCGATATCATGACCTGAGCTGAAGTAAGATGCTCAACTGACTAAGCCATGCAGGTGCCTCTGAATTAATGAATCTTCCTTAATTGTTTGTTAAAACTTGCCTGGTCTTGGACTTCTTTTTTGTTTGGGAGATTTTTGATTTCTGATTCTATTCCTTTGCTGGTTATCAGTCTATTCAAGTTTTCTATTTCTTCCTGTTTCAGTTTTGGTAGTTTATATGCTTCTAGGATTTTATCCATTTCTTCTAGATTGCCAAATTTCTTGGCATATAATTTTTCATAATGTTCTCTTATACTTGTTTGTATTTCTCTGGTGTTGGTTATCTCTCCTATCTCATTTATGATTTTATTTATTTGGGTCCTTTTTCTTCTCTTTTTGATAAGTCTGGCTAGGAAGCTATCAATTGTATTAATTCTTTCCAAGAATAATTCTTGGTTGCATTGATCTGTTCCGATTTTTGAAATTTGTTTCTATAACATTTATTTCTGCTCTAATCTTTATTATTTCCCTTCTTCTGCTGGTTTTGGCTTCATTTGCTGTTCTTTTCCTAGCTCCTTTAGGAGTAAGGTTAGGTTGTGTATTTGAGATTTTTCTTGCTTCTTGAAGTAGACCTGTATTGCTATATACTTGCCTCTTAGGACTGCTTTGGTGCATTCCAAAGGTTTTGGACTGTTGTGCTTTCATTATTACTTCTTTCCATGTATTTTTAAAAATTTCTTCTTTAATTTCTTGGTTGACTCATTCCTTATTTAGTTGGATGTTCTTCAACTTCCATGTATTTGGTGTCTTTCCAAAATTTTTTTGTGGCTGACTTCAAGTCTCATAGGGTTGTGGCCTGAAAATATGCGTGGTATGATCTCAATCTTTTGTTCATGTTGAGGACTGATTTGTGACCTTGTATGTGATCTCTTTTGGAGAATGTTCCATGCACACTCAAAAAGAATGTGTATTCAGCTGCTTTAGGATGTTCTGAATATATACATTAAGTCCATCTGGTCCAATGTGTCAATCAAAGTCATTGTTTCCTTAATGGTTTTATACTTAGATTATCTTCCCATTGGTAAGTAGGGTGTAAAAGTCCCCTATTTTATTGTATTATTATCAATGAGTTCCTTTATGATTGTTATTCTTTTATATATTTGTATGTTTCAAGTTGGGAGCATAAATACATACAATTGTTAGGTCTTGTTGGATAGACCCCTTTATTATGATAGAGTGCCCTTCTTTATCTCTAGTTATAGCCTTTGGTTTAAAATCTAGTTTGTCTAAACAGATGAACATAAGGGAAGGGAAGAAAAATAATATAAAAACAGGGACGGGGACAAAACATAAGAGACTCTTAAATATGGAGAACAAACAGAGGTTATTGGATGGGTTATGGAGAGGGATGGTCTAAATGGGTAAGGGGCATTAAGGAATCTACACCTGAAATCATTGCTGCACTATATGCTAACTAATTTGGATGTAAATTAAAAAATAAATTTAAATAAATAAGTAAAATAAGGAGCACCTGGTGGCTTAGTCGGTTAAGCGTCCGACTTTCACTTAGGTCATGATCTCGCGGTTCGTGGGTTCGAGCCCCGCGTCGGGCTCTGTGCTGACTGCCAGCTCAGAGCCTGGAGCCTGTTTCAGTCTGTGTCTCCCTCTCTCTCTGACCCTCCCCTGCTCACGCTGTCTCTCTTTCTCTCCTAGAAATAAATAAAACATTAAAAAAATTTTAAAGAAAAAATAAATAAGTAAAATAAAATAAAATAAAATCTAGTTTGTCTAATATAAGTATGGCTAGTCCAGCTTTCTTTTGGCATCCATTACCATGATAAATAGTTCTCCATCCCCTCACTTTTAATCTGCATGTGTCTTTGGGTCAAAATGAATCTCTTGTAAGCAGCATATATATGGGTCTTGTTGTATTATCCATTCTGATTCCCTGTACCTTTTGATTGGAGCATTTAGTCCATTGACATTCAGAGTGACTGATGATAGATATGAATTTACTGCCATTTTTTATTTGTTTTGCCATTGTTTCTGGAGATTTTCTCTGTTCTTTTCTAGAATTGGTTGTTTTCTTCTTTCTTTCGTTTTTTTTTTTTTGTTTGTTTTTTTTTGGCTTCTAGTCTTTCTTTTCCACTAAAAATGTCCCCTTTAATATTTATTGTGGAGCTGGTTTAGTGGTCACAAATTCCTTTAGTTTTTGTTTGCCTTGGAAGTGGTTTATCTCTCCTTCTATTCTGAATGATAGCCTGGCTGGACAGAATATTCCTGGCTGCATATTGTTCCCATTCAGCACATTGAATATATCATGCCACTCTCTTCTGGTTTGCCAAGTGTCTGTGGAGAGATCTGCTGCTAGACTTTTTTACCTTCCTTTTAAAGTTAGGGACTTCTTTTGTTACTGCTTTTGGGATTTTTTTTCTCTATCTCTATGTTTTGTGATCTTAACTACAATATGTTTGCTGTTGGCGTGCTTTTGTTCATTTTAATGTGAATTTTCTGTGCCAGATTTGGATGTCTATTTTTTCCCCAGATTAGGGAAGTTTCCAGCTGTAATTTCCTCAAATGTACTTTCTGCCTTTTTCCTTTTTCCTTTTCTCTCTCTTCTACTTCTGGGACTCCTGATATGAATCTTATTACACTATAAGGAGCCACTGAATTCCTTAATTTTACAATTGTGATCTAATATTTTTATTTCTCTCTTCTCTTAAGCTTCATTATTTTCCATAAGTTTATCTTCTAAATCACTGATTCATTCCTAGATTCTTCTATCCTTGTGGCCATTACATCCAGCTGGTTTCAGATATTGGCTATTGCATTTTTCATTTTGGCCGAACTAGTTTTTAGGTCTTTCATCTTTGTGGTAAGGAAGTCCCTGGTGTGTTCTACACTTTTCTCAAGCCCCACTAGTGTACTTATGATTGTAGCTTTAAATTCTGGATCAGGCATATTTCTTATATCTGTTTCAACTAGATCCCTGGCTGTAACCTTTTCTTGCTCTTTCTTTTACGATTAATTCCTCTGTCTTGGCACTTTGTCTAGGCCTCTTCTTCTATATGTTAGGAAAGCCTATTATGTTTCCTACTCTTGAGAGTAATGGCTTTATACGAAAGAAGTCATGCACTGTCCAGGGCCTAACATTTCAGGAAGTGCCTCTGGTATATGCAATGTGCTGCTGTGTTTTGGCTGCTCTTTCCTGTGGGTCAGTCTTCTGCAGAGTTTCTTCTTGCCTGCAGTGGGGAATACTTGGACCTTGGCCATAGTGTGGTATGTTTCAACAGGTGTGCTCTGATCTGCTTGTTAAAAGCGATCTGATGCTATTTCCACTAGAGTTGAAGCTTTTCAGCACTCTACATCAGTAGACATGGTGCGTGTGGGGGAGTTTGTGCTGGTCTTCTGCGGGCAGAGGCCCACAGAGCTGGTTCTCAGGCACATTGGCCCCAGTAAAGAAGCACCTACAGAGAACAGGGGTATGAAACTTGGTGTAAGTGGTTTAGGCCGCCAGGTTGATACTGTGCTGCTTACTGAAGTTGGTTTATGCTGAGGGGTTGGGGAGGGAAATGGTGCCAGCCCTATCCCTCATCCCTGGAAAGGGGAGTTCACGCCCACGACTGTCCATAGTACCCTTCGAGAGAGGGAACAGTCTCCTGTCATGTATCCCAGTTGTCCTTCAGATTCCCATCTTCACCCTGACTGTATCTGGGCTCTCTGCCTGCCTGGCAGCACATTGCACCTGTGTTCTATCCCAAACAGTCCAGTTGAGTTTTAAAATTCAAAACTTTAGGGACATGGCATAGTGCAGATTCATGCTGGTCCTCTGGGAAAAGATCTTGCCACACTGGGAGTGATGTAAGTTTGTCCTAGAATGACAGTTTTACCACAGAGCAGAGCTGTGGGATTGAAGCAAAGCACACCAAAGAGCTGATGTCTGGGTTAGCCATCTTCAGCAGGTGTCTCTGCACCTATGTTGAGGGGCAGGGGAGAGAAATCGTGCCTGCCAGCTCTTTTGTCCCTGGGAGAGGGAATGCCACCTCTCCCAGATGTGCTCTAAGAAGGGGGACCCATCTCTCTCAGTGTATCCCAGAGCATCCTCAAATAGCACTTTCTTCCCCCTGGGCTGGCTATCTGCTCTCCTTCATCACAAAAGCACTGCAGTGCCCTCAGGGCTCCACACCAGCCATGCAGAGGACTTCTAAAACTTCAGTATTTGGGCTCTCCTGGTCATAAAAACTCGCAAAAATCAGCCCTTCTCATTTTCCCAGTCATTTTCCTTGTGCCAGTCCCTGTATGCTCCTCTCTCTCTCCTTTCCTCTTTCCATGACCAAGGCTCTCTTCCACAGTGTCCATGATCCATTTGTCATGGCTCCACACCTCCTATCATGTGGCCCTTTCTCTCCTTCTAGTTACACAATTTGTTCTGTCAGTCCTCAGATCAATATCTTGGGTGTTTACAATGATTTGATATTTATCTAGCTGTGTTGAAGGGATGAGGCAATCAGCCCTCCTACTACTCCACCATCTTAGCTCTTCCTGAACCATTCTAATATCAAAGGTAGTTATATCTAAATTAAGCAGCAAGCAGTATTAAAAATATTAGCAATTATGGGGTGCCTAGGTGGCTCAGTCAGTTGAGTGTCAGACTCTTGGTTTGAGCTCAAGTCTTAATCTTAGGGACCTATGATCGAGCCCTGCAGCAGACTTTGTGCTGAGCATGAAGCCAGCTTAAAATTCTCTTTCTCTCTATCTCCATCTGCCCCTCCCTCCACTCTAAAACAAAAGTATGTGTAGGCATGAGCTTAATATTAACATCCTGTGATCTCTTTATTTGTCATTTAATATTTCCCAAAATAAGAATCATACTGTAAATTTAAATTCTATTACTTTAATACCTTTATTGTGAAATATAATATATGAGTGAATAAAGTCTGAATCTACATATTAAAAACATAATAAATAACCCATGTCAAGTATGAAAACATTCCCAGAATTTCTGAAAATCCCTGTGGGTTTCTATTATGTCAATACCCCTACCTTTGCTCCTGAAGAAAACATTATCTTAATATTTCTGGTAATTATATTTTTGCTCTGCTTTTATAGCTTCACAACCTATGTACACATCCCTAATATATATGTTTGCTCTTAAATTTTATATAGTTGAAATAATTCTAAAAAGACACCTATGTGTCTTTAACTTCATGTTATTATTTTTTTAAGATCATTTTGTAGTATTGGGCCTACTATTCCATTCATGAATATACCATAAATTTTTATTCATTCAACTGTTAATAGATATTGGTGTTGTTTGGCTATTAAAAAATCATATTCTAGAAATATTACCACACATGAAATCTGGTTCACATGTGTCTTAGGTTCTCAGTGACATATTCCTAGTAGTAAAATTTCCAAATAATAAGCAAGGCATATTTCCAATTTTCACTACAAGTTTTGAAATTCTTTTCTATTGTGGTGGTTTCCTTTTTCTTTTTACCAGCAGTTCCTAGTGCTCCACATAATTTCCAAACGGTAGGATTTTTAAACTTTAAAAATTTTTGCCAGTATCATGTTATTTTATTCATGGTTTATTATGGTTTTCATTTTCATTTTCAGTTTGAGCAATTTTTCATCAGTTTATGATCACGTGGATTCTCTCTTTGGTGAAATACTTGTTCGAGTCCTTTACCTACTAAAATTTTTTCCCACTAGCTATTTCAGATATTAATAGCAAGGTTATTTCTCCTTACATATTTTGTAGAAGTCACCAGGCACCCTAGAACTCTTGAGGTTTTTACAATATCCCAGTGAGATCCTGCCTCCTGAATTATCACTGACTCTACCCACTAAGGAAAAGGGGTGAAAACTTGGCCAGAGCCAGATACCTCCCTGGACTACCTGAGGTCAGGATGCAGGGCTTTTGTGGACAGGGCTCCCAGGTGTAAAGTTTAGGAATTCAGCTTCAGTAGCATCCCACAAATTTTTATATATATCATATCTTCATTATCGTTTAGTTCAAATTATATTCTGATAAGTATTGTGATTTCTTCTTTAACTCATGAGTGATTCAGAAGTGTTGCTTAACTTCAAAACTTTTGAGATTTTTCCAGTTATTTTCTGTTAGCAATGTCTAGTAGTCAGGAAGAATACTTAGAGTGATTTCAATCTTTTGAAATTTACTGAGATTTGCTTATAGTCTATTTTAGTGAATATTCATTTGTATTTGGAATGAATATAAATCAGCTGCTATTGAAGGTTGCATTCTATAACTATATAAAAGTTTCATAATTTTCATACATTCTATACCTTATTTGTCTATCTGCTTGTCTATCAGACACTTGAAGTACATTTAAATCTCGAACTATAATGACAAATTTGTTTACTTTTTTTGCTTCTATCTTGGAGACATATTATTACATTTACGTACAGTGTCATACTGATAATTATATAATAATCAACTATTAAACAAAAAGGAAAGGAAACAGTCTTGATTTGTAGACTTTGCCAATTCACATAGTGTAAATACTCATGATATGGTCAATTTCAAGTTACAAATATGACATTACTGAATACTGTATTGGGAAGAGATGTGTGTAATTAGCTCCTGTGAGTCAGTATGAGCCAATTCCAGCAATCGTTCTAAATGTTTGTACACATTTAGAGTTATTACATCTTTCTGTTAAAGTAGCTCTTTTATTATTGTGAAATGACCCTCTTTTTATCTAGCAGCACTTTCTGCCTTAAATTATTATTTGCCTGATGTTAAGATATTAACTTTATCTTTTTTGGTTAATATTTTATAATGTATCAGTTATCATCGTTTACTTTCAACTTATCTATCCCATTTTATTAAAAGTAATCAGCATATATATCAGTTTTATTTTGTTTTTCTCCAGTCAGTGTTAATATTTCAATTGGAGTGCTGTATCCATTTATGTTTATTGTAATTGCTGAGACAGTTAATCTCAAGTGTACATATTGCCATTTATTTTTCATGTCATCTCTTTGTTGTTCTACTCCTCCTGTCCTGCCTTTGTAAAATATTAATCAAATGTTCTTCTCTAACTCACTGTATAGTTTCCATTAGTTATATATTTCTTAATATTAATGCTTTACAATAAGCATACTCAAATTATTACAGTCTATCCTAAATTAATACTTTTGCTACACTCTGAATGCTATAAACACTAAAACAGTTTAATTTCATTTGTTATCTCTTGACATTATTGTTATTATTGTTACGTATTTTACTCCTGCATGTTTTGTAAACACTATAAGACATTGTTATTGATTTTAAGTCAATGGCCTTTTTCAATTGTGTTCAAATATACATAACACATTATTTATTATTTTTCAGTAGTCTTTTTATTAACCCATATGCTTATTTTCTTCAGTCCTACTCATTTATTCTTGCCCTTTTTGGCTTGTCTATAGGATCATTTTCCTTCAGTCTAGAGAGTTTTAGTGGAGGTTTTTTGTTGTTGCTGTTGTTTTTATTTTTTTTAGTGTCAGTCTGCTATTATTGGATTCTCTCTGCATTTATTTGTTTGAGAATGTGTTTCAGGTCTCCTTCATTTTGCAATATAATTTCTGCTGGGCTCAGAGTTTTCTGTTGCCATTTATTTTTCAGTAGAAATGCCAGCACAGTGTCTTCATGCTTCAGTAGTTATTGTTACAAACATAGCTGCTATTTTCATTGTTCTGGACAGAAATATACGTTCTTCCTCTGTTTGCTTTTAAGAATTTGTCTTTCAAGAGCCTAAGTGTCCATCACTGATGAATGGATCAAGAAGATGTGGTTTATCTATACCATGGAATACTACATGGCAATGAGAAACAATGACATCTGGCCATGTGTAGCCACATGGGTGGACCTTGAGGGTGTTATGCTGAGCGAAATAAGTCAGGCAGAGAAGGACAAATATCATATGTGTGCACGTATAGGATGATTAGGAGGAACTTAACAGAGGACCAAGGGGGAGAAGAAGGGGGAAATGGTGGGGGAAAGGGAGAGAGGCAAACCATGAGAGACTCTTGAATGCTGACAAAAACTGAGGACTGGTGGATGTGGGGGGGGAGGGGTGGGCATGGAGGAGGACACTTGTGGGGATGAGCACTGGGTGTTATGTGAAAACTAATTTGACAATAAACTATTTGTAAAAAAAAAAAAAAAAAAAAGAATTTGTCTTTCAAGACAACAGAGTTTTGCCTAATTAAGACAAAGCCAGGCCCACCCCCAATTCCCTAGTTGTCCCCATTCCTGTCCCAAGTACTGCACAGGGATCCCCACCCAGAAGTCCTCCTGGAGGACCTGATAGTTGATTTTTTCATCAATTTTGGAAAACTTTAGCTACTTTTAATTAAAATATTTTTGTCTTTTCTCTCCTCTAATTTTGGAACTTTAAATAGACAAACAGGTATCACTTTGCTCCACACATTTCTTGTACTCTATTTTGTTTGTTGTTGGTGTTTTCTACACTTTTGTCTTTGTGTATTCATTTTTGATATTTCTACATGAGTCTTCTTCAAGTTTAAGAATTTGTGTTGTACATGTTGTACAACATGTACAAGTTGTACATTTGTGTTCTGCTGTGTCCATTTGGCTCTTAAGACCATCCAATGTATCCATATTTCATGGATATTTGTAATTTTAGTATAACACATGGTTATTTTTATAGTATCAATTTTCTTTTAAATATCTGTTCTTTAAATTCATTTTATCTATTGTTTTCCTGTAGTTCCCGTAACATACTTAAAATAGCTACTTTAACGACCTTGACACTAATTCCAACATCTGGATCTGAGTGTCTGTCTTCCAGAATCCATTTATTTTTGCTTCATTTTTTATCACATTTTTTTGCTTCCTTATGTATCTTTTAATTTTTTATATGAAACCATACATTTCATATGAAATAAATGTAATGAAAATGTTTGTATTATTTACCAACCTCCACCGCCACCACCCCCATTGACAAGAGTGTTTGCTTTTTCTTGATCTAATCAAGAAGTGAGCTCAGATAGGTAGAGTTGCACTTCTGGTTTGAGTCAGTCCACTTTTGGTTTCAAAACTCTAAAAGTAAAGACCTTCTTGCCTTTTTATCAAGAATCTGATTGGTCTCTTCTTCCTCCATCCCAAGATACTCGGATTTCTCCTGCTTTTCTGATGTTTTGATCTCTGCCCTTTAATCTCACTTTGAGTGACTTTAAATATAGCAACTGTTTGGATGAGAATACAGATATATATTTGAAGCAGGATCTTTTTCTTACTGGGACTTTTTCTATGAAACTATAGGAATTTTCACTTCGTTCTTAGGCTCCAGAAGAGCACCCTCATCCTGCAAGTTTTCAGAATTGTCCATGTTAGACATACCTCCAAAGGTGTCTGATTCTTCTTTCCCTCATCAACATTCCTTCATTCCAGCAAACCCTAATCTTCAATCCATACCCAGAATTGGCAAAACATAACCAGGTAAAAGATGGCCAGAAACAATACGTTGCTAAAGGAGGCCCTTCCCACTTTCATTTAGTTCATTTAGTCATTTTTCTTCTCAATATTTCCAGGATATCCAGTTTCTTTCAACACACACACACGAGAACACACATACACACACACGCACACGCACATGCATACACACACACACACACACACACACACACACACACACACAGTTTGTTATTGTTTTTCCAGTTTGCAGGAGGAATGTTGTCCTGTTCCATCCTATTCTGTCATATTTGGAATATTCCCATACAATGTTGTATCATCTTGCCACACTTTATTTTTATAACTAGAATTATCTACCTGTAATGCATATTATACGCCTCTTTAATTACTTAGCTAATAACTAACTTCCCTAGTAGAGTGGAAACACTTGAGAGCAGGTACTTCGTTTCTTTTTACATTTATTGTTTTTTCTTAAGAACTTAGAATAGTGCCAAATAGGCATTTTCCAAATCAATGAATGAATAGTAGAATGTAGTGCAGCAGAATAATATAATATCTCACCCATATTTCCTGGCTAAGAGGTCAGGGGTGGCAAATGTTCCCTTACATTCATTTTTCAACTCTCCATTGGTACACAAATTCCATCTGGCAGATTTTGTCAGTATTTTCACCATTGATGACCTTTGTGTATGTTGTTCTTTCACCCCCAAAGGATGTCATTTTTTATGTTTTATATTTTTTAATGTTTTATTTTATTTCTAAGAGAGAGAGACAGCATGAGCGGGGAGGGTCAGAAAGAGAGGGAGACACAGAATCTGAAGCAGGCTCCAGACTCTGAGCTAGCTGTCAGCACAGAGCCCAACGCAGGGCTCGAAACCACGAACTGTGAGATCATGACCTGAGCTGAAGTCGGACACTTAACCGACTGAGCCACCCAGACACCTCAAGGATAAGTCCTTTTTAAAAAAGTTTTTGTATTTATTTTGAGAGACAGAGAGAGGGAGAGAGGCAGTGCAAGTGGGGGGTGGACAGAGAGGGAGAAAGAGAATCCCAAGCGGGCACAATACTATCAGCACAGAGCCCAATGTGGGGTTCCATCTCACAAACAGCAAGATCATGACCTGAACTGAAATCAAGAGTCCAATGCTTAACTGACTGAGCCACCCAGGCACACCAGGTGTAATTCACTTTTAGCTTTCTACAGTGGATATCACTATTGTTCCATAATCTTCATGAAGTGGCATGCATTTGCAGGCTCTCAGCTTATTTTCATGTCTAAAGTACTGATAAAATAACAGTATTGTTATGTTGATAAAAAAGAATAATATAGTAAAGTAAAAACAATTTCTATGGAAAGCTATTTTTTACAAATTTATGTAGATTCAATTTCTGTAAGGTAAAACATGTATCATATAGGGGCGCCTGGGTGGCTTAGTCGGTTAAGCGTCCGACTTTCACTTGGGTCATGATCTCGCGGTTCGTGGGTTCGAGCCCCGCGTCGGGCTCTGTGCTGACTGCCAGCTCAGAGCCTGGAGCCTGTTTCAGTCTGTGTCTCCCTCTCTCTCTGACCCTCCCCTGCTCACGCTCGCTCTCTCTCTCTCTCCTAGAAATAAATAAAAAAACATTAAAAAAAAAACATGTATCATATATATATATACAAGATGGACCTGTAACAGCATAGGTATTTTTAAAAGCAAAAATAATCTAAACATATTATAAATCTAAATAAACACTTTAAACAATTACTTTGTTTATTGTTCTTAGATTGTAAAGGACCTCCTCCAAGAAAACAGATTGAAATTTTGTCAGGTGTCTGGCCTGAACAAAACTATCCAGAGGGAACTAAGGCTATATATAAATGCAGACCTGGATACATAACTCTTGGATCTATTATAATGGAATGCAGGAATGGAGAATGGGTGGCTCGTAATCCATTGAAGATATGTGAGAGTAAGTAATTCATACATTTGTGAACTTTGTGAAAACTTTAGTTTGAAAATACTGAATGAGGGGCGCCTGGGTGGCTTAGTCGGTTAAGCATCCGACTTTCGCTTAGGTCATGATCTCGCGGTTCGTGGGTTCGAGCCCCGCGTCGGGCTCTGTGCTGACTGCCAGCTCAGAGCCTGGAGCCTGTTTCAGTCTGTGACTCCCTCTCTCTCTGACCCTCCCTGCTCACGCTGTCTCTCTCTCCTAGAAATAAATAAAAAAATATTAAAAAAAAAAAAAAGAAAATACTGAATGAGATTGTAGCAATATTAGCTAATTATATCACAATTATCATTTTAATACAAAATAATATACCATCATTATTCTTAATAAGGAGATGAAATCTTCCAAAATACAAAACCAAACATATAGATAAGTTTAATAATAAAATAAGAACTTTGCCATTTTTCACTTTTCCACATCTTTAATTATTTCCTCTTATATAATATTAAATGTCATTTTCCTTGAACTCCTAGATAAAATATGTTTTCCTGTGTCATCTAATAAAATTATATTCTTTTTTTCATTTTAGAAAGGCCCTGTGGACATCCTGGAGATACTCCTTATGGTACTTTTCAACTTGTAAGAGGAGAAAAATTTGAATATGGTGCAAAGGTTGTTTACACATGTAATGAGGGGTATGTAGTCAATATAAAAAGAGATTTGTAATTGCGGTGATTATAACTTAAATGGCAAATAGGGAGAGTACTGATTAGTATTTTTAAGGTTACTTTATTTTTCTATGAGCATTTTTATAAGTACTATACAAGTAGCCTAAAAAATTAATCTATAATAGAAATTATTATATTTAGATACCACATTATTCTCAACATTGAAAAATTAAAATGAATCATATTAACTCTGGGAAAGTGTAGCTATAGGAGGGCTGGAAAACAGTATACAAATAAATAAGGGTTTATTCCAACAAGTCCTGACTAATTTCTATTATGTGCAGAGTATATGCGAGTTCAATATGTCAGGGACAGTGCAAATAGTAACAAAATCATATTACATGACAGTTCTTTGAATAAAGCTTTTAAAATTTAGGAGAAGCAAATATTTTACACAGAAGTAATAATAACTACCATTATTTGGGGCACCTAGGTGGCTCAGTCACTTAAGCGTCCAACTTCGGCTCAGGTCATGATCTCACGGTTTGTGGGTTCGAGCCTCGTGTCGGGCTCTGTGCTGACAGCTAGCTCAGAGCCTGGAGCCTGTTTCGATTCTGTATCTCCCTCTCTCTCTCACCCTCCTCTGCTCATGCTGTCTCTTTCTCTCAGAAATAAATAAAAAAATTTAAAAATAAAAAAAGTAATAACTACCATTATTTAAGCTTCCATGGTCTGTAAATTACTCTAATCACATGGACCAAAAGTGCTACTACCTTCATAATCATTGACTCTGTTCTCTAACCAACTACTAGATTTTCATGGCTAATCTTAACACTGTGAAACCTCTTCAGTGTTCTTTATTCCTGTTATGCCCATCCAGGTCGAAAAATTGTGTTGAAGAAAGTTTCATACTTTGGAAAATCATTACAAGTTTATACTGCATATATAAAAATAGAATCAAAAAATTACAAATTGATTTTTATTATTCTCTCACTTATTTCTTCGTTTGAGACAATAAAATACAATATTTTAAAGGTTAGTCTTTGGAATAAACCTGCATCCCAAAACTCCACCACTTAGTAACTGTATGTATCATTTTAATATCCCTTCACTCCCATTTCCTCAATTATGAAAGTAGAAACATGGAGCTCCTGGTTGGCTCAGTCAAGTGGGCATCTAACTCTTCATTTTGGCTCAGGTCATGATCCCAGGGTTGTAAGATCGAGCCCCACATCAGGCTCTGCACTGAGCATGGAGCCTGCTTGGGATTCTCTCTCTCCCTCTGCCCCTCTCCCCAGCTTGCACGTCCTGTCTCTATCTCTCTAAAAAGAAAAAAAAAAGTAGAAACACAGCAGGTGCATCATAGGATTGATGGAAAACATATATAAGACACATATTGAAGTCCTTCAAAGAGTCCTTGGGATATCGTAGACACCCAATAAGTCTTAGTTCTTACAATTTTAGGCTCTCTTTGGCCACTATCTGAGATTTTTCAAAGATATTTGTAGTTCAACTTTCAATCATTGCTGTTGACTTTATTTTACATAACCAAATAGATGAAGACCATCTGGGCCTAAATTTTCCAATTACCTCACTGTTCACCTCTGTAATATCCCTTTTAATACAGGTGAGTCTGACCCCATTAGGTTCCATAATGGACCTAGCAAAAGGGATCAAAACTCATAGACTTCTTCCACTAGATTCCCTAAATCTCAGTAATAGATATTTATAATTTGGTGAAAAAATTAGTGACATATTTAACCTTTTACTCTGGCTCCACTTAATTCATCTTTGCTTCCTTCATCTTGTATGAATTCTGGGCAAACTCTGTTAGTGACTCTATGAAATCAACTGCTTCTTTTTTTTTTTATGTTTTTATTTATTTCTAAGAGAGAGAGAGAGAGAAAGAGCATGAGCAAGGGAGGGTCAGAGAGAGAGGGAGTCACAGACTGAAACAGGCTCCAGGCTCCAAGCTGGCAGTCAGCACAGAGCCCGACGCAGGGCCTGAACCCACGAACCGCGAGATCATGACCTAAGCGAAAGTCGGACGCTTAACTGACTAAGCCACCCAGGCGCTCCTTAAGATTTTAAAAACTAGCTTGATGAGTACCACAGTTAGATAAATTTGACATTGAATAGGATTTATAAGGAAACCTGACTTAATGACCACACTCTGTAAAAATGCATGGGATGGAGACAGGAAAATGAAGACAAGTGTTAAAAAATACTACATACTAAGAAACTTTGGCTAGTACTATCATTGATTATGTAAAAAGTCCCAAATTTTCCAAAAATATCGTAATTGTGAAGGGTAGGAGTATGGAACAAGACTAGAGAAAGTGGAACATATTGTTAGTTCTTGGTTACTAACATGTTTTTGGTTTTTGGTCATGGTGGTAGTTCAAGGAGGTTATAACATTGTTAATGTGTAACTAATTGACTAACTCAATGAAAAACGTAAGTGGATATTTAGCCCAAAATTGTAATGGGTTTGTGTCATGATCCAAGGATTATAATTATTCCTAGTCCATGTGCCTGAAGACTTGAGGCCCTTTCTTAAGTAAGAAAGAATCTTTAAAAAGATAGAAAAGGGTGCCTGAATGACTCAATCAATTAAGTGTCCCACTCTTTTAATTCATCATGACTATTTTTTAGTTCCTTGATCTTTGCAGCAATAGATTCTCTGCTGTCTTCTACGCTTTTTCAAGCCCAGCAATTAATCCTATGACTATTATGCCAAATTATTTTTCAGTTATATTGTTTGTATCTGCTTTGATCAATTCTTTAGCTGTCATTTCTTCCTGTAATTTCTTTTGAGAAGAATTCTTCCATTTCATCATTTTGGCTAGTTTTAAGTCCCTTGTGTGTTTTAAAAGCTTGTTATGTGCTTTGCACCTGTGAGCACTATTATATTAAAAGCAGTCATACACTGTCCAGGGCCTGGCCTTTCAGGAGGTGTTTTTTGGAGAGTGTTACTTGTTCTCTGTTGTTGTGACTTTGGTTACTTTATCTCCCTACTCGTAGTGATATTTGGACCCTCCACCATGTGTGCTTTGATTTGTTCCTTGATGTAGCCTTAGAAAGGAAAACAAACAAACAAAAACAAGCAAACACACAAACAAGAAAACCCCAAAAACAAAAAAAAACCAGAAACACCAGCTCCAAGTACACACCATGGGTGCAGGTGGTGCTGATTGGAAGAGGCCTTATCCCATACAGAGAGAGAAATGACAGGGGCGGGGGAAAAAGAAAAAGAAAAACTGACCAGACAGAGAAACTATATGGATTAATATAGATATTAATTATAATATAATAATCTATATATTAAACTATATGGATTATAATTTAACTATATGGATTATAGTTTAACTATAATCCATATAAACTACATGGATTAATCCAGAGAGACTGTAAGGAAAATAAAGGAGGCAATTGCACAGACAGAGAAACTATACAGCTTAATCCAGAGAGAGAGAGAGAGAGAAATAAAGGAGGTGTAGAACATGTATCATAAGAATATTTTAAATATATCTGCTTAAACAAACCAACAACCAGAGTATCCAGACTAGAGGAGGGAAGAGACAAGGAGGAGAAAAACAAAGAAGAATATATCTATATAATGAGACTCGTCAGAGAATTAAATGAGGTAACGCAACAGCGCTGATCTAAAGAGGGGCCATCTGGTTCCTCAGCGTGGATCCTCCTGGGGTAGAAAGATACACCTGTGCTGTGGGCCTGTGGTCTGTTCCCTGAAGCCGCACCTTGTTGGTGATGGGGACAAAAATGGCGACATCTCAGTCTCTCCTCCTCGGACTAGGTGTCCCAAACTACTTTTCAAGCAGTCTTCACTGTGCCTCGGGCGCAAGCGAGGTGGCTTGTCCATCTGCTCCGACTCCTGTGCCTCCTGGCACTCGGCTGGGATTGACCCCTATTGTCTTTAAGGTTCCCACTATGACCCCCCGGGTTTCGGGGAAGTGCCGCTCCTTTGAACCGATATATACCTTCTTTCCATAGCACTCCAGGGAGGGATTGCTCTCTCCCCCTGCGGATTGCGCCTCTGAACTAGTTATGGAGTCTGGGGCTGGCTCCCCTGCTCCCCAGGTGCCTGAACTGGGCAGCCAACCCCTTTCCCGAAGAAGCCCCGCAGTTAAGATTGGATCTTTATCTGTCCAGACCTGTGGTTTGTTTTTTTTCTTTCATCCAGATACAGCCCTACACTTCCCTAGCCTCTCTTTTTCTTCCCTTTGTGTCTCCGCAGAGGGGGATCCCTTCCCTCCATTTGTTTTAACTCTCCCAGTCCGCAGTCACTCACCTATGGCCCTTCAGAGTGTCCTGGTGGGTCCCTGGAAGCATCTCTGTCACTTTGCTGTTTAGACTCTTGGAGTTCAAAGTACTTTGGCCTCAACACTGCTTTGTTTGAGATAGGAGGGAACTTCGGATCCCCCTAGGTCTTTGCCATGTTAGCCACTCCCCCTTGGAATCAAGTGACCCACTCTTGATTTTGGCTTAGGCCATGATCTCACAATTCATGAGACTGAGTCCTAAGTCAGGGTCTGTACTGACAACGTGGAGCCTGCTTAGGATTCTCTCTCTCTCCCTCTCTTTTTGCCAATCCCTCAGTCTCGCACTCTCTCTCTCAAAATAAATAAACTTTAAAAAAAAAATTCTTCATCTCATATAGTTACAACAAGAACAAACAAGTTTTAGAAAAAGGAAAGATAGAAATTTAAGAAAGAGAAAGAATAGAAAGAGGGAAAGGAGGGAAAGCAAAAGAAAGAGGGACAGAAGGGAGAAAGGACAGAAGGAAGTCAGAAGGAAGGAAGATAGAGAGGAAGGAAATGTATATGCTGTTAATTTTCTCTGAAATGTACTTCCTGGACATTCAGAATGTATCAAACTTGAAATTGCATATAAATACACATTAGCTCACCACTCTGTTATTTTTGGTTTCAGGTATCAAATGCTAGGTAGGATCAATTTCCGTGAGTGTGAATCTGATGGATGGACCAATGATATTCCTATATGTGAAGGTATATACAAGATTGTTTACAAATATATTCAAATATTTAAAATATCTCAGGTTTTTTGAGATATCTTACATTAAAATATCTTTAAGGTTTGTAATTACATGTTTTCATTTAAAGTGTTTTTGTGGCTTCTAATACAGAATGGATATCTAAGCTTTTTATTACTACACTATTTTGTGTTTCATTAACCAAATATGAATACAGGTTCATCTGATCTAGTATATTCAAAGTATTAAATATTAGGAAACCTATAGAACCTATTTTCCTTTCCTTTTGGATTCTAAACACTAGAAATAGCAGAAGTATCAGAATTTCAGCTTTATTTATGAAGACATAATCAATCAATAACCACCCAAATCCAGAGACTGTCAATAACAGCATAAATGGCGAACATGATTTAGACATCTCCCCCTCCTGCATGGCAAGGGAGATTTTCTTGTGGTCTTAGTCTCACTAAAAAGAGACAGGAAGTAAGGAAGAACTCTGCTTTTATTGCTGATTCATAAAGCAAAGAGTCAGAACGAGAAAATTTAGATCCTGTTTCCAAATTTTGGGCTTGTAATCCCAATCTCTAGTCATCATGCAAATAAAAGATATGAGTCGTAAGAGTCTTTCTTAGTTCAATGCTGAGTAAGTAGAAAGGGAGAGGAAGAGGGGACAAGGAAGGTGAGGAGGAAAAGGGGGGGAGTAGGAAGACAGGGGGGAGGAGGAAAGAGGAGGAAGATGGCAATGTGATCACTCAAAAGTCTTGTTACTTAAAGAAGAGAATTTATGGAAATGAGAGGAAAGATCTAAATGTTTTAAAGAACATCTACACTGAAATCACCTGAGGTGCTTGTTTAAAGCTGAAATTTTGAGTTACTAGAACCCCACTAAATCAGGATCTCAGGTAATAGGGCAGGGAGATAGTCATAGAATTTCCATATTAATATGCATCCTTGATGGTTCTACTATAAATTGAAGTTTAAATGCCATAACCTAAAAGATATGGGAAAATATTAAGTAAAATCAAAGGGAGTACTCAAATTATTTTGAGCACTGATGTGGGAGAGGAAGGAGAATTAAGGACTGTTTATCTATTAAAACAAATGGAATCAGGAACTTTGCTTTTATACCTTTTAGCAATACAGTATAATATTATCCTGGGGCTTAAATGAAAACTTTTATCTAAGTTTATCAAGCTTTATATTTTTCAATTATTTAAGAAACATTTGTTTCTTACTATAAAAATGTAAACTGACATTCAAAAAAATAATTTTTTCTTTGTCCACTCTCATAGAAAATAATCAGAGATAAGCTTATCGTTGTTGTTGTTTTTAATTTATAAGCCTTTATAGCCAAAAAAAAGGCTTACCAAATGCTTCTTTAAAAATATTAAGTAATTTCCCCATTCTTTCCTTCCTAATGATTTTATACCTATATGTACATATATACATATTTTTCTTAATAAAGTTGTCAAATTCTACTAGGAAAAGTTATATTATTTTTTTCAGTTGTTAAGTGTTTGCCAGTGACACATCCAGAGAACGGGAAATTTACCAGTAGTGCATTGGAAATAGACCAGGAATATACTTTTGGACAAGTGGTACGGTTTGCGTGCGATTCAGGCTTCGCGCTTGTTGGGCCTGCAGAAATACATTGCTCAACAAATGGTGCTTGGAGTGGAGAAATCCCGAAATGTATGGGTAAGATACACTTACTGTTCATGGGATTGGACAATCGTAGTTTTTCTCATGAAAATATGTATGTTTAAATATTGTGCATAGCATAATACTAATTATACTAATAACACTAATACGTAACATTTATTTGGGCACGTACTATTTGTCAGTAATTGATCTAAGTTCATGACATGTGTCATTCCATTTTGCCTTCAAAATGAATGTGATTTATGCACTCCTTTCACCTCTATTTTATAACTGAGGAAATTGTGGGGCAAATAGTTAAATCTCATGACAAGGTTATGATGGCATAACAGCAGAGTTAAGATTCAAACTCAGGTTATCTGAAACTAAATTCCATGGTCCTAACCATAATTAAATTGTAATTGACTTTCATGCTCAAATAGAATACTAAGCATTTCTACTGAAAGCTTTAATATTGGCCTACAGAGCAGGCTTCTTTTAATTTGTAGGATCAAAAAGTCATTATTTATTTCCACTATACATCATAATAACATTCTGTAATTGAATGATACTTCTAGAATGAGATCCTATTTTATATTTGCACTGTGAGTTTAGATAAATATTGTAGAACTAAACTGAATTCACTAAATAAATTTTAGCCTTTTAAAAAAAGTTCTATAGTAAACTATAAGTCAAGATTCCTTTAGTTATAATACCGCTAACTAGTTCATCATGACCAGTATGGTGATCTGGGCTTTTGTAATGAAACATTATGCTCAATTTACTTAAAAGTGCCATGCTTCATTATACCAATCCTTGTTTGGCAGACATTTCCACCTTATTTATTTATTTATTTATTTATTTCTGAGAGAGAGTGTGTGTGTGTGTAAGCAGGGGAGAGTCAGAGAGAGAGGGAGACACAGAATCTGAAGCAGTCTCCAGGCTCCAAGCTAGCTGTCAGCACAGAGCCCAACGTGGGGCTCAAACCCAGGAACCCTGAGATCATGACGTGAGCCGAAGTTGGACGCTTAACCGACTGAGCCACCCAGGCTCATATAAATCCTGCCATATTTATTTTTTTAACGGTATCTAAAATTCACACTTTCTTCTCTAGTCTATGTTATACAGAGAGGCAGAGAAAAGCACTCTGTTCTTAAAAATTCTAACAAAACTAGTTCTTCAAGTCAATAATGGTAATCATATTTCTATTCAGCACAACAAATACTGTATATTCCAGAGGTTCACAGATGGGGTTTCCTCCTTAAAACTGAATTTCTGAGCACCTGGGTAGCTCAGCCAGTTGAACATCAGATTCTTGATATTGGCTGAGGTGGTTATCTCCCAGTCATGGGATCCAACCTGGCATCCAGCTCCAGGCCCACTGTTGAGCCTGCTTGGATCCTCTCTCTCCCTCTCTCTCTTTCTCTGCCTCTCTTTCACCAACTCATGTGTTCTCTTTCTCTCTCTCTCTGTCTCTATGACTCCCAAGCTCTCTCTCTCAAAATAAGTAAACTTAAAAAAAATTGGGTAACCTGGGTGCTTCAGTTGGTTGAGTGTCCAGCTTCAGCTCAGGTCATGATCTCACAGTTTGTAGGTTTGAGCCCTGCATCAGACTCTGTGCTGACAGCCCAGAGCCTGGTGCCTCTTTCAGATTCTGTATCTCTCTCTTTCTCTGCCCCTCCCCTGCTTATGCTCTGTCTCTCAAAATAAAGAAACATTAAATTTTTTTTTAAAAACTGTGGTTAATGAAACCTTACTGGAATGACTAATGCATAAGATACATTTTGAAGAAAGAATGAAACTTTTTCCAATGAAGTTGAGGAGGGGAAAAGCATTATCAGTCACGAGAAGTGCAGGAAGTATAAATGCAGCGAGGCTTCCACAAGCCTGAAGCTCCCCTGTTCCATGCCCTCAGGAGCCCTGTATAGGACGCAAGAAGGAAAGAGTCAGTGATGGATTGAAGATAGGCCAGTACAAGGTTCTAAGGTGCTCCATATCATGCTGAACAATTTGGCTTTTATTCAGACTGAATTGGGAATCGATGGAGAATTTCAGTGGAATCCTTCAATGGAGCAATGATAGCATAAGAGAAAAGGTCATTAAGTTACAAGCAGGAAAATAGATTACAGAGGTGGGAGAATAGGACCTGGGAAATTAATTATCATTGCTGTAATCTCAGGGAGAAATGTTTGAGAGAAGATGGGGGCAAAAATGGTGGCCAGATTTTCTTTTGAGAGAGAAAATTTGGATGGATGGTAAAACCACCAAAAACAGAAGATGCAATTCAGAGATATAATGACAATAGGTTAAATTAACTTCTTTGACAAAGTTTTATGCCAGTAATTACTCTATTATCAATAACTAGAAAATACGTACTTTCCAGTAGTCATTCGGTGAAAATATTTATCACACTAAGACTATGTATCTATACTCAATTTTATATATACACTTGATGAACATTTACTGGCCACTATTTACTTGAAGGGGACTAATTTATCTTGAAACCAAATAAAATTGGTAACATAATTTTCATTTATTTGCTTATCTATTTTTGAAAGAAAGAGAGGAAGAGAAAGTATGAGTAGGGGAGGGACAGAGAAAGAGGGAGAAAGAATCCCACGCAGGTCTGCACTGCCAGAGGGGAGCCACAGATGGGGTTCAATCCCAGGAACCATGAGATCATAACCTGAGCCAAAATCAAGAGCCAGTTGCTACAGCAACTGAGCCATCCAGGCACCCCCTAGCAACATAAGTTTAATCAGAATTTTACCTTCTTTCAAAAATCAAAATTAAGGACAACAGATAAATTATTCAAGCGTTCAAATCAAAGTAGAACTTTTATTTGCTTGCCTGATGTACCTAAAAGAAACAAAACTTGTATCTTTAGTATAACTATGTCTTAGACATGGCCCTTTAATATATAACAGACATTTTGGAATTTGATCCCTTATATTTAGAAATTTCCTGCCGAAAGCCAGAAATTCCAAATGGAAATGCTGCATCTCCGAAGAAAACTTACAAGGAAAATGAACGATTTCAATATACATGTCAAAAGGGTTATGAATACAGTAATAAAGGAGATGCTATATGCACTGCACTGGGATGGACTCCAAGTCCTTCATGTAAAGGTAATGTTATCTTTCTTTTCTATATATTTTGTTGTATGTTTTGTTAATTCTTTTCATTTATATATTCCTCACAGTTAAGCAGTTTATTTTTTCTCACAATGAAGTATTAATGTTTACAGGGACCAACTATTGTAAAGACAATATACTTAATGCTCTATGTGTGCAAAATTAATTTTAGTATAATTCTCTCACAATGAAGATAGACATAAAAGGAACAGAGGAGTTCAATAGCTCATTAGTAGTTGGTCTGTGGTCAAAAAGCAAGTCTAGAGCAGAGCCAGGGCAATAACAGGCTTCTCAGGCATGAGTACTTCTCAAACGATAGCTCTTCTAAAGCCTAGCATTTAGCTTTGCGACATAAATGAGATGAATAGCATATGAGGAAACCCTCAGTTAACAATGGAATTAAGTGGAAGTAACTGGAGATTTCATTAACCACAGGCCTAATACGAATCAGCAGTGATAATGATGCGGAAAAAACAATAACAAAACCCACCAAACTCTTTCAGGCTTCCTAATGAAGGGGTGTTGTGCAGATCTAGAATCCATCTCAACTGTGCTTCGTGCCCATGAAAAGTTATGTCTGTAATATTGTGTTCTACTTGGCCTACCTCATTTTAAAAGAGATGGTTTCAAACTATCATGGCCCAGATGCAAAAATGTAAAGAGTTAAGAAATCGTATTATTAGAAGAATAGCAAGAAGATACAACTATATCATGGTAACAGCTGTGTTGAGATGTTTACAAACATTTATGGAAAAGAATGAGTTAACTTCTGATGAGGGCTGCTGCAGTGAGTGAAACAAGTTACAAGTGCCATCATGCATGAAATCAGAGATCAAGTGACCTTTAAATAGGGTGACTGTGCAGGTATCGTCATATTGTGTTCCAGAGTGGGTGGGAAGATGGTGAGAAGAGTTGAATTTTTTTTTTTTTTTTTTCTGAGACAGAGAGAGAGACAGCATGAGCAAGGGAGGGTCAGAGAGAGAGGGAGACACAGAATCCGAAACAGCCTCCAGGCTCTGAGCTGCCTGTCAGCACAGATCCTGATGCGGGGCTCAAACCCATGAACCGTGAGATCATGACCTGAGCTGAAGTAGGATGCTCAACTGACTGAGCCACCCAGGTGCCCCAAGAGTTGAATTCTTAAAAGGTCTCTGAACTTTTAATGATATGATTCATAATTTCATGTGTAAACCTTGTTTAATGATCCTCTTTTACAAAACCTAGAGTTAGTTTTTGAGTCAATTTGGTTCTTTTTTTAAAAATGTTTTTGAAGATTTTTTTAAAGTAAACTGTACACCCAACCTGCGGCTTGAACTCACAACCCTGAGATCAAGAGTCACATGCTCTACTTACTGAGCCAGCCAGGCACCCCACCTCCCACAAAAACATTTGGGGTTGAGGCCACAAGTAGCTCCTTGGAAAATATATCTTCCTACATCTGAGTTACCTCCACTTTCAGGCTTGTTAAGAAAATATTTTAGAAAGAGGTTAATGAGCACAAGACAGTAATCACCCAAATTAGATCTGTGATCAGCTGATGGTGTGTGGAGTCCAGCTGTTTGTCTTCATGGCATTTGTGGCTCCTATGCAAAGAAAGTGGGTGCACAAGTCCTCTGGCATTAACTTTTGCCATATGTTTTACTTACAGAGCCCTACTTAAATATTTAGGTAGTTAAATTATCCATCCAGTCATCAAAATATAACTTATAAACCACTTACTTAAATCAGACCCTTTATCCTGTATAAACATGAGAAAAAAATCACTGCAGGTTTCAGTGAACATTAGAATAAATCATCATTCCAGGTTTCAATGAAATTTACTTCAAAGTAAGATATCACAATCTGAATTCAACTTTACTTTGACAGAGGACTCAGGAAAGGATGATTGCTACATAGAAGTTGCCTAGTGAATTCTTTTTCTTGGTCATGTAGGTACCTGCTTAAAGCTCTTGCTCAGCACATATTTGTTTTAACAGTAGGAAATCTGTTTTTCCCGTATGTGTTGCTACAGTTCCTAGGCTTACTTTTCTTGAAACGTGACTCACTTACACACACACACACACACACACACACACACACACACACACAGTAAAGATCCTATGTTTATAGAACATTTTCTTTTTAGAATTTTTTCATTTTCTTAGTCACCTGTATAACTCAAAAACCCAAGACTGCATGCCTTAGAATCCTACTTTCTTTAGGGAGGGAGATGCCAGGATCAAGGTGTACTAAGATTGGATACTTTCTTTCACAAAACAGTTTACTAAACATTGACATAAATAAAGAGACGTTTACCCCAAATTAAATAAGCACGCACTCTCTGTTACAACAATGCTTAATTTTATTGAAATGTGTTTTACCTTAACTGGATATAGAGAAGTCTCTTATTAAAAGAAACTCAGGGGCCACCTGATTGACTCAGTCAGTTAGGCGTCCCACTCTTGATTTTGGCTCAGGTCATGACCTCACAGTTAATTTCAAGAGTTTGAGACCCATGTCACTCTCTGTGCTGACAGCATGAAGCTTGCTTGAGATTGTCTCTTTCCCTCTCTCTCAGCTCCCCCTCCCACCCCCCGTGCTTCACGTGCGGCTCTCTCTCAAAATAAATAAATAAACATTAAAAAATAAATAAATAAGTAAAAGAAACTCTGCTATGTACCTCAGCTAATATTATCACAAATGCTTCTCTTTATTTTCCTAGGACAATAGAAGGATCTACCAGCTGGTAACAATGAATTCCAAATCTATAGATCTTACTTTTTCCAAATCTATAATAAATTTGGAATTAAATAATAAAAGAAAATTTAAGTAATATCTAGGATAAAATAGTTCAACTTTCTTCAGTTGGTTTATTATTTGAATGTGTCAGGCTTTTTAATGTTTATTTACTTATTTTGAGGGTGGGCACAGAGCACAACCAGGGAGATGGACAGAGTGAGAAGAGAGGGAGAATCCCAAGCATGCTCCACACTGTCAGCACAGACCCTGATGTGGGCCTCAATCTCATGAACCGTGAATTCAAGACCTGAACCAAAATCAAGTGCTGGACACTTAACTGACTGAGCCACCCAAGCACCCCTCAGGGCGATTTGTCCAAACTTTGTCAAAACCTCAGTCTCTGTATCTAATAAGAAACAGTATCTGACAGCAAGTCATTTATAGGAATAATTAAAAGTAACAAGACCTGCTAAATAAAAGCCATCATTGATCCAAATCCATCTGTTCTCTGTACAAGTGGGATTTTTTGATGATGAACATAGAGTACTAGCATTAAATTATTGTTCTTATTTCAAATGCTTACTAGTGGTTTCTAACAGTAGAAAAACTATGACCCCCATAACCATATTTTGGATAGAGGAACTTGTTCTGGCAATATTATAATATCATCGTTTATTTTAATGGAAATTATGAAAGTAGGGAATTAGAATTTATCAAAGGATTTATGTCCACTGCTCAAAAGTAAAATCACCTGAAGATCTTCTTTCTTAGTTATTTTAACAAAATTCTCCCAATATTTTTTGTTGGCCTCTTAGTAAAACTCTTGCTTTTATATATGATAGCTTTTGACTTCAAAATTAAGTTAAGCCACACTATGAAGTAAAAGATATAATAAACTGAACTGCAATAGGTCTATGAAAATATGATAGAGCGGAATATTGTGAGGAGAAAAAGTAAAAATAAATGAGGACATTTAGGGGTCATCTGTGAGTAGTGTAAATTAAAATCAAGCACTGTAGATTTATTACTTAAAATTTGTGTTTAGGTAGTCACATATTATATTCTTTCTAATATAATCATTGCTAATATAAGTATATTATCATGTTTGCAGTAGAGATTTATTAAAATGTATTCTGGAGGAATGAAGTACAAATTTAAGACCAATTAAAAGACTATAACAAAACCTCTAGGAGTTGGATGTACACAGTGGAAGCATGGTGTGAAGAGGAGATGTATAACTAATAATTATATGATTGTAGAATGTGCTGTGTGAATGAATATTGAAATGAAGGGGAGGAAGGTACTTTTTTATGTACTTGATTATTTTAATGGGTAGTGATTTCAACATTATCCATATGCCCTTTTTCCACAGAATTCATATGTCCTTCTCCTCATATTAAAAATGGTGACTATACACCCAAAGGCATCACATACAGAAGTGGAGATGAAATCATATATCATTGTAAAACTGGCTTTTATCCTTCAAACCAAGGAAAAAGGGCAAAATGTACTAAATCTAGATGGGAACCTGAGCCAAAATGTGGTAAGTTCCTGTCATATCTTGACCTACTTCTTAATTCTGAAATTACTGTCTCTTAAACAATTGTAACAAATATGGGGACACAATAAATCCAAATATTTGCCTTACTGTGTATGTAAAGTGGGGGCTACAGAGACATTCTTTTCAAAGTAGACAATTTTAAGCACAATCTAAACCACATTTTGGAAATTTTTAAACTCTTTATATATATTGTGCTATTTGATGTTAACTATGTATGTATGAATATAAATTTCTCTAACTTTGACTTGTATTTCCCTAATGGTGAGTGATGCTGACCATCTTTTCATGTGTCTATTAGCCATCTGGATGTCTTCTTTGGAAAAATGTCTTTTCATGTCTTCTGCCCATTTCTTAACCGGATTATCTGTTTTTTGTGCATTAAGTTTGGTAAGTTCTTTATAGATTTTTTCAAAGGAGATATTCCAGATGGCTAACAGACACATGAAAAGATGCTCAACATTACTGATCAGCAGGGAAATACAAATGAAAACTACAGTAATATGTCACCTCACACCTGTCAGAATGGTTAAAACTAACAACACAGGAAACAACTGATGTTGGTGAGGCTGTGGAGAAATGGTAGCCCTCTTATGTTGTTGGTGAGAATGCAAACTGGTGCAGCCACTCTGGGAAACAATATAGAGGTTCCTCAAAAAGGTAAAAAATAGAGCTACCCTCTGATCCAGCAATTACACTACTAGGTATTTGCCCAAAGGATAAAAAATACTGATTTGGAGGGGTACATGTACCCCAATGTTTACAGCAACATTATCAAAAATAGCCAATGTATGGAAAAAGCCCAAATGTCCATCAACTGGTGAATGCATGAAGAACATATATAAATATTCCATTTACAGTGGAATATTACTCAGCCATCAAAAGGAACGAACTCTTGCCATTTGCAGTGACATGGATGGAGCTATGTATTATTATCATGTAACCATTATGTAACCATGTATTATGCTAGGTGAAATAAATCAGTCAAAGAAAGACAAATACCATATCATTTCACTCATATGTGTAATTTAAGAAATGAAATGGATGAACATGAGAGGGACATAGAGAGAGGCAAACCAAGAAACAGACTCTTAACTATAGAGAAAAAACTTAGCATTGCTGAAAAGGAAGTAGACGGGGTGAGGGGAGTATATTTAAATAAGTGGTGGTTACTGAAGAGAGCACATGTTGTCATGAGCATTGGGTGTTATATGTAAGTGATGAATCACTGAAGTCTACTCCTGAAACTAACATTACACTGTATGTGAACGAGCTGGAATTGAAATTAAAACTTGAAACAGCAAACAAATAAGTAAATAAATAAATTCTAGGTTCATAGCAAAACTGACAGGAAGGTATAGAAACTTCCTATACACTCGGTGTTGCCACATATGCATACCTACCCCATTTATCAACATCCCCCTACCCTGAAAGATATGCTTTTACATTGATGAATCTGGATTCATCCATCATATTACTCAAAGTCAGTAGTTTACCTTAGAGTTCACTCTTTTTTTTTTAATGCTTATTTATTTTTGAGAGAGAGAGACACACAGAGTATGAGCAGGGAAGAGTCAGAGAGACAGGGAGACACAGAATCTGAAACAGGATCCAGGCTCTGAGCTGTCAGCACAGAGCCCGAGGCAGGGCTCGAATCCATAAACTATGAGATCATGACCTGAGCTGAAGTTGGCCACTTAGCCAACTGAGCCACCCAGGAGCCCCTGGAGTTCACTCTTGATGTACATTCTACAGGTATGGACAAATGTGTAGTGACCTATGTCCATCATTATGGGATCATACAAAGGTTTTCACTACCCTAAAAATCCTCTGTGCTACACCTATTGATTCCTCCCTTTGCTCAATCTCCACAAACAGAATGTCATATAGTGGGGCTCATGCATCAGATTTGTTTTTTATACTGAGGAATACACATTGATGATTTCTCCAAGTCTTTTCATGGTATGAGAGCCCATTTCTTTTGGCTGTAAATGATAGTCCATTGCCTGGATGTATCACAGTTGCTTCATGTACTCATCTACTGGTGGACATCTTGGTTGTTTCTAAGTTCTACCAATTAAGAATAAAGCTGGTATAATATAAATAAATAAATAAATAAATAAATAAATAAATAAATAAAGCATTTGGCAAGACTAGTCATCTAATACCTAATATATTAGTTCTTTATTTCTGTGTAACAGATTTCCCCCAAAGTATATTGGCTTCAAACAACTAACCTTTATCATCTCAAAGTTTCTATGGGTCAGGAATTTGGCAGTGGCTTAACTAGCTAGTTCTGAGTCAGACACTTCTTGTGTTGCAGTCAGGATGTTGACCTAGGCTGTAGTCACCTGATGGTTCAGCAGGGCTGGAGGATCTGCCTCCAAGATGGCTGACTCATAAGGCTTTGGGCAGGAGGCTTCAGTACTTACCACATGGAAATCTCCATAGGCTACATAAATGGCCGCTAACTTTCTCCAGAGCTTGTGATCTGATAGAGAGAGAGGTGAAAGCTTCCATACCATTTACAAATCAGTCACATATGGTCACTTTAGTCACATCTAGACTTTAGAAGTGAGTTTCTAAGTCCAGCATACTCAAAGGAAGAAGAATTAGGCTCCACTTTTTGAAGGGAGAAAAAGACACTGTGGAATTTTCTAAAACCATCCCATGTAACAAATTTCCATTCAATTCAACAATGTACTGTATTTTTTCTGGGGAATGTTTCCTTTACTCTTTTCCAAGTGTCTTCTGTCTCCATAATTATATTCCTTTTCTTTACATATCACAGTTTGTTGTAAAGGTGTACTACACTTAAACTGGATAATATATGAATACATTATGATACAGAAAATAGGTCAATAGCCTCCATATTAATTCTAGGCATAACTCCAAAATGAATTTTCAAATCAAATGACCCTTAAAAAAGACCCTATCATCAATATAAAACAGACTTTAATGTAAAACAATTATAATAAAAATATTGATTGTTTTTATGATTGAGATATAGTTGACATATAACACTGTGTGAGTTTCAAATGTGCAACATGATTTGATATTTTTAAATATTGTGGAGTGATTTCAAACACAATTGTAGTTAAATATATCACCATATCATTACAATTTTTTCTTGTGAAAAGAACTTTTAAGATCTACTATCTTAGCAACTTTCAAATATACAAATTAGTATTAATAACTATAGTCACCATGCTGTACCTTACATCCCCATCATTTTATTACTTTATTTCTAGTAGTTTGTACCTTTTGACCCCCCTTGACCCATTTTCCTGTCCTTCATGCCCTGCCTCTAACAACCAACACTCTGTTCTCTTTACTAAAAGTTTGGTATTTTTAGATTCCAAGTATAGCTCATGTGTTATTTGTCTTTCTCTGTATGATTATTTAGCATAATGCCCTAAAGTCCATCCATGTCATCACAAATGGCCACATTTGTAAATAATATTTTGTAAATATTGTAAATAATGCTGCAGTGAACAGGGGGTACATGTATCTTTTGAGGTAGTATTTTTCCTTTCCTTCAGATAAATACCCAGAAGTGGAATTCCTGGATCATATGGTAGTTCTATTATTTGAGAAAACTCCATACTGTATTCATAGTGGCTGCACCAACTATAGCCACTACATTCCAACTAACAGTACAGAAATGTTCCCTTTTCTCCACATCCATGCTAACACTTGTTATTTTTTTTCTTTTTGATGAAGCCATGTAAACAAGTATGAAGTAATATCTTATTGTGGTTTTACTTTTCATTTCTCCAATGATAAGTGAATTTGAGCACCTTTTCATGTGCCTTTTGCTCATCTGTTTCTTCTCTAGAAATATGTCTATCCAGATCCTCTGCCCATGTTTTATTTAGGTTGGGGTTTTTGTTGTTGTTGTTGCTGTTGTTGAATTATATGAGTTTTTTAAAATAGTTTTTGGACGTTTCCCCTTATAGATATATGACTTGCAAGTATTTCCTCTCACTCATTAGGCTGACTTTTCAGTTTGTTGACGGTTTCCTTTATTGTGCAGAAGTAGTTGGTTTAATGCAGTCCTACTTATTTAGTTTTGCCTGTGTCACCTTTGCTTTTGGTGTCAATTCTAAAAAATAATTGCCAAGATCAATGTCAAAGAGCTTATCCCCTATGTTTTCTTCTAGTGAAGAAAACCATAGGGATAAGAAAACATATGTTTTCTTCTAGTGAAGAAAACATAAGGATAATAGTTTTATGTTTTCAGATCTTTCATTCATTTTGTTATAGATTTTGCGTATGGTGTAGATAGTGGTCCTGATTGCCTTTTTTTTTTTTTTTGCCTGTTATTGTCCAGTTTCCTCAACACCATTTATTGAAGATACTGTCCTCTCTTCACTGCATATTCTTGGCTTTTTTGCCATAAACTATATGGCCTTAAATGCATGAGTTTATTTACACTCTCTCTTCCGTTCTGTTGAGCTATGTGTCTGCTTGGATGCCAATACTGTACTGTTTTAATTACCGTAACTTTGTAAAAAGTTTGAAACCACGAAGCATGATGCCTCCAGCTTTGTTCCTCTTTCTCAGAATTTCTTTGACTATTTGGATTCTTTTGTAATTACAAACAAGTTTTAGGATTATTTGTTCTATTTCTGTGAAAAATGCCTTTAGAATTTTGATAGGAATTGCAATGAATCTCTAGATTGCTTTCATGAACATTCTAACGATATTAACTCTTCCAATTCATGAACATGGAGTATCTTTCATTTATTTGTGTCTTTGATCTATTTCATCATTGTCTAGAGTTTTCAGCATACACACCTTTCACCTTCTTGGATAGATTTATTCTTAGATATTTTGTTTTGATGCTATTGTAAATGGGACTGTTTCCTTAATGAAGCCTAGGGCTCATACTATGGCGGTGGATCATTTAATGTTCCCTCTGTGAAGGGTAACGAGTCAGCTAAATACTTTTACTCTAGTGGGAATAGCAATAACTATAGTGGCTGATGCTCACGTATCAACATCTATTCCTACTGTAAATATATGGAGGGCTCATACAACGAAGCCTAGGAAACCAATGGATATTATTGCTCAGACTATACCCATGTAGCCGAAAGGTTCTTTTTTGCCTGAATAATGAGTAACAATATGTTAAATCATTCCAAACCCTGGTAAAATTAGAATATACACTTCTGGGTGTCCCAAGAATCAGAATAGGTATTGGTATAGGATGGGGTTTCCTCCTCTGGCTGGACCAAAAAAGATAGTATTTAGGTTTCAGTTTGTTAGAAGGATAGTAATTCCAGCTGCTAGTACTGGTAGTGATACAAGTAGTAAGACGTTGGTAATTAGGACTGACCAGATGAATAGGGGTGTTTGGTATTGAGATATAGCAGGAGGTTTTATGTTAATGATAGTAGTAATAAAGTTAATAGAGTCCAGGATTGAGGAGACACCTGCAAGGTGAAGGGAAAAAATGGTCAGATCTACAGATGTTCCTGCATGGGCTAGATTGCCAGCTAAAGGGGGATATACAGTCCACCCAGTACCTGCACCGGCTTCCACCATTGATGATGCAAGTAAAAGTAAGAAGGATGGGGGGAGGAGCCAGAAACTTCTGTTGTTTATTTGGAGAAATGCTATGTCGGGTGCTTTTTATGCAACTATTAATGGAGCCAATCAAATGCCAAAACCCCCCAATTATAATTGGCATGACTATGAAGAAGATTATCACAAATGTGTGGGCAGTAACAATTATATTATAAATTTGATCATCTCCTAACAGAGACCAGGTTGGCCAAGTTCAGCTTGGATTAGGAGACTGAGGGCAGTTCCTTACTACGCCAGCTCAGGCACCAAACAGAAGGTATAGAGTACTGATGTCTTTGGGTTTAGTAGAGAATAGTTAGCGGTTTATGAAGATAGGTAAAATGGCTGAGTAAGCATTAGACTGTAAATCTAAAGACAGAGGTTTAAACTCTCTTTTTCTCAAGCTCTGTGGTGAAATGTCATATTGAATTCCAAATTCAAAGAAGCAGCTTCAACACTGCTGCCAGGGCTTCTCCCGCCTTTTTCCCCTAGATTGAAACCAGTTGATTAGGGTATTTAGTTGTTAAGTAAAAATTCGTGGGGTTGAAGCCCCACCAATCTAGTAAGGGCTTAGCTTAATTAAAGTGTTTGATTTGCAATCAATTGATGTGAGATAGTTTCTTGCCGGCCTTAAAGTTTTATATGCAGGAGTTAAATTGATGTAATTTACTTAGGGCTTTGAAGGCTCTTGGTCTATTTAACCTAAACTCCTAGTCCAGGATCGATAATAGTGGTGTGAGGGGGAGTAATATGGTTGATAGTACAATTAAACGGGGTAAGAGGGCTATTTTTTTGGTGGTGTCAAACTGCCATTTTATTTTTGTGTTGTTTGTTGAATGGAATATGGTTAGTGCTGTAGCGTATGTAAGTTGTACATAAAAATATAGGTTAGGTAGTGCTGTGAGAGGTAGTAGTGTTGGTATAATAATTATCTCATTTTTAGTCATTTCTTGGATGATTTCATTTTGGGATAAATCCTGATAGTGGTGGGAGGCCTCCTAGTAATAATATTTGTGTAAGCATAAGGGATGTGATTAGGGGTGCTTTGTTTCATGTTTGTGATAGTGATAGTGTTGTTATGGCAGAGTTGTATATAAATAGTATGAGGGTAGCTAGTGTTATAATGATGTAGATTGTTAAATTTAAGATTATTATAGTAGGATTATATAGTATGATGGCGGTTATTCAGCCTATATGGGTGATTGAAGAATATGCTAAGATTTTTCATACTTGTGTCTGGTTAAGTCCTCCTCAGCCTCCGATTAATACTGATAAGATTGCAATTGGTAGTAGTAGGTTGGGGTTAATGGTGGATGAGATTTGGTAGAGGATTGATAGGGTGCAGTTTTTTGTTATGTTAGTAGAATTAGGCCTGAGGATATGGAAATTCCTTGTGTGACTTCTGGGACTCAGAAGTGGAGTGAGGCTAGGCCTAGCTTTATTGCTAGGGCAATGGTTTTTATAGCAGATAGTATGGGGTTGAGGTTTTTTGATATAGTTCATTGTCCTGAGTGTAGGAGTTTGATGATAATTCTTATTATTAGGAGCATGGATGTGGTCGCTTGTATTAAGAAGTATTTTGTGGATGCTTCTGTGGCTTGTGGGTTGTGTTTTTTTTATGAGAAGGTGAATAATAGCTAGTATATTTATTTCAAAACTGATTCAGATTGTTAGTCAATGGGAGCTTATTGGTACAATTGTAGTACCTGCGATTACAGTTAGTATGATGGTGATGAGGATGGGGGTGCTGATTAGTACAGGAAGGGTATAAACCAACATTTTTGGGGTATGGACCTGATAGCTTATTTAGCTGACCTTACTGTAGAATATGGTGTAATGTAGCACGAAGATTTTTGAGTTCTTAAGATTAGGTTCGAGTCCTATAATTCTAGAAATAAGAGGATTTAAACCTCTATAATTTACTCTATCAAAGTAACTCTTTTGTCAGACATATTTACTATGTTTGGGGTGGCTGTGATAATAGATAAAGATATGTGTCATATGCATAAAGCTAGTGTGAGGGGCAGGAAGTTTTTCTCATAGGAGCTGCATTAGCTGGTCGTATTGGAATCGTGGGTAGGATGCTCAAATTCATAGGAGAATGATAAGAGTAGTGTTCTGATAATGAAGTTAATGGTAATAGTTCTGGTATGTATGGGCTGTGGAATGCTCTGAAGAATAGAATTGTCGTAAGGCTATTTATTATGATGATATTGGCATATTCTGCTATGAAAAATAGGGCAGTGGGCCTGCTGCATATTCCACGTTGAATCCGGAAACTAGTTATGATTCTCATTCTGTTAAATCAAACGGGGCTTGACTGATTTCTGCTCGTGTTGAGATGAATCATATTATGGCTAAGGGCCATTCAGGGAAAATAAGTCATACATGCTCTTGTGTGGTAATTACTGTGGCTAGCGTGAAGGACTGTTTATTAATAGTAATGAGAGGAGAATAATAGCTAGTGTTACTTCATATGAGATTGTTTGGGTTACAGCTCATAGGCTCTGATTAGAGCGTATTTTGAGTTTTAGACTCATCCTGATCACAGGATTGAGTAAACAGCGAGGCTAGATATGGACAGTATGAATAGTACTCCTAAATTTATGTTAATAAGTAGATATGGTGTGGGGAGGGGTACTCATATAATTAGGGCTAGTGAGAGGGCTAGGATGGGAGCTATGATAAATATAGATACGGAGGATGTGAGGGGTCGGAGCGGTTCTTTGGTGAAGAGTTTTAGGGCACCTGCAATAGGTTGGAGGAGGCCATATGGTTCTACGATGTTAGGTCCTTTACAGAATTGTATATAGCCTAATACTTTACGTTTGACTAGTATTAGGAAGGCCACAGAGTGGAGAATAGGGATGCTTAATGAAAGAATGTTGAGTATAAACATGTTGTTAGGGAGAGGAATTGAACCTCTGATAGTAAAGGTTTAAGTTTTATGCAATTACCGGGCTCTGCCACCCTAACAAGCCCAGGCATCTTGGGCAGTGTGGTGTGTAAGCTGTTTAGATTAAGATTATATCATCTGTTGTACTGGAGACGCTTGTGTGAAGTGGGCCTCATTTCTCTTGTCCTTTCATACTGGGAGAAATTATATAATAGATAGAAACTGACCTGGATTGCTCCGGTCTGAACTCAGATCACATAGGACTTTAATCGTTGAACAAACGAAGCTTTTTTTTTTTCTAGGAGAGAGAGAGCGAGACAGCATGAGCAGGGGAGGGTCAGAGAGAGAGGGAGACACAGAATCTGAAACAGGCTCCAGGCTCTGAGCTGGCAGTCAGCACAGAGCCTGACTCGGGCTCGAACCCACGAACCGTGAGATCATGACCTAAGCGAAAGTCGGACGCTTAACCGACTAAGCCACCCAGGCGCCCCGAACAAACGAAGCTTTAATAGCTACTGCACCATTGAGATGTCCTGATCCAACATCAAGGTTGTAAACCCTATTGTCGATATGGACTCTAACAGGATTGCGCTGTTATCCCTAGGGTAACTTGTTCCATTGATCAAATGCTTTGGATCAAGAAGTGATGTAATACTTTTGACTGGTTAGTCTAGATTTAAATCATTCAGAGGTTGTTCTGTTCTCCGAGGTCACCCCAACCTAAATTGTCACCTCATGTGGAGAATTGTTGTCCCTGTCGGTTATGTTGTTATCTCTTTGGGTCAGTTAATTGAAGCTCCATAGGGTCTTCTCATCTTATTGTCTTATTCTTGCCTCTTCATGGGAAGGTCAATTTCATGGATTGGAAGTAAGAGAGAATTAAACCCTCATGTGGCCATTCATACCATTCCTTATTTAGAGAACAAGTGATTATGCTACCTTTGCACGGTCAAGATACCACAGCCGTTTAACTGATGTCATTGGGCAGGCAGTGCCTCTAATACTAGAAACTCTAGAGGTGATGTTTTTGGTAAACAAGCAGGGTTTGTGTTTGCCGAGTTCCTTTTACTTCTTTTAATCTTTCCTTAGTTGCATGCCTGTGTTGCATTAACAATTGATTTGATATTTGGTTCATGATTAGGTTATTTATATCTTGTTAACTATCAGTGGTTATCCATTCTGATATAAGCTTATGCAAGGAGAAATATTTTTTGTTACTCATACTAGCATTATTGCTTCTATTATTATATAGATTAGCCCAGTATTAAGTTAGGAGTTGGTTGCATATTTTTTATATTAAAATAGATTTGTTGTTGAGCTTGACGGCTTTCTCAATTGGTAGCTGCTTTTAAGCCAACTATGGTTGTGTTTATGCTTACTGTCTAAAAAAATGCTGTATCCTAATTCTAAAAAACTGAACCTTTTTAGATTATATTTTAAACTTATTAAATTTGGGGGTTTTTAGGTAAGTTTAAAGTTGAAATAAAATTCTATTCTAGGCAACCAGCTATCACCAGGCTCAATAGGCTTTTCACCTCTGCCTATGAATCTTCCCACTATTGCAACATAGACGAGTTCATCCTGTAAAGATTGTTCAGAGGTAGCTCGTCTGGTTTCGGGAAGTCTAGCTTAAGTCTCTTTTTAGACTATGTCTAGCTAATTCACTAGGCAAAAGGTACAAGGGGTAAACTTTGCTGTATGGTGCTTTTGATTTATTCTTTCCTCTTTCCCTTGTGGTACTATCTCTATAGCGCCAAGTTAAATTTCTATCTCCTATACTTTTAAAGGTTCATTGAATGTTTTGATTTATGGGTCTGTGTTAGTTGAGTTTATGGTTGTTTGGGCTAGATTTGGCTCAAGATGGTCAGTTTGATATGAATCTTCTGGGTATGAGCCAGATGCTTTGTTTAAGCTACATCTTGTTATCCAAGCACACTTTCCAGTATGCTTACCTTGTTACGACTTGTCTCATCTTGTGTTTGTTGTAAGTTGAATAGGATATCTTTAGGTTATGTGCCACTTGAAGAGGATGACAGGCGGTGTGTGCCTGCTTTATGGCCTAATTCAAGTGAGCTCTCTATTCTCAATTTACTACTAAATGTAAATTTAGTCTAAATCTATATCTAAATGTAGATGTGTGGTGTATGGCTAGGAATAGGCCTGTTAGGATTTGTAGGATTAAACATACTCCTAATAGGGAACCAAGGTTTCATCATGCTGAGATGTTGGATGGAGCAGGGAGGTCAATGAATGATTCGTTGATGATTTTGATAAGTGGGTGGGATTTTCGGATGTTGGTCATTAAATTCTTATAGTTGAAATACAATGGCGGTTTTTCATATCATTGGTCATGGTTAGATTCCATGTGGGAATAATGATAACATATTTTGTATTTATTTTAAGTACTATTTTTGTGGTTAGCTTTGTTAGTTTTTCTTCAAGCCTTCACCAATTTATGGTGGGTTTGTTTTAATTGTGGCTGGTGGTATTGGGTGTGGTATCATGTTGAGTTTTGGGGGGTCTTTTTTAGGTATAATGTTTTTTTACATTTATTTTGGGGGAATGTTTTTGGTATTTGGTTACACTACAACTATAGCAATGGAGATATATCCTGAGGCTTAGGCATCTAATAAGGCCATGTTAGGAATATTTATTACAGGGGTATTGGCAGAGTTGGTGACAGCTTGCTATATTCTTAAGGAAGATGAAGTTGAAATTATCTTTAAGTTTAATGGTGCAGGTGATTGAGTTATTTGGTGATTCGGGGTTTTTTAGTGAGGAGGCTATGGGAATTGTGGCTTTATATAGTTATGGAACTTGATTAGTTATTGTTACTGGCTGATCCTTGTTTACCAGTGTCTTAGTGATTATGGAGATTACTCGTGGGAACTAAGTAGGAATAGACTGATGATTAGACCAATTATGAAGGAGAAAAAATTAAGTTTGATTAACCCCTTTTGGTTGGATACGATAGTTGATAATTTTATTTGGAAATATGAGATGGATTTTGGTAATACATTTTCTAGTCAGATTAAATCTAATAGAATTGATGCAGATTTTTGGCTTGTAGTTAGGTTGGTTAGTGGTAGGGAGCAGTGAATGATAATTGGGAAGTATCCTAGAAGATTAGAAAATTTGAAGAGGTTTGAAGGATGATTAAATTTTAGGTTTTTAGTTGTGAGGTTGAGTTCTAGTGCCAGGGTGAAGCCTATAATAGTCACGGCAAGGGCAATTAATTCAGATAATGAGAAATAGTTATCTGTGGAGTAGTTAATGGGGGGATGTTGTAAGAAATCAAGTAACACACAAAAATACTTCCAGTTAAAAGACATTTGATGGAATTGATTAGGAGGGGGTTATTTTCATTGATTAGAATTAAGGAATTGAATTGAGGTTGTTCTAGAAGTGCGAAGAATATGATTCGAGTGCTGTAGATGGCTGTCAGTGATGTGGCGATGAGAGTTATTAGTAGGGCTCAGGTGTTGGTATAGGATGGGTTAGCGGTCTTGATAATCAGGTCTTAAGAGTAAAATCCTGTTAAGAAGGGTCTTTCTGTGAGTTCAAGGCTTCCCATGATGAGGGAGGTGGTGGCGAATGGTATCGATTTATATAGACCTTCTATTTTTTGAATGTCTTGTTCATCATTTAGGCTGTGAATGATTGATCCGGAGCATATGAATAACATGGCTTTGAAGAACGCGGTGTGTGCAGATATACATGAATTCAAGGTGGGGTTGATTAATACCAATTGTTATGATTATAAGGCCAAGTTGGCTTGAGGTGGAAAAAGCGACGATTTTTTGAATATCATTTTGTCTTAGGACACAAATGGCTGTGAATAGGGTGGCGATGGCTCCTAGGCATAGTGTAAGGGTTTGAATAGTTTTATTTTGTTCTATGAGAGGGTGAAAGAGAATTAATAAGAAAACTCCAGCTACTACTATTGTGCTTGAGTGGAGTAGGGCAGACACAGGTGTGGGTCCTTCTATAGCTGATGATAGTCATGGATATAGTCCGAATTGAGCAGATTTGCCTGTGGCTGCTAGGAGGGGCCCTATTAGTGGGGTGTTTAGGTTTTCATTTTGGGTAATAAAGATTTGTTGGAATTCTCATGTGTTTGAATTAGTAAGGAATCATGCTATAGCTATAATAAATCCTACATCTCCAATACGATTGTAAAGGACTGTTTGTAGGGAGGAAGTATGGGCATCTGTTCAACCATATCATCATCCGATGAGCAGGAAGGATATGATTCCTACCACTTCTCAGCCGATGAACAGTTGAAATAAACTTTTGGCAGTTACTAGGATCACTATGGTAATGGGGAATATGAGGAGATATTTTAAAAATCAGTTAATATATGGGTCTGCATGTATGTACCATATTGAAAATTCTATAATAGATCATGTAACAAAGAGTGCCACGGGCATGAAGATGATTGAAAAATAATCGAGTTTAAAGCTTAGAGTTAGTTTTAGGGTTTGAATTGTCATTCAGTGTCATTTTGAGATGATTCTTTCTTGTCTGGAGTAGATGAATATTATAGTTGGGATCATGGTAATGGTGAAGGCATAGGAGATTGCAGTTTTTACATAATTGGGATATAGGTTGTTTTTGTATATTTGAGTGTTGGGTATAATAATAGGTAATAATAGAATGAATATTGCTGTTAGTATGAGAGAATTGAATATATTTATTGCTTTTATTTGGAGTTGCACCAATTTTTTGGTTCCTAAGACCAATGGATTACTTCTATCCTATAAAAGTCAAAAAAGCCATGCTTTTAAGCATGAAGGCATGAATTAGCAGTTCTTGCATACTTTTTCAGTAAATAAGAAGGTTTAAGCTTCACAATTTAATGCTTTATATTAAACTATATTTACAGTAGATGGGGCCTAGAATGATTTTAGGATTTAATGACAGGAGTAATAGTGGAAGCAGGAATAGGGCTATTAGAGCATTTTCTCATGTGAATGATGGCTTAACATTTTTAATGTGCTCTGTTTGTTTTCCTTGTTGGGTTGTAATTAGTATGTAAAGGGAGTATAGGGCTATAATGATGATGTTTGTTCCTATGAGGATAATAGTAGCATTAGATCATGAGAAAGATGCCAAGATGCCATTCCTGCAAATAGTTCTCCGATTAGATTGATTGTAGGGGGTAAGGCCAGGTTTGTGAGGCTGGCTAATAATCATCAGGTGGTCATTAGCGGGAGCAGGGTTTGCAGTTCTTGTGCTAGGATTATGGTTCGGCTATGTATTCATTCATGGTTTGAATTTGTGAGGCAGAATAATATGCAGGATGTTAGTCCAAGGGTGATTATTAGGGCTATTGCTCCTATAACAGGTATATATAAATCTGTGTTCACTCTCTTTTTTCTTGGTGAATCTAAAGGTTTGTTAACTTTGTTTATTGTTTCAAAATTATGCTTTATTGAAGCCTTTATTTCACTTATTTCCAATAGATCTTTGTCACTTACTACCCTCTATTAAGGGTAGTAAAAAAGCTCTATTAACTTTAGGCTTTTTTCTTCATTTTCTGGTTCCTTGAGGTATGAAATTGGTTCATTACAGGTTTCTTGCTTATTGATGTAAGCAAGTTCTATGAAAACTGCTTTTGCTGTACCCTATAAGTTTTGGTATCATGTATTTCCATTTTCATTTGTCTCTAGGTAGTTTTAATCCTCCTTTTTTTTTTTAATTTGACCCATTTCTTGATCTACAGCATGGTTTTAATCTCTGTGTATTTATGGATTTTCTAGTTTTCCTCTTATAATTGATTTATGGTTCATACCATTATGTTCAGAAAAGATATTTGATATGATTTCAATCTTCTTAATATTATTAAGCCTTGTTTTTGTGGTATAACATATGTCAGTCCTGAAGAATGTTCCATGGGTGCTTAAAGGAGCATGTTCTGTTACTTTTAGATGAATGTTCTGCATTATGTCTGGTAAGTCCATCTAGTTTAATATGTTGCAATGTCAGGGTCAACTTATTGATTTTTCTGTCTAGATAATCTATCCATTGATGAAAGTGGGAGTATTACTTATTGTACTGCTGTCTATTTCTCTATTTATGTAGGCTGCTTAAAATTTTCAAGTATTATATCCTCTTCAGGGATGAATCCCTTTACATCTGTGTCTTTTGTTACACTCTTTGTTTTAAAGTATATTTTGTCTGATATAAGTGTGGGTACAATAGCTTTTGTTTGTTTTCTTTTCTTTTTTTCTTTCTTTTTTTAGAGAGAGAGATGGAGAGAGAGCACACGTGGTAGAGGGAGAGAGAGAGAGAAAATCTTAAGCAGGCTCCATACCCAGTGTGAATCCTCACATGGGGCTCGATTTTACAACTGTGAGATCAGAACCTGAGCTGAAATCAAGAGTCAGGCCCTTAATTCCCTGAGCCACTGTTTTGTTTTAATTTGCATTGAATATCTTTTTGTATCCCCTCACTTTCAGTCTATGTGCCCTTACACCTGAACTGAGTCTCTTGTAGGCAGCATATAGATGGGTCTTTTTTCACAAAAATCGATTCAGCCATGTTATATCTTCTGATTGGAGTATTCAGCACATTTACATTTAAAGTAATTATTGATAGGGGTATACTTATTGCCATTTTGTTAGTTGTTTTCCCAATGTTTTGTAATTCCTCTTGTCCTTTCTTCTCTTGCTCTATTCCTTCATGATTTGATTATTTTATGCAGTAATACACCTAGAATCCATTCTCTTTAACATTTGTGTATCCATCCCCAAAGGCAAGAGAATCAAGAGCAAAAATGAACAACTGGGACCTCATCAAGATAAAAAGCTTCTGCACAGCAAAGGAAAAAATCAATAAAACTAATAGGCAACTGATGGAATGGGAAAAGATAGTTGCAAATGACATATCAGATAAAAGGCTAGTATCCAAAATATATAAGGAACTCATCAAACTCCACACCTGAAAAACAAATAATCCAGTGAAGAAATGGGCAGAAGACATGAACAGACACTTCTCCAAAGAGGATATCCAGATGGCCAACAGACACATGAAATGATGCTTAGCATCCCTCATCATCAGGGAAATACAAACCAAAACCCCACTGAGATACCACATCATGCCAGTCAGAGTGGCTAAAATGAACAAATCAGGGGACTATAGATTCTGGCGAGGATGTGGAGAAACAGGCACCCTCCTACACTATTGGTGGGAATGTAAGCTGCTGCAGCCCCTCTGGAAAACCGTGTGGAGGTTCCTCAAAAAATTAACAATAGAACTCCCCTATGACCCAGCAGTAGCATTGCTAGGAATTTACCCAAGGGATACAGGAGTGCTGATGCATAGGGGCACATGTACCCCAATGTTCGTAGCAGCACTCTGAACAATAGCCAAAACATGGAAAGAACCTAAGTGTCCATCAACTGATGAATGGATCAAGAAGATGTGGTTCATCTATACAATGGAATACTCCATGGCAATGAGAAAGAATGAAATCTGGCCATGTGTAGCAACATGGATGGACCTTGAGGGTGTTATGCTGAGCGAAATAAGTCAGGCAGAGAAGGACAGATACCATATGTTTGCACATATAGGCAGATTAGGAGGAACTTAACAGAGGACCATGTGGGAGAAGAAGGGGAAAATAGTTGGGGAGAGGGAGGGAGACAAACCATGAGAGACTCTTGAATGCTGAGAACAAACTGAGGGCTGATGGGAGTGGGGGAAAGGGGAAGGGGGATGATGGGCATGGGGGAGGGCACTTGTTGGGATGAGCACTAGGTGTCATATGTAAACCAACTTCACAATAAACTATTTAAGAAAAAAAAAAAACATTTGTGCATCTACCAAAAGTTTTTGCTTTCTGATTATCACAGGCTTCCAAAACAACTTATATTTATAGCAGTCTACTTTAACTTGAAAATAATTTATCTTTGATTGTATTCTAAAGCTCTACCTCTTTACCCCCCACATGGTTATATTTTTGATGTCACAATTTCCATGTTTTGTGTATTCTTTAATAAATTATTGTAGTTATGCTTATTTTTACTTCTTTGGTCTCTTTAACCTTCTTACTAACTTTATAATTGACTTTACAACTTTAGATTATTCTGAATTTTACTATATATTTACCTTTATCGATGAGATTTATATATTTATATGTTTTTCTGTTACTAATTAGCACCCTTTCATCTCAAAGAGTTCCCATTAACAGTTCTTATAATGCTAGTCTAGTGGTAATTAACTTCTTTAGCTTTTGCCTCTCTGAAAAACCTTGCTTCTATGTACCAAGTTGTTTTTCTCTTGCTGTCTTTTAGATTCTCTCCCTTTCTTTAACTTGTGACATTTTATTTTATTTTTTATTTCTGAGAGAGAGAGAGAGAGGGAGAGAGAGAGAGACAGCATAAGCAGGGGAGGGTCAGAGAGAGAGGGAGACACAGAATCGGAAACAGGCTCCAGGCTCTGAGCTGGCTGTCAGCACAGAGCCCAATGCGAGGCTTGAACCCACAAACTGCAAGATCATGACCTGAGCTGAAGTCGGACGCTTAACCGACTGAGCCACCCAGGTGCCCCAACTTGTGACATTTCAACTATAACATGCATTGCTGTAAGTTTCTTTGAGTTCATCTCTTTTGCAACCTGTAGGCTTCCTGGATCTGTATGCCTAGCTCTTTCTCCAGGTTAGGGAAATCTTCAGTCATTGTTTTGTCAAGAAGTTTCCTACTTCTTTTTTTCTTATTCTGGACCTCCTATAGTGTATATGTTGGTCTGTTGAGGTTGTCCCATCAGGCCCCATCTTTACTCTTTTGTATTCTTCTTTATTTGTGCTGGTTTGATCGGGTGAGTTCCCCTAGCCTGTCTTTAAGTTTACTGATCCTTTCTTCTACTTCATCTAGTGTGATGTAGAAACTTTTTATTGTATTTTTCAGTACAGTTTTTGTATTCCTCACCTCTGTGATTTCTACTTGGAATTTTTTTATTGAAATTCTTTTTGAAAGTTCTTATGGAACTTTCTCATTGAAATTCTCTCTGTGCTTATCCATTCTTCCCCCAAGCCTAGTGAGCATCTTTCCAACAATTATTTTGAACTCTTTATCATGTAAATCACTTATTTTCATGTCATTAAAGACTTTTTCTGAGGTTTTATCTTGTTCTTTCATTTTTTTTAAAAAATGTTTTATTTATTTCTAGGAGAGAGAGAGAGAGAGAGAGAGAGAAACAGCGTGAGCAGGGGAGGGTCAGAGAGAGAGGGAGTCACAGACTGAAACAAGCTCCAGGCTCTGAGCTGGCAGTCAGCACAGAGCCTGATGCGGGGCACGAACCCACGAACCGCGAGATCATGACCTAAGCGAAAGTCGGACACTTAACTGACTAAGCCACCCAGGCGCCCCTGTTCTTTTATTTTTAATATATGCCTCAGTGTTGGCTTCTGTGAATTAGAAAAAACAGCCACCTCTGCTAGTCGTGAAGGAATGAGCTCACTTAGGAGATGATCATTATTGTTCAACCCTAGCCTAGTTGATGGATGTCTCTCAAGTCTTGGGCTTGTCTAATCAGCCAACGTTATTTTTAGTAACTCCCAGTAGTTGAGTGTGTCAAGACCTGTCAGTGTCCAAAAGGGGAGGATCTCAGTCACCATGTAGATTCAGGCTGATTGGAAGACAGGCTCACAGGCAGCAGTGTTTAAGGTATGCAAATATATTTCTTTCAAGAGAAGATTGGGAGATGTCTAATTCTTCTGTACAAGAGTGATAGTCAGTTAAGAACTGTTTTTTGGGGCACCTGCCTGGCTCAGTTGATTGAGCATCTGACTTAGGCTCAGGTCATTGCACTGCAGACTCACATCAAACTCTGTGCTGACATTGTGGAGCCTGCTTGGGATTCTCTCTCTTTCTCTCTCTCTCTGCCCCTCCTCCACTCAGGCTTTCTCTCTCTCAAAAATAAATAAATAAATAAACTTAAAAAAAAAAAGAAATGTTTTTTTATCTGTCATCATCTCTTTGAATTCATGAATTCAAGCCCTGCTGACCATCAGAGACAGGAAATCAAGGGGAAATGCCTGGGCATCAGACACAAACACTAGGGCACCAGATGCAAAGATTGCACAACAGATATGTCTATAAGCTCCCTTCTAGCAGATACCAGCATTCTGGAGTGCAGCAAAAACATAGTTGTGGTCTCTGTAGGTCTCTAAGGAGGATTACAGTTGGACCTTAGTTGTCTGCTTAATGAGAAGCCTACCTCTCAGTCCTCAGCTATGAAGATAGACCACTAGTACTCTTTCACATAAAAAGTATATTCTTTATTTATTCTCCTGCCTCTCTGCTGTGCCCTGTGGTGGTAGCTGGTTAAGAACACTTTCTCCACTGTTACAGTCCTGGGGGACCTACAATCATAAGCCCAGTTGACCACCAGAGCCAGGCAATCTAGAGGTAAGTCCTGCCTGGCAGCCACAGAAGCAAGGACACCTTAGAAAACTATAAACTCCTTTCCTAGAAATCATTCAGCTAGTTTTTGGAGGGTTTTTTTTTTTTCAGGAAAAATTATTCTGCATGTAACTGTAAATTCAGTGTGTCCAAGGGAAATGATGTGCTCAGAATCTCCTCTATCCATCTTGAACCATTTCCATAAGGAAAATATTTAATCGTGTTTACAGTTGGCTTATGGAAATGATAGATCAGCCCAATTGTATATGGATCTCACCAGGTTTATTCCACAAGGGACCTTATGAGGTTCTTATGGACAAGATGGAGAAAGTGACCAGTTAGATGGTTTATGAGATAGTTTGAAATTTCATTAAGCAAACTTACCCAAGTATCAGATTCAGGACTTTGTTCTCAGGCCTATTTCATTACTCCTTTGTGTTACCAGATTGTTTAATGATTTAGGGGAAACAGTACAAATTCATAACTGGAATTATTCAGGGGGTCATGATAGTGAATCTGTATTATCACAGATTCATCATTCAAAAAGGATTCTCTGTGCTAGATTTAATCTAATAATGTGACATTTAGTAGTGATAACTATAAGATCCTAGTTTTAGGTCAAAGGAATCAGATGTACAAGTACAGACAGATTAGAAAGAGTTTTAAAAGTTGGTGAATATTTTTGGGGCACCTGGGTGGCTCAGTCAGTTGAGCGTCCGACTTCAGCTTAGGTCATGATCTAGCAGTTTGTGGGTTCGAGCCCTGCATTGGGCTCTATGCTGACAGCTAGCTCAGAGCCTGGAGCCTGTTTCAGATTCTCTCTCTCTCTCTCTCTCTCTCTCTCTCTCTCAGAAATAAATAAAACATTAAAAATTTTTAAAAAGTTGGTGAATATTTTCATCAATTTTGAGATCAGTTTGAGTCAACTATGACAAAACCATCACTACTGTTAATGAGACCACACCCTGCCTTGTTAGAAATCTAAGGTAGAAAGAGGCTGTTCTAAGTCTTGTCCATTCCAGTGCTGACCAGATCATATATGAAATATTATATTTGCTTCAGAGATGATCTTCTAAGACCATAAAACATATTTAAGTGTGCCCAGATTAAAGAAGAAAATGGCAAAGGGATTAAACCTGTTATAATAATAATACCTACTTTAATTTTATCCCTTTGTATACCTTTTGAAAAGAAATCTCAGTGGACTGTTTTCTTTAATTAATATCCTTTTTTAAAAAAATTATTCTTGGGGTGCCTGGGTGGCTTAGTCAGTTAAGCGTCCAACTTTCGCTTAGGTCATGATCTCACGGTTCGTGGGTTTGAGCCCCACGTTGGGCTCTGTGCTGACTGCCAGCTCAGAGCCTGGAGCCTATTTTGGAGTCTGTGTCTCCCTCTCTCTCTGACCCTCCCCTGCTCACTCGGTCTCTCTCTCTCTCCTAGGAAAAAAATTTAAAAAAATAAAAAAATAAAAAAATTATTCTTGGCCAGTCAGCTAACATACAGAGTAGTCTTGGCTTCAGGAATAGATTCCCTTGATTCATCACTTACATACGACACCCAATACTCATCCTGACGAGTGCCCTCCTCAATGCCCATCACCCATTTTCCCCATCCTCCCAAATCCCCACTGCCGTCAATCTTCAGTTTGTTCTATTTAGGAACCTCTTATGATTTGCCTCCCTTTCTGTTTGTCTTATTTTTCCTTCCCTTCCTCTATGGTCACCTATAAAGTTTCTCAAATTCCACCTATGAGTGAAACCATATGATATCTGCCTTTCTCTGACTGATGTATTTCACTTACCCTCCAATTCCATCCATGTTGTTGCAAATGGCAGAATTTCATTCATTTTCATTGCTGAGTAGTATTCCATTGTGTAAATATATCATGTCTCCATTATCCATTCATCAGTTGATGGACATTTGGGCTTTTACCATAATTTGGCTACTGTTGATAGTGCTGCTACAAATATTGAGGTGCATCTGTCTTTTCGAATCAGCCCTCTTGTATCTGTTGAATAAATTCCTAGTAGTACAAGTGCTGGGTCTTAGGGTAATTTCTTTTTTAATTTTTTTAGGAAACTCCACACTGCTTTCCAGAGTGCTGTACTATTTTGCATTCCTACCAACAGTGCAAGAGGGTTCCCCTTTCTCCACATCTTCACCATCTGTTGTTTCCTGCGTTGTTAATTTTAGCCACTTCTGGTATGAGGTGGTATCTCAGTGTGGCTTTGATTTGTATTTCCTTGATAATGAGCAATGTTGAGCATCTTTTCATGTGTCTGTTTGCCATCTGGATGTCTTCTTTGGAAAAGTGTCTATTCATGTCTCCTGCCCATTTCTTCACTGGATTGTTTGTTATTCAGGTGTTGAGTTTGGTAAGTTCTTTATAGATTTTGGATACTAACCCTTTATCCAATACATCATTTGTAAATTTCTTCTTCCATTCAGCTTCCTTTTAGTTTTGTTGATTGTTTACTTTGTGTGCCGAAGCTTTTTATCTTGATGAGTTCCCAATAGTTCATTTTTGGTTTATTTTTTCTCTTGCCTTTAGAAACATGTGAAGTAAGAAGTTTGTATAACTGAGATCAAAGAGGTTGCTGCCTGTTTTCTCCTGTAGGATTTTGATGATTTCCTGTTTAACATTAACATTTAGTCTTTCATCCATTTTGAATTTAATTTTGTGTATGATGTAGGAAAGTGGTCCGATTTTTCTCTTTTGTGTGTTGCTGTCCTATTCTCCCAGCACCATTTGTTAAAGAGACTGTCTTTTTCCATTGGATACTCTTTTCTGCTTTGTCAAAGGTTGGTTGGCCATATTTATGTGGGTCCATTTCAGGGTTCTCTATTCCATTCCACTGGTCTATGTGTCTGTGTTTGTGCCAATATTTACTGTCTTGATCATTACAACTTTGTAATACAGGCTAAAGTCCAGGATTGTGATGCCTCCAGTTTTGGTTTTCTTTTTCAACATTACTTTGGCTATTTAGGGTCTTTTGTGGTTCCAAAACAAATTTGTTTATTCTGGCTCTATGAAGAATGCTGATGCCATTTTGGTTGAGCTTGCTAGAATATGTAGATCGTTTTGGGTAATCCAACATTTTAACAATATTTGTTCTTCTGACCCATGAGCATGGAATGTTTTCCATTTCTTTGTGTCTTCTTCATTTTCATTCATAAGCTTTCTGTAATTTTCAGCATACAGATATTTTACCTTATTGGTTAGGTTTATGCCTAGGTTGTTTATGGTCCTTGGTGAGTTGAAAATGGGATCAATTCCTTGATAACTTTTTCTGTTGCTTCATTATTGGTGTATAGAAATGCAACCGATTTCTGTACATTGATTTTATATCCGGAGACTTTGCTGAATTCATGTATCAGCTCTACCAGTTTTTTGGTAGAGTCTCTCAGGTTTTCGATATGTCAGCTGCAAAGACTGAAAATTTGACCTCTTGTTTGCCAATTTAGATGCCTTTTATTTCATATTGTTGTCTGAATGTTGAGGTTAGGACTTCTAACAGTATGGTAAACAACAGTGGTGGAAATGGACATCCCTGTCATGTTCCTGATCTCAGGGGGAAAGCCCTCACTTTTTCTCCATTGAGGATGCTGTTGGCTGTGGGCCTTTCATATATGACTTTTATGATGCTAAGGTATATCCCCACTTTCTTGAGGGTTTTTATTAAGAAAGGATGCTGTATTTTGTCCAGTGCTTTTTTTTCGCATCTATTGACAAGATCATATGGTTCTTATCCTTTCCTCTATTAAGGTGATGTATGATGTTGATTGATTTGTGAATATTGAACCAGCCCTATAGCCCAGGAATGAATCCCAGTTGATCATGGTAAATAATTCTTAATATACTGTTGACGTTGATTTGCTAGTATCTTGATTAGGATTTTTGCATCCATGTTCACCACAGATATTGGCCTGTAATTCTGCTTTTTAGTAGGGCCTTTGTCTGGTTTGAGAATCAAGGTAATGCTGGCTTCATAGAAGGAGTCTGGAGGCTTTCCTTCCATTTCTAGTTTTTGGAACAGCTTAAGAAGAATAGGTCTTTACTCCACCTTAAATGCCTGGCATAATTTTGTTAAGAAGCAATCTAAGCCAGGATTCCTATTTCTTGGGAGATTTTTGATAATGAATTCAATTTCTTTCCTGCTTATGCCTCTGTTCAAATTATCTATTTCTTATTTAAGTTTTGGTGGTATGTGAGTGTCTAAGAATTTGTCCACTTCTTCCAGAATGTCCACTTTGTAGGCATATTTTTCATAGCATTCTCTAATAATTGTTTGTATTTGTGTGGTGTTGGTTGTGATCTCTTTTCTGTCATTCATGATTTTATATATTTAGGTTCTCTCTATTTTCTTTTTGAGAAGTTGGCTAGGGATTTATACATTTTGTTTATTCATTTTTTAAAAAAGCTCTTACATTCATTAATCTGTTCCAATGTTTTTGTTTATTGTTTTTTGTTTGATTTTTATTTTTTGGATTGTGTACTGTTTATTTCTGCTCTAATATTTATTTCTCTTCTGCTGGCTTTGGGATTTCTTTGCTGCTATCTTTCTAGCTCCTTTAGATGTGAGGCTAGGTTGTGTATTTAGGACCTTTCTTGCTTCTTGAGACAGGCCTGAACTGCGACGTGTTTTCCTCTTAGGACTGCCTTTGCTGCATTCCAAAGAGTTTGGACAGTCGTGTTTTCATTTTCATTTGCCTCCATATATTAAAAAAATTATTTTCTTTAATTTCCTGGCTGATCAATTGATTCCTTAGTAAGATGTCCCTTAACCTCCATGCATTTGGGGGCTTTCCATTTTACTTGTGGTTGATTTCAAGTTTCATAGCATTGTGATCTGTAAATATGCATGGTATGATCTCAATCCTTTTATTGTTATATTTTTTCTTAAATTGTTTATTGTCAAGTTGGCTTACATAAGTGCTCATCCCAACAAGTGCCCTCGTCCTTGCCCATCACCCCCCCTTCCCTCTCCCCGACCCCTTCAGCTCTCAGTTTGTTCTAAGCATTCAATAGTCTCTCATGGTTTGCCTCCCTCCCTCTCCCCAATTATTTTTCCCCTTCTTCTCCCCCATGGTCCTCCGTTAAGTTCCTCCTAATCCACCTATATGTGCAAACATATGGTATCTGTCCTTCTCTGTCTGACTCAGCATAATACCCTTAAGTTCCATCCATGTTGCTACACATGGCCAGATTTCATTCTTTCTCATTGCCATGTAATATTCCATTGTATAGATGAACCACATCTTCTTGATCCATTCGTCTGTTGATGGACACTTAGGCTCTTTCCATGCTTTGGCTATTGTTGAGAGTGCTGCTATGAACATTGGGGTACATGTGCTCCTATGCCTCAGCATTTCTATATCCCTTGGGTAAATTCCTAGCAGTGCTATTGCTGGGTCATAGGGGAGTTCTACTGTTAATTTTTTGAGGAACCTCCACACTGTTTTCCCGAGGGGCTGCACCAGTTTACATTCCCACCAATAGTGTAGGAGGGTGCCTGTTTCTCCACATCCTCGCCAGGATCTATAGTCTCCTGATTTGTTCATTTTAGCCACTCTGACTGGCATGATGTGGTATCTCAGTGGGGTTTTGGTTTGTATTTCCCTAATGATGAGGGACGCTGAGCATTGTTTCATGTGTCTGTTGGCCATCTGGATGTCCTCTTTGGAGAAGTGTCTGTTCATGTCTTCTGCCCATTTCTTCACTGGATAATTTGTTTTTCAGGTGTGGAGTTTGATGAGTTCCTTATAGATATTGGATACTAGCCCTTTATCTGATATGTCATTTGCAACTATCTTTTCCCATTCCATCAGTTGCCTATTAGTTTTATTGATTTTTTCCTTTGCTGTGCAGAAGCTTTTTATCTTGATGAGGTCCCAGTTGTTCATTTTTGTTCTTGATTCCCTTGCCTTTGTGGATGTGTCAAGTAAGAAATTGCTGTGATCTCAACCCTTTTACATGCTGTTTTGTGACGCAGTATGTGTTCTGTTTTGGAGAATGTTCTATGGACACTCGAGAAAAATGTGTATTCTGCTGCTTTCGAACAAAAAGTTCTGAGTATATCTGTTAAGTCCGTCTGGTCCAACGTGTCATTCAAAGCCATTGTTTCTTTATTCATTTTCTGCCTAGATGATCTGTCCATTGCTGTAAGTGGAGTACTAAAGTCCCCTTCAAACACGGTATTATTATCTTTACATTTATTTATATTTGTAATTAAATGATTTAGATATTTGAGTTTTTCCACATTGGGGGCAGAGATATTTACAAATGTTAGCTCTTGATGGATAGATCCCTTAATTATGTTAAAATGCTCTTTTCATCTCCTGTTACAATCTTTCTTTTAAAATGTAGCTTGTCTGATATAAATATGGCTACTCTGGCTTTCTTTTGCCATCCAGTACCATTACACATGATTTTTCACCCCCTCACTTTCAATCTGCAGCTATCCTCAGGATTAAAATGACTCTCTTGTAGGCAGCAAATAGTTAAATCTTGTTTTTTGTTTTGGTTTGTTTTTATTCCATGGTGAAACCCTATGTTTTTTGATTGGGATATTTAGTCCATCCCAATTACATCAGGGTAATTATTGAAAGATATGGAGTCAGTGTCATTGTGTTACCTGTAGGTTTCATGCCTGTGGTGAGGTCACTGGTCCTTTTTAGTCTTTGCTGCTTTCCACTCATAGTCTCTCTTAGGTTCTCCTGCAGGGTTGGCTTGGTGGTCATGAACTCTTTCATTTTTTTTTCTCTGGGAAAACCTTTATCTCTCCTTCTATTCTGAATGACAGCATTGCCAGATAAATGATTCTTGGCTGCATATTTTTCCTAGTCAGCACATTTAATGTTTCCTGCCCTCCCTTCTGGCCTGCCAAGTTTCAGTGGATAGGTCCTTACTTGTTTACCCTTTTAGGTTTAGACCCATGTGTCCCCAGCTGCCTTCAGATTTCTATCTTTATCTTTGTATTTTGACAGATTCACTATGATATATAATGGTGTTGACCATGATTTTGAAGGGAGTTCTCTGTGCCTCTTGGACTTGAATGCCTGTTTCCTTCCCCAGATTAGGGACGTTCTAAACTATAATTTGTTCAAATAAACTTTATTCCCTTTTCTTTCTCTCTTCTGCCTCCGGAACTCTTATGATATGTATATTATTTCATTTCATTGAATCATTTAGGTCTCTGATTTCCCCCTCATGGTCTATTCATTTCCCTTCCTTCTTTTTTTTTAGCTTCATCATTTCCCATAATTGTAACTTCTGTTTCACCTATTCTCTTCTCTACTTCTTCCATCGTTACTGTCACTGCATCTAGTTTATTTTGCATCTCATTTACAGCATTTCTTAATTCATCGTGACTCTTTCTTGGGTTTTTGATTTCTGCAGCAATAGATTATCTGCCTCCTTCTATGCTTCTTACAATGCCTGTATGTATTAGTCTTATGATTGTTATTCTAAATTCATATTCAGACACTTTGTTTATATATGTTTTGAGCAATCCTTTGGCTCTCACTTCTTCCTGGAATTTTTGTCAGGAGAATTCTTTGATTTCATCATTGGCCTGTTTTCTTTCTTTATGTGATTTAATAATTTGTTACATGTCTTGTACCTGTGAGGACTACTATATTTAAGAGGGCTGTTCACTGTCCAGGGTCTGGCACATCAGGAATTGTACTTGGAGTTTGTTGCATGCACTCCTTTGTTGTGTATTTCTTTGCTGTAATTCACCAAACAGTCTTCTACAAAGCTCCTCCTTACTCACAGTGGTGGATAGTTTAGACCTCCCACCAGGTGTGCTTTAATTTTTCATTGAGGTATCCCTGGAAAGATGGGAAGGGCAGGGACCTCATACAAAGAAAAAAAATGAAAGGTGTGAAAAAAAGACCAAGCAGAGAATCAGACAAGCTGTAATGCTTAATCCAGAGAGAAAGGAAAACAAAGAAACCGGAGTAAAGTAAAAATGCTTGACTAAACAGACAAACAAAGCAGAAAAATAAATGAAGACTGTGTGTGTGTGTGTGTGTGTGTGTGTGTGTATAAGAATTAACCAAAAATCAAATCAGAAACTAAGAACCTGACTCCAAGGGATAAAAAAGAAGACAGTTGAAAGAAAGGATGAGAAAAGAGAAGAGATGAGAGAAACTAAGAAAGAAATGAGGAAAGGAAAGGAAAGGAAAGGAAAGGAAAGGAAAGGAAAGGAAAGGAAAGGAAAGGAAAAATACAAAATTGCAAGACAGTTGTCTGTTGTTATCTGAGACCTGTGACTGTGCTGGTCTAGAGAAGCAGTCATCTGGTTCACCCAGTGTCAGTTCTGCTCTAGTAGATAAGTAGTCTCCAGGCACTGAGGGTCACTGCTTCATATAAGCAGATCATGCCTCTGCTGGGGTCTGCTGTCTTTTTCCCTGAAGCCCCACCATGTTGGTGATTGGGAGAAAAATAGTGACGCCCCAGTATCAACCACGCTATTCAAGCAGGCTTCACACATCGGTGCAGGCAGGTGGCTTTTCTTAGTCCAAAGTTCTCCCACACCTCCCAGGTGCTCACCTGGGATTCAAAACCCAATATCGTAATGGATCATGCACCAGGGGCACCTGGTTCTGGGGTCGTGCCATTCTGCCCTGACAATATGCCTGGCGCCTGCAAGGTCTTTTGTCTTTGAGGATGCAATATACCCTCATCCAACAGTACTCAAGGGAGGGGACTGTTTTCTCCTAGTGTGCCCCTGAGATTGCCACTGCTCGCCTCCCCCCAGGCACACACACTGGCATTGGCTTGGGTTCAAGGATGGCACACACTTTTGACAACTTTGATCTTCAGCTCCTTAGGCTTTTTGCAAAGTAGAGACTGGCACTCTCATGTTTCTTATTCCCTAGTCCATGATCTGGAGATATTTTTCTCTTGTCCTAACACAATACCGCAATCCACAGCTTCTCTTTTCTCTCCCTTTTTTCTCACTATGGATCCCTCCCTCCAGTACTCATGCTGTTTTAACTATCCCAGTTCACATACATGCACCTCTGCCCACCAAGCTTCTCTCTCTACCTGTGTAGACTCTCCTATCACTCTGCAGATAGATTTCCAAGTGTTCTGACCACCATACAACTGTGTTTCTGGGATAAAAGAAATCCGGAACTCTTACCTCACCATCTTAACTCTTAGTTGGTATCCTTTGAAACACCGTAATAGGTAGATAATCAGTGCTGTTTTGAAATTAGATCCCCAGGGTTCAAATCTCTCCTTCACAATTTTACAGCTATTTAATTGAGTACTTTAAGTCTCAATTCTTACAAATCCAAAGACTGAAGCTTTCCCAACATAGAATGGTTGTGAAATGACACATCAAGATGTCTCTTCTTTTCTTAGTCCACCGTTCTCCCACACCTTCTTCAATCACCTTCAAGATGAAATTCATATGAGAATAAAAAAAAACAATCTAAATTGTCAAAAAGTTGTGGGAGTGGGGGGAACCTAGAAGATTACTTAAAAGGAATAAAAGTAAATGAGCTTTTGAGTCTCAACATTGGAAATTTCAAAAATGTGGAGGGAAAATCTACCAATGAGAGATATGGGCTGTAACCCAAGAATCTATATCTAGAGAAGGTATCATATACAAATTTTTATTAAAGTTAAACATAGGTATATGAAAGGATTCGAAGGGTATGATCCACATAACAAGTCAATTTAAAATACTGGAAACTTTCTGTAATCAGACAAAAAGAAAATGGATTAGTGTACTTTAAAAAGATGAAGATGATAATGAATACTTGGTAAGCATGCATGTGTGTGTGTGTGTGTGTTGGAACTTCTTTTCATGTGTTGTACAAGGTTTGTAATAGAATCATTTTATGAGGAAAAAAGCTAATACTGGTCTAATATTAATGTACTAGATTATCTCTATGTCATCAAATGAAAAAGGAACTCTCTTCTGGAAAATATTACATGTAAATGTGTTATAAAGAGCATAACACATAAACATATGTCAAAAATATTCCATATATAAGAATATCTCAGTAAAATGCAATTATATTATACCTCAATTAAAGTATAACATTTTGGTGTTTAAAAGTAAGTCAACTATGGTTGCATTAAATGTTCACTTTTATTAAAAAATATATATAATAGGAAATATATGACATATTTTTCAAACACCTCTATATACATATCATGACATATAGGTCACATTATATGTCATATATATGTCATATATGTTGTCACATATATCATTACAGTATGATGTACTATATATGATATTTTATTTATTTTTTTAATGTTTTATTTATTTCTAGGAGAGAGAGAGAGAGACAGCGTGAGCAGGGGAGGGCCAGAGAGAGAGGGAATCACAGACTGAAACAGGCTCCAGGCTCTGAGCTGGCAGTCAGCACAGAGCCCGACGCGGGGCTCGAACCCACGAACCGCGAGATCATGATCCAAGCGAAAGTCGGACGCTCTGAGCTGGCAGTCAGCACAGAGCCCGACACGGGGCTCGAACCCACAAACCGCGAGATCATGACCCAAGCGAAAGTCGGACGCTTAACCGACTAAGCCACCCAGGTGCCCCCTATATATGATATTTTAAAACACCTCATATATATGACAAATATCTTATATATTCTGAAGTATATATGGCATATTTTAAGACACTTCATATATATGTTATATGTCATACATATTATGACAGGTGTATAACATATTTTAAAACATCTCCTTCTCCAATTAAAATTAGAATTAGCAATCGGGCACCTGGGGACTCAGTCGTTAAGAATCTAACTTTGGCTCAAGTCATGATCTCAAAGTTGCTGAGTTCGGGTTGCACATTGGGTGAGCTCATGCCCACTTTGGGTGAGCTAGTGCCCTGCTTCAGGTAAAATCGTGAGCCCTACGTGTGCCCTGCTTCTCTCTCTCTCACTTTCTCTCTTTCTATCTCCCCTCCTCGCTTACTTGTGCCTCCTCTCTCTTTCTAAAACATAACTTAAAAAAATAACATTCAAAGTTTTCCATAATCTTAAGTATTTGAATATTGAAAAATAGTCCTAGTTCATTTCTCTGATTAAATACAGAAGAGTCTTTGCTCAATGATTGGTTTCAGGGATTAGTAAGAATGTAATTTTTCTGTATAATGTAATGAATGGAAACTTTTGTTTTTCTATATTTGTTAAATTATTTACAATAAATAGAAATATAAATTAATGAATGTTAATCTTAGAAAATTCTGACTATTTCCCTACATTGAGTTGGTCTGAGAAGATATGATAGGACTCTGATTTCTGATAAGAATAGAGAAGAAAAAAAAAAGCTAGATAATCTGAGAAATAAAATCAATACTTCCATCCCTCAACCAAGTTCCTCATTAAATCAACCATGCATAGTACATACATATTCAAACAGAATTCCTTAAAATATTTTTGTAGAATTTTATTTCTCGAGTCTTCATACAATTTTATATATCATATGACCCATAAGGTGAAATTTTACTTCACTAGCAATGACTTCATCACATATTCCACTGATTCATATTTATAACACTTCTTTTCCTAGAAAACCTGATGCAGTGAGTGAAATTATGCTAAGAGGATAAAATGTACCAATGAAACAATTTATTTCCAATATGATTTATTCTTAAGATAAAGTATTTTTATAGCGTTCTTGTTTCTTTTTTTTCCGAATTGCAAGAGAAACGTTGTGAATATCCAGAAATAAAACATGGAATGCTACACAATGAATATAGCTATAGAAGAGATTTCCCAGTACCTGTAGGAAAAAAATATTCCTATTCCTGTCATCATGATTTTGTGACAGATACAAAACAGAATAGGGGATATATTCATTGCACACAAGAAGGATGGTCACCAGCAGTACCATGCCGCAGTAAGTCAATCTTTTTATAACTATTTATGTATAAATATTTCTTTTTTGCAATGCATAAATATTTGAAGTAGTGGTGTGGCAAAACACATAGGTGAGTACAGTTAAGCCTAAAATGACAAAAAGAAGGTCAAGGAATAAATTTTATGAGGAAAACTACCAATATAAATTTTTCCATCCTCAGGAGCTCTTCATAAATATCACCTTTGAAATACAGATAGAGTCTTCTGAAAACACATATGTTATTTACCAATATTTCATGGATAAAAAACTGATGATAGAAAACTTTAAATTTTATTTTCTTCTTTTTAAACATTGGGTAGTAGCTTTAGCTTTCTTAGTTATATGCTAATTTTGGATACTTATCCATGAAAATTTAAATTTTGTATGAATAGTTTTTAATTACATATTTTCACTGAATCTATAGGCATAACAAATTATGTTTATTATTTTTATGATTTTCAGGAAAATGTATTTTCAATAATTTGATATATGGAGAGCAGCCATATCCAACAAAAATATATTTACAAGGTGAATCTTTAAAAGTTAACTGCAATTATGGCTACAGTCTTCAAAATGGGCAGACTGTAATGAACTGTACAGAAAATGGCTGGGTCCCTCCTCCTCAATGCTATCCTTCTGGTAAGTAAATGATCTGAGACCCCAATATTCATAGTTTTCTTATGCTCATCCATATAGACTGTAACAAAATATTTATATACTTTCTTATATCCCCAATGCAACTACTTAGCTTTGTTTTTCCCAAGTATGTATGAGTGGATATACAAATTTCTTGATACAAATATGACAAAATAAATGTCTACTGATGGACATTAGTCAAGAAACAATAATGAAACTACAAAGAAGAAACCAGTAATATAGGGTGACACTAGCAAAGGATGGAAAAAGATGTGACTGTTTAAGAGGATCCTAGGCTTGCGTCATCCCATGAGGATAATTATCAAATCATCCTAAATACCCCAGAGATCCACCTGAAGTCTGGCAGAACAGATTCTGCAACTAAAGATAAACAGGCCACATCGAAAAGTAAGATGTACAGAGATTCAGTTTTCTCTCCCAAACTGAGAAGACACAGATCGTGACCACTGAGCTAGGAAAGGAATAGTGGTCCCAGAGAAGGGTGAGAGACAGACTGGCACAAGGGGAGCAAACAGGAACAACGAATTCCTATGCCAATTGGCTTGGAGAGGGAAAGGGGCCAGATTTCACGAGTCCTTGCAACCAGTGGGGCCTAAAGCCTAGGGTTTTAAAGGTGAGTGTATTAAGTTCTGAGAGAGTCCAAATGGCATCGGGACTGCTCCTGGAGAAAAGAAAGACAAAGAGCCCATGGACATACAGAATGGAAACAGCAACCTGAAGAGCACTTGGAGCACACAGTCAGGAGATTACCTGCTTACCCTGGAGCATGTTGCAGAAAGACAGCATTCACAGAGACCCCTCTGTGAACAAAGGAACTGGCAGGTGCCATTTTCCTCCCCCGCCATCACCTTAAACACAGGGTCAACTGTGGGAATCGGTACAGGACCCACACTTGCTATCTAACTTGCTTGTGCCAAACCCTGCCTCCTCATGCTCCAGCGGATCCACCCTCCCACTTTTCCCAGCAGAACACTTCCCTAATCTAGGGGATGGAAGCAGATATCCAGCTACAGGAGGCAGAAAGCCCAAAATAGAATCAACAAAAGCAAACGCCCACCAAGACATATTGTCATTAATTTGGATAAACAGGGATATAGAAAAAATTTAAATAGCAGAAAAGCAAAAAACAAAAAGCAGTCACATACAAAGGAAAACCCATAAGGCTATGAGAGCATTTTTCAACACAAACTTTCCAAGCCAGAAGGAAGTGGCATGATATATGCAAGTGCTGAATGGGAAACATTCTCTATCCAGCCAAGAATACTGTATCCAGCTAGGCTATTAGTCAGAATAGGAAAGTTTCCCAGACAGACAAAAACCAACAGAGTTCATGACCATTAAATCAGACCTGCAAGAAACATTAAAGGGGAATGTTTCAGTGCAGGGGAGAGACCAAAAGTGACAGTAGGAAGGTAGGAAACACAAAAGCCCTCAAGATGAATATTTTTGTAGACAAATTTCAGTCAAGGACCTCACACGATAAAACGATGTAACATATCAATTATGACACCATCTACCTGGAGATGAAAGGAGTACTGTTTGGGTTCAAATTGATGACTACCAACTTAATGTAGACTGCTAAATACAAAACATGTTATATACAAACCTAATGGGGACCAAAGATTTTTTTAAAAACACCTCATAATAAATATGCAAAGAATAAACAGAAAGAAATGCTACATATCACACACACAAAAAAAATCAAACCGTGAAAGTGGGAAAGACAAGAAATGATCAGAGAAACTCTTCAGAAACAACCGCAAAGCAGGTACTACAATGTTAATAAATGCATGTCTATCAAAAATTAATTTGAATGTGTGAGTGGTGTAATTGCTCTAATCAAAAGACACAGGATGACAGAATGAATAAAACAAGATCCATTTCTATGCTGCCTACCAAAGAATCACTTTTGACCAAAAGACAACTGCAGATTGACACTGAGGGAGGTAGAGTGTTTATTGTGCAAATGGATGTCAAAGGAAGCTGGAGTAGTAATACTTGTATTGGACAAAGTAGACTAGAAAGCAAAGAATGTAATAACAGACAAAGAAGGACACTGTATAATAATAAAGGGGGCGATCCAACAAGAAGACATAACTTTCATGTTGTGGGGCTCACCAGTTGGGTGCATAAATATTACATGCCTCAACAAATTCAAAAAGATCGAAGTCACACCATGAATCTTTTCAGAACACAATGCGATGAAACTACAAGTCAACCACAAGAAAAAATCACAACCACAAGAAAAGAGCACACCTGCACGGAAGTGAAATTACATGCTAATAAACAATGAATGGGTCCACCAGGAAATAAGTGAAAAAGCAAGTAAACGTGGACATGAGTGAAAATGAAGAGGCAACTGTTCAAAACCTGTGGGATGTAGCAAAGCTGTTTTAAGAGGGAAGTTGTAGTATAGGTCTACCTTAAGAAGCAAGAAAAAAACAAATAAACAACCTCACCTGGCTCGTAAAGAAGCTAGAAAACAACAACAAACAAAACCCCAAAAAGCAGAAGGAAGGAAATAATAAAGGTAAGAGCAGAAATAAATGATATAAAATCTAGAAAAACAATAGAGCAGGTCAAAGAAACCAGGAGCTGGTTTTTGAAACAATTAATAAAAGGACAGGGGCGCCTGGGTGGCTTAGTCGGTTAAGCGTTCGACTTTCGCTTAGGTCATGATCTCGCGGTTCGTGGGTTCGAGCCCCGCGTCGGGCCCTGTGCTGACTGCCAGCTCAGAGCCTGGAGCCTGTTTCAGTCTGTGTCTCCCTCTCTCTCTGACCCTCCCCTGCTCACCCTGTCTCTCTCTCTTTCCTAGAAATAAATAAAACATTTAAAAAAATAAAAATAAAAAAATAAAAGGACAAACTGCTACCCGGACTTATTTAGTAGAAAAGAGAAAGGGCCAAAATAAATAAAATCACACCTAAGAGAGGAAAAATAACAACCAACACCACAGAAATAGAAAAAGCTACAAGAGAATATTGTGAAAAACTATATCCCAGCAAGCTGGACAATACAGAAGAAATGGATAAATTCTTCAAAACATAAACCTACCAAAACTGACAGGAGCAAATAGAAAATTGCAACCGATTACCAGAAAAAAAATAGTCAGTCATCAAACACCTGCCAACAAGCAGAAGTCTAACAGATGACTTCACAGGTGAATTCTGCAAACATTTGAAGAAGAGGTAATACCCATTCTCTAACTATTCAAAAAAAAAAAAAAGCAAAAGAAGGAAAACCTCCCCAATTCATTCTATGAAGCGGCACTACCCTGATACCAAACCAGAAACAGCCACCACAAAATAAGAGAACTATAAGTCAACATTTCTGATGTATATAGATGCAAACATCCATAAAAAGTACTGGCAATCTGAATCCAACAACAAATTTAAAAAAATTATTTCCTACAATCAAGTCATGTCTGTTCGGGTCTTATACCCAGTGATTTCTTCCTGAGGTGCATGGATGACTCAATATTCACAAATCAATCAGTGTGAGATACATCACATCAGTCAAATCACAGCAATAAAGGACAGGGTAAGAACCATAGGACCATTTTAACAGATGCCAAAAAAGCATTTGACAAAGTATAACATCCATTCATGATAAAAGCTCTCAACAAAGTGAATTTAGAGGGGACATACCTCAACATAATAAAGGCCATACATGAAAAACACACAGCTAACATCATCCTTAGTGGGGAAAACCTGGAAGCTTTTTCCCAAGGTCAAGGACAAGACAAAGAGGTCTACTCTTCCACTTTTGTTCAACAAAATACTGGAAGTCCTAGCCACAGCATCTCGACAACAAAAGGAAATAAAAGGCATCCAAATCAGTAAGGAAGAAGTGAAGTATACCATTCATTATTTTCCAATGACGTGATATTCTATATGGAAAACCCAAGAGGCTCCACCAAAACGTGCTAGAACTGAAGTGAATTTAGAAGAACTATAGGTTACAAAAATCAATGCACAGAAATCTGTTGCCTTTCCATACAACAATAATACAGTGGCAGAAAGAGACATTAAGAAAACAATCCCATCTACAATTGCCCTGGTAATAATTTTTAAAACCTAGGAATAAGCCTAACCAAAGAGGTGAAAAACCTGTATCTGAAAACTAAACGACACTGATGAGAGAAGTTGAAGAAGACACAAAGAAATGGGAAGACATCCCATGTTCATGGACTAGAAGAACAACTGTTGTTAAAATGACTACACAACCCAAAGCAAGCAGCACAATCAAGGCAATCCCTATCAAAATACCCACAACATTTTTTACAGACCTAGAACAAACAACCTTAAAATGTGTATGGAACCACAAAAGACCGTAGGTAGCCAAATCAATCTTGAAAAAGAAAAGCAAACCTCGATGTATCATAATTCTGGACTTCAAATTAATGTTACAAAACTGTAGTGATCAAAACCGCTTGGTACTGGCACAAAAACAGACACATTGATCCCTGGAACTGAATGGAAGACCCACGAATAAGCCCACAATTATAGAGTCTTTTATATATATATATATTAATATATATAATATCTCTTTGTTATAGAGATTACAATTAATCTTCAACAAAGCTGTAACGAATAGTCAATGGGAAAAAGATAATCCGTTCAACAAACAATGTTGGGGAAACTCCACAGCAACATCCAAAAGAATGAAACTGAACAACTTTCTTACACCATACACAAAAATCAAAACCACAGTGAAATACCACCTCACACCTGTCAGAATGGCTAACATGAACAACTCAGGCAACAAAAGATGATGGCGAGGATGCAGCGAAAGAGGATCTCTTTTGCACTGCTGGTGGGAACGTAAACTGGTGCAGCCTCTCTGAAAAACAGTGTGGAGCTTCCTCAGAAAATTAAAACTAGGACTACCCTATCCCCCAGCAATTGCACTACTAGGTATTTATCCAAGTGATACAGGTATGCTGTTTCAAAGGGACACGTGTACCCCAACATTTATAGCAGCACTATCAACAATAACCAAAGTATGGAAAGAGCCCAAATGTCCATCAATGGATGGATGGATATAGAAGTGATATATATAGAAGTGATATACAGTGGAATATTACTCAGCAATCAAAAAGAATGAAATACTGGCAATTGCAACTACATGGATGGAACTAGAGAGTATTATGGTAAGCCAAATTAGTCAGAGAAAGACAAATATCATTTGACTTCACTCATATGAGGACTTTACAATACAAAACAGATGAACGTAAGGAAAGGGAAACATAAATACTATAAAAACAAGGACGGGGACAAAACAGTGTTGCTGGAGGGGTTGTGGGAGGGGGAGGGGCTAAATGGATAAATGAGCATTAAGGACTCTGCTCCTGAAATCATTGTTGTGCTATATGCTAAATAACTTGGATGTTAATTTAAGAAAAAAAATAAATTAAAAAAAATTTTTAATTTTTAAAATTTAAATTAAATTTTAAAAATCAAAGGACAAAATATAAAAAATAAAATATAAATAAAAAAATAAAAATAGAATTGCTGTATGATCCAGCAATGACACTCCTGGATATTTATGCAAAGAATACAACACCCTAATTCAAAGGAATAAATGCACCCCTATCTTTATAGCAGTATTATTTGCAATAACCCGAATATGGAAGCGGCCTAAGTGTGTATTCATTTCATTGAATCACTTTGGTCTTTAATTCTGCTTGTGGTCTATTAATTTCCTTTCCCTCTTTTTCTCAGCCTCATTATTTTCCATAATTGTATCTACTATTACACCAGTTGTTTCCTCTGCTTCTTCCATCTTTACTGCACTGCATCTAGTTTATTTTGCATCTCGTTTATAGCATTTCTTAATTCATCGTGACTATTTCTTAGGTCTTTGATGTCTACAGCAATAGATCCTCTGCTGTCTCCATTACTTTTTCAAGCCTGACTATTAGTCTTATGACTGTCATTCTAAATTCTTGTGCAGGCATTCAATTGTATTTGTTTTGCACTATTCTCTGGCTGCCATTTCTTCCAGGAATTTTTTTCTCAGGAGATTTCATCCATTTCATCATTTTGGCCTGGTTTCTGTCTTTTTGTGTTTTAATAGTTTATTATATGTCCTGCACCTGTGGAAACTACTATATTAAAAAGGTCATACACTGTCCAGGGCCTGGCACTTCAGGAAGTATTTTTGGCATGATTTGAATGCACTCTGCTGTTGCATATTTGGTTACTGTTTCCCACTGGACAGTGTTCTACAAAGCCCCTCCTTACTCTTAGTGTTGGGTTGTATTGACATTCCACCAGGTGCTTTGACTTGTTCATTGAAGCAACTCTGGAAAGAAGGAAAAGCCAGGGGACCTGATCCCATACTAAGAGAAAAGTGGAAAAGGTGGGAAAAAAAGACCAAGTAGAGAATCAAAGAAACTACGTGGTTTAATGCAGAGAGAGAGAAAGGCAAATTAAGAAGAAGGAGATATTAAAAGAAAAGATATAAAAGAATAAAATAAAAATGCCTGATTAAACGAACAAAACAGAGAAAGATACATAGAAATATACAGATTAGATAGGTAGGTAGATAGATGATGGATGATAGATAGATAGATAGATAGATAGATAGATAGATAGATAGATAGATACACAGGTACATAGATATAGAGATACATACATGTATGCATTGGCAAGAATCAAAATAGAAAGTATGAGCTTGATTCCAAAGTGGGGAAGAAAAGAGGGTAGAAAGAAAAAGAAAACAGACTAAAATAAAGGAAAACAAAAGCAAAAACAAAGGGTCAACAGAGTGACATACAAAACCGCAACAGTCTGTCAGTACCTGGGACTGGACTTTCTGGTCTGCAGGAGAGGTTGTCTGTTTCACCCAGTGTCAGTCCTGCTCCAGTAGATAAGCAGTTGCCAGGCACAGCGGGGTGGAGCTTCCTGTCCCTGGGTCCTGCCTCCATTGGGAGCCACTGTCCTGTTCCCTGTAGCCCCACCATGTTGATGATGGGGAGAAAAATGATGACACCTCAGTCTCTCCTCCCTGGACGGTGTGTTTCAAACTTTGCTCTTCAGGCAACCCTCAGAGAGTAGAATGGCACATAGTTTGCTCTGCTCCACAGTTCTCCCGTGCCTCCTAGGTGTTGGGCTAGATTTCAAACTCAATGTCTTCAAGATCCATATACCACATGGACCCAATTTTGGGATAGCACCACTCCACCCTGCAGATATGGCTGGTCCCTGCAGGATCTTTTGTCCTTGGTGGAACAATATGCTCTTTTCCCCCAGTATTCTAAAGAGGGGAGTGTTCTCTCCCAGTTCACCCCTGATATCTCTACCCACCCTTGGGCTGGCTTGCCTCCCCACCAGGCGTGTACACAGCAGCAGCTTTGGTCCAGAGGATCCAACCCTCTGATGAAAACTCTTATCTTCAGCTCCTAAGGCTGTTGGCAAATTAGAGACTGACATTTTCCGTATTTCTTGTTCCCCATTTCGTGGTCTGGAGAGGCCTTTCTGTTGCCCTAACCCAATGCCACAATCCACAACTTCTATTTCTGTCTCTTTTTTCTCTCCACAAAAGGGGATTCCCTCCCCTTTGTGCCCACGCTGTCTTATCTCTCTCAATTCTCATACACACATCTTTGTCTCACCAAGCTATTTCTGTCCACCTGTGCAGATTTTTGTGTCACTCCGCAGATAGATTTCCTGGGTGTTCCAAGTGTTCTGACCCCAAAACAGCTGTGTTTAAGAGACAAGTGATATCTTGGTTCACCTCTTCTCCACCATCTTAACTCCTAATTGATATCCTTTGAAAAACCATAATAGGTAGTTAACCAGATTTGTGCTAAAATCAGATCACCAGGATTTGAATTTTTCCTTTACAATTTATGGCAATTTATTTGAGTTCTTTATGTCCAAACAATGAAGTTTCCCCAAGGTAGGATGATTGTTAAATGACACTCATCTGGTATGTATCAGGATGAACTTCTTCATTCGAGGGTAAAGAGAAATTTATCTAAATCTTCAGAAAGTAGTGGAGAAAAACACCTAGAAGTTTATTTAAATGGAATAAGACAAAATGAGCATTTGATCACAATATTGGAAGGCTCAAAAATATGGTGGAAAAATTTATCGGCAAGAGCCATAAAATGTAGGCCAAGAATTTATATCTAGAGAAGGTATCATATATAAATCTTTAATAAAGAAAAACATCACTATGTGCAAGTATTCAAAGTGTATAATCTACATAAGTGTGCTGAAACTACTAGAAACTTTCTCAAATCAAACAAAAAGAATACGTTATCAGCGTACTTTAGAAAGATGAAGATGATAATGAATACTTGGGGTGTGTGTGTGTGTGTGTGTGTGTGTGTGTGTGTATGCTGGAACTTTTGTTCGTGTGTTGCACCATGGTTTTTGTAATAAAATCATTGTATGGAGAAAAAACTAATATTGTTCTGGCATTAAAAGTACTAGATTATCTCTAACTCAAACCAATGAAACTGGAAAATTTTTCTGAAAACTATTATATATAAATGTGTTATAAACAACATAAGAAACATGTCCAAAATATTCCGCATATTAGAATAACTCAGGAAAATGCAATTATATTATACCTCAATTAAAATATGAGATCTTGGTGTTTAAAATCAAGAATAGAACGAAGGTCGCATTAAATTTCACCTGTATTCAAAAATGTACATTTTATGATATGCATGACATATTTTTAACACTTTGTATATATGATATATACTTATTACAACATATGCCACCCTGTATGTGATATATATGTCACATATGTGTGTCATATACCTCAGAATACATATAACATATGTTATATATATGAAGTGATTTAAAATGTTATAAATATTATGTCATACTATATATGATATATATGTGATATATTTTAAAGTACCTGATTCTCCAATTAATCTTAGAAATGACTATCAAATGTTTACTGTAATCTTAACTCTTTGAATATTAAGAAATAGTCCTACTTCATTTTTCTGATTAAATAAAGAAGAAAACTCTCCTTGATAAGTGGTTTGAGGCATTAATTAGAATGTTATTTTTCTGATGAATGGAAAATGTTTATGTTATGTTTCTCTATATTTCCTACACTATTTGAATAAGTAGAGATGTAAAGTAATGAATGTTTATCTAAAAGGAAAAAGCCAACTATCTCCCTACATTGAGTTGGTCTGAGAAGAACAGACAGGGCTCTGATTTCTGGTAACAGAAAAGAAAATAAAAAGATAGACTATTTTAGCAAGAAAATTGATACTTTCTTCTCTCCACCAAGTTTTTCATTTACATATGAGGTCCGGGAGATACATACTCAATAGATAGAGTATGTACATACTCAAGTGAATCCATAGAGTTTTATTCCTGAAGAATCTTCATACAAGTTTATATATTATATAACCCACAAGATATCATTTTAACTTCATTACCAATAACTACATAACACATCCCAGTCATCTGGAATTTACCACTTTTCTTATCCCAGGACACCTGCTGCAATGAGTGAAGATATGCTAATAAGAGGATATAATTCGCCAATGAAATAAATCGTTTCGCATTTTTTTGTAAAGGTATAACATCATTCATACTGTTTTTGTTTATTTTGTTTTTATTGCAAGGGAATCATTGTGATTTTCCGGAAATAAAACATGGAAGTCTGTACTATGGATCTTCCTATAGACAAGACTTTCCAGTATCTGTAGGGAGCAGATATTACTATACGTGTCATCCCGATTTTGTGACTGTTTCAAAACAGCACTGGGAATATATTTATTGCACACGAGAAGGATGGTCACCAGCAGTACCATGCCGCAGTAGGTAACCTTTATAAAATTCTATATGTATAAGTATTACAAGTACTAGAAGGGGAAATCACATAAGTGAATACATTTAGGCTTAATATGATGAAACTAAGGCCAAAGGATGAATGTTAGAGCAAAACAACCAATATAATAAGTTTTTCCTTTTATGAAGAGTTCTTCTTAAAAATCACACTAAAGATAAAGATAGAGGCTTTCTGAAAATAACTATAGCATTCACACATAGTTTAATTATAAAAATGAAGACAAATAATATTGAATATTGATTTATTTCAACATTTGGTAGTAGCTTTAGGTCTGGATATTTATGCATTAGAGTTTAAATTTTCTACATATAATTTTTAATTTGCTAGTTTCACAAAACTTAGGAATTTAAAACATTTTTGTTACTATTTTCATGATTTTCAGGAGAATGTATTTTTGATCGTTTGCAAAATGGAGAGTCTCCAAATCGAGTAGTAAAACATTTACAAGGTGAATCTTTAAAAGTTAACTGCAATTATGGCTACAGTCTTCAAAATGGGCAGACTGTAATGAACTGTACAGAAAATGGCTGGGTCCCTCCTCCTCAATGCATTCCTCTAAGTAAGTAAATGATCTCACATCCCAGTATATCCATAGTTTTCTAATGCTCATCCATATAGACTGTAAAAAAATATTTATATATTTTCTTATATCCCCAATGCAACTACTTAGCTTTGTTTTTCCCAAGTATGTATGAGTGGATATACAAATTTCTTGATACAAATATGGCAAAATAAATGTCTACTGATGGACATTAGTCAAGAAACAATAATGAAACTACAAAGAAGAAACCAGTAATATAGGGTGACACTAGCAAAGGATGGAAAAAGATGTGACTGTTTAAGAGGATCCTAGGCTTGCGTCATCCCATGAGGATAATTATCAAATCATCCTAAATACCCCAGAGATCCACCTGAAGTCTGGCAGAACAGATTCTGCAACTAAAGATAAACAGGCCACATCGAAAAGTAAGATGTACAGAGATTCAGTTTTCTCTCCCAAACTGAGAAGACACAGATCGTGACCACTGAGCTAGGAAAGGAATAGTGGTCCCAGAGAAGGGTGAGAGACAGACTGGCACAAGGGGAGCAAACAGGAACAACGAATTCCTATGCCAATTGGCTTGGAGAGGGAAAGGGGCCAGATTTCACGAGTCCTTGCAACCAGTGGGGCCTAAAGCCTAGGGTTTTAAAGGTGAGTGTATTAAGTTCTGAGAGAGTCCAAATGGCATCGGGACTGCTCCTGGAGAAAAGAAAGACAAAGAGCCCATGGACATACAGAATGGAAACAGCAACCTGAAGAGCACTTGGAGCACACAGTCAGGAGATTACCTGCTTACCCTGGAGCATGTTGCAGAAAGACAGCATTCACAGAGACCCCTCTGTGAACAAAGGAACTGGCAGGTGCCATTTTCCTCCCCCGCCATCACCTTAAACACAGGGTCAACTGTGGGAATCGGTACAGGACCCACACTTGCTATCTAACTTGCTTGTGCCAAACCCTGCCTCCTCATGCTCCAGCGGATCCACCCTCCCAGCAGAACACTTCCCTAATCTAGGGGATGGAAGCAGATATCCAGCTACAGGAGGCAGAAAGCCCAAAATAGAATCAACAAAAGCAAACGCCCACCAAGACATATTGTCATTAATTTGGATAAACAGGGATATAGAAAAAATTTAAATAGCAGAAAAGCAAAAAACAAAAAGCAGTCACATACAAAGGAAAACCCATAAGGCTATGAGAGCATTTTTCAGCACAAACTTTCCAAGCCAGAAGGAAGTGGCATGATATATGCAAGTGCTGAATGGGAAACATTCTCTATCCAGCCAAGAATACTGTATCCAGCTAGGCTATTAGTCAGAATAGGAAAGTTTCCCAGACAGACAAAAACCAACAGAGTTCATGACCATTAAATCAGACCTGCAAGAAACATTAAAGGGGAATGTTTCAGTGCAGGGGAGAGACCAAAAGTGACAGTAGGAAGGTAGGAAACACAAAAGCCCTCAAGATGAATATTTTTGTAGACAAATTTCAGTCAAGGACCTCACACGATAAAAGGATGTAACATATCAATTATGACACCATCTACCTGGAGAAGAGAGGAGTACTGTTTGAGTTCAAACTGATGATCACCAACTTAATATATACTAAATTATACTTAATATATACTAAATATATACCAACTGCTATATACAAAAAATATTATATACAAACCTAATGGGGACCAAAGATTTTTTTAAAAACCTCAATAATAAATATGCAAAGAATAAAGAGAGAAATACTAAATAACCTCCCTCCTCCCCTGCAAAAAAGCATCAAACCATGAAAGGGAGAAACACAAGAAATGATTAGAGAAACTCTTCAGAAACAACTGCAAAACAGGTAATACAATGTCAATAAATGCATATGTATCAAAAATTACTTTGAATGTGTGAGTGGTGTAATTGCTCTGTCAAAACACACAGGGTGACAGAATTAATAAATCAAGACTCATTTCTATGCTGCCTACCAAAGAATCATTTTGGACCAAAACACAACAGCAGATTGACAGTGAGACGATGTAGAATGTTTATTGTGCAAATGGATGTCAAAGGAAGCTGGAGTAGTAATACTTGTATTGGACAAAGTAGACTAGAAAGCAAAGAATGTAATAACAGACAAAGAAGGACACTGTATAATAATAAAGGGGGCGATCCAACAAGAAGACATAACTTTCATGTTGTGGGGCTCACCAGTTGGGTGCATAAATATTACATGCCTCAACAAATTCAAAAAGATCGAAGTCACACCATGAATCTTTTCAGAACACAATGCGATGAAACTACAAGTCAACCACAAGAAAAAATCACAACCACAAGAAAAGAGCACACCTGCACGGAAGTGAAATTACATGCTAATAAACAATGAATGGGTCCACCAGGAAATAAGTGAAAAAGCAAGTATACATGGAAATGAGTGAAAATGAAAAAACAACTGTTCAAAACCTGTGGGGTGTAGCAAAGCTGTTCTAAGAGGGAAGTTGTAATACAGATCTACCTTAAGAAGCAAGAAAAAAGCAAATAAATACCCTCACCTGGCTCGTAAAGAAGCTAGAAAACAACAACAAACAAAACCCCAAAAAGCAGAAGGAAGGAAATAATAAAGATAAGAGCAAAAAAAAAAATGATACAAAATCTAGAAAAAAAATAGAGTAGATCAAAGAAACCAGGTGCTGGTTCTTTGAAACAATTAATAAAAGGACAAACTGTTACCCGGACTTATTTAGTAGAAAAGAGAAAGGGCCGAAATAAATAAAATCACACCTAAGAGAGGAAAAATAACAACCAACACCACAGAAATACAAATAGCTACAAGAGAATATTGTGAAAAACTGTATCCCAGCAAGCTGGACAATCTAGAAGAAATGGATAAATTCTTTGAAACATAAACCTACCAAAACTGACGGGAACAATTAGAAAATTGCAGACCGATTACCAGAAAAAAGAAAAAGTCAGTCATCAAACACCTGCCAACAAACAGACGTCCACCAGATGACTTCACAGGTGAATTCTACTTATATTTAAAGAAGAGGTAATACCTATTCTCAAACTATTCCAAAGGAAAAAAAAGCAAAAGAAGGAAAACCTCCCCAATTCATTCTATGAAGCGGCACTACCCTGATACCCAACCAGATACAGCTACCACAAAATAAGAGAACTATAAGTCAACATTTCTGATGAATATAGATGCAAACATCCATAAAAAGTACTGGCAATCTGAATCCAACAACAAATTTAAAAAAATTATTTCCCACAATCAAGTCGTGGCTGTTCTTGTCTTATACCCAGTGATTTCTTCCTGAGGTGCAAGGATGACTCAATATTCACAAATCAATCAGTGTGAGATACATCACATCAGTCAAATCACAGCAATAAAGGAAAGGATAAGAACCATACGACCATTTTAACAGATGCCAAAAAAGCATTTGACAAATATAACATCCATTCATAATAAAAGCTCTCAACAAAGTAGGTTTAGAGGGGACACACCTCAATATAATAAAGGCCATACAAGAAAAACACACAGCTAACATCATCCTTAATGGGGGAAAATCTGGAGCTTTTTCTCAAGGTCAGGGACAAGACAAAGAGGTCTACTCTTCCACTTTTATTCAACAAAGTACTGAAAGTCCTAGCCACAGCATCCAGACAACAAAAGGAAATAAAAGGCATCCAGATCGGTGAGGAAGAAGTAAACCTTTCACTATTTGCAGATAACGTGAGATTCTATATGGAAAACCCAAGAGGCTCCACCAAAATGTGCTAGAACTGAAGTGAATACAGAAGAGCTGTAGGATACAAAATCGATGGACAGAAATCTGTTGCCTTTCCATACAACAATAATACAGTGGCAGAAAGACACATTAAGAAAACAGTCCCATTTACAATTGCCCTAAAAATAATTTTAAAAACCTAGCAATAAACTTCACCAAAGATGTGAAAAATCTGTATTCTGAAAACTAAAGGACACTGATGAGAGAAGTTGAAGACGACACAAAGAAATGGGAAGATATCCCATGTTCATGGACTAGAAGAATAACTGTTGTTAAAATGAAAACACAACCCAAAGCAAGCAGCACAATCAAGGCAACCCCTACCAAAATACCCACAACAGTTTTTACAGACCTAGGACAAACAACCCTAAAATTTGTCTGGAACCGCAAAAGACCCTAGATAGCCAAATCAATCTTGAAAAAGAAAAGCAAACCTCGACGTATCATAATTCTGGACTTCAAATTAATATTACAAATTAATATTACAAAGCTGTAGTGATCAAGACTGCTTGGTACTGACACAGAAACAGACACATTGAACCCTGAAACTGAATGAAAAACCCAGGAATAAGCCCACAATTATACAGTCAATTAATCTTCAACAAAGCTGGAACCAATAGCCAATGGGAAAAAGACAATCTGTTCAACAAACGAAGTTGGGGAAACTCCACAGCAACATCCAAAAGAATGAAACTGAAATACTTTCTTGTACCATACACAAAAATAAATTCAAACTGGATTAAAGACCCAAATGTGAGACCTGAAACTATAAAAGTTCCTGGAAGAGTGTACAGGCAGTATCTTCTCTGACATCAGGCACAGCTTTCTTGATCCCCAGGGGAAGGGAAATAAAAGCAAAAATGAAGAACTATTGGCACTAAATTAAAATTTAAAGTTTCTGTACAGCTAAGGAAACAATCAACAGAACTGAAAAACAACTTATGAAATGGGAGATGATATCTACAAATGAGGCGTCTGGTAAAGAGCAGTATCCAAAATATATAAAGAACTTATAAGACTCAACACCCGAAAAGCAGATAATCCAATTAAAAATGGGTAGAAGACATGAATGGATAATTCTCCAAAAATTAACAAAACTAATAGCTTTATGTAGCAGATTATATATAAACAATCTAAATTTATAGCTCAAGGAGCTAGAAAAAGAACAAACTAAGCCTAAATTTAGAAGAAGAGAGGAAATACTGAAGATTAGAGCAGAAATAAATAATGTATAAGCAAACACTCTAATCCATCATTTCACTAACACAATTCCGTTTTTTTTTCAAATTTATATGTATTTTGGATTTCGTTTACTTTTCTTTTTCTAATGATTGATTTTCATTATTTATTCTTTTCTATTATATCTATGTAACAGTAACATTCCCCTCTCAGCTTATGTTATTATTACCTAACAAAATGTTATTTAAAATTCAATTCAAAAGATTTGTCTTTTTTTAAAAGAACAATTATAGGGGCACATGGGTGGCTCAGTGGTTAAGCATCCAGCCGGCTCAGGTCATGATCTTGTGCTCCGGGAGTTCAAGCCACCCTCATTGGTCTCTGTGCTGACAGCCCAGAGCCTGGACCCTGCTTGAGATTCTATGTCTCCCTCTCTCTCTGACTCTCCTCGGCTCAAGCTCTCTCTCACACTCTCTCTCAAAAATAAATAAACTTTTTAAAAAATTTTGTAAATAAATAAATAAGATTATATACTTAATTTTTTTTAATGTTTATTTATTTCTGAGAGAGAGACAGCGTGAGCAGGGGAAGGTTAGAGAGAGGGAGATGCAGAATCTGAAACAGGCCCCTGGCTCTGACCTAACTGTCAGCACAGAGCCCGACGCGGGGCTCAAACCCATGAACTGTGAGATCTTGACCTGAGCCGAAGTCAGATGCTTAACCAACCAAGCCACCCAGGCACCCCTAAGATTATATACTTTAGTCCTTATCCTGAGTATTTAGTATTCCAAGTATCCCATTTTCAGTGTATTAGGTACCCCAAAGTGAAAGGATAAAATTACCAATTATAAAAAAATATATAGCTCCTATTTTCTCATTGATTTCTTCTTTACCTGTGGGCTATTTAATAAATAAAACTGAACTTTGTGAAGACCTTGTAAATGACAGAATCTTCTTTTATTGTTTCAAGTCAAGCTTCACATAATTTGAGGAATCATTGTTTTGCTCTTAGAACATGAATGAATGTGTTGATCTGTGTCATACTCATTGAACGCCATATTTCCATATGGTGTTTTTTTTTTTAATGCTTTGTTTATTTTTGAGAGAGAGACAGAGAGAGAGACAGCATGAGCAGGGGAGGGTCAGAGAGAGAGGGAGACACAGAATCTGAAACAGGCTCCAGACTCTGAGCTAGCTGTCAGCACAGAGACCGCCCGGGTCTCGAATCCAAGAACCTTGAGGTCATGACCTGCGCCGAAATCGGAGGCTTAACCGACTGAGCCACCCAGGTGCCCCTGTATCCATATGGTTTTAAGCACCCAAATATGGTGACAAACATTTCCAGTTCTCAGAGTTGTGGTAGCTATGGTGGCAGATTCTCTGGGATCATCACCTGATCTGAGATACTTCAATTAGTTAACTGAGTGCTGGGATTGTTTAGCAGATCCTGAGTGGGCAAAATTTAAAACAAGTGCCTGAAGGGGCGCCTGGGCGGCTCAGTGGGTTAAGCTTCTGACTTCAGCTCAGGTCATGATCTCACGGCTCCTGGGTTGGAGCCCCTCGACGGACTCTGTGCTGACAACTAGCTCAGAGCCTTGATCCTGTTTCAGGTTCTGTGTCTCTGTCTGTCTCTGACCCTCGCCTGCTCATGCTCTCTCTCTCCCTCTCTCTCTCTCAGAAGTAAATAAAACATTAAAAAATTAAATTAAATTAAATTAAAAAACCCAAGTGCCTGGAGCTCTGACATGCTGTAGAACTCAGGATCCATTAGACAAACGAATTCCTACATATTTCCTAGAAGGGATTCTGAGTATTCTAAATCGTACTTTATTCCACAAAAAATTTAATAAACTATCTTGGTTTAATACCTTTGTAGTTTATTTTTGTTGTCATAAAAATTTGAATGATTTGATTTTTCCAGGTTTTCATTTATAAATGACTCCTCATTTTCATATTGCTATATTGAATCTATAAAAATATTTATGTATATGTTTATCTTTTCTTTGTACTTTCTGCCTTTCAGAAATCTGTTCAAAATCAGAGATAACAATTGAAAATGGATTTTTTTCTGAATATGAACAAACATATTCCTTAAACACGAAAACACAGTATCAGTGTAAACAAGGATATGTAACACCAGATGGTAAACCTTCAGGAACAATTACATGTCTGAAAAGTGGATGGTCACCTCAACCTACATGTATTAGTGAGTAATTTATTATGTCCATAGTCATTATCCTGATGACCGTAGAACAAAAGTTTACTCAAAGTTAATACTTTTCTGGGGGGTGGCGCTTACATGGTTCCCATTTGAAAAAATAAATGAAAACAGATGTAATTTTTTTGCCTCTTAAGAGTAATCACTTACAGAGTTAATACCAGCACATCTTTCAGTTTACATTATTTTCCGCTTTAAAACATCCTGTAATTTGCAAACTGATTAGGGAGCCTTATGTGTAGTCTCCTGAAAACTCATTTATTTGTGGCTGACACCTTTATGCCTATTGTTCCTGGTTTTTGGTGATCAGACATTGATAGTAGAATCTTTGTTGCTAGACATACAAATTATGTTTGTAAGTGAAGATCTAAGTCCATAGTGCAGAATTCTAATTTAACCTGTAGAATTTTTAAGTTTGACAATTGAACGTAAATTCATTTTTAAAACATCTCCCTTAGAAAATCTTCATAAACCTCTAGTTAGTAGAGACAGAAATGCTTCTAGATAGCACCAAATACAGCTGTGTGGACATATTTTCCTGTCCCTAGAAGTTTATGAAGATTCTCTAAGAACAATTTCCTCAGTTTATCTTATACTCCAAAGCTACATAGTGATACTTTTGAACTGATGACCATATCCACTTTAAGTGAAATAGATATTTGAATATCCATTTCTACTGTTTGCATTTACTTATTTTACTTTATTTCTTTAAAAAAGTTTTTGAAACACATTATTTTTGAGAGAGATAGAGAGAGCACAGGTGGGGGAGGGACAGAGAGAGAGGGAGACACAGAATCTGAAGCAGGCTCCAGGCTCTGAGCCGTCAGGAAAGAGCCCGATGTGGGGCTCCAACCCATGAACCATGAGATTGTGACCTGAGCAGAGGTCGGAGCTTAATTGACTAAGCCACCCAGGTGCCCCTCCTTATTTTATTTTCAATTTCCATGCTCATTATGAGCACTAGCCACAGAAGAAAATGATAAACGTGGCTCCCTTATCAAAGTCATTTGATACTAAATCCTATTCTGTCTCCCTCTCTCTTTCTCTCTGTCTGTTTTCACTGGTTTAGTTTTGCTTTAAGGTAACTGGCTACATAACAAAGTATAAAAATTGAGATGAATTACTTAAATCTTTATTAACATACTATTAGCAAAATTTAAAACTTTTAACACCTTACTTTTTATAACTATAAAAAATAGAGTTATCTCTCCATTCAATCTTGGTGAGTTTAAAAAAATATAAAGCCATTATGAAAATATTTGAGGAAGTAAATCAGCATGTGAGCTTTAGAAATTATTATGTTTTAAAGTAGAGTCTTAGAGAATGTTTAAAAACTTACTTGCATTTTTGATAACGAATCCTATTCAACTAATCCATTTTTGTCTGGCATATTTGTCACATTGTTAATGAGTCTGACATCTTAGTTCACAAAACCCTATTGTGCTCCTACAAAAAGTATGACACATCTGTTACAGCCTATTTTAGTACAAGAATGGCATGAACATATAAGCATAAACAATTGAGAAAAGTGTTCTTAGAAAAAATTTTTCAGACTATGTAAGCAATAAGGAAAATGAAATATAAAAACATTTTTTCATTTTGAGTAATTTTCAAGAAAATGATGTATCACGGGTATTCTTAGATAATTTTAGTATGATACTGAATTTAGTAGCACAAGCCAACTGATCAAGCTTTTCCACCCTTTTGAGATGGGATTAATTATGTCATCCATTAAATAATATTAGAAATGAAATCTTCAATTCTGTTATGCATTAGAATCTTGTGACCGGCCAGTATTTGAGAATGCCAAGGCCAAAAGCAATGGCACATGGTTTAAACTCAATGACAAGCTGGACTATGAATGCGACGAAGGGTATGAAAGCCAACATGGGCACGGAGGTTCAATAGTGTGTGGTAATGATGGTTGGTCTCATAAACCAATATGTTATGGTAAGTGCCATTTTTCCAGGTATTTTTTTTTTCAAATCTTTTTTCTCAAAAAGATTAACAATAGAACTCCCTTTATGACCCAGGAATAGCACTGCTAGGAATTTACCCAAGGGATACAGGAGTGCTGATGGATAGGGCACATGTACTCCAATGTTCATAGCAGCACTTTCAACAATAGCCAAATCATGGACACAGCCTAAATGTCCATCAACTGACGAATGGATCAAGAAGATGTGGTTCATCTGTACAATGGAATACTACATGGCAATGAGAAAGAATGAAATCTGGCCATTTGTAGCAACACGAATGAAACTTGAGGTTGTATCCTAAGCTAAGTAAGTCAGACAGAGAAGGACAGTTACCATATGTTTTCACTCATACGTGGAACAGGAGAAACTTAACAGAAGACCATAGGTGAGGAGAAGGGGAAAAAGTAGTTAAGGAGAGGGAGGTAGACAAACCATAGGAGATTCTTAAATACTGAGAACAAACAGGGTTGATGAATGGTGGGGAAGAGGGGAAAATGGGTGATGGGCATGGAGGAGAGCAGTTGTTGGGATGAGCACTGGGTGTTATATGGAAACCAACTTTACAATAAACTATAAAAAAAAATAATTTAAAAAATAAAATAAAATAAGGGTGTCTATTTCTGATTCAGTGTAAACTTGGAGAAGAGGGTATTTGAAAGCCCAAAGACAATAATCTCTATTTATCACAGTTCATTAGTGTTTCCTATGGGCCATATACATGATAGATTTGTAAACAAAGTATTACTGGGTTTGTTATTCTAAATGCAGGCTTTCATAGTATTTAACACTGGCTTCTTCCAGTGTGTGGTATAAGAAAAGCAAAATTATAGTTTCTTACAATTTCCTCAGCTATGTTGCTCCTGAGTTTCTGCTTTTATACCTTCTGCCTTGAGTGTTAATTTCTGCAGGCCCTGAGTGAAGCTCTTTATTTTCTGACTTGGACAAGTTCTGTGGACTATTCTATGAATCTCTTTCAAGTTTGCTAATCCACTATTTTCCAGCATTAAGAGTAGGACTTGAATCTGTGGAAAACTTGAGTGGCTATAGAGTGTTCCATGTACAGGGAACACTATGTGCAAAACTTTGATAACAGAACAATATTTGAGAAAAATCAGGGTAACCAGATACTACTCCAGATGTGTGAGATATTTATGAACTAAGCTTGGATATGAGATTACTCAGGTTATTTTCCAGGCATATCAGCATTTAGATTACTTTTGTGATTGATAAAAAGCCATAAAGGAGTCTTAAGGAATGAAGTAATACAATTTTATTTAGATATTTGAAAAGTTTTTCCCCCATAATCTGTGATTGTGGTGGGCAAGAGACGATTCAGGAGTTTAAGCATGAATAAGTATTAGAACTGGGATAGATGATGGCTGATGTGATACAAAGCAGAACCCATTCAAAATCTGTTCTGTTGGTGGAAAACACAAATTATATTGCTAAATATTTTATGTAAGAAAGAGTAATAATCAAAGGACTCACTGGCTTGTCTTAAAATTTTTTTCATAGCAAGCAGGTAAATGGCAGTGCATTTTGGTAAGGTGGTGTTGACAGAAGGGAGAGCCCTTTGGGAGGAACATCCCAACTGTTGATTTGAGCACATTATGGTTGAGCTGCCCGTGGACAATCAAAACTGGATGTTAAACTACAGAGTTGAATATGTGGGTTAGCCAGGAGATACATATTGGGAATTGTCACCGCAGAAATGTGGATATGAAATTGGAAAAGAATACAGAATCCAAAGAGAAGAGAGCTAAAGACTGAGCCATGAAGCATCCCAACGTTTAGGTGTCAGGTAGAAGAGGAATAGATGGTAGAGTAATTAGCAAAATAGAGGACCCAGAGAATTGGGAGAAGAAAACATTTTGGAATGAATGTTCTCCTAGATGTGGAGAGAAGTAAATGACTGAAGGATGAGGAAGTATAAGTGAGTCCAGTGAAGTCAGCATGGTCAGGTTCTAGCAAATGCCAATTCCCTCAGCTGGCTAAACATGTATCTTAGGGCAACAGCCAAGCTTACTTGCAGCTTCATTCACTCTTCCTCATCTGTAAAATGTCTTCATATTCACTAAGGCTCTAGATTTTAAAGGACTGTTTTTTTCTTTTTAGTATAATTATAATACTTAAATTCCAGCTTAATTTTATAAATTAATTAGTAGGATAGGTGGATTCCAAACCAAAAAAAGGAATTTTTTTAAATAGGAATGTAGCATATTTTTATTTAGGAATGTCACAAATGTCACAAACTTGCCAAATGTGAAGGGATAATTTTACTCATTCTTAAATTGAATCAGAATAATCAACAATTTATTAATAGATAGTATAAAGTATAGGTTTAATAAGAATAGATAATTGTACATTATATAAGTATTCAAGACACCTAGAGAGAGGGCAAAATGGTGGAGAAGTAAGGAGCTCCGTACTTGCACTTGAGCCCATACATCACACAGAAAAGATCTGAAGCCATTGGAAACCTTACAAAACCTGAGAGATTGGGAGACAAAGGACGCAGAATCCACTGAGAGAGCCTTCTAACCGGGCTAGGGCTACGCGGACCCGGCAGGCAAGCCTCCGCGCATGCGCGCCAGCCCGACCCAGAGAAGGAAGCAGCGATTCTGACTCAGCCCCCAGAGCTCAGCAGGGAGCCTGGAATTGCCCCAGGGGGTTGCCTAGGAAGCTGTGTCTAAGGCAACTTCAGCGGGGCACGCGGACTGGGATTTGGAGATTGGAACTGCCTGGGTTGAAGAGTGCAACCAACTTCGGCTGCATCCCGGGAATGGGGAGTTGACAAGCCCAAAGAAGCGAGTTGCAGCGCGGGGTTCAAGAAGGGACTGGAGCACCCTCACTCTCCTCCTCACAACCGCCAAAGCAGAGCTCCCGCCTGAGGCATCGGATCATGCCACGCCCATCCCTGCCTGAGAGGCGCCCTCCTCCCCCTTTTTTATCTTTCTTTTTTCCTTTTTTTTTTTCATTTTTTTGTTTTTTCCCTTTTTGTTTTTTTCTTCTTTTTTTTCCCCCCTTTCTTTTCTTTCTTTTTTTCTTCTTCTTTCTCTTTTCGCGCTTTTTTCCCCAAAACACTGACCTGATTAACTCTGGTCACCAGCTTGCTTAAACAATCACAAGTCCATTCAGTAAATGTAAATTCTACACCTACCTACATTTTCAGCTATTTCTCTCAGGAGTAATTAGACTATATAGTTTCTATGGATAATTCCAGCATCCTTCTCTCACCTATCCAACGATATTCTACCCTTTACCTCTTTGAAAAAAGCTTCTTATCCCTTCTGCCTGTTCATTCTATTTTCAATTCTGCCTCGTCTCGCCCTGCCTTCTCTCTTTTTCTCTATGCTCTTCAACCAGCACTGCATACACACGGCTATTTAACTTTAGCTGGGAAATCCAGGTATATGCTTTAAACAGTTCTTTGTCCATCGGTTTTCTTCTTTTTTCCATTTCTTTTCCCCTTTTTGACCCTTTTATGTATTTTATACTCCCTATTATTTGCCCTCCCTCCTCCGTCTTTTCTCTTAACTTTTTCGTTTTCCCTCTCGCTTTGCATGTTAGTTGAATTAGCCTATGCGTTTGTGTGCTCCTGCTCTCTGTGTGTTTGTCTGTCTGTTTTCTTTTCCAGGGCTACCTCAAGAAACAAGCTAGAGTACACAAGGTGAAGAGTCCCAAATATCACTACGAATAGGAAAATAAAATAACTAAGGTCCCAACAAGAGAGACCGAGGGATACCATTCAAAAAACAATCTCTGAAAGGATAGGCCCTGGAAAGTCAAAGAGTCTTCTTGGATATAGCAGTGCTCATAGAAACAGAGAGCATAACAGGTCTTTAAAACCAACAAGAGCCGGAAAGCTAACTAAAATGATGAAACGAAAGAGCTCTCCTCCAAAGAAACTCCAAGAAGAAATGACAGCTAATGAACTGCTCTAATGAAGGATATCAGCAGCATAAGTGAACAAGATTTTAGAATAATAATGGTAAAATTAATAGCAGGGCTTGAAAAAAACATAGGGGACATCAAAGAAACTATGGCTACAGACAGAATGGAAAATAAAAATAGGCATGAAGAATTAAAAAATGCGATAAATGAGATACATAATAAATTAGAGGCCTCCAATGCACGGATTGAAGAGGCAGAAAGGAGAATAAGTGATTTAGAAGACACCATTATAGAAAAACAAGAAGCTGACAAAAAAAGAGACAAACTGATCCAGGAACAGGAAAGAAGAATTCGAGAGCTCAGCGATACAGTCAAACGCAACAATATCCGTATCATAGGAATCCCAGAAGAGGAAGAGAGAGGGAAAGGTGCTGAAGGAATCCTGGAACAAATCATAGCAGAGAACTTCCCCGACCTGGGGAAGGAAGTAAATGTGGAAATACAAGAGGCTCAGAGGACTCCCCTCAGACGTAACTTGAATCGATCTTCTGCATGACATATCATAGTAAAAATGGCAAAATACAAGGACAAAGAGAGAATTTTGAAAGCAGCTAGGGAGAAAAGGGCCCTCACATACAAAGGGAAACCTATCAGATGGTGACAGACCTATCTACTGAAACGTGGCAGGCCAGAAAAGAATGGCAGGAGATCTTCAATGTGATGAACAGTAAAAATATGCAGCCAAGAATCCTCTATCCAGCAAGCCTGTCATTCAAAATAGAAGGAGAGATAAAAACCTTTCCAAACAAACAGAAATTGAAAGAATTTGTCACCACGAAGCCAGCCCTACAAGAAATCCTGAGGGGGATGCTCTGAAGGAAAGGTTGCAAGGAACAAAGATTCCAGAGACACCACCACAAACATGAACCCTACAAAAGATACAAAGACTCTAAACCCACATATTTCAATAATAACACTGAATGTAAATGGGCTGAATGCTCCAATCAAAAGACATAGGGTAGCAGAATGGATTAAAAAACAAAATCCATCTATATGCTGTCTACAAGAAACTCATTTTAGACGGGAAGATACCTTCAGATTAAAAGTAAGGGGATGGAGAAATATATATCATGCTACAGGAAATCAAAAGAAAGCCAGAGTAGCGATACTTATATCAGACAAACTGGACTTTAAGTTAAAGACAATCACAAGAGATGAACAGGGTCCATCCATCAGGAAGAACTAACAATCATAAATGTCTACGCACCGAATATGGGAGCACCTAAATATCTAAAACAATCACAAGCAGAAACAAGCTTCTAGATAAGAATGTGCTAATAGCAGGGGACTTTAACACTCCGCTTACAGCAATGGATAGGTCAACCAGACAGAAAATCACTAAAGAAATAATGGACTTGAAAGACACATTGGACCAGATGGACCTGACGGATATATTTAGAACTTTACATCCTGAGGACAGGGAATTTACTTTCTTCTCAAGTGCGCATGGCACAGTCTCCAAGATAGATCACATACTGGGACATAAAGCAGCCCTCAATAAATATAAGAGAATAGAGATCATACCATGCACACTGTCAGATCACAATGCTTTGAAACTTGAAATCAATTACAGGAAGAAGTCTGGAAAGCCTCCAAAAACATGGAGGTTAAAGAACACCCTTCTAAAGAATGAATGGGCCAATCAGGCAATTAGAGATGAAATTAAAAAATATATGGAAACAAATGAAAATGAAAACACAACAATTCAAAATCTATGGGATGCGGCCAAGGCAGTCCTAAGAGGAAAGTACATTGCTCTCCAGGCCTATTTCAAGAGATTAGAAAAAGCGCAAGTCCAAAATCTAACAGCTCACCTAAAGGAACTAGAGGCAGAGCAACAAGAACACCCTAAGCCCTGTGGAAGAAGAGAAATAGTAAAAATTAGAGCAGAAATAAACAACATAGAGACAAAAGAAACAATTGAACAGGTCAATGAAACCAAGAGTTAGTTTTTTGAAAAAGTAAGCAAAATTGACAAACCTCTAGCCAGACTTATCCAAAAGAAAAGAGAGAGCACCCAAATAGACAAAATTATGAATGAAAAAGGACTTATTACAACCAACCCCTCAGAAATACAAGCAATTATCAGGGAATACTATGAAAAATTATATGCCAACAAATTGAACAACTTAGAACAAATGGACAAATTCCTAAACACACACTCACTACCAAAATTCACACGGGAAGAAATAGAAAACCTGAACAGACGCATAACGAGTGAAGAAATTGAATCAGTGATCAAAAATCTCCCAACAAATAAGAGCCCTGGACCTGATGGCTTCCCTGGGGAATTCTACCAGACATTTAAAACAGAATTAATCCCAATTCTTCTCAAGCTATTCCAAAAAATAGAAAGCGAAGGAAAACTCCCGGACTCATTTTATGAAGCCAGCATCACTCTGATTCCCAAGCCAGACAGAGATCCAACAAAAAAAGAGAACTACAGGCCAATATCCTTGATGAATACGGATGCAAAAATTCTCAACAAGATCCTTGCAAATCGAATCCAGCAGCATATCAAAAGAATCATCCACCAAGATCAAGTGGGATTCATTCCTGGGTTACAAGGCTGGTTCAACATTCGCAAATCAATCAATGTGATACATCATATCAATAAAAGAAAAGATAAAAACCATATGATCCTGTCAATAGATGCAGAAAAAGCATTTGACAAAATACAGCATCCCTTCTTAATAAAGACTCTCGAGAAAATTGGGATAGAAGGAACCTACTTAAACATCATCAAAGCCATCTATGAGAAGCCTTCAGCTAACATCATCCTCAACGGGGAAAAACTCAGAGCTTTCCCCCTGAGATCAGGAACACGACAGGGATGCCCACTCTCACCACTGCTGTTTAACATAGTGCTGGAAGTCCTAGCATCAGCCATCAGACACCAAAAGGAAATCAAAGGCATCAGAATTGGCAAAGAGGAAGTCAAACTTTCACTCTTCGCAGATGACATGATACTCTACATAGAAAACCCGACAGACTCCACCAGAAGCCTACTAGAACTGATCCAAGATTTCAGCCAAGTTGCAGGGTACAAAATCAACGTACAGAAATCGGTTGCATTTTTATACACCAAAAATGAAGCAACAGAAAGAGAAATCAAGAAACTGATCCCATTCACAATTGCACAAAAAACCATAAAATACCTCGGAATAAACCTAACCAAGGATACAAGAGATCTGTATGATGAAAACTATAGAAAACTTATGAAGGAAATTGAAGAAGACACAAAGAAATGGAAAAACATTCCATGCTCATGGATAGGAAGAATAAATATAGTTAAGATGTCATTACTACCTAAGGCACTCTACACATTCAATGCAATTCCAATCAAAATTGCACCAGCATACTTCTCAAAACTAGAATAAACTATCCAAAAATTTGTATGGAACCACAAAAGACCCCGAATAGCCAAAGTAATCCTGAAAAATAAAACCAAAACGGGAGGGATCACCATCCCAGACTTTAGCCTCTACTACAAAGCTGTCATCATCAAGACAGTATGGTATTGGCACAAAAACAGACACATAGACCAATGGAACAGAATTGAGAACTCAGAAGTGGATCCAAAAGTGTACAGCCAACTAATCTTTGACAAAGCAGGAAAGAATATCAGATGGAAAAAAAACAGCCTTTTTAACAGATGGTGTTGGGAGAACTGGACAGCAACATGCGGAAGAATGAAACTAGATCATTTTCTCACACCGTGCACAAAAATAAACTCAAAATGGATAAAGGACCTGAACGTGAGACAAGAAACTATGAATACCCTAGAGGAGAAAGCAGGAAACAACCTCCTTGACCTCCACCGCAGCAACTTCTTACTTGACACATCCCCAAAAGCAAGAGAATCAAGAGCAAAAATAAACTTTTGGGACCTCCTCAAGATTAAAAGCTTCTGCACAGCCAAGGAAACAACCCAGAAAATTAATAGGCAACCGACAGAATGGGAAAAGATAGTTGCAAATGACATATCAGATAAAGGGTTAACATTCAGAATCTATAAGGAACTCACCAAACTACACGCCCGAAAAACAAACAACCCAGTGAAGAAATGGGCAGAAGATATGAACAGACACTTCTCCAAAGAGGACATCCAGATGGCCAACAGACACAGAAACGATGCTCAGCATCCCTCCTCATCAGGGAAATACAAATCAAAACCACACTGAGATACCACCTCACGCCAGTCAGAGTGGCTAAAATGAGCCAATCAGAGAACTCTAGATGCTGGCGCGGATGTGGAGAAACGGGCACCCTCCTACACTGTTGGTGGGAATGTAAACTAGTACAGCCCCTCTGGGAAACAGTGTGGAGGTTCCTCAAAAAACTAACAATAGAACTCCCCTATGACCCAGCAATAGCACTGCTAGGAATTTACCCAAGGGATACAGAAATGCTGATGCATAGGAGCACATGTACCCCAATGTTCATAGCAGCACTCTCCACAATAGCTAAAACATGGAAAGAGCCTAAGTGTCCATCAACAGATGAATGGATCAAGAAGATGTGGTTTATCTATACCATGGAATACTACATGGCAATGAGAAACAATGACATCTGGCCATGTGTAGCAACATGGATGGACCTTGAGGGTGTTATGCTGAGCGAAATAAGTCAGGCAGACAAGGACAAATATCATATGTGTTCACGTATAGGAGGATTAGGAGGAACTTAACAGAGGACCAAGGGGGAGAAGTAGGGCGGAAATGGTGGGGGAAAGGGAGAGAGGCAAACCATGAGAGACTCTTGAATGCTGACAAAAATTGAGGACTGATGGATGTGGGGGGGAAGAGGGATGGACATGGAGGAGGACACTTGTGGGGATGAGCACTGGGAGTTATGTGAAAACTAATTTGACAATAAACTATTTGTAAAAAAATATATATAGTGGAAGCAATAAAAAAAAAAGAAAAGAAAAGAAAAGAAAAAATAAAAGAAAAAAAAAGTATTCAAGACACCTAGACTATGTCTAGCTATTTGGCCTTGAACATGGTTATTTATTTTGTTTCATTTTTCAGTTTGATTTCTTTAATAATGCAATATAAAATATAATAATATAATATAATATAAACTAAGCTATTTTAATAGTTTCTTAGACACTATTAGAAATGTCTCTTGTGTGTTCTGGTTCTCCAAATATATTTACATCAAACATAATACCAATTCTTATTTGAGTGCAATTTTAAAATTGTAGCATCAGGGTTGTTTTTTTTTTAACATGAGAGAATACTTTTCTGTTTTGGGAGTGTACAATAGTAAAAAATTTATTTTATAAATGTCAGTTATAAAATCCGATCTAGTATAATCAAGTTGACCCTACAAATACATTTTCAGGATACGCTTTTTGTTCTTCAATGCCTTAAGATTTCTCAGGGTCCCCGATGAATATTGAAGGTGTATAAAGCATAGTTTGTAATATTTTCTGTTGCTCCCTAGTATAAGAAGTATTCAGCATCTCATTATTATAAGACACATATAAAATTTAGTTTGGCAAGATTCATGATATATTCTCACTAAATTATTTGAACTTCTTTATAGAAATAGAATGCAAGATTCCTGAAATAGAAAATAACTTAAATGCTCAACCCAAAAAAGACAAATATAAAGTCGGAGATGTGTTGAAATTCTTCTGCACACAAAGACTTAAAAGAGTTGGACCCGATTCAGTTCAGTGTTATGACTTTGGATGGTCCCCTAGTCTTCCAACATGTAAAGGTGAATATTTATCTTCCACTTGCTAAAACAAGAAATAGGATTTTTGATACCAAGGTTCCTGTTTTTGTTTTTGTTTTTCACTCTTCCTCTTCTGTTGGCTTCAAGTGTGGGTGTCTGTATCTAATGCATTAAGCCAGGACATGTGTTGGGTAATAGATGTCTCGGATTTTCTTATTTAAGAAATTAATCTCCACTTGTTTCTTAAAATATGTAGTGGTAGTATCCAAGGATCCATGTACAATGACTTACACGTTTGTTACTTTTCCTTTTGACTACGATTCTACTGTTACTATTGAGCACTTTATATGGCATGGGCCTTACGTCAACTTTCATCGGGTATCTAAACAATATCCAAGAAATTTATAGTTAATTTACTCAATCAATCACACGTATGGCTTAGTCAAAGTTAAAATATGTTGATAAAATGCTAGCCTCAAATGATGGCATTTTTTTCAAACAGTTTTGGTAAAATGTTCCCCTGGTATATGAATCTTGTTACATTTAAATGAGCATATTTATTCATTAGTTTGCATACATCTTCAGAATATCTAGATTATTAAACATGTGTTCTGGATTTAAATATACTTCCAATATGCTAGTTCAGTGTAAGAAATAGAACTGGGTTGGGGTGCCTGGTTGGCTCAGTCGGTCGAACATCTCACTCTTGACTTCTGCTCAGGTCGTGATCCCTGGGTCATGGGATTGAGCCCCATGTTTTGTTCCATGCTGAACCTAGAGCCTGCTTAAGATTCTCTCTCTCTCTCTCTCTCTCTCTCTCTCTCTCTCTTGCTCTCTCTCTCTACTCCTCTGCCCCCCTCCTATACTCATCCTCTCTCTCTCAGTTTAAAATAAAAATTTTGGTAAAAGAACTGGGAAACATGTTTCTAGTATGAGCATCATTTGGTTTTCATGGTTTAAGAAGGCTACAATAAGTTATATTATAAATTATATAATTAATTAAAGAAAAAATCTCTCCATTTTTCTACTTTTTTAAGTTGCAAAATAGATCATTTGACCACTATTTACACACTATTTCTCCTGTAGAACAAACAAAACAGTGTTCTTCACCTCCTCAACTCCTTAACGGGAAAGTTAACGAAACGCAGAAAGAAAACTATGAACACAATGATTTGGTGGAATTTGTGTGTAATCCTAGATTCTTGATGAAGGGTTTTAATAAAATTCAGTGTGTTGATGGACAATGGACAGACTTGCCGATTTGTATTGGTAATGTATAAAAATAATAATATTTAAAATAAAGCAACCTTTTGTATTTATAGAAGCATGCAAATAGTATTTTATAAATAAGCATATTTTTCTAAACTTTTCACAGAGGTGGAGAGTACATGTGGAGAGATACCTGAACTTGAATATGGGTACGCTCTTGAGACTTCTAACCCTCCCTATCACCATGGAGATTCAGTGGAGTTCAGTTGCAGAGAAGAATTCACAATGATTGGAAAAAAATCAATTACATGTATAAGTGGACTATGGACCAAACTTCCTCAGTGCATTGGTGAGAAGACACTTCTCAAATAGACAGTCAATGAAATGTCATGTTTTTATTGTAAACACAATATTTGCAAACATAGTTTTGAAATTTAGATATATGCTTGGAAAAAATCAGGTCTTAAATTATAATGCTTATATTCTACAAAGGAAAAATATAAACTAGCAAGAGTTTTATCACCCTTTCTATCCCTAATATTAACATTGTTTTTAAGTGTGAAGCCTAAATTTTACTTGCAGTTTTTCATATGATTTAAATCTGAGTGTTAAAGGCCAGGAAAATAGAACCATATCTGCATAGATGTCATTTTTGTTTTATGTGGCACTCTTGTTTTCAGGCCCTGGAAAACAGATAAAGATAAGAAAACACCCACTTGCTACATCCCTATAGGAATCTTGCCTCTCTCAACGCTTCTAAGGATTTCTCAGGCTGTTTCAAATGCAGCAACAAGAGTTAATGTGTCAAAGGGTGGGTGAGCTACAGACCCTCTCTGTTAGGAATAAAAGTCAGTCAAAGGAAGCAGTCAGGGCGGGGCCAGGAAACAAGCCTGACTGATGGACTTCACCTCACTTTGGATGAGCAAGTCTTGGATGACTGACTAATTGGGAAAATATTGGGGGCCCTTTTCATTTTTCCCTTAGAATGAGTTCTGTCCTAGAGTTTTCCTGCGACCTACATTCAAAGAGAGCCCTGGATGGCCAAGCTTACTTATCCAGCAGATTTCTAGCCATTAATTGTTCCAAGGAGAAGGTAGCGCTTAGGTTTCTGTCCCATGAGAGCAGAGATTTACACCTGTTTTGTTCATGATGTATTCCCAACATCCAAAGGACTGGTGAACATAGAGCAGACATTAAATGTATAGGAGTTTGCTGACTGAATCTGTAAGCTTTGTTCCATATTAGTTCTTCCATTTTTGCTAAACACATTCCCATGAGAAGTATTGCCAGCCCTCCCAGACCACATTTCATCTTTGTCCTCTCCTATATCCACAGATGATTCCCCTCGTCTTATATTGGGGAAACCCAAGGGTGTTATAGGCCTGAAAACTCTTAACTTTTAATTCTTATACTAAAACATGTTTCATTTGCTATTCTCTTTACATCTCAGAGTTTGCCCTCTAAGGTTAATCTTATATCTATATTCAAGTTTAACATAATCCCCGTATAGCTATCCTAGACCTCACTCCAAAGTTCTTCTTTCGCTGTTTATTTTGTACCTCCAGCTACTCTACTTTTTCACTGTTCTCAAAATATTCATTTCCTCCTATAAAACAAAGACATTCTTTCAGAAAACAATCAATCATAGGACTATGACAACCCCACCCAGCACCACCCCTTTGGACTACAGGTCAGTTACATTCACCTGAAGAACACCTTGTTTTGCCTCCCTCAGCACTGAGGACAAGCCCTAAATGCAGACTTAATTTTCAGCCTCTAGTGTGTTTTGAATTATTCTCCTTGGTTTTATTTTTTATTGTATTACAAAATCATTACTCCTTTGGTGAATTAGGAAGCAATCATTCACAAAGACCTGCATCAACTGATATTTTATCAAATCCACAAAGTACTTCAATCTTCAGTGAATTTTTGAAGTATGTAGTTGTATAAAAAGTTGTTATATTAGAGCCAATAAAACTTACTCTTATAATATTATTGAATTATAGGTATACCTGGTATATAAAATAGCTTTTCAAAGATTGTACAAGTATATACATCAAACAAGGTGTGACCTGAAGCACCTGATTTCTTAGTCCAAGTATTTGTCCCATTTTAGAGATATTGCAAAAGATCTACTGAAGTACTCACATTTTACATAATACATCTTAGATGTACTTATTAAATTACTATCAGTAAAAAGACATTTTTTTGAAAAATATATTTCAAGTAGCAACTTCATATATTCTGTTTCCTCAGATAAATAGGAGACCAAATTTAATCAGGTGATGACTCTTCAGTATATAGATCAACCAAAAACATGAGACTCTTCTGCTTTTCTAATCCCCAAAGTGCAGAATATATTTATGACAGACATTTTCTCTGAAATTTCAAAGAACGGACATGGGATGTAAGTTCAGACATAATAAATAGCCCATCATGTGCAATATGATCAGGAATAACTTGGTTGTGGGATTTATGGGCCTAAATTCTAATTGTGTTATAGTATGGCATGTAAGCTATTTTTTCCTTTAGTTGCTTTGGTTCTTACAATTAGTCTTTTCAAGGCAATCTTTTAATTTTCTAGCAACGAATAAACTTGAGATGTGTAAATTCAACTTAACTGTACGTGAGGCTAATCCTCATCAGACTGAATTTGATTATAATGAGACCGTAAGTTACAGATGCAAAGGAAAATTAGAACAGAAACACTCAACGTGCATAAATGGAAGATGGGATCCTGAACTAAGCTGCACAGGTAAGCTCTGGCTTATAGTATTTTCAAAATAATATTCTATTTCTTCCTAACTTGCTAAAGCAGTGTTTTGGCATCTTTTTAATACATTTAGCAATAATTATTACAAATAACTTTCAAGCTGGAAGGGAATTTAGAAAGTAACAAAAACATCATTTCTAAATGTTAATTGCATCAGTGCTTTAGTCAGCTATACAACAAACCACCCAGAAACTTGATGGCCTTAAATTAACATCCAATCAGGTATCTTTAAGAATTAGTGGTTTGGTTTCCCGTGAGGCTGAGGAGAGCACAAAGATGGCATCCCCCTGGGCCACATTCCCTGAGAGCACCTCAGTGGCCTCCAGATATGAGGCAAATCTGAAGTCCGCCCCTCAGGCTAACGTTCTAAGACAAAGAACTAGGCCTTTTCCCCAGAAAGTCTGGGCTTGTGTTTCAGGCTGCTGTATAGTGCCCTGGAGGTAGTGGCCCACCAAGAGTTCTGTCTCTGAATCTTCCAGGCCTGCAGGCCCCAGAAATGCAAGTCCTTCTGGCCACTAGAGCCTGGGGGTCAAGGAGTGGCCCCTCTGTGGACTGAGCCTGCTGGCCAGCTTTAGGGAGGCAGGAGAATGCGGGGCTGGGGCACGCTCACCGGCATTGATGAAGCCACAGGAGAGCACTGGGCTGGACTGCGCCCACCGCTGCCACCAAGGTAGAGGGAACGTGTAGAAATGGCTCCTGCCAGCACCCCAATCCCGGAGAGAGTCCCAACAGAGACCTGCCCCTCAAGCAGATGCTTTAAGATGAGCAAATGAATCTCCTCCTCATATGTCTAGGTGTTTCTCAGACTGTTCTTTGGCATAGGGCCCCTGGGGGTAGTGAGTCTGGGTGCAAGCTCTTTGAGAAGAGTATCCCGTTTGAAGCCTGGGTGGCTCAGTCTGTTAGTCATCTGACTTCAGCTCAGGTCAGGATCTCACAGTTTGTGAGTTTGAGCCCCTGTTTGTTGAGCTCTGTGCAAGCAGCTTGGAGGCTGAAGCCTGCTCCGATTCTCTGTCTCCCTCTCTCTCTGCCCCTCTCCCACCACACTCTCTCTTTAAAAAATAAACAAATATTAAAAAAATTTTTTTTAAGAACCGTATCTCAGTTCTCTACAGCCCTTTGGATCTTTGGGATGTGAGCCCTGTTGGTTTTCAAAGGCAGACATTTTGGGGGCTCATCTTCCTGTTTCCAGTCCCATGGTTTGGGCTGTTAATGTGGGGAGCAAACCCCTTACTCCTCAAGGAGAAGCTCTGGATCAGTGAGATGCCTCCTGAATGTGTGCAGCCCTGCCTGGGGAGGGGGCTCGTTCCAGACTGTTCCCCTGACTTTGCTGCCCATGTCAGTGTGTCCTGCTTACTGTCTGTAATGCAGGAGCGCTTCAGCTGGTTTTCAGGTCTTTTCCACTGGATATTGTTGCCTGTGTATCTGTAGATTCAGTGTGTCTGTGGCAGGAGAAGAATTCAGGATCTTTTTATGTGTTTGCCCTCACAGTTGGTTTGCGCATATTGATTTTATAGTCTGACACTCTACTAAGCTGTATTTTTCATTTTAGGAATTGTTTCGTAGATCTTTTTCAACTTTGTGTAAGCAATTATATCAGTGCTACCTCAAGATTTTATTTTTGCCATTTTCATTTTTATTTCTTTATCTCATTGTACTAGTTAGGACCTCCAGTAAACTGTTGAAAGGAAGTGATGAGAAGACACATTTTTGTCCTATTCCTGCCTACAGAGAGAGGATATTGGACATTGTACCACAATTATAATGTCAATTTAGGGATTTTGTAGATGCCCTTTATCAGTTTAAGGAAACTATTCCCTCTATTCTCATTTAGCTGAGTGAGAAATTTTATGATCAACCAATGCTGGAAATTTGCATATTCATTTTAAGTAGCTCTTGATAGGATAATATGGTTTTCTTAACTCTGTTAATATAGTGAATTATATATGTAACTTTTTAAATGTTGACCAAATCTCTCATTTCTGTGTTAACATTATTATATTTTCAAATACTCGATTTGCTGACATAGTTTTAAGAAGTTTTGTGTGTATGCTCAAGAGGATATTAATCTATACATGCTTTTTAAAAAATTTTTCAAAATTTCTTTTTTACAAATAGTTTATTGTCAAGTTGGTTTCCATATAACACTTAGTGCTCATCCCCACAAGTTCCCTCCTCCATGCCCATCCTCCCTCCCCCTCACACCCATCAGTCCTCAGTTAGTTCTCAGCATTCAAGAGTCTCTCACGGTTTGCCTCTCTCCCTCTCCCCCACTATTTCCCCCCTTCTTCTCCCCCATGGTCCTCTGTCCTTCAACAGATGAATGGATCAAGAAGATGTGGTTTATCTATACGATGGAATACTACATGGCAATGAGAAAGAATCTGGCCTTGTGTAGCAACAGGGATGGAACTTGAGGGTGTTATGCTGAGCAAAATAAGTCAGGCAGAGAAGGACAAATACCATATATTTGCACGTACAGGAGGAGTAGGAGGAACATGGTTTTTCTTTTAATGCCTCTCCAAAGTTTTGTTATCAGTATTAGTGTGGCCTCATAACATAAACTGACAAATATATATATATATATATATTTTTTTTTATATGTATATATAAATACATATATACATATAAATATAATTACACTTATTATTTTATTATTTTTACCTTAAATGATAGATAGCATTTACATGCAAAGTCATCTGATATATAATTTGGTGTTTGGAAGCTTTCTTTATGAAGAATTTAATTTCTTTAATAAATAAATAAAGAATCTTTTTTTCTTATTTTCTTTTTTTAATGAAAGGAAGTTGTATTTTTCAAGAAGTCACTAATTTATGTAACTGCTTGGTGTACAATTATTGCTAAATTTCCCTGCATATTCTATTTTCTTTTAATTATATAGTTTTTTGCTGATATTACTTCTTTTTTTCTTAATATTGATACTTCTTTCTTTTATATTGATTATTCTTCCTGGATTTTTTATTTCAATTTCATTAACATTTCCACATAACCAATTTTAACACTCGATTTTCTCCACTTACTCTCTCTTCTATTTTTTAGCCTTATTAACATTCACTGTTTTTTCTATTTGTCTTTCTCTATTTTCTCTCTTCTGTGGGCTTAACTGTTTTCTTTCTAATCACTTTGATTTTAATTTTACTTTTTTTTATTTCTTCAGGTAGAAAACCAAAACTTGAATTTATACCATCTTACTTTTTAAGGATTAACTTCCTTTCCCTCTAAAGCAGTGTCAAAATTTTATATACGTTTCATTTTCATTGAATTCTATGAAATGTTTCCTAATGTTGCCTTGGGGCTTTCTCCTTTGACCTGTCTTATTGAAAATTTTGTTGCTTAATTTCCAAATATTTATTTTTTCCTAAATAACTTTATTCTCTTTTATCAACTTGTTTGTGTTATGATTGTTATACAAAGAGCTGCAAAAAAATACAAAATAATTTTTAAAATATAAAAATAAAATAAAATACAAGTAATAAAATAAAATGGAAAAACTAAAACCAAGCTTTTAAAAAAGCGTAAACAGAGGATTTGCAGAATAATAATTCTGCCTTTAGGGAGATTTAGTTGCCAGACCAGCCCCTAGCAAAAAATATCAAATGAAGTACAAATTAAGATTATTAGGACAAAAATGGTTACACAGCAAATATAGAAGAAAGTAAATCCTTGAGGATATATTGAAAAAACATGCCAAGATATTTAAAACAGAAATAAGAAACAAAAAACCTTTTAATTGAATATAAAATACTCCTACATCTATCTAAAGATAGAAAGAGAAACTATGACAGGGTGCCTGGGTGGCTCAGTCTGTTTATTGCCTGACTTTGACCCAGGTCACGATCTCAGTTTGAGCCCTGCGTTGGGCTCTGTGCTGACAGCTCATAGCTCTGAGCCTTGAGGCAGCTTGGGATTCTGTGTCTTCCTTTCTCTCTGCCCCTTCCCTGCTTTCACTCTGTCTCTCTCTCTCTCTAAATTAATAAATTTTAAAGACATTTTTAAATAAAAAAAAATAGAAAATGTGACAATATTACTCAGCATGAACAAATTATATTCAGTCAACTATTTCTCTAAATTGAATACAAAATCCCAGATAATTTTTGGACTCACAAGATTTCCCGGTGTACACTCACATAAGGTCTTTAATCAAATAAATGCATCGCAGGAGAAAGCAAAATCAAGATATCATAGAGAGGTCTGAGAGCCTCCCGGTATAGACATCCAGAATCTTCCCTCAGCTGAACAGGATATGCTTTGTCTTCAGATTATGAACTGCCACGATACATGCGAGGTATCTCAGCTTTATGGGAGCTCAAACTCAAGTTTGCAAAGAAATCTTGTATACCTTGCTGGTCATAGAACTAAAGTCAGGCTAATCCATTAAACAAGGTGCATTTCATCAATCTATATATGTCTAAACAGTGTCAGCAAGCTAGTAAACAGTCTCTCCAGAGAGTTTTCAACAACTTTCAACAACACACTATAAATCACTAGTGACCATATCTAATTCATATCTTGGCCAGAAAACTGTATCAAATAATTGGTCATTACTACATGCAATTCTTACTGTGGCTAATTATTTTCCATTCCACATCTTGTAAAGGTTTTAATCCAATCACAATACATTTGGTTATGGATAGCTGTAAAATGTCAGTATTTATTTTGTGCCTGTTAGTGAGTAGACAATTCACTTAGTACATAGTAATGGTTAGAAATCATTAAAATAAGTTTTACATAAATGATGCAAGATTTATCACAGAAGGAATAAAAGGAAGATATTACCATTAAGTCCATGAGAATATAAACAACGTATGATATATTAAAGTTCTCTACCAACTAAAGAGTATAACATATTTAAACATAACATTATTACTTGATCATTTATGACACGTTATTATAGGTTTTTTGTTTAATTTTCTTTTTAGTATTTTCAACTTCTGATCTTAATCAAGAAACCTAATTTTAATATTTCTAGAAGTACAAATGCAGTCATGCCCACCTCCACCTCAGATTCCCAATGCTCAGAATATGGCAACGACAATAAATTTTTGGGATGGAGAAAAAGTATCTGTTATCTGTCAGGATGGTTATATAACTCAAGATGAAGACGAAATCGAATGCAAAGATGGAAGATGGCAGTCGATACCACACTGTGTTGGTCAGTAATACATCACTTGCTTTATAACATTCTTTCAAATGAGGTGAATACTCCCCTGAGCTTTGTGTAGATGAACAAGATAAGGACCTTTCTCTATATCTATTTCACTTTATCTTCAAATGGTAAATTACATTCTAAGTATAAAAAATCACTCAGTATTCTTTCACTTCTAGTGGGAAATGAACAGACAAATACTTTCGGTTACTGGTGTGAATACCATAGAAAACTTCTGCTTATGCCTATTTCACTCCTCATGATGAACAGGACAAGCATGAAGAGGCATAGAACAAGCAGATACTAGCGTAGATTTGCTGGAGACATATAGGCTTGCAAGTGTCAAGTGTTTTTCAGTTTTTCATAATTTAATTTGTTTGAATTATCCTTATTTTAAATTCTCAACAAGTATTTGATTCCATGTTTTAAATTTAAACGTTGTATCCAAACTTACCCTTTTGATCTCTGTTCTCTCTACAGAAAAAACCCCATGTTCTCAACCACCTCAGCTAGAACATGGAACCATCAAATCATCTAAATTTTCAGAAGAAATGGAGGAAACATTGAAACCTGAGCTTTATGCACATGGCACCAAATTAAATTACGCTTGTGAGGATGGTTTCCGGATATCTGGAAAAGATGAGATAACGTGCCACATGGGAAAATGGAGTTCTCCACCTCGGTGTGTAGGTGAGGACAGTATGCAAACCACAATTCTATGTTTGATAGAATCCATTAAACATAATCAGTTGTCATCAAAGTCATGAGAAAGAATCCTTTAGGTTTCTAACTATATAAACTCATTTATAGATAAATATCTAAAATCATTTATATATTTATGTATTATCCTCTTTTTGTTAATTTCATTGATTCATTACAGACTCACTTTGAATTTTGCAGTTGTTTAATGAAAACTAGATGTGTAGTGCAATTAAACCTACCTATTCATATTCCTTTCCCATTTATACAACTTGTACTGTTTGCTGTGCATTGATTTATTGTAAAAATTTGTCTTGTTTTTCCTATAATGTCATTTCTGAGTTCTTACAATATATGGTACCTAAGATGATTAATTCTCAGTGCTCTTCTTTTTATTATTCACTATTGTTTTGAGAAACACCGATTGTCTCTACGTAAGTATATTGCAATTTTTATTATTTCATTATTTTATTTTTATTATCTACGTTTTAGTTTAAATTCCAATTAGTTAACATGCAGTGTAATATTAGTTTCACACGTAGAATATGGTGATTCAATACTTCCATACAACACCTGGTGCTTGAAGGACGTGCTCTCCTGAATCTCCATCACCTATTAAACCCATCTTGCCATCCACCTCCCTTCTGGTAACCACATTGTTAACTATAATTAAGAGTGTTTCTTGGTTTTCCTCTCTCTCTCTTTTTACCCCCTTTGCTCATATGTTTTGTTTCTTACCTTCCACATATGAGTGTGGATGATCATGTTATTTGTCTTTTCTGACTTATTTCACTTAGCATCATACTCTCCACTTGATCTCAGCCAAAAGGCCGAGAAGCAATACTTAGCATTATCCTCTCTAGCTCCATCCATATCATTGCAAATGACAAGATTTCATTCTTTTTATTGCTGAATAATATTCCATTGTATATATATACTACCTCTTCTTTATCCGTTCATCTATCGATGGACACTTGGGCTATTTCCATATCTCAGCTATTGTAATAATGCTGCTATAAACATCAAGGTACAGGCATCCCCTTGAAGTAGCATGTTCGTATTCTTTCGGTGAATATCTAGTAATACAATCGCTGGATCTCGTTCAATGGTTTAACTCTTTGAGGAATCTCCATACTTTTTTCATGAGTGGCTACACCAGTTTGCATTCCCACACCAACAGTGAAAGAGGGTTTTCACTTCATCACATCCTGGCCAACACTTGGTGTTTCTTGTGTGTTGATTTTAGCCTGACATGTATGAGGTGACAGCTCATTGCAGTGTTGAATTGCATTTCCCTGATGATCAGTGATGTTGAACATTTCTTCATGCGTCTCTAGGCTGTCTCTATGTCTTCTTTGGATATGTCTGTGTTCACGTCTTCTGTCTATTTTTAATTGGATTATAAATTTTTTGGGTGTTGAGTTTTATAATGTCTTTATATATATTCATCACTAGCCTTTATCAGATATGTCATTTGCAAATATCTTCTCCCTTTCTGTAGGTTGCCTTTTAGTTTGGTTGATTTTTCCCTTCACTGTGTAAAGCATTTTATTTTGATGTAGTCCCAATAGTTTATTTTTGCTTTTGGTTCCCTTGCCTCAGGAAACATATCTAGAAATAAGTTGCAACGCCCGATAATGTATTGACATATTTATTTTCAAGTTGCTGCTCAAGTTGTGCTGGATACACTTCAGAATGACGGTTTTAGGGAGAATTTGTACACTTTCTCTGTGGTATGAGTGCAGATCATGCGTTATCATTTTTTTCCAAATAAAACTGCCAAATATGGCAACCAGTACATAAAATTAAATTTCAGATCCTGCAAAACATGGAGTCAGTCTTTCTTTCTCTCTTTCTTTTTTTTAGGACTTCCTTGTGGACCACCACATTTGATTCCACATGGGATTCCATCTCCCATATCAGACAGTTACCAATATGGCGAAGAAGTAACATACAAATGCACCGAAGGTTTTGTGGTTAATGGACCTGCACTTATACAATGTTTAGGAGGAAAATGGTCCCACCTACCAGAATGCAAAAGTATAGTGTATTTAATTTTACTCTTAGGTTGATCCTTAATTCAGAGCATAAATAGTACAAATAGGAAACTAGGCAGTAAGTCTAGGATTTAACAAAGTATCTCTGGAGAGCTGTGGATTCTAGTAGAGAATCAGTAGCTGTAGTAATAATAAAAGTATGACCTCATGAGCCAAATTATTTCACTTTCGTGTCACTTTGTGTGCACATGAGACCTCCTGTGATACACATCCTCAGACTCCCCATCTCTGTTCCTGTATCACAGCTGCTCCCTGCTCATCGATCTCATCTGTATTTAATGTACTGTTAGTTCCTCAGTTATCTCTTGTAAGTATATAGTTTTCTGAGATATTCGACATGAACAAAGGTAACAGATTTTCACAGAAGCAAAAAAGTACCTCTAAACAAATAATGTAGATGGCTTGTGTGGGCAGAAAAGAATTTGAATATAAGATGTGTGATCTCCAGCATTACATATAACCATACTCTTCAGGTTTATGATGTCATCATCTGCATGTTATACTTTGATAAACATAGGACTATTCAATGTAATTAAGCAAGACTTCTAATATATTTGTTCAAGGTATAAGAAAAATTGTGCCCGGTATTCATTGGTTTGATGGGTGCCTATTATTCTACATTATAGTTATTAGTCATTATGTTTTTTAAAATATTTACCGAACAAGTACATATTCTTTTTCTTTCAGACACGGATTGTTTTAGCTTACCTGACTTTGGTAATGCCACACCTAAAGGCCAGCAGAAAGAAGTATATAGGTCAGGAGAAAAAGTTGCTTACGAATGTCCACGTGATTACGTTTTGGACGGACCAAATACTGTACAGTGTATTGACAGCCAATGGATAGGAAAGCCAATATGCAGAGGTACTTCAATGATATTTTTAAATCCATTTCCCAAAATGTCTTAAGTAATACAAAATGAATTCTTTCTAACAACACTTGCAAAATGGACATAGATGATTATTCTAGACTAGGTCAAAGAAGGTGTATGCTTTAACTTAGAGGGATGAAATTGTGTACTCAGTGGCTAATCTTAAAGCCCAGTAGTTTCAAACTTTGGTCTCTGGAATAGCAGCGTCAGCATCTTCCGGGAAATTGTTAGACATGCAAATGTAAATTCACAGGCTCCCTCAGACCTGTGGCGGCAAGAACTCTGGGGATGCAGCCCTGAAAGTGTCTTAACAATTCACAAGGGATTCAACGTACACTCCAGTTTAGGAGCCATAGCTATAGCCTATTACATTTTACATCCACCTGAAACTCACTGGTGAGTTATACATTATGCGTGAAATATCCTTAAACATTTGAAAAAATAAAATCATTGCAGACTGTTTTTATCAATTATACATTTATTTTTCTGTTATTTTGCCACTCATCTCCTGTTTGGACCCTCAGTTAGCCATCTTCTTCCTTCAGCTATGGAATTCTTCAAAGCTTGTTAATTCTTCATTTATTCTCTAAGGAAGTGGCTATTATGTTTATTTTTCTAAGGGTCTAAAATTACATTCACAAACAGGATAATTACAAGCCAAAATCTAATGTCAAATAATCTTTTTCTTATGATTTTCTTGTGGTATATAAATGCATTTTGGAAATATATAATTTGAAATAGTGATTTGATTGAACTAGAAGAGAAATGTCCAGAGAAACTCTCATTTTCATGGAAGCTTAAATCTTATAAAATAAATTGTATTGCTTTATCCCCTTTTCTTCAATCCTATATGTAAATTTCTTAAAATCAGTAGTCTTTCATGACAGATTAACTGTTGACTTTAAATCCTCTTAGAGATATATTTGGAATTCCATTGGTTGATTTACTGCTCAAAATGATCATGATGTTAGAGATGCTACTTTTATTCCCTTTCTATTCAGATCTTTCCTGTGTGAATCCACCCCGAGTGGAAAATTCTACTATACTAAATGAGATGCCTAGGTATCGACCTGGTCAGAGGGCACGTTACAAATGCATTAAACCTCTTTACCTGGTTGGAGACCAAGACGTGACATGTTCAAACGGGAACTGGACACAACCGCCTCAGTGCCTAGGTAGAGTATCTTATTTCCCTTGAAATTTAAAAGGATGTTTTAGGGCTAAATATGTTAACATAAATATATAATGAAGTGGTTATTATAGAATGAGTTTTTAATCTCAAATAAAATGATGGTGCTTAGAATCCAATTTTTCTTTTTGTGGGGTGCATAAGTGATATGATATATTCATTTTATGAAAGATTTGACCAGATTAGAACAGCATGGAAAATTCTCTATCTTAACTATTAAGTCACTTAGTTATTTTCTGAGGAATAAATGTATTAAAGATACGTTCAAGGTCCACACGGGTGGCTCAGTTGGTTGAATGTCCAACTTTGGCTCAGGTCATGATCTCGCGGTCCGGGAGTTCAAAACCCATGGCAGGCTCTGTGCTGACCGCTCAGCCTTCTTTGGACCTTGCTTTAGATCCTGTCTCCCTCTCTCCCTGCCCCTCCTCCCTCTCCACCCCTCTGCCTCCGCCCCCCTCCCCCCCACTCTGGTCTCTCTGTCTTTCAAAGTGAATAACTAAGAAAAAAAAATACACTGAGGACATTTGACAGCCCTATGAAATTCCACCTGGAGACATGGAATCGGCAGCTGGGGCATGATCACAGAATGAGACACAAATTTAGGCTTCTTCAGCAGGTGGATTCTATTTAAAGGAAAGTTACTAGCTGAGCTCAACCCGGGAATTAGTGTATAGAGAAGAAAATGTCTGAGAACTTGGTCATAAAACGCTCCAGTATTCAGAGTTTAGGAAATACGAGGAGCCAACAAAGGAGATATTCTAGCCATTTGCTTTTCCTGGCACATATATTTTCCTGTGTTGTTGGTTTGGGGGTGGATTTTCCTGGTCTTTAATACAATGAATGATTTTTTTTCTCTTTTTGTAAAGTTTTATTTATTGTAAGAGTGTGAGCACTCATGCCAGCTTGTGAGCAGGGGAGGGGCAGAGTCCCAAGCAGGCTCCTCTCTGCCAGCATAGAGCCTAACACAGGGCTCAAATTCACGAACCATGAGATCATGACCTGAGTTGAAATCAAGAGTTGGATGCTCAACCCACTGACCACTCAAGTGCCCCTATAATGAGTGATTTTCAGTTGTACTTTAGACATCTGGAATATTCTGTTTTAAGGCTCTGGATTTTATTGACATCTCTTATTTATCAGGCCTCCATTACTGCCAGACTCAGTGCAAGTCCAGGCTTCCCACTCGGCCTCCACTGACACCATGGAAAGTGGAGAGGTGTCTTGTTCTCTGAGTGTGGATAGAAGTCTGGGCTCCTCACTCGGCCTCTGATGGTCACTGTTGATCTCTGAGCAACACAGCAGGAGGACTGGTCCAGGTTTCTTTATCATGTTTTCTGGGTTATTCAAGTACTAGAAAAAATATCTCTGTCTTGTTAGAAAAGTCCTTTCCTGGGCTTTTGGCTAAAGAGATCAGGAACTCTTGGGACTTTTTTTTTTTTTTCCTTGAACTTGATATCATTTCTGGGTTCCAGTCTTCTTCAGTGCTCAGTCCAGGATCCATAGAAAGTAAAATCCAATGTCACTGCAGGTCTCTGATCAGATTGATATCTACTCTGCACCTTTCACAATCTCTTATGTTGGTTTTTTAATAATATATTCAGGGTTTTTACGTTTACATAGCAAGGAGATAAGCAGAAATGTTTCTACCTCATCATGTCCAGAATAGGAGGCCAGCGATTCCCTCTCACATTATACAAATTTGTAATTCTTTAACTTAATTAAATCAGCTTAGTTTCCTTTGTAATAACGATGCAAATCAATACACAGCGATCTAATAGACACTGCAGTATGTCGTAACTAATGAGAAGATTTCTTTCAGTATATTAGCTATCCATCCGTCTGGCATTCATTCAGTGGGAAAAATATTTCTTTAATACCAGAATACTGCAAAAAAGACATATTTGTTAATACTTTATGTGTATTTCCACGTGAGACAAAAGGGCTTTAAAATGTTACTCTCAGTTTAAGTGACTAGAATGTTGTCAATGAATCATTTCTGTCAGCAGAGATCACAAGTCTTGGTATTGTATATTGTGCTATATTTCTATTTACTTTACTTTAATCTGTTTTTTATGGACTTTCAATAAATCAAATAACATTCTTTTTAGACCCTAAGGAAAAATGTGGGCCCGCTCCGAGTATTAAAAATGGAGACATGACCACATTCCCCAAATCGGAATATGACCCAGGATCGTCAGTTGAGTACCAGTGCCAGTCCTTGTATGTGCTTGAGGGAAACAGGATCATAACATGCAGCTATGGGCAGTGGTCCACACCACCAAAGTGCCTGGGTAAATATTTTAATATTCACATGGATCCTGGGGAAATCAGTATAATGAGAAAGATGTTTTGCTGTTTTTAACAGAATTTTCACAGATTAACCAACAGCTATTCTGTCAAATGTGCGACTACCAAATATTAATATGTAAAGAAATAAAGTTTGAAAAAACTCTTGTTCAAGCAGCAACAGCAACACAATATTCTTTAATGAAAGCTATTGTAATTGGCATGATGAATCTTTCATTATGACATTTAACTATCATACTTTAAATTTTTTTAATGCTTACTTATTTTCGAAACAGAGAGACAGTGTGTGAGCAGGGGAGGGGCTCCAGGCTCTGAGCTGTTAGCACAGAGCCCATGGGGCTTGAGCTCACAAACTGTGAGATCACGACCTGAGCTGAAGTGGGTCACTTAACCAACTCAGCCACCCAGGCACTCCTAATTATCATATTTTAAACATAGTGCCTCAATTTTACGTCATTAATCATTTAAAATGATTTATGTTTCCGTGATGGATTTTCAATGAAGTGGTTTGGAAAAGGTTTTGAAAATAAAGCTCTGAACCAGTGTAGAAGATTCTACTTGGAAGTCTGAAATCTTGTGGAAAATATTTGTTTACTGCTAAATGCTTATGTTCACTTTTTTTTTAACCTTCAGATGTATGTATAATATCAGAAGATAACATGAAAAAACATCACTTAAAATTAAGAGGGCCTTCTATGAATAAAAGATATTTCCAAACAAGGGAAACTGTGCACTTTGAATGTGTGAGAGGATATCGTATGCAGACATCACAACAAACATCCCAAGCAATCTGTTGGGACGGGAAACTGGACTATCCTGTTTGTGGATGAAAGAATGGTTAAGATGCAGTCCTTGAGTTAAAATATGTACATTTATTCAAAAATTTTCATGATTGACATAATTCTGTTTATTTTGTCAATTGCTGTTTAATTCATTTATATCTTTAGTAGAATTTGTGTTAAATATTATATGGATGATGCAATTATAATCTGAGCGACTTCTAAAAAGCACCTTATTAAAACTTGCCAAACCAAACTGCTTTGTGTCCTATTCTTAAAATATCTATAAGAAGACTAGATTCAGTCATTTCAGCGCCACCTCCTACCCATCTTTTCTCCTACCTTCCTCAAATGTCCCTCCATAACTTCTGAGCCTTCCTCAGACTGTCCATTTCAGAGGAAATGGGAGAAAGAATTTTCCATCTTCAAAATAATTGCATTTCAAAAACACATCAAAACTGAACTGTGTCCTATCTATTTTAGTAGGAAAATGTAAGTAGTTATTACTTACTTTTGCTTACCTAGCAATAGATAGACAAGCCAAAAAGATCATGAAATACATGATCTCCTACGAGATAACTCTCTAGCACACATAAAAATTCAAAGAAATCATAAAAAGATATTAGAATCTAACTGGGTGCATAACTATCATAACATGAAAAGTGACCCCAAAAATCTGATATCAAGTATAAACACACACACACACACACACACACACACACACACACACACACACAAACACAGTGCTTTGAACACTGAATAAATGGTTATAGAACAAAGATTGTCAGGAAGCACAATAAAAATTGACATGAGAATTTAGAAAAACTAGGGGTAAGAGCTGGTGTTTAACTTCTTGATATTTACCTGCATTCTCCATTTTTATCTATATTAATATACATTCCCTTTGAACCACAAGAATATGTTATTTTAAAATAAAGTAAGACAATATATGTTGAGGACCTCTTTGGTAATGATCTTCAAATCTAATGACATTTTCATGATTTCGTTGCTATAGATGGTTTGGAAACATTCAAGCACAAGAGTCTGCAATGCAATTTTTTTTTTTTTAATGTTTTATTTATTTCTAGGAGTGAGAGAGAGACAGCGTGAACAGGGGAAGGTCAGGTCAGAGAGAGAGGGAGTCACAGACTGAAACAGGCTCCAGGCTCTGAGCTGGCAGTCAGCCCAGAGCCCGACGCGGGGCTCGAACCCACGAACCGCGAGATCATGACCTAAGCGAAAGTCGGACGCTTAACCGACTAAGCCACCCAGGCGCCCCTGCAATGCAATTTTTAAGCTCCTACATTTCAAGCAACATAAATAGTTAAAATCAGTTGACCGAGGGGCGCCTGGGTGGCCTAGTCGGTTAAGCGTCCGACTTTCGCTTAGGTCATGATCTCGCAGTTCGTGGGTTCGAGCCCGTGTTGGGCTCTTTGCTGACTGCCAGCTCAGAGCCTGGAGCCTGTTTCAGTCTGTGACTCCCTCTCTCTCTGACCTGAACTTCCCCTGTTCACGCTGTCTCTCTCTCTCTCCTAGAAATAAATAAAACATAAATAATAATAATAATAATAATAATGTTAAAAAAATCAGTTGACCGAAAACATTTTTAACTTCTACAAAACACGAAATGTTTAAGATGAAAATAAAGATATAATTAAGGTAAAAATCTTTTAAGGTGATCTTTTCTTACATCATTTTTATCACAGCAAGTGGCATTCTCAGAATGAGAAACCCGGCTGTCTCTAATGCAGCCAATTTATCTAAATCTGAATCACAAGTGACAGTCAGTTTTCTCACATTAAAGGAATATTATTTCAATGGACAAGTTATCTTTGTTGTTAATATTGGTGTATGTACTATTTCTCCAGAACTTTTCACCCAATGCTTGTGGAATCTATATCTGACACTTGACCTATAACCAATATGGCCTATAACCAATTATTTTCATTTTTGGCTGCAAAATAGCAACTTTTAAGATTAATTCCAATATTTTTCTGTACTTATTTTCATTCTCATGTCAAGATGAGTGTTAGTTTGCCAATTCTTTAATACTTTTACCTAAAAAGTTATGGTAAATATTTTTACTCTTTAATTTCCCATTTTTGAAATAAGGACTTGATGATAGTGACCTTCTGATAGCCTTAGAGATCTTTCTTTCTCTTAAAATGTTGTATCATTGGGGAACCTGGATAGCTCAGTTGGTTGAGTATCTGAATAACTTTCGACTCAAGTCATGATCCCAGGGTTATGGTATTGAGTCCTGGGCTCCAGCTTATCTTCTATGCTGAGTGTGGAACCTGCTTACGATTCTCTCTCTCTCTCTCTCTCTCTCTCTCTCTCTCTCTCTCTCTCTCTCGCTCTCTCTCGCTCTCTCTCGCTCTCCCCCTCCTCTCTCTCTCTCCCTTTGCCCCTCTTCCACCCATGAAATTCTCTCTCAAAAAAAAATTACAAACTAAGAAAATAATAAATGTTGTATCATCATGGATTCATTAATTTTTATTCAGTTGTCACAATTAAATACAGTCATTATTCTTGAAGCTCAAATTATTCCAAAAGTGGCTAGTGAAAGCCTCTTGAAACCAGCTCCTGATTTTTATTGTTGTATCCCATTATTCTTTGAGCATTTCTTTTCTTTTTAGCACAACATGATGTTCCAGGCTCGCTGTATACTTCCCTTCCCAGAACCTGTAAGCATACGCATTTCCAAAAATGTCTGATTCTTTTTTTATGCTTATTTATTTATGGGGGGGGGCGTGAATGGGGGGTGGGCAAAGAGAGAGGGAGACACAGAATGTGAAGCTGTCTTGTGAACCACCAGATCAGGACCTGAGCCGAAGTCAGATCCTTAACGACCCCCACCCACGTGCCCCTGATTATTTTGTCTGGGAAATAGTGTTTAGAACCCAAGTAACATGCCATTGGTACTAAATAGGAATGTTTATGACTGTTAAAATGTCTTTAAATATCTTTTTGCTTGTCAGAAAACAAACAGATATGAAATTTAATATTTACTTGCTCCTATTGTATATTAGAATTCAAGTTTAATGATACAGGGTTAAAAACATTTTCTTTTTCTCTTTTCTCACATATTCTTATATATCAATATTTGCAAAAATAATATAAAAACCATAATGCAAAAATTACTACTAGCAGGTAAACTATCAAATTAAGGTAACAGTGCCTTTGCATTTATTTTGTCCCAGGATGTTAAACTCTGAGTGTAAGTACTCTCTTCTGAAATGACTTGAAAATCCTCATCTCTGATTGCCCTCCTTTCAACTTAATAGAGTTTTACAGTGATTTTCATTTATATTTTGTTTTAATTTTAGATTATGCTTCTTCCTCTATTGAGCTAAACTTTTTAAATATGAAAAACTACATGTTTCAAAAGTCAAGGTAATATGACAAGGGTCTATGAAGAGTACTCTTTTCCCACCATTTATCTATTTCCTTTGTTATAAAGATATTTTTCTTAGTTTCTGACATCCTTTCAGTATTTATTAATCTCCTTTAATATCTAGAAGAGAAGTTATTTTACACATTTATCTGTATCTTGCTCTTTTTGTATTTATGATTCTAATACCCCTTGAAGCCTTCCTCAGCTCCCTGCACACAGGCTGCCTCAGTAGCTGGGCTGCAGGAGACACTGGTCAACAGCGCAGCCTGGCATCACACATCTCCTGGTGTGGCTGCCTTGGGAACCTGAAAAAAGAAGGCTCTCTGGCACTGTCCTCCTCTAACTTTGACCTTGTAGCTGGGATGCTTCAGAATACTGCACGGCAATGAGAAAGAATGAAATGTGTCCATGTGCAGCAACATGGATGGAACTTGAGTGTGTTATGCTGAGTGAAATAAATCAGGCAGAGAAGGACAGCTACCATATGTTTGCATGTATAGAAGTATTAGAAGGAATTTAACGAGGACCATGGGGGGAAAGAAGGGGAAAAATAGTGAGGCAGAGGAAGGGAGGCAAACCATGAGAAACTCTTGAATACAGAGAACAAACTGAGGGCTGCTTGCTGGGCATGGAGGAGGGTACATGTGGTGATGAGCACTGGGTGTTGTATGGAAACCAACTAGACAATAAACTATTAAAAAGAAAAATAAAGGCCTAATAGGTCAGAAGTGTAGGAGGAGCCCATTTTGGGCCTGGCCTGGAGACCACATTAGGGGCCCTTCTAAGAATCCTGTGGTGTGCAGACACTGGAAAACCTGATCTTTGGACAGCCAGTGTGGAATCCTCCTTTGTGTAACTGTGTCAAGGAAGAAGCAATTTGTATTTTTTTCTTGATGGATACTCTGCCCTTAACCTTTACATGCAAATTTTAATTTAGTAGGAGCCAAGATGGCAGGGCCTTAAATCCTTCCCTCCAGGGCACACAGCTGATCCTTCTCAGGGAAACCCAAAATTTCACACCTGTGGAGACCTTTGAAAAATGTGACTGGAAATTTCCAAACACTGTATAACATCACACATTACTTCAATCGCTTCTTACAGAAACCCTAGGATATAGGTACTACATCCGCGTCCTTCAGAGAATGCAAGAGTTTTAGAAAGAATAAGCTGTTGGCCCATGATCACACTGCTAGGGAGAAGCCAAATCATAACCTGATTCTAATCTGGGTCACAGACTCTTTTTTTATACAGGCAACAGGAGTTTATTTAATTCGTTTTTAAAACACCCCCTCTTTCAAAATAACATCTGAACACAAAATGCATTAACGGTTAGCAAAAGTACCTACAGGTGGTCAAAAATATTTTTTAATCGATTTGAAGATCCTTTGTAGTCTTTTTATCCATAACAGGAGAGACAAATTTGGGACCATGGCGGATTCCCCGTTACTGTTATTACCCCATGTAAATTAAACACAAAAACAAAAACAGAAACAAAACAGTAGAAAATCTGGAGACTTCTGCGCAATAATATAGAAAGACTAACAAAACCCCTAAGCAAACCATTCGAGAGGGCTGAAAAACGAATAAAACACAATGGTCATTTAATTTTGTGGCGCTGAATTGACTATAAAGGAACTTAAGATGCCCGAAAGCCTACTGAGCGGAAACAAACATCCTGCGCACCCACCACAAGGTCCCTGGAGGCCTGAAGCAGCCAGCCACTGGCGCAGGCGCAGGCGCAGGGCCGGGTGTGAGGCGGCCCCGCCCTCCCTGCCTCAGTTCCGGGTCTTCTCACTAGGGGCGGCCGCGTAGCTGCGCGGCCCGGGTTTCCAGCCGGGCGTTTTTCCCAGCCGGGCCCCAGCATGGCTGCCCCCAGCGCGGCGGGAGGAAACGGCGCCGCGTCCTCGCGTTCCTAATAGCCTCTGGCTTCTGTCCTCTGCTGGTCTTCCCCACGCCACGCCATCGGACATGTTTGCCAAGGCTTTTCGGGTCAAGTCCAACACGGCCATCAAGGGGTCGGACAGGTGAGGGAGAGAAGGGGCCTGCTCCGCCCACCAGGGCCCCCGGCCTCTCCCACTCCCGGCTGGCCCACAGCTCTCTCTGGACGAGGTCAGCCGACCTGGGGTGGAGGCCGAGGGGTCCAGCCCGAAAAGGGACCTCAGAAGCCAGGGTGGAATAGACACGGTTTGTGGGTGAAGATGGAGAGGAAGCCTGATTTATCTCCCAGACTAGCTTTTGGACATTGTAGTTCGTTGAAAGGAAACCGTAATTCAATCAGCGCTTACTGACTGCGGTCTATATAATGTACTGTAGAGGGTGATCAAAAAAGAACAAAGAGAGGAATACAAGATCCCAGTCTCCCAAGGGCTTAGAGTCCCTTAGGAGAAATCACATGGGGAGCCGAGAACTACAACGATAGGTGCAAAAGTGTCCAGTGATTACTTCTGGCAGGAGAGACGGATGGAGGGAGAGGTGAGAGAATTAAGGGACATGTTTGGAGGAGAACTGTGTCTGTCCAGACAGTGTCGCAAATGCAGATTGCACGTTGCGAACTTCGGACCCCGTGTTCCCTAGTTGTCAGTGTTGATGCCCTGGTATAGCTTTTAACCACAACTGACGTTTGCCAAGCATATAGAGAAAGGGTGGGTGCGGGGGCCAGGCGGAGTCAGGAAGGCAGGGCTGAGTGTCAGGCTAACTTGGTTACTGCCTGGATCTCAATTTTCCTCTTTCTTTGTAAAGTGGAAAGGCTTGCCCCCAGGAATATGTGAAAATAGAGGAGACATTGGATGAGAAAGAGAATTGGAGGTTTTGGAAGAGTATATGAGAGTAGGGCTCATAAACCAGATTTTCCCTGGCCCTTGAGATTTTATAGCAAGTCCTCTGAATCCTTTGCATTTCTCAGCACGCCCCCGCGCACCATTCATCCCACGTATTGGTTTGCTTTGTGCAGGAGAAAGCTTCGGGCTGATGTGACAGCTGCTTTCCCGGCACTAGGAGCAGGTCAGGTGTCCGTGTTGGTACCTGGAAAGGAGGAGCTCAACATTGTGAAACTGTATGCTCACAGAGGGGATACCGTGACTGTGTACGTGAGCGGCGGTAACCCCGTCCTGTTTGAACTGGAGAAACACCTGTGTCCGACAGGTATGGCATCGGGATGGGGACGGCCGTTACAGTGACCCTGCCAGGCACCTGTTCCTCCTCATTTCCTTCATTCGTCTGTCTTACTTAGAGCGTTACGTGCCACATCTCCCAGTTGCATCCCTAAGGATCTTTTGGGGCCCAGTGTCCCTAGAATTGGGTCTTTCACGATCAGAAACTGCAGTAGGAGGGAGAATTTAAGGGCTAACAGAGACGGAGGGCGGTTGCCAAGCGCTATTCTGAGATGAAGGAATAATGGTAGTTCGTAGTGGGTGAGCTAGTGATGGAGCGGAGGTCGTGAAAAGGGTGGAATTTCATGTAAAAAATACGTTTGAAAGCATGACTAGCAGCGTTTTCTTTAGAGACTGAAAAGATCCCGTGACAGGAAAGAAGCAGGGTTGGTGGAATGACGACCCAGCTGTCTTAGTGACGAACTCCACGCAGATGCCTCACAGGGATTCTCTCTTAGTCCCTGTCTGGCTCCCAGCATCCTTTGCTTTCTCTCCCTGTCACACATCTCAGTCACCCAGTGTCCTTCTCCTGTCGCTGCTGACACCTGCTTTGTCACATGGGGCCTTTCTTGCCCTCAGCTGGGTGGCAGCAGCATAGGGCGGTCTCCGTAGACCCCTCCTGTCCCCTCCCCACTTTGCTGCTGTGCAGACACAGGCGCTTTTTGATGTCAGGGTTTTACAGCTACTCACTATGAAAACGGAGGGAATACAAATAATAAACATGGAGAGATTTCAAAATTGTTTATAGGCTGGCGCCCTGTTCTTAGCCTACTTGCTTCTGAGGTCACAAATGGAATCCTCCTTGGGTCTTTGTCCCTGCTTTTACCTGCTGTGCCCATTTCTGCGGCTACAATCAGGGGGAATAACAGGGGCCTCCCAGTCTCAGGGGACATCAGGTGTTTAAGAATCTGCCTTCTGTAAGAATGAAACCCCTTGAAATCAACTCTACACTGTTATGTTAACTAATGTGAATTAAATAAATTAATTAAATTAAAAAAAAAACAACAATGAAACCTCTTTGAGTCTCAGAGCCTCTTCTCTAGCCCTGAGTTAACTTCCTTTGCTGGCCCTGAATTATAGTGACCTAGTGTTTGCCTTTGCCAGTTCCCCAGGAATTGACATTTAGGCAATAAGTCCGTGCCTCTTTTTGCTCAGTGTACACATTTGTGGTCCTATCCTAACCTTCTTCCGGTGTTCACAGTGTGGCCTCCGGTGCTCGAAAAACTGGTGGGGGGAGCAGGTAAGAGGATTTCCCACTATTCTAGCTATTGACTGAAACCTTCTTAGTAAGGAACAACTACTCTAATAAATGTACCCATTTCCTGGATTTGTACGGTTGAACAATGGAATTTTCCCCCATGTGTGTTTCATCTCTCGCTTGGCTGCTTCCATAGGTCCCTCTATGACCCCATTGAAAGGCCGCAGTCAGCTTTGGACTTTATACATCAATAAGAAAATAGTTTGTGAACTTCCATAGGCTATACTTTATTTATTTATTTTTTTACAAATAGTTTATTGTCAGATTAGTTTCCACATAACACTCAGTGCTCATCCCCACAAGTGTCCTCCTCCATGCCCATCCCCCCTCCCCCCCACATCCATCAGTCCTCAGTTTTTGTCAGCATTCAAGAGTCTCTCATGGTTTGCCTCTCTCCCTTTCCCCCACCATTTCCGCTCTTCTCCCCCTTGTTCCTCCGTCAAGTTCCTCCTAATCCTCCTATACGTGCAAACATATGATATTTGTCCTTCTCTGCCTGACTTATTTCGCTCAGCATAACACCCTCAAGGTCCATCCACATTGCTACACATGGCCAGATGTCATTGTTTCTCATTGCCATGTAGTATTCCATGGTATAGATAAACCACATCTTCTTGATCCATTCGTCCGTTGATGGACACTTAGGCTCTTCCATGTTTTAGCTATTGTTGAGAGTGCTGCTATGAACATTGGGGTACATGTGTTCCTATGCCTCAGCATTTCTGTATCCCTTGGGTAAATTCCTAGCAGTGCTATTGCTGGGTCCTAGGGGAGTTCTATTGTTAGTTTCTGAGGAACCTCCACACTGCTTTCCAGAGGGGCTGTACCAGTTTACAGTCCCACCAACAGTGTAGGAGGGTGCCCGTTTCTCCACATCCTCGCCAGCATCTAGAGTTCTCTGATTGGTTCATTTTAGCCACTCGGACTGGCATGAGATGGTATCTCAGTGTGGTTTTGATTTGTATTTCCCTGATGAGGAGGGATGCTGAGCATCGTTTCATGTGACTCTTGGCCATCTGGATGTCCTCTTTGGAGAAGTGTCTGTTCATATCTTCTGCCCATTTCTTCACTGGGTTGTTTGTTTTTCGGGCGTGTAGTTTGGTGAGTTCCTTATAGATTCTGGATGTTAACCCTTTATCTGATATGTCATTTGCAACTATCTTTTCCCATTCTGTCGGTTGCCTATTAATTTTCTGGGTTGTTTCCTTGGCTGTGCAGAAGCTTTTAATCTTGATGAGGTCCCAATCATTTATTTTTGCTCTTGATTCCCTTGCTTTTGGGAATGTGTCATAAGAAGTTGCTGTGGTGGTCAAGGAGGTTGTTTCCTGCTTTCTCCTCTAGGGTGTTGATAGTTTCCTGCCTCACGTTCAGCTCCTTTATCCATTTTGAGTTTATTTTTGTGCATGGTGTGAGAAAATGATCTAGTTTCATTCTTCTGCATGTTGCTGTCCAGTTCTCCCAACACCATCTGTTAAAAAGGCTGTCTTTTTTCCATTGGATAGTCTTTCCTGCCAAAGATCAGGTGGCTGTATACTTTTGGGTCCACTTCTGAGTTCTCAATTCTGTTCCATTGGTCTATGTGTCTGTTTTTGTCCATAGGCTATACTTTAAATCAATAAGCTAAATTTAGGAAACCAGAAGATAGATCATGGAACTGGACTCAGTGCTCTGGTTTGACCACTAGCACGCTCCCAGAGAAATGGTCTGATAGTCAATTGCAGTCTTTTAATTTTCATTATGAATGACCTAGCTGATACTCGATAAAGGTTTGTAGTTGAGCAAATGAATAAATGACGAGGTAGAACTTGGAATCAGAGGCAAAATACAGGTTGTGATGCCTTTGTTTTGCTTGCTGCATATTTGATGCTGCCAGGGCTCGTGGTGCCCCCTGCTGGTCTGCCTCAGGTACAGAAGGGTGACCTCTGTGCCATTGCCGTGCTGGGGAATAGGTACTCTGCCAGCCGCTGTGCCTTTGGGGGGAAGTCTTTGGGCAAACTGGGGAGGCATTTGGGAAATAACAAGTTTCTACAGCTCAAAAGGAAAAAAAAAAACAGGGTTTTCTGGGGTGGGTCCCTGTGGGCATGGCAGTGAGCCTTTGGGAGGTGTCTGTGTATTTGGGCCAAATATATTTCCTGCTGCTGCTTTTTTTTTTTTCTTTTTTCTTTTTTTTTTAGTTTAGCAATTTTACAATTACAGAAGAGATGCAAAGATAATATAGAGTTCTTACCTAGCTTTGTGTAATGCTAATGTTTTTTATAGCCAGGGTTCAGGTATCAAAGCTAAGGAATTCACATTGGCACAGTCCTATTACTGCAATTGTAGCTTTATTTATATTACATATTTTTCATGAAATGTCTTTCCATGCAAGAATCCAGTCTAGGATACCACTTTGTGTTTAGTTATTATCTTCTTAGTCTCTTCTCTGTGACATTTTCGTGGTCTTTCTTTGTCTTTCATTGTATCATCCACCTCATTATTGTCTCTTTTAATTCTTTTTTTTATTATTTATTTTTGAGAGAGAGAGAATATGCATGGGTGAGGGGCAGAAAGAGAGAGAGAGAGAGAGAGAGAGAGAGAGAGAGAATCCTAAGAAGGCTCCATGCTTTCAGCACAGAACCCAGCATGGGGCTCGATCCCATTGCCTCTGGATCATGACCTGAGCCGAAACCAAGAGTCAGAAGCTTAATCAACTTAGATACTTACTGGGTTGCCCCTAAGTTATTTTCAGCTTTATTGAGATATAGTTTATGTACTATAAAATTCCCCAATTCCAAAATACAATTCTGTGATTTGTAGTGTAATTTTAAAGTTGTTCAGCCATCATCACATGGCTGCTTTTTAAACATAAAGAAGTATTCATATGAACAGTTCTGAAAAATCAAAAGCCCCCTCACCTCACAAACCTTTTCTTAGAGGTAATGATATCATTTGTTGCATACATCCTTCCCAGTCTTCTTGAATCCATGTATATGTGTACATATAAAAATGTCTGATTTTGGTGTGTATGTTTAAAAATACAACCAACTGGCATTATAATTTTTCTGAAATGTTTTTTCAGTTAAGATTTTGGAGACATTTTGCCATGTCAGCAAGCTCAGGGATGCTGAATTTTCTTACCTGTTGTGTGGTGATGGAAGAAGTCCTTTCTGATTAGACATTGTGACTGCCTCCAGTGTGTCTTCATCACAAACAGTATCTTTCATATATATATATATAATTTTTTGTCAAATTGGCTAACATACAGTGTGTATAGGGTGCTCTTGGTTTTGGGAGTAGTTTCCTGTGGCTCATCACTTATATATCCTCTTCTCTTCCCCAATGGTCTTCTGTTAAGTTTCTCAAGTTCTTTATATGAGTGAAACATATGATATCTGTCATTCTCTAACTTAATTCACTCAGCATAATACATTCCAGTTCCATCCACATTGCTGCAAATGGCATGTTTTCATTGTTTCTCATTGCCAAGTAGTATTCCATTGTATATATAAACCACACCTTCTTTATCCATTCATCAATCAATGGAAATTTAGGCTGTTTCCATGATTTGGCTATTGTTGAAATCACTGCTCTAAACATCGGGGTACATGTGCCCCTATGAATCAACACTCCTGTGTCCTTTGGATAAATTCCTAGCAGTGCTGTTGCTGGGTCATAGGGTTGATCAGTTGTTAATTTTTTGAGGGACCTCCACACCGTTTTCCAGAGGGGCTGCACTAGTTTGCATTCCCATCAACAGTGCTAGAGGGTACCCGTTTCTCTACATCCTTGCTAATATCTGTTGTTTCCTGAGTTGTTAATTTTAGCTAGTCTGACCGGTGTGAGGTGGTATCTCAGTGTGATTTTTATTTGTATTTCCTGATGATGAGGGACGCTGAGCATTGTTTCATGTGTCTGTTGGCCATCTGGATGTCTTCTTTGGAAAAGTGTCTGTTCATGTATTCTGCCCATTTCTTCACTGGATTATTTGTTTTTGGGGTGTTGAGTTTGATATGTTCTTTATAGATTTTGGATACTAATCCTTTATCCAATATGTCATTTACAAATCTCTTCTCCCATTCTGTCGGTTGCCTTTTAGTTTTGTTGATTGTTTCTGCAGTGCAGAAACTTTTTATCTTGATGAGGTCCCAGTAGTTCATTTTTGCTTTAATTCCATTGCCTTTAGACAGGTTGAGTAAGAAATTGCTGTGGCTGAGGTCAAAGAGGTTGCCTGCTTTCTCCTCTAGGGATTTGATGGTTTCCTGTCTCACATTTTTTTATTTCTCTTTCTGTTGCTTCATTATTGATGTATAGAAATGCAACTGATTTCTGTACATTGATTTTGTATTCTGCAACTGCTGAATTCATGTATAAGTTCTAGCAGCTTTTTAGTGGAGTCTTTTGGGTTTTCCATGTAGAGTGACATGTCATCTGCAAGGAGTGAAAGTTTGACTTCTTCTTTGGCAGTTTGGATGCCTTTTATTTCATTTTGTCTGATTGCTGAGGCTAGGTCTTCCAACACTACGTTAAACAATAATGGTGAGAGTGGACATCCCTGTCATGTTCCTGATCTCAGGGGGATAGCCCTCAGTTAACCTATCCCCCTCCCCACCTGCCCTCTGGTAACCAACAGTTTTTTCTCTGTAGTTAAGAGTCTGGGTTTTTTTTCTTCTTTTTCCCCTCTTGGTTTGTTTTGTTTCTTAAGTTCCACATATGAGTGAAATCATATAACATTTATCTTTCTCTGACTAACATATGTCACTTAGCAATTATACTCTCTAGCTCTGTGCACGTCAGTGCAAATGGCAAGATTTCATTCTTTTTCATGGCTGGGAAAAATGGTATTATATGTGTTTGCATGTATGTGTATGTGTGTGTGTGAAAATGTATATGTATATCATACATGTATATGTATTCCATTACATGTATATGTCAACCATATATACATGTATGTATTCCATGATATGTGTGTATATACATAGATATCTATCTATCTATCTATATATATAGATATAAAACATATATATATCATCTCCTCTTTATCCATTTATCAGTCAGTGGACATTTGGGCTGTTTCTCTAATTTGGCTATTGTTGATACTATAAACATTGGGGTGCATGTATTCCTTTGAATTACTATTTTTGTATCCTTTGGGTAAATACCTAGTAGTGCAGTTGCTAGATTGTAGGGTCATTCTATTTTTAACTTTTTGAGAAACTTCCCTACTGTTTCCCAGAGTGGCTGCACCAGTTTGCATTCCTATCAAAAGTGTCAGAGGGTTTCCCTTTCTCCACATCTTCACCAATACCTGCTGTTTTCTATGTTGTTAATTTTAGCCATTATGACAGGTGTGAGGTGATGTTATTGTCGTTTTGATTTGTATTTCCCTGATGGTGAGAGATGTTGAGCATCTTATCATGTGTCCAATAGCCATCTGGATGCGTTCTCTGGAAGAAGGTCTATTCATGTCTTCTGCTCATTTCTTAACTGGATTATGTGTCACTTGGGTGTTGAGTTCTTTATATATTTTAGATATTAATCTTGTGAAATTTTAAAAGAATAGAATTATTGAGAGTACATCTCCAGACCAAACAAAATTAAAAAAGAATTCATTTTAAAAGATAACTAGAAAAGCCCCAAGTTACCAGAAATTGACACTTCAGAAGAAATTCTTTTTAAAAATTAAAGCAGGACCCCTAGCTTTTGCAGAGTGAAGAGCTTGGTGAACTCACTGAGCTTAGTGAGGACTTTAGGAAATGGACTCACACCTTTCCTGTTGCCTGATATATGACAAAAGTCAGAATGAAGCAGTGTAGTAGAAAAGAGATGATATTTTCAGTAAAGAGTGCCAGAACAGTTGGATAGCTATTATTCAAAAATGTATCTGTTGCTCTTTAGTATAACATACACAGAAGCCAAACGCAGTTAAATGGGAAAGAGAACACAATGCTTTTAGAGGAAAGCATCATTGTATCCTAGGAGTAGACAAGGAATTCTTAAATAGGACACGAAATGCACTAATCCAAATATAAAAATTGAAAATGTAGTTCAGTGTTAAAATTAAGAAAATCTCTTTTTTTAAAGTTTAATTATTTATTTTGAGGGAGAAAGTGAAAATACATGCATAGTCACGTAGGGTTGGGTGGGTGCAGAAGGGCAGAGAGAGGGGGAGAGAGATCCCAAACAGGTAATTCTGATGTTACTAAGTTACCAGGATCCAGTGTGGAACCTGACGTGGGGCTTGAACTTAGGAACTGTGTAACATCATGACGTGAGGCAAAATCAAGAGTTGGATGCTTAACCAACTGAGCCACAGGTGCCCCAAGAAATTTTTTTTTCTTTTTAAGTTCCAACATTTTCTTTTTGTCCATTACAATTATATCCTATACATTTAAAAGGACTGTCTCTCCTGAGCCAGAGACATGCAAGGGGACTTAGAGACCCAGCATTCTTTTCTGCTTAAACATGCCAGTGAATTCAGCCTAAATTTGTGGTTCAGACCCTCTGAAAAAGTGTCCACCTTCCAGAGCAGACTACCAGCTTCCAAAGCAGGCTTCAAGAATACATTTGAAAAAATTATACTCAAGCATAATTTTACGTAAACCAAACATCTAATTGTTCAACTTAAAATGAAGAAATTCTGCTTATTAAAAAACATGTAACACTAAGCAAAAAGACAACCTATGGCATGAGATAATATTTATAAAACAAGTGTCCAAGAATATACATAGAGTATAAAAAGAATTCCTACAAAGAGGTAAGTAAAAGCTAACTTGGTAGAAAAGACTTGAATAGACAGTTCACCCAAGAGGAAATATAAATGACCAATTGGTACATGAGAGTTCTCAACTTCATTCGTCATCAGGAAAAGACATATTAAAACCACAAAGAATTACTGCTTTGTCTTCACCAAAATGGCTAAAATTACATAGACTGGAAACATCAAGTGTGTTGAAGATTTGGAGCAATGTATACACTGCGGATGGCACACCAATTAGCATAATCCTTTAGGAAAACTCTGATGTTACCTGTTAACACCTACACATATTCGTGCAAATGTTCTACCATTTCACTCTCATGTGCTCATCAGAAATGACCACGTGTCTTTACCAAAACCTCATAATCAGCACATAGCAGCCCTCTTTCTATTAGCTCCTAACTAGGATCTACTCAGATGCCCACCGACAGACACACAAATAAAATGAGATAGAGTCAAAGAATTCACCTTACACAGCCAGAAGAATTAATACTCCACAATGAAACCCAGCCGTGTGGTTGAATGACAAACATAGTTTTTAACCAAAGTCTCTAAAGACTAAGGAATCAGCATCCTATCTTTCAGTTTATGTAAAGTACAAAACAGGCAAACGGACTTCATGTTCTCAGAGATCCGGACAGCAGTCACCCTCTGTGTGTGGTGAGGGGAGGGCGAGAGCGACTGAGGAAGGGACAGCTGGGGCTTCCCTGAGACCTCGTGCTGTGCTTTCCTGAGCTCGGTGCTGGTGCGTAGGCTCTGCGCCTTCTCGAGATTCAGCAAACCCTTCTCTTATGTTCTTTATGCTTATATTGCAACACGAAGTTCTAAAAATTCAGCATTCCAGTGTCTTCGTTTTGAAGCGTTAAACTCATTTATGTCCAATGAAGGTGATCCTGTTGTTTCACACACGTATATGTCACGTCCTTAAGAGAGTGAGTGCATGGATTGTCGGACCAGCAGGCCCTAAATATCAGCCAGCACTGCATTCTTGGCAAGGTTCACTCACGTTGTCTGGGTCTTGATTGTGAAAGTATTGCCCAACATCTAGTTCTGTAAATGATTTCTTTTAAATTTTTTTAATGTTTATTCATATTGAGAGACAGACAGACAGACAGACATGTGTAAGTGGGGGATGGGCAGAGAAAGAGGGAGATTAACTGAAGCAGACTCCAGGCTCTGAGCTGTCAGCACAGAGCCTAACTCTGGGCTTGCACCAATGAGCTGAGAGATCATGACCTGATCTAAAGTTGGAAGCTTAACTGACTGAGCCACCCAGTCTCCCCTGTAAATAATTTTTAAAGGAGCTTCCATTATTATATCTTTTGAGGTTTACATACAATAGACCTGAATGGGTTTCCGTAATCAGAGAGTTAATGAAATCCAAAGTATATCACCGGTTACCGTCTTGCACCTTCCAAGAACCTGAACGTGTAGCAGGAGAGAACATGCCTGGGTTTATAGAAACAAATCAAAGCAGGTCACGGTATTAACATTCAGCGGGAACGCATTGAGAATCTGATTCACACTCTGGCACTGCTGGGGCTTGTGACTGACTTTTTCTTCTTTTACTTTGCAGAAGTTTCTGATGGGCGGAGCTTCTAGTAATGCCTTTAATTTCCAAACTGGGTTTCAACTTCCTTTTGGAGCAACTGCTTTCCTGCTCTAATCACAACGTTTAGCAGAAGAGAAGCTGGCATAGTGTGAGCAGTGACAACTGATTAATGTGTCCCTAAGGATCTTGAAAATGAGATTTCTAGCACAGATTGTTTGGCTTATGTGGTGGACTGTTTGTGTTGCAGAAGGTAAGAGTGAAAAAAAGAAGATTTTTCTGTATTACAAAACATTTGCTATTATGCTTTTCACAGTGGTAATAGGAATTTGGTCTAGAAGATGTGATTTAATTACTGTTCTGTAGCTTAGCATGTGAGTGGCTCTTGACATTGTTAAGGTTCAAAAAAATATAAGTAGCTTATTTAAATGATGTGATTATTCATCATAATTTTATTTAATATAAAAATTCAAAACATCTTTTAATGTTTTGAAAACTATAATGTAAGCACTTCCCTTGTAATTATCATAAAACATAATTTACTTTTTTTGCTTAGAATTTTCACCCAAATACTTTCTGTGAAAGTATTAAGAAGCATATGAACATATATAGAACCAGAACAGAAATTAGACAGTAGAAGCCTTCAAATCATGTAATGATTGGATTTACCTCAGATATAGATGTTAACTGTTTCTAAAGAAAAATTCATTTATCACTTCCAACTAATATTCCACAACCTTAAAAGTCTTATAGATAAACAAGCATTACTTGTACCATTAGAATGAAAATATATAAATTGAAAAAATTAAATATATAATGTTTTTAATATCTAAGTCATTCTAATGGATGTTTTCCTGTGGTTGTATCTGAGATATATTCTAGAAGAGCAGCCTTTAGGAATAGTGAATATGAAGGTAGAAGGTTTTTTTTTTCGGTATTAGTAAGGCCATTTCTAGACGTATAATTATATTTTTAATTCTAGCACTACTCAATAGATTAAAAAGTTTCTTTGGACAGAATTTGGTATCTAATTCATGATAGGAAACTAATTATATGATATTATTTGATTTTTTTTGATTGGCATTTTTAAAACAATTGAGTTGCCTATCATTCATAAATCTCCAAAACATTTCACTGACTCTGCAAGTTTTGATTGAATGCTTACTGTCAGCGTCTAAGCATTGAGAAATATAGCAAATAACACTAAATCTCTGTCGTTGATGGTCTTTCAATCTAGACAATAAAGACACATATCTCTCTCTTTAATTATATTCTTCAGTCATTTTTTAAAGGTTTATTCAAATATGCTTAATTTTTTTCTAAGACATTGTTTTTTTTTTTTAGTTTCACATTCTGATATGCTATTGCTTGATAATTAGCTTAGAAACTTTAATATATACAGCCATATTTATAAGCTAGCTGTGAAGTCTTTTCCCTGTACAAGTAAATATTGCATTCAGTATTCAAAAGTAAATTGTTTCTGTAATGGCAAAGAGTTCCAGAACACTGTTAATGTTTGTCATAACAAACATCTTTTTCTTTACATAAGTGCTTTTGTCTTTTCTTTAACAGGAGTACTTTAAGTGTCTCAAAATTTCCGTATTGTCTGCCTAGGCTTTACATCACTTGTCATGTAAGGAAGATTTGTTTTCTTTCCATCTCATGTTTAAAACTTGAGAATGGGTGTAAAGCTTGATTAAATTGTTTAAGTGATTATAAAGTGGAATTTGAAATTTTAAAATAAGGTGCAACAATATATGTATTAAAAATTAATAGCAACATAAACTCCTTACTTAGATAATTGATTCCAGCTGATTCATTTCACCAGTATTTTCTATTTCATCAAAATGTGTTTAAGTGTGGTATCAGTTTCTGCTGGTGATTGGGGCATTAGCACCCTATGCATACTATAGTGAGACTGACTGTAAATCTGGTGAATTCCTAATAGAGAAAGTATAACGTTACTATTTAAAGCAATGCTTAGGTTAGTTAGCTTCATGATTTTCACAAAAGCACATATGATGTACAAGTGAGTAGGGAAAAATTACATGAATTTTCAGCAGATATTGAACCGCTATTTATTCCTTCTTTGCCAAAAAGTTCTAAACCTGGTTTGAAATGCCAGTTCCATCCGTTTACCATACCTAACAGAAGTTTCACTCAGCAAGGTAGCCTTGTCCATTAAAAATATCTATATATCCTTCAGTAGTTGCCTCTGGCTTTGTTTCCCATGTAGAAATAAATATGGAATAGTGCATTGAGATATTGTGAAATACTAAATTGAATACTGAATGGTAAATTGAGGAATTGGGAAAAGAGTTTGGAACACCAGCACAATCTGCTTTGCTCAACCAGGCTTAATGTTTTAGCATTTTATATATTGTCTCTGCCCCGTTCAGAGTGAACATTCCTCAAAAATACTCCTCACTACTAAAGAGGTATGATAACCCATAGGAAGAATTTATTGGCCCAGGTTTCATGGAGACCAATTAGTACCTTTTCAATGCAGCAGGCTCTCTGCATTCCCATTGCCGGGCGTCTAGAAATATTAGTTGCTTCCTTGTAAAACATCACAGCTGGACGAGTCACCACAGGCTGCTAAGAATCTGGTCATATTTACAGGACAAAGTTTAAAATAACAGTCCCCTAATCTTACCATATAGTTTCTGCTTTCTGGAGTATATTACGACCAAGCTTTTCAAGAAGACCCTTTAGACTTAGGGTCTAAAAAGTATATAATATTTGAAGTTAGCCACAGCCCAGAAATACCTGGCTGAGAAATGTGAATGAATTAAAACCTATTCAAATGTGTTCAAGTACACAATGGCTATTTTATTTGGAGAGATGTAGGTGTTATCTAATGCTGGAGGCTTAAAGGGAAAAAAATATCCTTTGAGGACCTAAAATATATTATAGAACAAGGCTAGACAGATTCTCTTCTATCAGAAAGCAGAGAAAAACAATTTTTTATATATTGTTTCAAGTATAAGATGGTTTCAAATTTTAGAGTTAATCCTAAAATGGAAAAAAAATAATTGATATTATAAATCATTAAGAATTACTTATAAATTAATTAAAATTACTATTTTATAAACATGTATATGAATGTAATACACAGGTATCTAATCCAGAAAACTTGAGGTTGGTTTTTAATTCTAAATTCTGTGTTTCAATTCCAATAGATAAATAAGAATTCTCCTTCTCCTGTCAAGAAAATTCCATGTTTTCAGAAATCGTTGTGTGGTGTTTAAGTATATGGTGTGACTTAAAGTTGTGCAATGGCCCAACTGCGTTCAATATCCTCTCTTCTATGAAAATGTTTTAGGGGTGCCCGGGTGACTCAGTAGAGTAGGCGTCCAACTCTTGATTTCGGCTCAGGTCATGATCTCATAGTTTGTGGGATTGAGCTCGACAGCTGGCTCTGCGCTGACAGCTGGGAGCCTGATTGAGATTCTCTCTGTCTTTCTGTCTCTCTCTGCTTCTCCACTGTTTGCACTCTGTCTCTCAAAATAAATAAACATTTAAAAAAAATAAATTCTATTTAAGAAAAAGAGAAAATAAAATGTTTTACACATTGATATTATCAGATTCAACAAACCTGAAATTTATGTGGAAAAACATACTCTGAATAAATACTCTGAATAAATTGCTTCTCTGTAGCAATTTTAGTGTGAAAAGGTAGGAGTGGATGATGCAGGTGAAGAACAGGACTAAGGAACTCTGGAAAGAGAGGTGTCCCTGGGGACGGCCGATCTGATGGGTGTAGCATGACTGTGAGCGCCATGAGAAGGGTCAGAGCAGATGCCCTGGGAGTGTCATGAGAGAGAGAGGTGTGCCAAAGCAAGGCTTGTTCTTTTCAATGTGGTCATATCTGGAGAATGCATATGCTACTCTTTGCCTATGTATAAAGTTAAACTGAAGTGAATTATTCATTATTGCTGAAATTGTTCGTAACTGAAAGTAAGTCCCCCATTGACACACATATTAGTAGGTTCTTCATCTTTGACCTTTGACTGTTAGGGCTTCTGCCAAAGTCTAAATTGATCCGCTTTTCTTTGCTCAATCCCTGATTGTTCTACAACCTTTGCACTTTTCCTTTTTCCCAATTATGCCTCCCCCTCACCCCACACACCATCCCCTACCTGCCCAGGATGTGAAATTCTCCCATCCAGTCTATCCTGTGCTCATTTAATTGATGTGCACTTTACCCATACCTTAACACCTTTAACTAGTTTCAGAATATGGCGCATAAAGAAGAGAAGATGTAATTGGGTGAAAATTGCCACACTTTAGAAAAAATCACACACACAACAAAAGAACAAAAGGAAAGAAGTAAAAAGATTTGACCGAGCATTTTTATGTGTTTGGACATTTTAACTAAGAGAAGTAAGTTTCTCAAACCATGTTGACCAAAAATGTAATAGATAAGGAAGTGATTATAGAATCATCTCTTCAGAGGCTCCCAAACGTTTTTTTTAACAAAATTCAAATAATTCCTGACTTCTAAATGATACCATAAATTCAAAATTAAGACACGTAGACAAGAGGTACAGTGGAATTACAGATAGCAGAGTTTCTTGGATTCATGCAATAGAGCTTTGAGATCACCGTATATGGGTTCTCATGTCTTACCTTTCACATTGGTTACCATGCACTGTGCTCTCCCATGGGTTGCCTGCAATCTGCAGAGATAATGGAAAGGCTCCAAGAGAGCTGCGTATTCATCCATTCATTCTCTCCTTCATTTCTTTGTTCATCTAATGATCATTTTTTAGGTGACTGCTAAGTGCCGGGCACTAGGACTAGCATTTTCCAAAAGGCCATTTAGTGGGGAAAACAAAAGGAATGATTATTGTATTTTATCAACATACTGTATTTTATCATATGAAGCATTGTGATGAAGGTAAGCAAAAGAGACACTACAGGATCATTTAGAGGAGGCAGGAAATCCAAGTGCACATGGGAGGCTGGAGTGGGATGGGGTTGGGGAATTGGTTTGTAAGAGGTGGAATAAAGAGAGACAAATATGTCAGGGTCACGATGGCATCATGAGTAGGCTTTGAAGGTTGGATAGGAGTCAACCAAATTAGGATGACATGGAGAAGGACATTCAATGCAGAGGAAACATGGGGGTGCCTGTGTGGCTCAGTTGGTTAAGAATCAGACTCTTGATTTGGCTCAGGTCATGATCTCAGTCATGAGATTGAGCCCCATATAGAGCTCCACACTGGGAATGGACCCTGCTTGGGATTCTCTCTCTTTCTCTCTCTCTCCCTATACCTCTCCCGCTCCATCAAAAAACAAACCAAGAAAAAACCCAAAACAAAAAGAAACACAAATGAAACACAAAGAAACAAAAGAAACATCAATTGTGTTACAAAAGACTAATTGTAGGTCTGTAAAAATGGCGGATTGAAATCATCCCCTGCATTTCTAAAGCCATCAGTGGCATTTCCACAAGTACTACAGGTGAAATTGGGTATAGTATGTGCTGTTTTTCTTCTTTTTTTAAAAATTCTTATTCTCAAGATTATCATGCTAATGATTCAGATGCAGAATTATTCCTGCTACAGTTTTTAAAGGTCCTCATTTTAATGTCACCCTGTTACTAAACTCTTGTTTATAGCAGTCTGTAAGTATATGCAAACATTTATTTTAAGAAGGTACCATTTTGACTTGACAATAATTGACATTAGGTAGTAGCAATCCAAATACAACACATTTCAAAAAATTTGATTTCAGTGATATATTCAAGCTGTATCCTGATAGTAACTTGTTCCAATCCTAATTATGGATACTTGTATTCTTCCCAATTTCTTATGGCTACAACCTGTTGTCCCATTTGTTTTTCATAATCCTGAAATTATCTTAATGGTCTTTACACTGTTATAATTTCAAGAGGAAATTGCATAATCATATTTGAAAATTGTTTTAATGTAAGTTTATTTTTTCAATGCTTTAATAGTGTAATCTCTATCTGATTTTTCTAGAGTTTATTTTATTTTATTTTATTTTTAATTTTAATGTTTTATTTATTTCTAGGAGAGAGAGAGACAGCGTGAGCAGGGGAGGGTCAGAGACAGAGGGAGTCACAGACGGAAACAGGCTCCAGGCTCTGAGCTGGCAGTCAGCACAGAGCCCGACGCGGGGCTCGAACCCACGAACCGCGAGATCATGACCCAAGCGAAAGTCAGACGCTTAACCGACTAAGCCACCCAGGCGCCCCTAGAGTTTATTTTTTAAAAAACTTCATTGCAACTAATACTTTATAGAGGTGTATATATTATTTGTCACATATCTTTAATTATTCTCATTTTATTTGTAAAATAATCTGAATATGTCTTACTTTGAAAAGCTAATTGGATATCATGTATATGCATATATAACTGTATGCATATATACCAATGAGAAGGTAGGAGACAAATTTAACATAAAATATCTATTTTTGCTATCTCCATTTGGTCCATTTGATTTACTCTTTCTACCTTGATTTTTAGTTTTACTTTGTAATATATTCTAATGCCTACAAAGCTTAGAATCAAGCTATGCAAAAAGTAGTATCTCCTATTTTTTTTCTCCAAAATAATTTTAGAAAAATAGAGTAATTATACAAAGAGACCAACCTTAGTCTACCAAAGCAGTCTGGTATACATTTAATTAAGGTTTTCTTGATTAAGTTTGGAATGTCTTACAAATAAAAGGAAAGCTCTCCAAAGAGTTTTATTAACAAGAGTAGCATAACCAATTTTGGGGAAAAACCCTATGTAACTCTGTGGAGAATGGAGGCTTACAGTCTAGTTAGCTGGCTGTGTCACAGTCAAGGTGGCTAATGGTCATAATCAGAGCTAAGATTTTGGAGATGGCAGTGGAAAGATGGAGAAATGGAGTATGAGCCAGTGATACCGTTTTCTTACTGTCAGAAGATGCCACTTAAAGTTCATGGAAAAAGCCCCAGAATTTTAAGAGTTCTTTGAAATAAAAAGGGTAGTCAATATGAGAATACTTATAGTCTAGTAAACATATGTACATAGTAAAAATTGTGAGAAGCTGATAGTAAGATTTTGTGAAAGATGTATATCCTTGTCTTTTCCACCTGGTTGTTAAAAGCAGTTAACCAAATTTGAGAATTCAAGAGCTAGTGGTATAAATGTATTTTCTTAAAATATAACCAAAAGAAAATGCATTTTCCTCAGGCTGGGTAATAGGCTGGTGGAGTGTGTGTGTGTGTGTGTGTGTGTGTGTGTGTGTGTGTGTGTGTGTGTGTAAATTAATGTTTTGAAGATGGATTAGTTTTGGCAGATATGTTAGTTTTAAAAAATAATTTAAATTGAATAAATTAGTTGATAAAAACTTTGTTACTCTTACCTTGCATTAGCTTAATAGGTTAGGAACTGTGTCTATCAAAATGTTAATATATTACTAAAAAATAATTCTGTACTCATAATATTGGCATCTATGTTTGAAAATTAACTAACTTATTTTTCCAATAACCTAAATGCCATGAAGTGTATTTGAATATCTAAAATGAAAAATACACATATAGCCTGTAATTAAGCATAAAATCTTCATCATGAACATTAAATTTAAAAACAAACAACAACAAAAAATCTGGCTCTTTGGGAGTGGGGGAATCCAGAGAGATGGTTTGTGTTGTTTTATGATAGTATATTAGCACCATCTAGCGGAAAAAACATTATGTTTACTTAAATTCTAAAAATAAAAAGTGTGGGGCTCCTGGGTGGCTTAGTCGGTTAAGCGTCCGACTATTGCTTAGGTCATGATCTCGCGGTTCGTGGGTTCGAGCCCCGCGTCGGGCTCTGTGCTGACTGCCAGCTCAGAGCCTGGAGCCTGTTTCACTCTGTGACTCCCTCTCTCTCTGACCCTCCCCTGCTCACGCTGTCTCTCTCTCTCTCCTAGAAATAAAATAAAAAAATTAAAAAAATAAATAAATAAATAAAAATAAAAATAAAAAGTGTAATGTAGAATCATTTACTAAAAGTTCCCTAACATAAATGTGCTAAAAATTTGCTAAAACTTCAAAGAAAAGTTACTGCATATGAAAGCTCACATAAGTATTATTTTCTATACAAAAGTATAGTTTTATATGGAGATACTGTGAAATGTGAAACATTTCATCATAGATATTTTCCATGATCATATTAACCTCTTGATTATTTGCCCCTTTTAAAAAGAAATTCTAGAATAGAATTTTAAGCCACTGTCATAAAACCAAGTAAAGAAAGGAGTTATGCAGTGAAAGTAATACTAATAAATATGTCTGGTGATAAGTATCTTTAAATTTGCCATTTTTAAAAGTAATGTGTTGGAGATCTAATGTAATCATTCTTTTTAAAGTTTTTATTTACATTCCAGTTAATTAATATACTGCAGTATTAGTTTCAGGAGTAGAATTTAGTGGTTCATCATTTGCATATAATACCCAGTGCTCATCACAACAAATGCCCTTCTTAATATTCATCACTTGTAATCCATCCCCCCACTTCCCTCTCCAGCAACTTTCAGGTGATCTCTATACTTAAAAGTCTGTTTTTTGGTTTGCCTCTCTCTTTTTTCTCCTATCATCATCATTTTTTAAATTTCCCGTATGAGTGAAATCATATGGTATTTGCTTTTTCTGACTGACTTATTTTGCATAGCATAATACATTCTAGTTCTATCGATGCATTGCAGATGGCAATATTTCATACCTTTTGATGTCTGAGTAATAGTCCAGTGTGTGTGTGTGTGTGTATCACATCTCTTTATCCATTCGTCCATCAGTGGACATTAGGCTACTGTTGATATTGCTGCTATAAATATCAAGGGCACATGATATAAATATCATGTGCACATGACCCTTCAGAATCAGTGTTTTTATATCCTTTTGTTAAATACTTAGTGCAATGGCTGGATTGTAGGATAGTTGTTTTTTTTTGTTTTTTTTTTTTAACTTTTTGAGGATCCTCCATCTTCTTTTCCAGAGTGGCTGCATCCCCACACCAACATTGCAAGAACATTCCCCTTTCTCTACATCCTTGACAATGCTCTGTTGTTTCTGTGCTGTTAATTTTAGCCATTCTGACGAGTGAGATGGTAACTCATCATGGTTTTGATGTATATTTCCTTAATGATGAGTGATGTTGACCATCTTTTCATGTATCTGTTAGCCATGTGTATGTCATCTTTTGAAAACTATTCATGTCTTCTGCTTATTTCATAACTGGATTATTTGTTTGGGGTTGAGTTTGATAAATTCTTTACAGGTTTTGGATACTAATCCTTTATCAGATATGTCATTTGCAAATATCTTCTCCCACTCTGAAGGTTGCCTTTTAGTTTGTTGATTGTTTTCCTCACTGTGCAGAAGCTTTTTATGTTGATGAAGGCCCAATAGTTCATTTTTGCTTTTGTTTCCCCTTGCCTCTGGTGACATATCTAGTTAGAAGTTCTTATGGCCTAAGTTAAAGAGTTTGCTGTCTGTGCTCTTCTCAGGAATTTGATGGTTTCTCATCTCATATTTTGGTCTTTCATCCACTTTGAATGTATTTTGTGTACATTGTAAGAAAGTGGTCCAGTTTTATTCTTCTGCATGTTGCTGTCCCATTTTCCCAACACTATTAAAAAAGAGACTATTTTCCATTGGATATTCTTTTCTGCTTTGTCAAAGATTAGTTGAATATATAGTTGTGGGTCCATTTCTGAGTTTTCTACTCTGTTCCACTGATCTGAATGTCTGTTTTTGTGCCAGCGCTATACTGTCTTGGTTACTACAGGTTTGTAGTAATATAGCTTGAAGTCTGGAATTGTGATACCTCCAGCTTTGCTGTTGTCTTTAAAGATTACTTTGACTATTTGAAATCTTTTGCAGTTCCATACAAATTTTAGGATTGTTCTAGTTTGGTGAAAAATGCTGGTGGTATTTTGATAGGGATTGCAGTACATATGTAGATTGATTTGGGTGATATAGATATTTTAATGATATTTGTTCTTCCTGTCCATGAGGATGAATATTTTTCCATTTCTTTGTGTCGCCTTCAATTTCTTTCATCAGTGTTCTGTAGTTTTCAGAGTACAGATCTTTTACCTCTTTGGTTAGGTCTTTTCCTAAATATTCTATTGTTTTTGGTACAAATATAAATGGAATGAATTATTTTACTTTTCTTTCTGCTGCCTCACTATTGGTGTATAAAAATGCAACAGGTTTCTCTACATGGATTTTGTATCCTGAAACCTTACTGAATTGTGTATCAGTTCCAGAAATTTTTAGTGGAGATTTTTGGGTTTTCTATATGTAGTATCATGTTGTCTGAATAATGAAAGTTTGACTTCTTCCTTGTTGACTTGGATGCCTTTTATTTCTTTCTTTTTCTTTTTCTTTTTTTTTTTTACTGACTGTTGAGACTAGACATCCAGTACTATGTTAAGTAACAATAGTGAGAGCAGTCATTTTTATCTTGTTCCTGACCATAGAAGAAAAGTTCTCAGTTTTTCCTCATTGAGAATTATATTAGCTGTGGGTCTTTCTTATATGGCCTTTATGATAATGAGGTAGGTTACCTCTATCTCTGATCTTTTGAGTGTTTGTTTGTTTGTTTGTTTAGAAATAGATAAAGCACATGTGTGTGGGAGTCAGAGGAGGGACAAAGAGAAGAGAGAGAGAATCTTTTTTTTTTAAATTTATTTCTAGGAGAGAGAGAGAGAGACAGCGTGAACAGGGGAGGGTTAGAGAGAGAGGGAGAGACAGACTCTGAAATAGGCTCCAGGCTCTGAGCTAGCTATCAGCACAGAGCCCGACGTGGGGCTTGAACCCACGAACCGCGATATCATGACCTAATTGAAAGTCGGATGCTTAACCAACTAAGCCACCCAGGCCCCCCTGAAGAGAGAGAGAATCTTGAGCAGACTCCATGTCCAGTGAGGAGCCTGACATGGGACTTGATCTCCCAACCCAGAGATCATGACCTGAGCTAAAATCAAGAGTTGGACACTTACAAACTGAGCCACCCTGGGACCCAAAGGGTTCTTTTTTTAAATCAAGAATTGATACTGTCATGTTGATACTATCAAATGCTTTTTCTGTATTTATTGAGAGGATCATAAGGTTCTTATTCTTTCTTTTATTAATATGGTGTATCTTGGTGATTGATTTGAGGATATTGAACCATCTTTGCAGCCCAGGAATAAATCCCACTTGACTGTGGTGAATGATTCTTTTAATGAACTGTTAGATTTGGCTTGCTAGTATTTGTCGAGAATTTTTACATCCATGTTCATCAGGAATATTGGCCTGTATTCTCCTTTTTAGTGAGATCTTTGCTGGTTTTGTAATCTAGGTAATGCTGACCTTGTAGAATGAGTTTGGAAGTTTTCTTTCCATTTCTATTTTTTGAAATGGTTTGGGAAGAATAGGTGTTAACTGTTCTTTACATGTTGGGTAAGAATTCCCTTGGGAAGCCATCTGGTCCTGAACTTTTGTTTTTTGGGAGATTTCTTATTACTGATTCCATTTATTTGCTCATTGTTGGTCTGTTCAAGCTTTCTATTTCTTCCTGTTTCACTTTTGGTAGTTTATATGTTTCTAGAAATTTATCCATTTCTTCTAGATTGCCCAATTTGTTGGCATATAATTTTTCATAATATTTTCTTATACTTGTTTGCAGTTCTGTGGTGTTGATTGTGATCTCTCTTCTCCATTTTGTGATTTTATTTATTTTGGTCCTTTCTCTTTTTTTTTTTGGTAAGTCTGGCTAGGGGTTATCAATTGTATTAATTCCAAGAACCAGCTCCTGGTTGCATTAATCTGATCTGATTTTTTTAAATTTGTTTCTACTCTAATCTTTATTATTTCCCTTCTTCTGCTGGCTTTAGGTTTCATTTGTTGTTCTTTTTCTAGCTCCTTTAGGTATAAAGTTAGGTTGTATATTTGAGATTTTTCTTGCTTCTTGAAGTAAACCTGTATTGCTATATACTTCCCCTTTACAACAGCTTTGGTACATTCCAAAGATTTTGGACCGTCTTGTTTTCATTATTATTTCTTTCCTTTTTTTTTTTTTTTTTTTACTTGAGTAATCTCCTGTTTGACCCATTCATTCTTTGGTAGGATGTTCTTTAACCTCCATGTATTTGTTGTCTTTCCAAAATTTTTCTTGTGGTTGACTTCAAGTTTCATAGGGTCATGGCCTGATACTATGCATGGTATGATCTGTCTTTTTGTACTTGTGGAGACCTGATTTGTAACCTACTATGTGATCTACTCTGGAGAATGTTCCATGTGCACCCAAAAAGAATGTATTCTGGTGTTTTAGGTTGAAATACTCTGAATATATTGTTTAAGTTTATCTGGTCCAGTGGGTAATTCAAAGCCATTGTTTCCTTGATAGTTTTATATCTGTCCATTGGTGTAAGTGGGTGTAAAAGTCTACTTTATTGTATTACTATCAATGGGTTCCTTTATGTTTGTTACTCTTTTATATATTTGGGTGCATTCAAGTTGGGGGCATAAATATATATAGTTGTTAGATCTTGATAAGTAGACCCTTTTATTATGATAGAGGGCCCGTCATCTCTTGTTACAGTCTTTGATTTAAAATCTAGTTTGTCTGATATAAGTGTGGCTACTCCAGCTTCTTTTGACATCCATTAGCATGATAAATGGTTCTCCATCCCCTCACTTTTAATCTGCAAAATGAGGCTCCCATATAGATGGGTCTTCTTTTTTAATCCATTTTGATACCCTATACCTTTTGATTGGAGCATTTAGTCCATTGACATTCAGAGTGATTATTGAAAGATAGGAAATTAATGCCATGTATTTATTTTTTATTATTGTTTCTAGAGATTTTCTTTGTTCTTTTCTAGAGTTTGTTCCTTTTGGTCTTTGTTTTCCACTCAAAGAGTTCCCTTTAATATTTATTGCAGGGCTGGTTTATTGGTCACAAATTCCTTCAGTTTTTGTTTGTCTTGGAAACTTTTTATTTCTCCTATTCTGAATGATACCCTTGCTGGATAGTCTCCTTGGCTGCTTATTATTCCCATTCAGCACATTGAATATATCATGTCACTCCCTTCTGCCACGTCTCTGGAGAGATCTGCTGCTAGCCTTTTTTGTCTTCTTTTTTAAGTTAGTGACTTCTTTGTCTTGCTGCTTTTAGGATATTTTCTCTATCTCTGTATTTTGCAAATTTAACTACAATATGTTTGTAGTTATGTTGCCCTGTGTGTGTTCATTTTGATGGGAATTCTCTGTGCCTCTTGGATTTGGATGTCTGTTTCCTTCCCCAGTTTAGGGATGTTTCAGCTACAGTTTCCTCAAATGAACCTTCTGCCCCTTTTTCCTTCTCTTCTTGGACTCCTATGATTTGAATGATATTCTGATTTATGGAGTCACTGAGTTCCCTTAGTCTACATTTGTGAACTAATATTTTTCTTTCCCTCTTATCTTAAGCTTCATTATTTTCCATAAGTTTATCTTCTATATCACTGATTCATTCTTATGATTCTTCCATCCTTACATACAAACCTGCAGGACAATTGTCTATTGGTGCCTGGCTGGCCCCTCTGGTTCACTCATTGTCAGTCCTGCTCCAGTAGATATGCAGTTGTCAGGCACGGAGGGGCTGGGGTTCATGTAAGCGGGCTGTCTTCACTGGGGGCCAATGTCCTGTTCCATGAAGCCCCAACATGTTGGTATTGGTGAGAAAAATGACAACATGCCAATCTCTCCTCCCCACAGAGGTTGTCTCAAACCATGCAGTTCAGGCAGCTCTCTCAGAGTAGCACAGGCATTCGACTCATCCTGCTCCACAGTCTCCTCCACCTCCTAGGATTGCCTTCTGCACGAACCTGGTTCTGGAATAATGCCACTCTGCCCTGCCAGCAAAGGACCTCAGGCTGGCACCTGCAGGGTCTTTGTCCTTGGGGGGCAATATACCCTCTTCCCACAATTCTTAAGGGAAACTCTCTCCCAATGTACCCTTGAGAACACTACTGCACCCTAGGACTGGCTCCCCTCCCCACCAGACACCTGCACACAGCCAACTCCAGTCCAAAGAGAGTCAAGAAACCCTAAAAACTCTGATCTTCACTAGTAAACTTGTTTGCAAAGTAGAATTGAGCTCTCTGTATTTTTTGTTTCCCTGTCGATGGTCTAGAGAGGATTTTCTCTTGTCCAAATACAATCCCACACTTCTACAACCTTTTTTCACTTCCTTTTGTCTCTCCACAGAAGGGGTCCCCTCCCTTCCTTGCCTACACTGCTCATTTTTTCTCTCCTCATTCGCAAACACCTGCCTCTGTCCTGCCAAACTGTCTCTTCCCACCTATGGAGATCCTTCTGCCCCTCTGCAGATTGATTTCCTGGGTGTTACAAGTGTTCTGACCTCAATACTTCTGTGTTTGAGGGACGAGGGAAATAATGATCTTTCTACTCATCCGCCATCTTGACTCCTCGAAGCATAGCTATTTCTTAAAGCAAAAATAACCTAAATATATTGGAAATTTAAATAAATACTTTAAGCAATTACTTTGTTTTTATTGTTTTCAGATTGTGAAGGACCACCTCCAGGAAAACAAAATGAAATTTTGTCAGGTGTCTGGTCTGAACAAAAATATCCAGAGGGAACTCACGCTACATATAAATGCCGGCCTGGATATAGAACTCTTGGAGCTATCGTAATGGAATGCAAGAATGGAGAATGGGTGGCTCTTAATCCGTTGAGGATATGTCAGAGTAAGTAAATCATACATTGGTGAAACCTTTAGTTGTGAAAATACTAAATGTTTGATATTGTAGCAATATTAACTGAATTATATCACAGTTGTCATTTAAATACAAAATAATAGGGGCGCCTGCGTGGCTAAGTAGGTTAAGCATCCAACTTCGGCTCAGGTCTTGATCTCATGGTTCATGAGTTCGAGCCCACATCCGGCTCTGTGCTGACGGCTCAGACAGAGCCTGGAGCCTGCTTCAAATCCTGTGTCTCCTTCTCTCTCTGCCCCTCCCCTACTTGCGCTCTGTCTCTTTCTCTGAAAAATAAATAAAAATTAAAAATAATAAAAATAAATAAATAAACACATAATAATATACCATCATAGTTCTTAGTAAGGAGTTGTACTCTTCCAAAATAAAAAAAAATCATATAGATAAGTTTGATAATAAAATAATAACTTTGTTATTTTTCACTTTTCCACATCTTCAATTATGTCTTTGGATATAATATCAAATCCCATTTTCCTTGAACTTCTATATCAAATGTGTTTCATAATAATATTATATTGTCTTGATCATTTTAGAAAAGCCCTGTGGACATCCTGGAGATACTCCTTTTGGTACTTTTCATCTTGCAAGAGGAAGTGAATTTGAATATGGAGCAAAGGTTGTTTACAAATGTAATGAGGGGTATGTAGTCAATATAAAAATATTGAAACGGTTATAATTTAGATTGTAAATAGGGATTGTACTGATTAGTATTTTTAAGGTCACTTTCTTTTTTTTAAATTTGTAACATTTTATTTTCTCTTTTGAGAGACAGAGCAGGAGCAGCCGAGGGGTAGAGGGAGAGAGGGAGACACAGAATCCAAAGCAAGCTCCAGACTCTGAGTTGTCAGCACAGAGCCTGATGAGGGGCTCAAACCCATGAACTGTGACATCATATCCTGAGCTGAAGTAGGACACTTAACCGACTAAGCAATAAAGATGCCCCAGTCACTTTATTTCTCTATGAGCATTTTTATAAGTACTATACAAGTAGCCTGAAAAATTAATCTATAATATAAATGATTATATTTGGATACTATATTATCTCCTCAACATTGAAAATTTTAAATGAATTATAATTACTCTTGAAGACTGTAGTTCTAGGAGGGTTAGAAAATAGTATACATAAAAATAAGAGTTTATTCCAACAAGTCCTGACTATATTCTATTATGTGCAGAGTATATGGGAGTTTAATATGTCAGGGACAGTGAGAATGGTAACAAAATCAGATTAGATGGCATCTTTTTGATAAAAGCTTAGAAAGTTTAGAAGAAACAAATATTTTGCATTGAAAAAATAATAACTGCCATTATTTAAGTTTCCATGGTCTGCAAATTACTCTAATCACATGGACCAAAAGTGCTACTACCTTCATAATCATTGACTCTGTTCTCCAACCACCTACTGGATTTTCATGGCTAATCTTAACACTGTGATACCTTTTCAGCGTTCTTTATTCCTGTTATGCCCATCCAGGTTGAAAAATTGTGTTAAAGAAAGTTTCATACGTGGTAAAACCAGTATCATTACAAGTTTATGCTACATAAATATAAATAGGATCAATATAATATTTTAAAGGTTAGGCTTTGAAATAAGCCTGCATCCCGAAACTCCACCACTTAATAACTGTATGTATCATTCTAATATCTCTTCATTCCCATTTCCTGAATTTTAAAGTAGAGACATGGGACGCCTGAGTGACTCAGTCATTTGGGCATCTAACTCTTCATTTCGGCCCAGGTCATGATCCCAGGATCGTGGAATTAAGTCCCATATCAGGCTCGGCACTGAGTGTGGAGCCTGCTTGGGATTCTCTCTCTTCCTCTGTCCCTCTCCTCAGCTTGCACACACTCTCTCTTTCTAAAAAGAAAAGAAAGTAGAAGCACAGCAGGTGCATCATAGAATTGGTGGAACATAAATAAGACACACACTGAAGCCCTTCAAAGAGTTCTTGGGATATTGTAGACACCCAATAAGTCTTAGTTCTTAGGATTTTAGGCTCTCTTTGGCCACAATTTGAGATTCTTCAAGGATATTTTTAGCCCAACTTTAAATCATTGCTGCTGACTTTTTATACACGACCAAATAGATGAAGACCATCTGGGCGTAAACTTTCCAATTACCTCACTGTTCACCTCTGTAAAAGCTCTTTCAATACAGGCTTATCTGGCCCCTTTAGTTTCCATATTGGACCTGGCAAAGGGCATCAAAACTCCTGGACTGCTTCCACTAGATTCCCTACATCTCAGTAATAAAAAAAATATTTATAATTTGGTGAAAAAATTACCGACCTACTTAACCTCTGACCTTGGCTCCACTTAATTCATCTTTGCTTCCTTCATTTCATATAAATTCTGGGCAAACTCTATTAAGGATTCTCTAAAGTGTAACTATCTGCCACTCAGTTTGGGCCTTCAGCAAGGACTAGGTATTCATCAGTGAAATAATAGTCCTTGGACCAGGCAAGATCAGCAAACATCAATATTTTATGCTATTTTAAAATTTTTAGAGATTGTTTTACCTACCTGAGGGGATGTAAATCTTTTGACCTAGTTGTGGAATCAATGTAGAATGGGTTTACTACACCCATGGTTTCTACTAGTCAGCCGACCCTTTTTGATCCCTTGTCTTCATCCACCTTTTCTCTGCTAAATATCTATATAGCTGAATACTAGCCACGTATCAGGATATTTGATGGATATCCAGTTTCAGTATCCTCGGGTAGGTGGTTTTAAGGAAGAGCTCAACAAAACGTTTAGCTGTTGCCCAGCTGGGGTTGCAGATAATGAGCTGTTACTTTTCCCCAAGTACCTACATTTGGACAATCTTTTTTTCATCCCCCTTTCCCTATGTATATGGGCCATAAGCAGTTTTGTGTAGAATTTTGCAGAATTCCTAAAACCACTTTGGGGGAATGGGTGAGTTTCTAGTGTAGAAGGAAAATGTTAATCAGGAAATGTACTTTCTATGTTGGAACAGGGTTAGTGGAGACAAAAAAGGAATTTTAATAGCAAATTATTTTGTTTCTTTATATGACAGAGACATAGATAAATGTTTGACTTCAAGTTCTGTGACTCTCATTTAAAAAATTTTCTTCCTTGAGAGAATTAGGAAGAAACAATAACATTCAAAGAAAGACAAAGTAATTTTTGAGGGAGAAAGTTTGTGATTTTTTACTTGTGTAATGGGTGAAGTAATCCTTATTTGCAGATGAAGGACACTTTTTTTTTAATGTAGAATTATTTAGATGTTAATGAAAGGCCCATTCTCAAAATTATCTCTCTTGTGGTTGTCAAAATGTTGCCTGTTACTCAGTTTTTGAGAAAAAGCTTTCTGCTTCTCTCTGTCTACTGTAATACTAAGAAGGATACTTTGCTTTCTCTAGAGAGTCTGGTAATGATTATACATTTTACATCTTCCCAAAGGAACTTTCATCCAACTAGAGCATTTTAGATTTTAAGGATAGGTTTGATGTGTTACCATAGGTAGATAAATTTGACATTCAATGGGTTTTAGAAGGAAACCTGACTTGATGACCACACTCTGTAAAAAAATGCCTAGGATGGAAATAGGAAAATGAAAACAAGTGTTCGAAATAAACCATATGCTAAGAAATTTTGGCTAGTACTATTCTTGAGCCTCAAATGTTCCAAAAATGTCATAATTGTGGAGGGTAAGAGTATGGAACAAGAGTGAAAGAAGGGAACGTATTGTTGGCTCTTGGTTCATGAGCTAATGCTCTCCTGTTTTCGGGTTTTGTTTTGGTGATAGTTCAAGGAATTTATAACATTGTTAAGTGTAAGTAATTGACTGATTCAATGATAAAATAAGAGGATATTGGGCACAAAATCGTAATGAGTTTCTGTCATGAAACAAAGGTAATGATTATTCTTAGTCCGTGTGCCTGAGGACTTGAGGGTCTTTTTTTTTTTTTTTTTTATAAAAAACGTAATTTATTGTCAAATTAGATAACATAGAGTGAATACAGTATACTCTTGGCTCCGGGGGTAGATTCCCATGATTTATCACTTATATATAACACCCAATGCTCATCCCATCAAGTGCCCATCAGCCATTTTCACCTCTCAGTGCCAATCATCTCTCAGTGGCCATTGCCTCTCAGTGCCCATCACCTGTGTTCTCCTCTCCCCTGTACCCCCCATCAATGCTAAGTTCATTCTCTATATTTAAGAGTTTCTTTGGTTTGCCTCCCTTTCTGTTTGAAACAATTTTTTTCCCTTCCCTTCCCCCATGGTCTTCTGTTAAGTTTCTCAATTTCCACATATGAGTGAAAAGATAGATCTGTCTTTCACTGATTAACTTCTTTCACTTAGCATAATGCCCTCCAGTTCCATCCACTGATGTAAATGGCAGGAGTTCATTCCTTCTTATTGCCAAATAGTATTCCATTGTATATATAAACCACATCTTCTTTATGCATTCATCAGTTGATAATGGATAAACTTGGGCTTTTTCCATAATTTGGCTATTGTTGAAAGCACTGCTATAAACATTAGGGTACATGTGCCCCTTTGATTCAGCACTCCTGTATCATTTGGATAAATTTTGAGTAGTTCTATTGCTGGGTCCTAGGATAATTCTATTTTTAATTTTTTGAGGAAACTCCACGCTATTTTCCAGAGTGGCTACACCAGCTTGCATTCCAACCAACAGTGCAAGAGGGTTCCCATTTCTCCACATCCTCACCAATATCTGTTGTTTCTTGAGTTGTTAATTTTAGCCACTCTGACCTCTGTGAAGTGGTATCTCAATGTGGTTTTGATTTGTATTTCCCTGATGATGAGTGATGTTGAGCATCTTTTCATGTGTTAGTTGGTCATCTGGATGTCTTCTTCGGAAAAGTGTCTATTCATGTCTTCTGCCCATTTCTTCACAGAATTATTTGTTTTTTTGGGTGTTGAGTTTGTAAGTTCTTTATAGATTTTGGATACTAACCCTTTATCCAATATGTCATTTGAAAATATCTTCCCTCATTCTGTTGGTTGCCCATTGGTTTTATTGATTTCCTTTGCAGTATAGAAGCTTTTTATCTTGATGAGGTCCTACTAGTTAATTTTTGCTTTTATTTACCTTACCTTTGGAGATGTGTCGAGTAAGAAGTTGGTGTGTCTGAGGTCAAAGAGGTTGTTGCCTGTATTCACCTCCAGGGTTTTGATGGTTTTCTGTCTCACATTTAGGTCTCTAATCCATTTTGAGTTTTTTTTGTGTATGGTGTAAGAATGAAAATTCTTCTGCATGTTGCTGTTCACTTCTCCCAGCACCATTTGCTAAAGAGACTGTCTTTTTTCATTGGCTACCCTTTCCTGCTTTGCCAAAGATTAGTTGGCCATATGTTTGTAGGTCCAGTTTTGGTTCTCTATTTTATTCCATTGGTCTATGTGTCTGTTTTTGTGCCTATACCATACTGTTTTGATGATGACAACTTTGTAGTTGAGGCTAAAGTCTGGAATTGTGATGTCTCCTGCTTTGATTTTCATTTTCAACATTACTTTGGTTATTTGGGGTCTCTGTGGTTCCACACAAATTTTAGGATGGTTTCTTCTAGCTCTGAGAAGAATGCCAGTGCAATTTTGATTGGGATTGCACTGAATGTGTAGATTGTTTTGGGTAGTATTGACATTTTAATAATATTTGTTCTTCCAGTCTATGACCATGGAATATTTTTCCATTTCTTTGTGTCTTCAATTTCCTTCATAAGTTATCTGTAGTTTTCAGCATACAGATCTTTTACATCTTTGGTTAGGTTTATTCCTAGGTATTTCATGGTTCATGGTGCAAATGTAAATGGTATTGATTTCTTGATTTCTTTCTGTTGCTTTATTATTGGTGTATAGAAATGCAACCCATTTCTGTACATTGATTTTGTATCCTGCAACTTTGCTGAATTCATATATCAGTTCTAGCAGCTTTTTAGTGGAGTCTTTTGGGTTTCCATATAGAGTATCATATCATCTATGAAAAATGAAAAGTAGACTTCTTCTTTGCCAACTTGGGTGCTTTTTATTTCATTTTGTTGTCTGATTGTTGAGGCTAGGACTTCCAACACTATGTTAAACAATAGTGATGACAGTGGACATCCCTGTCGTGTTCCTGATCTCAGGGGGAAAGCTCTGAGTTTTTCCCCATTGGGGATAGTATTAGCTGTGGGCATTTCATGTATGGCTTTTATGACGTTAAGGTATGTTTCTTCTATCTCACCTTTCTTGAGGGTTTTTATTAAGAAAGATGCTGTATTTTGTCCTATGCTTTTTCTGCATCTATTGACAGGATCATATGGTTCTTATCTTTTCTTCTGTTAGTGTAATGAATCACATCAATTGATTTGTGAATATTGAACCAGCCCTGTAACCCACGAATGAATCCCACTGATTATGGTGGATAATTCTCTTAATGTACTGTTGAATTTGGTTTGCTAGTATCTTGTTGAGAATTTTTGTATCCATGTTCATCTGGGACATTGGCCTGTAATTCTTCTTTTAGGGAAGTCTCTGTCTTGTTTGGGAATCAAGATAATGCTGACATCAGAGAATGAGTCTGGAAGGTGTCCTTCTGTTTCTATTTTTTGAACAGCTTGAGAAGGATAGGTATTAACTTTGCTTCAGATGTCTGATAGAATTCCCCTGGGAGGCTGTCTGACCCAGGACTCTTATTTGTTGGGAGATTTTTGATAACTGTTACAATTTCTTTGCTGGTTATGGGTCTTTTCAAATTTTCTATGTCTTCCCATTTGAGTTTTGGTTCTGTGTGAGTGTCTTGGAATTTGTCCATTTCTTCCAGGTTGTGCAGTTTGTTGGCATATAATTTTTCATAGTATTCTCTGATAATTGTTTGTATTTCTGTGGTATCGGTTGTGATCTCTCCTCTGTCATTCATGGTTTTATCTATTTAAATCCTCTCTCTTTCCTTTTTGAGAAGTTGGCTAGGGGGTTATCAATTTTGTTTATTCTTTCAAAAAACCAGCTCTTTGATTCATTAATCTGCTCTGTTGTTTTGGTTTCTTATATTGTTTATTTCTGCTCTAATCTTTATTATATCCCTTCTGCTGGATTTGGGTCCCTATGCTCTTCTAGTTCCTTTAAGTGTGCGGTTAGGTTTTCTATTTGGGATTTTTCTTGTTTCTTGAGATAGGCCTGGATTTCTTCTTATGACTGCCTTTGCTGCATCCCAAAGGGTTTGAACTATTGTGTTTTCATTTTTATTTGCTTCCATACATTTTTTAATTTCTTCTTTAATTGCCTGGTTGACCCTTTCATTCTTTAGTAGGATGCATGCACCTCCATGCATTTAGAGGCTTTCTACATTTTTCTTGTGGTTGATTTCAAGTTTTATAGCATTGTTATCTGAAAATATGCATGGTATGATCTCAGTTCTTTTATATTTATTGAGGGCTGTTTTGTGACCCAGTATGTGATCTCTCTGGAGAATGTTCCACGTGTACTCAAGAGGAATGTGTATTCAGCTGCTTTTCGATGAAAATCTCTGAATATATCTATCAACCCCATCTGGTCCAGTGTATCGTTCAAGGCCATTGTTTCTTTATTGATTTTCTACCTATATGATCTTCCCATTGCTGTAAGTGAAGTATTAAAGTCCCCTGCAATTACTGTATTCTTATCAGTAAGATTACTTATGTTTGTGACTAATTGATATCTATATTTGGGTGCTCTCAAGATGGGAGCAGAAACATTTACAATTGTTAATTCTTCTTGATGGATAGACCCCTTAATTATGAAGTAATGCCCTTCTTCATCTCTTGTTACAGCCTTAGTTTAAAATCTAGTTTGTGTGATATAAGTATGGCTACGGCAGCTTTCTTTTGACTTCCAATAGCATGATAGATGGTTCTTCATCTCCTCACTTTCAATCTGCAGCTGTCCTCAGGTCTAAAATGAGTTCTGTATAGATAGCATATAGATGGATCTTGTTTTTTGATCCATTCTGATACCTTGTATCTTTTGAGTGGGGCATTTGATCTATTTACATTCAGAGTGATTATTGAAAGATATGGATTTAGTGTCATTGTGTTATCTGTGTTACTCATGCTTGTGGTGATATCTCTGGTCCTTTGTAGTCTTTGCTGCTTTCCACTCACAGAGTCCCCCTTAGGATCTCTTGCAGGGCTAGTTTAGTGGTCATGAACTCCTTCAGTTTTTATTTGTCTGGAAAAGGGTTTATCTTTCCTTCTATTCTGAATCACAGCCTTGATGGATAAAAAATTCTTGGTTGCATATTTTTCCTAGTCAGCACATTGACTATTTCCTGCCATTCCCACCTGACCTGCCAAGTTTCATGTCTGCTACTGCCCTTATGTATCTACCCTTGTAGGTTAAGGCCCATTTGTCCCTAGCAGTGTTCAGAATTCTCTCTTTATCTTTGTATTTTGCCGGTTTCACTATGATATATTGTGGTGTTGACCTGTTTCTGTTAATTTTGAAAGGAGTTCTCTGTGCTTCTTGGACTTGGGTGCCTGTTTTCTTCCCCAGATTAGGGAAGTTCTCAGCTATAATTTGTTCAAATAAACTTCCTTTCCTTTTCTCTCTCTCTTCTTTCTGTGGAACTCCTGTGATACCAGTATTATTTCATTTCATTGAATCACTTAGGTCTCTAATTCTCCCCTCATGGTCTAGTATATTCTTACCTCTATTATTCTCTGTTTCATCATTTTCTGTAATTTTATCTTCTATTTCACTTATCCTCCCCTCTGCTTCCTCCATCCTTGCTATTACTGCATCTAGATTATTTTGCACCTCATTTATAGCATTTCTTAATTCATCATGACTGTATCTTAGTTCTTTGTTCTCTGCAGGAGTAGATTCTCTGATGTCTTATATGCTTTTTTTCAGGCCCCACTATTAATCTTATGACTGGTATTCTAAATTCTTGATCAGATATATTGTTTATATATCTGATTCTCTAGCTATCACTTCTTTCTGGAATTTCTTTTGAGGAGAATTCTTCCATTTCATCATTTTGGCTAGTTTTCTGTCCCTATGTGTTTCAATAGCTTGTTATGTGTCCTGTACCGTGAGCACTACTATATTAAAAAGGGAGGGGCACCTGGATGGCTCAGTTGGTCAAGCGGCCAACTTTGGCTCAGGTCATGATCTCATGGTTCGTGGGTTCAAACCCCATATCAGACTTTGTGCTGACAGCTAGCTTTCTCTCTCTCTCTCTCTCTCTCTCTCTCTCTCACAGAAATAAAGAACATTAAAAAAAATTTTTTTAAGGGGTCATACATTGTCTAGGGCCTGGCCTTTCAGGAGGTATTTTTGGAGTGTGTTGCATACTTTCTCTTGTGGTTGCTGTATGTCCTTCCTTATAGTGGTAGTTTGGACCTTCTACCAGGTGTGCTTTGATACGTTCATTGAAGTAACCTGGAAAAAAATTTACATACGGGGTGGTGGTGAAAGAAGCCTTATCCCATATAAAGAAAGAAATGACAGGGTCAGGGGAAAAGAAAAAAAAAATTGACCAGGTAGAGAATCAGAGAATCACATGGCTTACTCTAGAGAGAGGGAGAGGAAAATAAAGAGGAAGGAGATACAGAGGAGTTGCGAAAAGGAATAGATTAAATATATCTGCTTAAGTAAACCAACAAGCAAAATAACCAGAAGAGAAGGGAAGAAATGAGAGGAAGGGAAAAAAATATATACATATATATGAAATAGGAATTGAACAAGAATCAGTTCAGAAAATGCAAAACCACTGGACCAATATCTGATGGTGCCAGTGGCTGCACTGGTCTGGTGGAGGAGCTGTTTGGTTTGGTCAGTGTCCATCTTGCTCTGTTAGATACACAGTTACCAGGCACAGAGGGCTGTGGTTTGTTGTAGGCAGTTCCTGCCTCCACTGTGGGCCATTGTTCCCTGAAACCCGCCTCCACTGTGGGCCATTGTTCCCTGAATCCCCACCTTGCTGGTAATGGGGAGAAAAATGGTGACACCCCAGTCTCCCCTCTCCAGACCAAGTGCCCCAAACCACTCTGTTCAGGCTGTCCTCACAGTACTGTGCAGGTGCGAGCAGGCCAGTTTGTCTCGCTCCAGTCTCCTGGGCCTCCCAGGCACTCCCAAAACATCCCTAATGTCTTAAGGATCCTACCCTGGAGTCCCAGTTCTGAGGTAGTGCCACTCCAGCCTGTCAGCCAATATAGGGCCTCTGGCTAGTGGGCGCCTGCAGGGTCTTAGGTCCTTGGAGCTGCCTTCTTCTCACGGCCCTCAGGGAGGGGACTGCTCTCTCCATCTGCACCTCTCAGCCTGCCACCAAGTCCAGGGCTAGCTCCCCTCCTCCCCAAGCATATGTATGGAGCAGCAGGCCCCAGTCCAGAGAAAGCTCTACAATGCTGGAATGAGCTAGAAATTGTTTTTTTCTCTGTTTATTCTGTTGCCCTGTCTGTGGTTTTTCTCTTGTCCAAATACAATCCTATACTTCCACAGCCTCTCTTTCTCTTCCTTTTGTTTCTCCACAGAAGCAGATCCCTCCTCTCTGTGCCTACGACGGCCATCCATTTTATCTTTCCCATTTTCAGTCATGCACTTATGACCCACCAAGTTGTCCCCATGGGCTCCTGGAGATGTTTCTGTTGCTCTGTAGCCCGGAGTCCTGAAATTCCAACTCTTCTGGCCTAAATACTGCTGTGTTTGAGAGACAAGGGAACTTTGGGACTCCCTACTTCTCTATCATGTCAACTCTCTCCAAGAGCCTTTCTTAAGTAATAAAGAAGTTTAAGAACAATAGAAAGCAGCACTTGGGTGGCTTAGATTAAGTGTCCCACTCTTGATTTTGGGTCAGGTCATGATCTAACAGTTCATGAGATTGAGGCCCACATTGGGCTCTGTCCTGACAATGTAGTGCCTGCTAGGGATTCTCTCTTTGTCTCCCTCTGCCCATCCCTTACTCCTGCTCTCCCTCTCTCTCAAAATAAATAAATAAACTTAAAAAACGTCTTCATCTAATATAGATTTTTAAAAAAACCCAACAAGTTAAATAAAAAAGAAAGAAAGAAATTTAAGAATAAGAAAGAGAAAGAATAGAAAGAAAGGAAAACAAAAGAAGGAGGGAAGGGAGAGAGGATAGAGGAGAAAGAAGTAGGAAGGAAGGAAGAGAAGGAGGAAGGAAATGTATATGCTGTTAATTTTCTCTGAAATGGAGTTCCTGGACATTCAGAATGTATCAAACTTAAAATTGCTTATAAATGGACATTAGCTCATCACTCTGTTGTTTTGGTTTTTAGGTATCAGATGCTAGGTAGGATCAATTTCCGTGAGTGTGAACCTGATGGATGGACCAATGATATTCCTATATGTGAAGGTACATGTAAAATTGGTTTATAAATATATTCATATATTTTAAATATCTAATATTTTTGAGAGATCTTACATTAAAATACCCTTAAAGTTTATAATTACATATTTTTGATTCTAAGTATTTTTATGGCTTCTAATATAGTATAGAATGGATATCTAAGCTTTTTACTACTACACTATTTTGTGTTTCATTAACCAAATAGGAATAGTTTCATCTGATGTAATATATTCAAAGTATTAGAAATTAGGAAATCTATAAAACCTATTTTCCTTTCCTTTTCAATTCTAAGCATGAGAAATAGCATAAGTATCAGAACTTCACCTTTACTAATGAAAACATACTCAGCCAATATTCACCCAAATGCAGAGATGATTGTCAAAAACAGCTGAAATGGAGAACAAGATTTAGACATCTCCCCTCTTGCATTGCAATGGAGATTTTCCTGTGGTCTTAGTCTTACTGAAAAGAAGAAAGCAATAAGGAGGAGCTCTGCTTTTCTTACTGATCCATAAAGTCAAGTCAGAATAAGAAAATTTAGATCCTCTTTCCAAATTTTGGGCTAGTAATCCCAGTCTCTCTAGTCATCATGAAAATAAAAGAGATGAGTCAGAATAGTCTTTCCTAGTTCTGTGGTAAAAAGTAAGTAGAGAGGGAGAGAGAAGGAGGGAGGTGAGGAGGAAAAGGGAGAGGGAGGGAGGAGGACGAGGAGGGGGAGGGAGGAGGAAGGAGGAGGAGAAGGAAGGGGAATGGGAATGTAATCACTCAAAAGTCCTGTTACCTAAAGAAGAGAATTTATGGAAATGAGAGGAAAGATCTAAATGTTTTCAGGAACATCTACACTGAAATCACCTGAGGTGCTTCTTTAAAGCTGAAATTTTATGTTACTAAAAACCTACTAAATCAATATCTCAGGTAATAGGGCAGGGAGATAGCCATAGAATTTCCATCTTAATGAGCATCCTGGATGGTTCTACTATAAAATAAAGTTTAAATGCCATAACCTAAAAGATACTAGGAAATATTAAGTAATACCAAAGGGAGTATTCAAATTATTTTGAGCACTATTCCTTTGAGAGCACTTCTTCCTTTGAGAAGAAGGAAAATTAAGGACTATTTATCTATTGAAATAAATAGAATCAGAAAGTTTACTTTTGTACCTTTTAGGAATACAATGTTATATTATCCTGGGGCTTAAGTGAAAATTTTTATGTAATTATCCCAAGCTGTGTATCTTTTAATTATTTAAGAAACACGTGTTTGTTACTACAGAAATGTAAACTGATATTCAAAGAAATATTTTTTCTTTGTACACTCTCATAGAAAATCATAAGATGAGCTTATTGTTGTTTTTATATAAGCCTTCGTAGCCAATAAACAGGCTTATCAAGTGCTTCTTTAAAAAAATGTAGTAATTTTCTCCAGTCTTAACTTGCTGATGATTTTATACCTTTAAGTGTACGCATACATATGTTTCATAATAAAATTGTCAAAATCTATTAGAAAAAGTTGTATTTATTTCTTTTCAGTTGTTAAGTGTTTGCCAGTGATACATCCAGAGAACGGGAGATTTACCAGTAGTGCATTGGAACTAGACCAGGAATACACTTTTGGACAAGTGGTACGGTTTGCGTGCGATTCAGGCTTCATGCTTGTTGGGCCTGCAGAAATACATTGCTCAACAAATGGTGCGTGGAGTGGAGAAATCCCAAAATGTATGGGTAAGATACACTTACTATTCATGGGATTGGACAATCGTAGTTTTTCTCATGAAAATATGCACTTTTAAATATTGTGCATAGCATAATACTAATTATACTAATAACAGTAGTACATAACATTTATTTGTCAATTACTACTTGTCAGTAATTGATCTAAGTTCATTACATGTGTCATTCCATTTTACCTTCAAAATGGCTGTGATTTATGCACTCCTTTCACCTCTATTTTATAATTGAGGAAATTGTGGGGCAAAACAGTTAAATCTATCTCACGACAAGGTTATGATGGCATAACAGCAGAGTTAAGATTCAAACCTAGGTTATCTGAAACCAAATTCCATGGTCTTAATGATAATTAAATTGTAACTGGCATCCATGCTCAAATAGAATAGTAGCCATTTCTGCTGAAAGCTTTAATATTGTCCTACAGAACAGGCTTTCTTTTATTTTGAAAAGTAAAAAAAACATTATTTATTTTCACTGATACATCATGATGATATTCTGTTCTTGAATAACACGTCTAGATTGGGGTCCTATTTTACATTTGCACTGTGAGTTTAGATAAATATTGCAGAACGGAATTGAATTCGCAAAATAAAATTTGCCTTTTATAAAAGCCCTATAGGGGCGCCTGAGTGGCTCAGTCGATTGGGTGTCTGACTTCGGCTCAGGTCATTATCTTGCAGTTTGTGGGTTCGAGCCCCACATCAGGTTCTTTGCTGCCCGCTCAGAGCCTGGAGCCTGTTTCAGATTCTTTGTCTCCCAATCTCTCTCTCTCTGCCCCTCCACTGCTCATGCTCTGTCACTCTCTCTCTCTCTCTCAAAACATAAATAAACTATTAAAAAAAAAATTTTTTTTTAAGCCCTAATAGTAAGCTGTAAGTCAAGATTCCTTTAGTTATAAAATTGCTAACCAGTGGATCATTACCAGTCTGATGATTTGGCCTTTTATAATGAAACATTTTGGTCAATTTACTTAAAGTGCCATACTTCCTTTTACCAATACTTGTTTGGCAGATGTTTCTGCCATATTCATTTTTTTTAACAATATCTAAAATTCACATTTTCTTAGTCTAGACTATCATTTAAAAAAATTTTTTTTTATGTTTTACTTATTTTTGAGAGAGAGAGAGAGACAGCATGAGCAGCGGAGAGTCAGAGAGAGAGGGAGATACAGAATCAGAAGGAGTCTCCAGGCTCTGAGCTAGCTGTCAGCAAAGAGCCCAACGTGGGGCTCAAACCCACGAACCGGGAGATAATGACCTGACCTGAAGTCAGACGCTTAACTGACTGAGCCACCCAGACACCTCTAGTCTAGTCTATCCTATAATGAACTGCTGAGAAAAGCATTTTTCTTTTTTTTTTTAAATGTTTTATTTATTTCTGAGAGAGAGAGTGAGAGACAGCATGAGTAGGGGAGGATCAGAGAAAGAGGGAGACACAGAATCTGAAGCAGTCTCCAGGCTCTGAGCAGACTGTCAGCACAGAGCCTGATGTGGGGCTTGAATCCATGAACCGTGGGATCATGACCTAAGGCGAAGTCAGACATTTAACCAACTGAGCCACCCAGGTGCCCCGCATTTTTCTTCTTAATAACTCTCTAACAAAACTAGTTCTTCAAGTTAGTAACGGTCATCTTCAGCACAGAAAATACTCTGGGGGTTCAATGATGGGGTTTCCTCCTTAAAACTACGTTTCTGAGTGCCTGGGTCGCTCAGTCAGTTGGGCATCAGACTCTTGATATTGGCTGCATTTGTGATCTCCCAGTCATGGGATCCAGCCTGGCATCCAGCTCCAGGTCCACCGTTGAGCCTGCTTGGGATCTCCTCTCTCTCTATCTCAAAATAAATAAGCTTTGGGAAAAAAACTAAATTTCTGTGGTTAATGAAACCTTACTGGAATGACTAATGCATAAGATACATTTTGAAGAAAGAATGAAACTTTTTCCAGTGAAGTTGAGGAGGGGAAAAGCAGTATCAGTCACGAGAAGTGCAGGGAAAGTACAAACGCAGTGAGGCTTCCATGAGCCTGAAGCTCCCCTGTTCCATGCCCTCAGGAGCCCTTGTGTAGGACGCAAGAAGGAGAGAGTCAGTGATGGATTGAAGATAGGCCAGTACAAGGTTCTAAGGTGCTCCATATCATGCTGAAGAATTTGGCTTTTATTCAGATGGAATTGGGAATCGATGGAGAATTTCAGTGGAATCCTTCAATGGAGCAATGATAGCATAAGAGAAAAGGTCATTAAGTTACAAGGAGGAAAATAGATTACAGAGGTGGGAGAATGGGATCTGGGAAATTAGTTATTGTTGCTGTAATCCCAGGGGAGAATGTTTGAGAGAAGAAGGGGACAAAAATGATGAACAGATTTATTTTTTTGAGAGAAAATTTGGGTGGATGGTGAAGCCGCAAAAGCAGAAAGTCAGTTATTTTTCAGGGATATAATGAGAATAAGTTAACTTTCTTGATAAAGTGTTTTGGCAATTCTTACTCTGTTATCAATTAACTAGAAAATAGGTAACTTTGGAAGTCATTCAGTGAAAATATTTATCACAATAAGCCTGATCTATACTCAATTTTATGTATACACTTGATGAACATTTACTGGCCACTATTTACTTGAAGAGGACTAATTTATCTTGAAACCAAATAAAATTGGCAACATAATTTTCATTTATTTGCTTATCTAGTTTTGAAAGAAAGAGAGGGAGAGAAAGTATGAGTAGGGGAGGGACAGAGAAAGAGGGAGAAAGAATCCCACGTAGGTCTGCACTGCCAGCGGGGAGCCACAGATGGGGTTCAATCTCAGGAACCATGAGATCATAACCTGAGCCAAAATCAAGAGCCAGTTGCTGAAGCAACTGAGCCACCCAGGCACCCCTAGCAACATAAGTTTAATCAGAATTTTACCTTCTTTCAAAAATCAAAATTAAGGACAACAGATAAATTATTCAAGCGTTCAAATCAAAGTAGAACTTTTATTTGCTTGCCTGATGTACCTAAAAGAAACAAAACTTGTATCTTTAGTATAACTATGTCTTAAACATGGCCCTTTAATATATAACAGACATTTTGGAATTTGATCCCTTATCCCTTATATTTAGAAATTTCCTGCCAAAAGCCAGAAATTCTAAATGGAAATGCTGCATCTCCGAAGAAAACTTACAAGGAAAATGAACGATTTCAATATACATGTCAAAAGGGTTATGAATACAGTAATAAAGGAGATGCTATATGCACTGCACTGGGATGGACTCCAAGTCCTTCATGTAAAGGTAATGTTATCTTTCTTTTCTATATATTTTGTTGTATGTTTTGTTAATTCTTTTCATTTATATATTCCTCACAGTTAAGCAGTTTATTTTTTCTCACAATGAAGTATTAATGTTTACAGGGACCAACTATTGTAAAGACAATATACTTAATGCTCTATGTGTGCAAAATTAATTTTAGTATAATTCTCTCACAATGAAGATAGACATAAAAGGAACAGAGGAGTTCAGTAGTTCATTAAGTAGTTGGTCTGTGGTCAAAAAGCAAGTCTAGAGCAGAACCAGGGCAATAACAGGCTTCTCAGGCATGAATACTTCTCAAACAGATAGCTCTTCTAAAGCCTAGCATTTAGCTTTGCGACATAAATGAGATGAATACCATATGAGGAAACCCTCAGTTAACAATGGAATTAAGTGGAAGTAACTGGAGATTTCATTAACCACAGGCCTAATACGAATCAGCAGTGATAATGATGCGGAAAAAACAAAACAAAACCCACCAAACTCTTTCAGCCTTCCTAATGAAGGGGTGTTATGCAGATCTAGAATCCATCTCAGCTGTGCTTCGTGCCCATGAAAAGTTATGTCTGTAATATTGTGTTCTACTTGGCCTACCTCATTTTAAAAGAGATGGTTTCAAACTATCATGGCCCAGATGCAAAAATGTAAAGAGTTAAGAAATCATATTATTAAAAGAATAGCAAGAAGATACAACTATATCATGGTAACAGCTGTGTTGAGATGTTTACAAACATTTATGGAAAAGAATGAGTTAACTTCTGATGAGGGCTGCAGCAGTGAGTGAAACAAGTTACAAGTGCCATCATGCGTGAAATCAGAGGTTAAGCGGCCTTTTAAAAGGGTGACTTATACCTAAGTATCTGTGCAATTGTGACTGGGATCAGTTTCTTGATTTCTCTTTCTGTTGCTTCATTATTGGTGTATAAAAATGCAACAAATTTCTGTACATTGATTTTGTACCCTACAACTGCTGAATTCTTGGATCAGTTCTAGTAGGCTTCTGGTGGAGTCTGTCGGGTTTTCTATGTAGAGATTCATGTCGTCTGCAAAAAGGGAAAGTTTGACTTCTTCTTTGCCAATTCTGATACCTTTTATTTCCTTGTGTTGTCTGATGGCTGATGCTAGGACTTCCAGCACTGTGTTAAACAGCAGTGGTGAGAGTGGACATCCCTGTCGTGTTCCTGGTCTCAGGGGGAAAGGTCTCAGTTTTTCCCCGTTGAGGATGATGTTAGCTGAGGGCTTCTCATAGATGGTTTATCTATACGATGCAATACTACATGACAATGAGAAAGAATAAAATCTGGCCATGTGTAGCAACATGGATGGACCTTGAGCGTGTTAATGCTGAGCAAAATAAGTCAGGCAGAGAAGGACAGCTACCATATGTTTGCACGTATAGGAGGATTAGGAGGAACTTAACGGAGGACCATGGGGAGAAGAAGGGGGAAATAGTTGGGGAGAAGAGAGGCAAACCATGAGAGACCTTGAATGCTTAGAACAAACTGAGGATTGATGAGTGTGGGGGGTGGGGGGTGGGCAGGGAGGAGGGCACTTGTGGGGATGAGCACTGGGTGTTATATGGAAACCAACTTGACAATAAATTATTTTGTAAAAAAAAAAAAAGTAAAAACTTCCCTTTAAGATTAGAAAAAAAAAAAAGGATAACATAGATACAATACTGTAGCCCAGGGTGGGTAGGAAGATGGTGAGAAGAATTGAATTCTTAAGAGCTCTCTGAACTTTTAATCATATTCATAATTACACATATGAACCTTCTTTAATGATCCTCTCTTACAAAACCTAGAGTTAGATTTTGAGTGATTTTGTTCTTTTTTAAAAATTTTTTTTGGTTGGGAGCACCTGGATGGCTCAGTCGGTTAAATACCTGACTTCAGGTCATGATCTTGTGGTTCGTGAGTTCGAGCCTGGCGTCTATCTCTGTGCTTACAGCTCAGAGCCTGGAGCCTGCTTCACATTCTGTGTCTCCCTGTCTCTCTCTGCCCCTCCCCCACTCATGCTCTGTCTCCGTCTCTCTCTCTCTCTCTGTTAAAAATAAACAAACATGAAAAAAAAAATTAAAAAATCTTGACCTTTTTCTTTAAAGGAATCTCTATACCCAACCGAGGGATTGAACTTCTAAATCTGAGGTCAAGAGTCACATGCTCTACTGACTGAGCCAGCCAGGCGCCCCACCTCCCACAAAAACATTTGGGGTTGAGGCCACAAGTAGCTCCTTGGAAAATATATCCTCCTACAACTGAGTTACCTCCACTTTCAGGCTTGTTAAGAAAATATTTTAGAAAGAGGTTAATGAGCACAAGACAGTGATCAGCACGTTAGACCTGTGATCAGCTGATGGTGTGTGGAGTCCAGCTGTTTGTCTTCATGGCGTTGGTGGCTCCTATGCAAAGAAAGTGGGTGCACAAGTCCTCTGGCATTAACTTTTGCCATATGTGTTACTTCCAGAGCCCTACTTAAATATTTAGGTAGTTAAATTATCCGTCCAGTTATCAAAATATAACTTATAAACCGTTTATTTAAATCAGGCCCTTTGTCCTGTAAAACATGAGAATAAATCACTGCAGGTTTCAGTGAACATTAGAATAAATCATCATTCCAGGTTTCAATGAAATTTACTTCAAAATAAGACATCAGAATCTGAATTCAGTTTTACTTTGACATAGGACTCAGGAAAGCGTGACTGCTACATAGAAGTTGTCTAGTGAATTCTTTTTCTTGGTCTTGTAGCTACCTGCTTAAAACTCTTGCTTAGCACATATTTGTTTTAATAGTGGGAAATCTGTTTTTCCTGTATGTGTTGCTACAATTCCTAGGCTTACTTCTCCTGAAACTTGACTCATATATACCACATACATTCTCTCTCTCTCTGTCTCTCTCTCTCTCTCTCTCTCTCTCTCTCTCTCTCACACACACACACACACACACACACACACACACACACACACACTAAAGATCCCACGTTTATAAAACATTTTAGAATTTTTTTTCATTTTCTTAGTCACAAGTATAACTCAAAATCCCATGACTATATGTCTTGGGATCCTTTCTTTGGGGAGAGAGATTCCAGAATTGAGGTGCACTAAGACTGGATACTCTCTTTCAAAAACAGTTTACTAAAGATCAACATAAATAGAGGTTCACCCCAAATTAGATACACATGTACTCTCTTTTATAACAGTGCTTAATTTTATTGAAATGTGTTTTACATTAACTGGATATGGAGATGCCTATTATTAAAAGGAAATCCAGGGGCACCTGGTTGGTTCAGTCAGTTAAGAACACCATTCTTGATTTTGGCTCTGGTTGTGATCTCACAGTTTGGTTCTAGAGTTTGAGCCCTGCATCAGACTCTGCACTGACAGCATGGAGCCTGCTGTCTCCCTCTTTCTCTGTGCCCCTCCCTATGTGTGCAATCTCTCTCAAAATGAATAAATGAACATTTAAAAATAAGTTTAAAAGTAAAAGGAACTCTCCACTGTACCTCAGCTAATATATCACAGATGCTTCTCCTTATTTTCCTAGGACAATAGAAGGATCTACCTGCTGGTAATGATGAATTCCAAATCTATAGTTCTTGCTTTCTCCAAATCTATCATAAACTTGGAACCAAATAATAAAATTAAAATAAAATAACCTAGGATAAAATACTTAATCTTTCTTTCATTTGGATTATGATTTGTATGTGTCAAATGTTTGGGTTTTTTTTTTAATGTAACTCATTTTGAGAGAGAGCATGACTGGAGTTAGGGGAAGAGAGAAAGGAAAGAGAGAATCCCAAGGAGTCTTCACACTGTCAGCATGAAGCCCAATGTGGGGCTCAGTCTCATGAACCATGAGATCATGACCTGAGTTGAAATAAAGTGTTGGACACTTAACCCACTGAACCACCCAGGCACCCCTCAGGGGTTTTATTTGAAGGTGATTTGTCAAAACTTTGCACATCACCTTCAAATAAAGGTGCATCTAATAAGAAACAGTCTCTGACAACAAGTCATTTATAAGAATAGTTAAAGTACCAAGACCTGCTAAATAAAAGCCACTTTTGATCCAAATCTATCTGTTCTTTATACAAGTCAGATTTTCCAAAGATGAACAACATAGAGTGCTATCATAAATTTTTTTTCTTATTTCAGATGCTTACTGGTGGTATCTAACAGTAGAAAAAAATGTGACCCCCACACATCCAGACATTCTCCAGTACTGTTTGGATAGAGGCACATGCCCTGGCAATGTTTTAATAACATCATTTATTTTAATGGGAATTATGAAAGTAGGGAATTACAATTTATGTCCACTGCTCAAAAGTAATCACCAGAAGTTCTTCTATTTTAATTATTTTAACAAAATTATTATTACAGATTTATTTAAAATTACTTAACAGATTCTCCAAATATGTTTTGGTTGGTCTCTTAGTAAAACTCTTGTTTTTGTATAGTGTAGCTTTTGACTTTAAAATTAACTTAAGGGGTACCTGGGTGGCTCAGTCGCTTAAGTGTCCGAATTTGGCTCAGGTCATGATCTCATAGTTCGTGAGTTCGAGCTCCACATAGAGCTCTGTGCTGTTAGCTCGGAGCCTGAAGCCTGTTTCAGATTCTGTGTCTCCCTCTCTCTCTGCCCCTCCCCTGCTCATGCTCTGTCTCTCTTGCTCTCAACAATAAATAAAACATTAAAAATTTTTTAAAAATAAAAATAAAAAATAAAATAAAGTTAAGCCACACTATGAAGTAAAAGTTAAGATATAATAAACTGTGCTGCAATAGGCCTATGGAAATATGATAGAGCAGAATAAAGTGAGGAGAAAAAATAAAAGTAAATGAACACATTTAAGGCTCATCTGTGGGTAGTGTCAATTAAAATCAAGCAATGTAGACATACTTAAGATTTGTGATTAGGTGGTCATATATTGTATTCTTTCTGATCATTGCTAATAAAAGTATATTATCATATTTATACTTAGAGACTTATTAAAGCTTATTCTGGAGGAATGAAGTACAAATTTAAGACCAATTAAAAGATTATGACAAAACCTCTAGAGTTGGATGTACACAGTGGAAGCATGGTGTGAAGAGGAAGAGATGTATAACCAATAATTATATGATTATAGAATGTGCTGTGTGAATGAATATTGAAGTGACAGGGAGGAGAGAAGGTGAGGTAAATTTCCAGGCTCATATCATGAGATTTTGTGTCACAAATTAAAGTGTTGAACATAGGAGGAAAAGCATATATTGAGAAAAGGTTTGGTTGGCGTATAGTTAGTTGGATATGCCTTTGAGTTATTCACATGGACCTGTCTAGTGTGAAGCTTCAGTTGGATATGTGGATTTGGACCACACTGAAGAGTTATTAGCATAATGTTGGTAGCTTTTTATCATGGTAGTGCCTTGATTCACAGAATGAATGTGAAAAAGAAAACAACAAAATCAAGGACAAATACTCATGTAGAATGAACTGTAGAGCATAGATATTCATTCTTACAATACTTGTTGGGTCTTCAGGGAAGATATTTCTGAGGTGGTGATAAGAGTCACCAGGAAGATCTAGAGGAGCATCATTCAAGAAATAAGGAATAAAAAGTGCAAATGATATGAATAAGTCCGGCATGTGTGAAGATCAGACAGAAGGCTATTGTGTTGGTAGTTTAGAGAGTAAGTAAGACAGTGGTAGGAGATGAGATCTGAAAAGTAGACAGGCCCTAAAATTAGAGTAGAGGAAGGAGGGCAGCTACAAGTAAAATATATAAAATAAAATAGGACAAAATTTTATTATTTTATTTTCAGACAAAAATAAGAAGGAGGAAAACATAAGAATGTAGGGCATTGGAAAATGTCAATAAGTCAGTGATCAATGGTGTCAAATATTACAGAAGGTTTTTATCTATTCAGTTCAATAAATAGTTAAGGAGCCCATAGTATATAATACCAGTCAATGTGATATGTGCAATTCACAGAGATTTTGGATTTAGAATTTGGAGGACATTGGTGACTTTTGTCTTAATACCACCAGCGTGTTGAAGATGTCAGAAGCCAGATAGCTGTAGGTTGAAGAATAAGTGGGAGGTTGAAAACTGAAGATATTATTTATAAGATGATATTTGAAGGATCTTGATTGTGGAGAGAATTATAGTATGTTAACAACCATGGAGAAAGGGATGAGAGAAGGAATTTAAAATTGGAGAAGCTTGCATATCCATTTAAGAGAGAATAGTAGACAAAATGAGAGAGGGAGGAAATATACAGTGGTTCGTGGTCTTCGGAAGAATTAAAGTTTTGAAAAGCTAATTTGAAAATGAAAAAAGCCCCTCATCATCAAAGAGTATGGGAAAGGCTAATTTCAAACAGATGTAGTCAAAGTTAAGGACATGTTAGTAAGAAATCTAGGGAACCCACAGCTGGTAGTCTGATATTTTTTATGTGTGAATGCAAGAATTTATTTGTTGATGACAGAGCTATTGTGTTAGATGGCTTTTGAGTAAAATGATGAGACCATGAATCACTTACTTTGGTAAATGGAATAGGATTTAGAATAAATCCTATAGAATAAATGGATTTCAGGCATTGCTGAGTATTTACCTTGGCACTAATATAAATCATTATGTAACATTTCTACAATAGTTTAAAGGTATGATATTTTGTTATACAAGGAATATTGCAAACTGATCCATTGGTGAGATATAGCAAAGTTGATGGAAAGAACTGAGAAAGAGCTTTATAAATTAAGGTGAGTAGGTCATGAGAGAGCACGTTATAGTCGGAAAATCAAATCCAACCTGTGCCCTTTGTGTAAACAAAGTTTTATTGGAATACAGCCATGCTCATTTGTCTACATATCTTTTAGGGCTGTGTTTGTGCTGAATAGCTGGGACAGAGACCTTTCATCTGGTTCTTTACATAAAAGGTTTTCTCCAAATCCTGGACTAGGTTATTCTGTTATACTAACAAAAATGTATTCCAGGATTTCAATAGCCTAATAAATTAAACTTTATTTCCTATTTGTGCTCACTTCCAGTGTAGGTCTAAAGAAACTCTGTTCATTATACTAGCTGTAAGAACCAAGAGATAGAGGCATCACCTTTCCATGGCTGTCCTTAATCCTTGCAGCTATGGAAAAAAGAACATAAAAAGTCACACAATAGCTTTTTAAAACTTCCTCCCTAAAGGGAAACATGTTAGTTTATACTCATTTCCTTGACCTATGTAAATCAGAGGACCATGTCTAATTCTTGGCAGGGATATACACTCCTACTAAGTGTCTGGAGGGAAGAGACTTGGACCACCGTTTGTAAACAGTCCCTATGAGAACCACAGATGCCAAGGCAGTTAAAGAATAGTTGGAAAGAGGAGTTGAAGTGATATGTCGTGAGTTTATTGCCACATATAGAATATTATGATATATGTGATGACTTTGAAGAAAGGGGATTCAAGAGTCCAGGGGGCACAAATACATCAGATGAAAGATATAGTGGTGGGACATGAGTGATATGATGGGAAGGATATAAGACTATACTCATTTTAACCTGATTTTATGCTATCGTAGGGACAAAAGATAATATCCACTTTCTATATTTTAATGTACTTGATTATTTTAATGAGTAGTGATTTCAACATCTATATATTCTTTTTTTTCCCCAGAAATCATATGTGCTTCTCCTCATATTCAAAATGGTGACTATACACCCAAAGGCATCACATACAGAAGTGGAGATGAAATTGCATATAATTGTAAAAATGGTTTTGATCCTTCAACCCGAGGAAATAAGGCAACATGTACTAGTACAGGCTGGGTACCTTCGCCAGGATGTACTAGTAAGTTCCATTCATATCTTGACCTACTTCTAAATTCTTAAATTATTGTCTCTTAAACAACAACAACAAAAATGGGTACACAATAAATCCAAATATTTGCCTTACTGTGTATGTAAAGCAGAGGCTACAGAGACATTCTTTTTTTTTTTTCAAAGTAGACAATTCTAAGCACAATCTAAACCACATTTTTGAAAATGAAAAGCTAGTTTTTGCTATTTAATGTTAAATATGTGTTTATGGATATAAATTTCTCTAATTATAATATCTGAACTAAAACATTTGATTTGTGTTTCCCTCAGGCTAGTGTTGTTGATCGTCTTTTCATGTGTCTGTTAGCCATCTGGAAGTCTTCTTTGGAAAATGTCTATTCATGTCCTCTACCCATTTCTTAACTGGATTATTTGTTTTTCTGTGTGTTAAATTTGGGAAGTTCTTTATACATTTCTCCAAAAAAGACATCCAGATGGCTAACACACATGAAAAGATGATCAATATCACACATCATCAGGAAATACAAATCAAAACTACAATGACATATCACCTCACACCTGTCAAAATGACTAAAAATAACAACACAGGAAACAACAGATGTTGGTGAGGCTAAAGAGAAAAGATAACCCTCTTATGTTGTTGGTGGGAAATGAAACTGGTACAGCCACTTTGGGAAACAGTGTGGAGGTTCCTCAAAAAGTCAAGCAATTATACTACTAGGTATTTGCCTAAAGGATACAAAAATAGTGATTCAAAAGGATACATGCACCCCAATGTTTATAGCAGCATTATCAACAATAACCAAAGTATGGAAAGCCCAAATGTCCATCACCTGATGAATGAATAAAGAACTTGTGGTATATATTTACACTGGAATATTCCTCATCTATCAAAAAGAATGAAATCTTGCCATTTGCAATGACATGGATGGAACCAGAATATATTATGCTAAGTGAAATAAGTCAGCTAGAGAAAGACAAATACCATAAGATTTCACTCATATGTGGAATTTAAGAAATGAAACAGATGAACATGGGGGGAAATAGAGGCAAAACATAAAAGAGACATGTAACTATAGAGAACAAACTGAGGGTTGCTGGAGGTGAGGGGAGGGGAGAAGGGTGGGTTAAATAAGTGATGGGTATTAAAGGGGGCACATGTGGTGATTACCACTGGGTGATACATGTAAGTGAAGAATCAATCACTAAATCCTACTGTCAAAACTATGACAGTAAATGTGAACAAACTGGAATTTAAATAAAAACTTGAAACAAGCAAACAATTTACCTAAAGCAATTTTAGGTTTACAGCAAAACTGACAGGAAGGTACAGAAACTTCCTATACACTCAGTGTTGCCACACATGCATACCTTCTCCATTTATCAACATCCTCCCACCCCAAAAGGTACGTTTTTACATTGATGAGTCTGCATTCATCCATCATATTACCCAAAGTGAGTAGTTTACCTTAGAGTATAATGACATATGGCCATCATTATGGGATCATACAGAGGTTTTCACTGCCCTAAAAATCCTCTGTGCTCCACCTACTGATTCCTCTCTTTGCACAGTCTCCACAAATAAAATGTCATATAGTGGGGCTCATGCATCATGTAGCCTTTTCAGATTGGTTTTTTATACTGAGAAATACACATTGATGATTCCTCCAAGTCTTTTCATGGTATGAGAGCCCATTTCTTTTGGCTGTAAATGATAGTCCGTTGCCTGGATGTATCACAGTTTCTTCATGTACTCATCTACTGGTGGACATCTTGGTTGTTTCTGAGTTCTACCAATTATGAATAAAGCTGGTATAATATAAATAAATAAAACATTTGGCAAGACTAGTCATCTAATACCTAATATATTAGTTCTTTATTTCTGTGTAACAGATTTCCCCCAAAGTATATTGGCTTCAAACAACTAACCTTTATCATCTCAGAGTTTCTATGGGTCAGGAATTTGGCAGTGGCTTAGCTAGCTAGTTCTGAGTCAGACACTTCTTGTGTTGCAGTCAGGATGTTGACCTAGGCTACAGTCACCTGATGGCTCGGCAGGGCTGGAGGATCTGCCTCCATGATGGCTGACTCATAAGGCTTTGGGCAGGAACCTTCAGTACTTACCACCTGGAAATCTCCATAGGCTACATAAATGGCAGCTAACTTTCTCCAGAGCTTGTGATCTGATAGAGAAGTGAAAGCTTCCATACCATTTACAAACTAGTCACATACTGTTACTTTAGCCTATCTAGACTTTAGAAGTGAGTCTCTAAGTCCTGCATACTCAAGGGGAGGAAAATTACGCTCCACTTTTTGAAGGGAAAAAAACACACTGTGGAATTTTCTAAAACCATTCCATGTAACAGTTCAACAGGGTACTGTATTTATTTCTGGGGATGTTTCCTTTGCCCTTTTCCAAGTGTTTTCTGTTTCCATAATTGTATTCCTTTTCTTTAGACATCATAGTTTGTTGGGAAGGTGTACTACACTTAAAGTGGATAATATATGAATACATTATGATATAAATAATAGACCAGTGGCCTCCATACTAATTCTAGGCATAACTCCAAAATGAATTTTCAAATCAAATGACCCTTAAAGAAGACCCTATCATCAATATAAAGCAGACTTCAACATGTAAAACAACAATAATAATAATATTGATTGATTGATTGAGATATAACTGACACATAACATTATATTAGTTTTAAGTGTGCAACATGAGTTGATGTTTATATTGTGGAGTGATTTCAAACAATTATAGTTAAATCTGTCACCACATCATTACGTTTTTTTCTTGTGAGAACTACCTTTAAGATCTACTCTCTTAGCAACTTCGGAATATACAGTTTAGTATTAATAACTCTAGTCACTATGCTGTCTGTGCCTTACATCCCCATCGTTTTATTATTTTATTACTGGTAGTTTGTACCTTTTGACCTGTCTTTACTCATTTCTCCTGCTCTTCATGCCTTGCCTCTAGCAACCACCACTGCATTCTCTTTATCTAAGTTTGGTATTTTTAGATTCCAAACATAACTCATGTAGTATTTGTTTTTCTCTTCATGACTTATTTTACTTAGCATAGTGCCTTCAAAGTCAATCCATGTCATCACAAATGGCAACATTTCCTTCTTTTATTGGGTGGATAATAACCTTAGTTTCCTTATGCACTTATCTAGTAACAAACACTTAGATTGCTTCCACATTTTGGCTATTGTAAATAATGCTGCAGTGAAGATAAGGTACATATATCTTTTTGAGTTAGTGTTTTCTTTTCCTTCTGATATATACCCAGAAGTAGAATTGCTGGATCATAGGGTAGTTCTACTAATTATATGAGAAACCTCCATACTGTTCTCATAGTGGTTGCACCAATCCACATTCCCACCAACAGTGCAGCAATGTTCCCTTTTCTCCACATCCATGCAACACTTGTCATTTTATTTTCTTTTTGATGAAGCCATGTAAACAAGTATGAAGTAAAGTCTTATTGTGGTTTTGGTTTTAATTTCTCTGATGATAAGTTAAGCTGAGCATGTGCTTTTTGTGCTTTTTCATGTGCTTCCATGTGCTTTTTGGTCATCTGTGTTTCTTCTCTAGAAAAATGTCTTTCCAGATCGTCTGCTCATGTTTTACTCAGGTTGGTGTTTTGCTGTTGTTGTTATTGAATTATATGAGTATTTAAAATATATTTTAGATGTTTCCCCTTATCAGATATATGATTTGCAAATATTTCCTCCCACTCTTTAGGCTGCCCTTTCAGTTTGTTGATGGTTTCCATGACTGTGCAGAAGTAGTTGACTTAATGCAGTCCCACTTGCTTAGTTTTGCCTGTGTCGCCTTTGCTTTTGGTGTCAATTCTAAAAAATAATTGCCAAGGTCAATGTCAAGGAGCTTATTCCCTATATTTTCCCCTAGGAGTTTTGTGTTTTCAGGTCTTTCATCCATTTTGTTAGTTTTCATGTATGGTATAGATTAGTGGTCCCAATTCATTCTTTTTTGTGTGGTTGTCCAGTTTCCTCAACGCCATGTATTGAAAAGACTGTTTTCTCCTCACTGCACATTATTGGCTTCTTTGTCATAAACTATCGGGCCTTGAATGCATGAGTTTATTTCTAGGCTCTCTGTTCTGTTGAGCTATGTGTCTGCTTGGATGCCAATACTATACTGTTTTAATTACTGTAACTTTGTAATATAGTTTGAAATCAAGAAGCATGATGCCTCTAGCTTTGTTCTTCTTTCTCAGGATTTCTTTGACTATTTGGATTCTTTTGTGATTACAAACTCATTTTAGGATTGTTTGTTCTATTTCTGTGGAAAATGCCTTTAGAATTTTGATAGGAATTGCACTGAATCTCTAGATTGCTTTGAGTGGTATGAAGATTCTAACAATATTAACTCTTCCAATTCATAAAGATAGACCATCTTTCATTTATTTGTGTCTTTCATTTATTTCATCATTGTCTAGAGTCTTCAGGATACAGATCTTTCACCTTATTGGATCGATTTATTCCTGGATATTTTATTTGTATGATGCTATTGTAAATGGGACTGTATTCTTAATTTCCTTTTTTGATAGTTTATTATTAATGTATAGAAACACACCAGATGTTTGTACATTGATTTTGTATCCTACATCTTTACAGAATTAATTTATTAATTCAAAGGAGTTTTATGGAACTTTTACGGTTTTCTGTATATAATATCATATCATCTGAAAATAGTGATAATTTTACTTCTTCCTTTCTGAATGGATGCCTTTTCTTTCTTTTCCTAAGTACTCTAACTAGGACTTCCAGTACCAAGTTGTTGAATAGAAATGGTGAGAGTGGGCATTTTTATCTTGGTCCTGATCTTCATTATTGAGTGTAAAGTTGGTGTGGACTGGTCATATTTAGGCTTTATCACATTGAGGTACGTTTCCCTCTACATCCACTATGGTGAGAGTTTCATCATAAAAGATGTTGAATTTATCAAATGCTTTTTGTACATCTATTGAGATGATCATGTGATTTTTTTTAATCCCTCATTATATTAATGTGGTTTATCACACTGATAAATATAACTGTCAGTTATAGATCTTAAAATTGGGGTGGCAGATGTAGGGCTCAGACACTTCCCTCCTCAGGGAGAAGCAGAGTTTTGACTTCCCTTCCAATTGTGGGTCATCATGCTGGAAATGAGGTTTATGGTCAGATTGTATCTCAGTTTCTTCCATCCACTTTGATGTGAGCTTTTTCTCATTTCCCAATGTGTAGGAATTGCTCAGCTAGTTTTTGGAGGGTTTTGGGTTTTTTCCAGACAAAATTTTTAGAATTTATTTCAGACAAAATCTATATAACTGTAGATTCAGTGTGTCCAAGGGAAGTGGTGTGCTTAGGATCTCCTACATCTCCATCTTGAACCACTTCCATAAGGAAAATATTTAATCATGTTTACGGTTGGCTTATGGAAATGGTAGATCAGCCCAAATGTATCTCGATCTCACCAGGTTTATTCCACAAGGGACCTTTTGAGGTTCTTATGGACAATATGGAGAAATTGACCAGTTAGATGGATTATGAGATAGCTTGAGATTTCATTAAGTAAACTTACCCAAGTATCAAATTCAGGACATTGTTCTCAGGCCTATTTCATTACTCCTTTGTGTTATAAGATGCTTTAATGATTTAGGGGAAACACAGTACAAATTCACAACTGGAATTATTCAGGAGGTCATGATAGTGAATTTGTATCATCACAGATTCATCATCCAAAAAGGATCTTCTGTGCTAAGTTGAATCTAATAATGTGACAGTTGTTAGTGTTAACTATAAGATCCTGGGTTTAAGTCAAAGGAATCAAATGTATAAGTACAGATTAGAAAGGGTTTTAAAAGTTGGTGAATATTTAAATCAATTTTGAGATCAGTTTGAGTCAACTATGACAGAATCATCACTACTGTTAATGAGACCACACTCTGCATTGATAGAAATCTAAGGTAGAATGAGGCTATTCTAAATCTTGCCCATCCCAGTGCTGATCAGACCATATATGAAATATATTTGCTTCCGAGATGATCTTCTAAGAGCATAAAGCATATTTAAGTGTGCCCAGATAAAAGAAAATGCCAAAGGGATTCAATCCTGTCATAATAATAATACCTACTTTAATTTTATCTGGTTTGTAAAGAAAATCTCAGCAGACTGTTTTCTTTAATTAATATCATTTTTTAAAAAATCATTATTGGCAAGTCAGCTAACATACATAGTAGTCTAGGCTTCAGGAGTAGATTCCCTTGATTCATCACTTACATACAACCCCAAATACTCATCCTGACAAGTGCCCTCCTCAGTGCCCACCACCCATTTTCCCCATCCTCCCAAACCCCCACTGCCATCAACCCTCAGTTCGTTCTCTCTATTTAAGAGCCTCTTATGATTTGCCTCCCTTTCTGTTTGTATCTTATTTTTCCTTCCCTTCCTCTGTGGTCGCCTGTAAAGTTCCTCAAATTCCACATATGAGTGAAATCATATGATATTTGTCTTTCTCTGAGTTATTTCACTTAGCATAATACCTTCCAGTTCCATCCACATTGTTGCAAATGGCAAGATTTCATTCTTTTTCATCCCCGAGTAGTATTCCATTATATGTAAATATACCACATCTTCTTTGAATAAAGAAGCAATTGATGGACACTTGGGCTCTTTCCATACTTTCACTATTGTTGATAGTGCTACTATAAACATTGGGTTGCTTGTGCCCCTTCAATACAGCACTCCTGTTTCCTTTGGATAAATTCCTAGTAGTGCTGTTGCTGGGTAGTAGGGTAAATCTATTTTTAATTTTTTGAGGAACCTCCACGCTGTTTTCCAGACCAGCCGCATCAGTTTGCATTCCCACCAGCAGTACAAGAGGGTTCCTATTTCTCCACATCCTTGCCAACATCTGTTGTTTCCTGAGTTGTTAATTTTAGCCACTCTGGTGGGAGTTGGTATCTGAATGTGGTTTTTGTTTGTATTTCCCTTATGATGAGCAATGTCAGATGTGTTTGTTTTCCATCTGGATGTCTTCCTTGGAAAATTATTCATTTTTCTGCTCATTTTTTGTGTTGCAGTTGTCCAGTTTGGTAAGTTCTTTATAGGTTTTTGATACTAATGCTTTATCTGGTATGTCATTTGGAAATATCTTCCCCCTTTCTGTTGGTTGCCTTTTAGTTTTGTTGTTTTCCTTGCTGTGCTGAAGCTTTTGAGCTTGATGAGGTCCCAATAGTTCATTTTTGTTTTTATTTCCTTGTTTTTGGAGACATGTCAAGTAAGAAGTTGTTGTGGCCAAGGTCAAAGAGGTTGCTGCTTGTTTTCTCCTGGAGGATTATGATGATTTCCTGTCTCACATTTAGGATTTTCATCCATTTTTACTTTATTTTTGTGTATGGTTTAAGAAAGTGGTCCAGTTTCATACCTCTGCATGTTGCTGTCCACTTTTTCCAGTACCATTTCCTAAAGAGACTGTCTTCTTTCTATTGGATACTCTTAATTACTTTGTTGTAGATTAATTAGCCATATATCTGTGGGTCCATTTCTCGGTTCTCAATTCTATTGCATTAGTCTAATGGTCTGGTTTTGTGCCAGTACCATACTGTCTTGATGATTACAGCTTTGTAATACAAGCTAAAGTCTGGGATTGTGATGCCACCAGCTTTAGTTTTCTTTTTCAACATTGCTTTGGCTATTCAAGATCTTTTGTGGTTCCATTCAAATTTTAGGATTGTTTGTTCTAGCTCTCTGGAGAATGCTGGTGCTATTTTGATTGAGATTGCTAGAATGTGTAGATTGCTTTGGTAAATGTCAACGTTTTAACAGTATTTCTTCTTCTGATTCACAAGCATGGAATGTTTTTCCATTTCTTTTTTTTTTTTTTTAATGTTTTATCCATTTCTGAGAGAGAGACAGAGACAGAGACAGAGACAGTGTGAGCAGGGAGGGCCAGAGAGAGAGAGGGAGGTACAGAATCTGAAACAGGCTCCAGGCTCTGAGCTAGCTGTCAGCACAGAGCCCGACGCAGGGTTCAAACCCCCGAACCGTGAGATCATGACCTGAGCCGAAGTCAGACACCTAACTGACTGAGCCACCCAGGTGCCCCTGTTTTTCCATTTCTTTGTGTCTTCTTCAATTTCTTTCATAAGCTTTCTGTTTCTTTCAATGTTCAGCTTTTACCTCTTTGGTTAGGTTTGTTCTGAGGTATTTGATGGTTCTTGGTGCAATTGTGAATGGGATCAATTCCTTGATATCTCTTTCTGTTGCTTCATTATTGGTATATAGAATCCAACCAATTTCTGTACATTAATTTTGTATCCTGTGATTTTGCCGAATTCATGTATCAGCTCTACCTTTTTTTTTTTTTTTGGTGGGAGGCAGTCTTTCGGGTTTTGCTGGTAGAGTATCATGTCATCTGTGAAGAGTGAACGTTTGACTTCTTTGCCAATTTGGATGCCTTTTACTTCATTTTGTTGTCTGATTGCTGAGGCTAGCAATTCCAACACTATGTTAAACAACAGTGGTGAGAGTGGACATCCCTGGCATGTTACCGGTCTCGGGGAAAGCTCTCAATTTTTTCCCCATTGAGGATGATATTAACTGTGGGCATTTCATGTATGGTTTTTATGACATTAAGTTATGTTCCTTCTTTCCCAATGTTCTTGACGATTTTTATTATAAAAGGATGCTGTATTTTGTCAAATGCTTTTTCTGCATCTATTGACAAGATCATACGGTTCTTACCCTTCTTCTTTTAAGGTAATGTATCAAGTTTATTGATTTGCGAAAAGTGAACCAGCCCTGCAGCCTAGGAATGACTCCCACTTGATCAAGTTGAATGATTCTGTTAATATACTATTAAATTTGATTTGCTAGTATCTTGTTGAGAATTTTTGTACCCATGTTCGTCAGGGATATTGGCCTATAATTCTCCTTTTTAATAGGGTCTTGTCAGGTTTGGAAATCAAGGTAATGCTGGCTTCATATAATGAATCTGGAAGTTTTTCGTTTGTTTTATTTTTTGGAACAGCTTGAGAAGAATAGGTATTATCTCTACTTTTAGTGTCTGGTAGACTTCTCTGGGGAAGCCATCTGCCTCAGGGCTCTTTTTGTTGGGAGATTTTTGGTAACTGAGTCAATATCTCCTCTGATTATGGGTTGTTCAAATTTTCATATTGTCCAGTTTGTTGGCATACAATTTTTCATAGTATCCTCTATAATTGTATATCTGGAGGTTGGTTGTGATCTCCTCTCTTTCATTTGTGTTTTATCTATTTGGGTCCGCTCTCTTTTCTTTTTGGGAAGTCTGACTAGAGGGTTCTCAATTTTGTTTATTCTTCAAAAAAACCAGCTCCCAGATTCATTGATGTGTTTTACTGGTTTTTTGGATTCTATATTGTTTTATTTCTGCCGTGATCTTTATTATTTCTCTTCTGATGGCTCTAGGCTTTCTTTGCTGCTGCCTTTCTAATTCCTTTAGGTGTGAGGTTAGGTTGTGTATTTAGGACCTTTCTTACTTCCTGAGATAAGCTTGAACTGCATTGTATTTTCCTGTTAGGACTGTCTTTGCTGCATCTCAAAGAGTTTGGACTGTTGTGTTTTCATTTTCATTTGCTTCCATATATATTATTAATTTCTTCTTTAATTGGTTGGTCGACACATTCATTCTTCAGTATGATTCTTCAGTTCTTTAATCTCCATATATTTGGAGGCTCTCCAGGCTTTTTGTTGTGGTTGATTTCATGTTTCATAGTATTGTGATCTGAAAATATGCATGGTATGATCTCAGTCTTTTTATACTTGTTGAGAGCTGTTTTGTGACCCAGTATGTGATCTATTTTGGAGAATGTTCCATATGCACTTGAGAAAAATATGTATTCTACTGCTTTGGGATGAAAAGTTCTGAGTATATCTGTTTAAATCCATTTAGTCCAATGAGTCATTCCGAGCTGTTGTTTCCTTACTGATTTTCATCCTAGATGATCCTTCTGTTGTTGTAAGTGAAGTATTAAAGTCTCTGACAATCACAGTATTTATTCATGTTTGTGATTAATTGACATATATATTGGTGTCTTCAAGTTGGGCGCAGAAACATTTTCAATTGTTTGCTCTTCTAGATGGATAGACCTCTTAATTGTGATATAATACCCTTCATCTCTTGTTACTGTTTCATCTTAAAATCTAATTTATCTGATACAAGTATGGCTACTCTGGCTTTCTGTTGTCATCCAGTAGCATGATGATGGTTCTCCATCCCCTCACTTTCAATCTGCAGCTGTTCTCAGGTCTAAAATGAGTCTCATGTAGGCAGCATATAGATGGATCATGTTTTTGATCCATTCTGATACCATATGTCATTTGATTGAAGTATGTGGTCCTTTTTCATTCAGAGTGATTAACAAAAAATGTGGATTTAGTATCATTGTGTTATATGTAGGTTTCTGGATTTAGTGTCATTGTGTTTTTCTGTAGGTTTCATGCTTGTGGTGATGTCTCTGGTCCTTTGTAGTATTTGCTGCTTTCCACTCACAGAGTCTCCCTTAGAATCTCTTGCAGGGCTGGTTTAGTGGTCATGAACTCCTTTAGTTTTTATTTGTCTGGGAAAGGCTTTATCTCCTTCTGTTCTGAATGACTGCCTTGTCAGGTAAAGGATTCTTGTCTGCATATTTTTCCTATTCAACACATTTAATGTTTCCTGCCACTCTATTCTGACCTCCGATGTTTCACTGGACAAGGCTGCTACTGCTCTTATGTGTCTACCCTTTTAGATTAAGACCTGTTTGTCCCTTGAGGTGTTCAGAATTCTGTCTTTGTCTTTGTATTTTGCCACTATGATATGCCATCTCACTATGATATGCCATCTCACTATAATATGTCCTGGTGTTGACCTGTTTTTGTTGATTTTGAAGGGAGTTCTCTGTACATCTTAGACGTGGATGGTTCTTTCCTTCCCCAGATTAAGGAAGTTCTCAGCTATAATTTGTTCAAATAAATTTTCTGCCCTTTTTTCTCTCACTTCTTCTGGAACTCCTGTGATATAGATATTATTTCATTTCATTGAATCACTTAGGTCTTTTATTTCCCCTTGTTGTCTAGTAATTTCCTTTCCTTCTTATTTTCAGCTTCATTTTCCATAATTTTATCTTCTAGTTCATCTATTCTTTCTTCTGCTTCTTCCATCCTCGATGTTACTGCATATGTTTATTTTGAGTCTCATTAATAGCATTTCTTGATTCATTGTGTCTATTTCTTAGGTCTTTAATCTCTGCAGCAATAGATTCTCTGCTGTTCTCTATGCTTTTTTCAAGCCCAGCCTTTAGTCTTATGACTGGTATTCTAAATTCTTGTTCAGATATGTTGTTCATATCTGGTTTGAGCAATTCTCTGGCTCTCATTTTTCCTGGAATTTCTTTTCAGGAAAATTCCATTTCATCAGTTTTGCTAAGTTTCTGTCTTTATGTGTTTTAACAGTTGGTTATATGTCCTGCACCTGTGAAAACTACTATATTAAAAAGCGGTCATACAGTGCCCAGGGCCTGGCCCTTCAGGAATTATTTTTGGAGTATGTTGCTTGCACTTTGTTGTTGCATATGTGGCTGCTCTACCCCACTGGTCTATCTTCTACAAAGCTGCTTCTTACTCATACTGGTCGATTGTATAGACAATTTTTAGACAAGTCAAAGAAACTATAAGGGTTAATCTAGTGAGAGTAAAAGAAAAATAAAGATGGAGATAATAGAAAAGGTGTAAAAAGAATAGAGTAAAAATACCAGACTAAACTCACACACAAACAGAAAGAAAGCAAAAAAGAAAAAATACGTATATATCTATATATATATATATACCAAAAATCAAATCAAAAAATTTAAGCCTGACTTCCAAAGTAAAAAATGAAGAGGTAAAAAGAAAAATATAGAAAAGAGCAGAGAATGAAAAAAGAAGAAGAAAAGGGTAACAGAGTAACGTACAATACCACAGGATAGTTGTCTGTTCATACCTGGGACAGGTGGCCATGCTGGTCTGGAGGAGAGGCCCTCTGATTTACCCAGTATCAGTTCCAATCCAGTAGATAAGCAGTTGCCATGCACTGAGGAGTGGACTTTTGTGTAAGCGGGTCAGCCACCACAGGGGGCCACTATTCTGTTCCCTGAAACCGCACCATGTTGGTGATGGGGATAAAAATGGCAACACCCCAATCTCTCCTCCCTAGACTGGGTGTCTTAAGCCATACTGTTCAGGCAGCCCTCACAGAGTAGCACGAGCAGGTGGCTTGCCCTGTCCCACAGTTCCCCCATGCCTCTCAGGTGCTAGGCTGGGATTCAAAACCTGATGTCTTCAAGGACCCAGAATCAGTTCTAGGATAATGCTGCTCCGCCCTGCCCATTTGGCTGGCATATGCAGGGTCTTTTAACCTTGGGTAGGCAATATACCCTCTTCCACAGTACTCAAGGGAGGAGACTATTTTCTCCCAGTGTGCCCCTGAGTTTGGGTAACACATTGGGGCTAGCTCACTTCCTCACAGGCACATGCACACAGAAGCAGATTTCTTCTGTAGAATGGCACACTATTTGAAAACTCCAGTCTTAAAGTCCTAAGGCTGTACACAGAGTAGACTAGCACTCTCCATATATTTCTCATTTCTAGTCTGTAGTCTGTCTGGAGAGGTTTTCCTCTTATCCTAACATAATATTGCAGTCCACAGCTTCTCTTTCTCTCTCTTTTTTCTTTCCACAGAAGGGAATCCCTCCCCTTGGGCTATTGATGTTTTATCTCCCCCAAATCTCATACACATACCTCTGTCCTGCCAAGCTGTCTACTTCTACCTGTGGTGATTTTTCTGTCACTCTGCAGATAGATTTCTTGGGTGTTCCAGGTGTTCTGACCTCAGTACAGCTGTTTGAGGACTGAGGGAAATCTCATTCCCTCTACTTCTCCACCACCTTAACTCCTAATTGATACCCTTTGAAACAATAGGTGAATAACCAAAGTTGTTCTGAAATCAGACCATGGGGGTTGAAATCTCTCTTTTACAATTTTAACAGCTATTTATTTGAGTTCTTTAAAGCTTAATTCCTTTACTTCCTGCAAATCTGAACACTTAAGTTTGCCCAAGGTAGAATGATTGTTAAATGACACTCATCTTGATGTATCATAATGAAATTCATCCAAATATAAAGGGAAAATAATTTAACACTTCAAAAAGTAGTGGAGAAAAATACTAGAAGGTCACTTAAAAGGAACAAGACTAAATGAGCATTTTGATCTCAACATTGGAAGCTTCAGAAATGTGGTTAAAAAATTTATCAATGAGAGCTATGGAATGTCGGCAAAGACTATCTAGAGAAGGTATCATATACAAATCTTTATTAAAGAAAAACATTAGTGATTCAAAGTGTATAATCCACATAATAAGTCTGCTGAAACTACTGGAACCTTTCTCTAATTAAACAAAAAAGAAAATGCATCAGTGTAATTAAGAAGGATGAAGATGATAATGAATATGTGGTGTGTTGTGTGAGTGTGTGTTAAAACATCTACTCATGTGTTGCACAAGAGTTGTTGTAAATAATATCATTTTATGGGGAAAAAACTAATGCTAGTCTAGTATTAGAAGTACTAGATTATTCCTAAATCATCCAATGAAAGGAAACATAACTCTGATACATATGTCAAAAATATTCAATATACATGAGTGACTCAATAAAATGCAATTATATTATACCTCAATTGAAATATGACATTCTGGTCTTTAAAAAAATTTGACCTATGCTTGCATTAAAAGTTCACTTTTATTCAAAAATATATTATGACATATATGGCATATTTATAAACACCTCATATGTGATGTATACATATTTTAACATGTCACATTATATATTATGTATAAATAACATAGGTGTGTCATATGTATCACATATTTACTATGACATTTTATGTATGACATTTTAAAACACCTCATACATGTATGATATATGTCCTATTTTGAAACACCTCATTCTCCAGTTGAAATTAAAATAACAATGAAATGTTTACCAGAGTCTTAACTATTTGGATATTAAGAAATAGTCCTAACTCATTTCTCTGATTAAATAAAAGAGAAAACTTTCCTTAATTATTGGTTTGAGGCATTAATAAGAATTTTATTTTTCTCTGTAAAATAAAATGTTTGTGTTTCTCTATATTTCTTACACTATTTGAATAAATGGAAAAATTAATGAATGTTAATCTAAGAAAAAATATCCTACGATATTCCTACATTGACTTGATCTGATAAGAAAAGGCAGGGTTCTGATTTCTGATGAGAATAGAAAAGGAAAAAAAACAAGAAGATAGATGATCAGAGCAATAAAATACTTTGCTTAACCACATTGCTTATTTAATGAACCAGAGCTAGGATATACATAATCAAGGAGAATTCATAAAATAGATCTACAGAGTTTTGTTCCTCAAGAGACATCATGCAAGTTTATATATCATAGGACACACAAGATATGATTTTAGCTTCATTAGCAATAATTTCATCGCATATCTCAGTCATCAGAAATTTACAACTTGTCTGAGAGAACCTGATGAAATCAGTGAAAGAATGCTAAAAGAGGATAGAATTCACCAATGAAACAGTTCATTTCCAACTTGATTTTTTATTAAGGTTAGCATTATTTATACTGCTTTTGTCTGTTTTGTTCTTCCAAGGGAATCGTTGTGATTTTCCAAAAATAAAACATGGTAGTCTATACTATGAATCTTACTATAGACGAGACTTTCCAGTACGTGTAGGAAAAAGATATTGGTATTCCTGTCATCCCAATTTTGAGACTGTTTCAAAAGAACGCTGGCAATATATTTATTGTACACAAGAAGGATGGTCACCAGAAGTACCATGCCGCAGTGAGTAAACCTTTTTATAATTACATTTGTAGAAATATTTCACATACTGGAGAGAGAAACCATATGAATGACTACAATTAAGCCTATTTTGATAAAAAGTGGGCCAAGGGATGAATTTTCTGAGTAAAACTACCAATATAAGATTTTCTTTTTATGAGGAGCTCTTCCTAAAATCACATTAAGGATAAACTTAGAGGCTTTATGAAAACACCTGTATCGTTTACATGTATCTTAATTATAACTACTAAGGATAAATCATATTGAATATTGATTATTTTCTTTTTCAATGTTTGGCAGAAGCTTTATTTTTGGACACTTAGACATTATAGTTTAAACGTTGTACAAATAACTTTTCAATTTCCTATTTTCACTGAATTTATAGGTTTAAAATTTTTGTTCAATACTTATATGATTTTTAGGACAATGTATTTTCAGTTATTTGAAAAATGGAAATTCTCCAAACCAAGCAAGAAAATACGTACAAGGTGAATCTGTAACAGTTGACTGCAAATCTGGCCACAGTCTTCAAAATGAGCAGACTACGATGACATGTACAGAGGATGGCTGGTTCCCTCCTCCTGAGTGTATTCCTCTCAGTAAGTAAATGGTCTGAGATCCCAGTATATTTATGGTGGATCTTATTTCTGCCAATGAATCTACTTAGTTTTATTTTTTCCATGTGTGTATGAGTGAATATACACATTTCCTGATACATATATAGCAAAATAAATGTCTAATGATAGACTTTAGTCAAGAAAACAATCATGGAACTAAAAGAAGAAACCTGTAATAATAGGGGGACGCCAGCAGTGGAAGGAGGAAGATGTGGCAGAGTAGGAGGATCCAAGGCTTGCCTCATCCTATGCAGATAACTGTCAAATCATCCTAAATACCCCCGAGACTGACCTGAAGACTGGCAGAACAGATTCCACAATTAAAGGGGCAGAACAGGCTACATCAAAGAAGAAGATGTACAGAGATGCAGGTTTTTCTCCCAAACTGAGAAGAACTGGACTGTGGCCACTGAGGTGGGAAGGGAGTAGTGGTCACAGAGAAGGATGAGAGACAGACTGACACACAGAAGAGCACACAGGAAAAATGAATCCCCATAGAAATTAGCTTGGAAAGGGAAAGAGGACAAATTTTGCGAGTTTCTGCAACCAGTGGGGCTTAAAGCCTGAGTTTTGAAATGGTCAGTGTGATTGGGTCTGGGAGAGTTCAGAGGGCATCGGGTCTGCTCTTGGAGATAAGGCAGGCAAAGAGTCAGTGGACATACCGCATGGAGACAGCAACCTGAGGAGCACTTGGAGCACACAGTGGGGAGGTTATTTGCTCATCCTGGAGCATGTTGCAGAAAGGCAGCATTCACAGAGACCCCTCTGGGAACAAAGGAACCGGCAGGTGCCATTTCCCTCTCCTGCCCTTCAGGATAAACACAAGGTCAACTGCGGGAACCAGCACAGGGCCCATCTTCGCTATCTGACTTGCGGACACCAAGCCCTACCTCCCCATGCTCCGGTGGAACCACTCTTCCCAGTCACAGTTTCCTTGGTCCCAGAGCAGGCAACCCCAACCATGAAAGACCAAATCCCTGCCCAAACTGCATCTCCCACCTTGGGAGGTCGTTTTTTTTCCCCTGGGCGGAGTGGTGATAGGAGCTTGATTCCAGCAGCCGTGTTGAGAAGTCTCATTTCACAAGCAGACCAGAGCACACAAGTTAAAACTCACCACATTCAGGGCAGGAACCAAACACGGCTCACAACAGGCAAAGAGAGCCTCTGCAGATGAGTGACCAGAAAGATAAAGCGGTCAGGACACAACAGCAGAGTCCACAAGCACACATGGGAGACACTCCCTGAGGTGCCAGGCCCTGGGGAAAAGGGGTCACCACACCTCAGGACATGACCGCAACTCTTCTGCATAAGGCCATTACCCTGAAGAACAAGAGAAGTAGCTGACTTTTCTAACACAGAGAGGCAGGCACAGAAACTTAGACAAAATGAGAAAAGAGAAGAATTTGACCTAAATGAAAGAACAGTACATGCCTAATAGTGAATTAAATGTAATTATAAAGATACTGGACTTGAGAAAAATCCAAGACATGAGTGAAACCGTTACTACAGAGATAAAGAATAACATAGCAGAGATAAAGAGCTCAGTAAACAAAATCAGAAACACACTTGGTGGAATGAACAACAGGCTGAAAGAAGGAGACGAACGACATATTGGCCTAGAACCAAAGAAACGGGAAGTTATTAAGCTGAGCAAAAGAGAAAAAAGAATTAGTCAAAATGAGAATAGTTTTAGGGAACTCTGTGACTCCATCAAATATAACAACATTCATTTTAGAGGAATCCCAGAAGGAGAAGAAAGGAAAAATGATGACAGAAAATTTATTTGAAGAATTAAGAGCAGAAAACTTCCCTAAATCGGGGGGGAAGAAACAGATATCCATGTCCAGGAGACACAGAGAACCCCCAGGAAAAGCAACAAAAGCAAACCCACAGAAACATAGATATTATAATTAAATTGGCAAAAGAGGGATATAGAAAAAAATATTTAAGCACCAAGACAAAAAAAAAGTCACATACAAGGGAAAAGCCATAAGGGTAGTAGGGCATATTTTAGCAGAAGCTGAATTAATAAAGGGGACAATCCAACAAAAAGATATAACAATTGTAAATGTATATGCACCCAACATGTAAGCTCCCCTTATACATAAAAGTTAATAACAAATAGAAAAAAACTAAACATTCATAGTAACTGATAGTAGATTTTCACACCCCACTTACATCAATGGACAAGATCATTTAAACAGATAATTCAAGGACAATGGCCATGAATACACACTGGAACAGAGGGATTTAGCAGATATTTTGAGAACATTGCATCCTAAAACAGCAGAATACACATGCTTTTCAAATGCACATGGAACACTTTCCAGAATAGAACACATTTTAAGCCATAAAACAAGCCCCAACAAATACAGAAAGGTCAAAGTCATACCATGCATCTTTTGGGAACACACTACTATGAAACTAGAAGTCAACCACAAGAAAAAATCTGAAAAGACCATAAATACATGAAAGTAACACACTAATTAACAATGAATGGGTCATCCAGGAAATAAAAGAAAATACAAAAAGGTACTTAGAAGCAAGTGATAATGAAAACCCCACAGTTCAGACGCTGAGATGCAGCCCCTCTGGTTCTAAGAGGGAAATTTAAAGCAATACAGGTCTACTTCAAGAAGCACGAAAAAAAATCAAATACACAACTCACCTGATGCCTGAAGAAACCAAAAAAAAAACCGCAAACAAAATCTGAAAAAAAAAGGAAGTAAATAATAAGGATTAGAGCAGACATAAGTGGGGGCACCTGATTGGCTCTGTCGTTTAAGTGTCCAACTGCAGATCAAGTCATGATCTCACAGTGTGTGATTTCAAGCCCCATGTTGGGCTCTGCGCTGACAGCTCAGAGCCTGGAGCCTTCTTTGAATTCTGTGTCTCCCTCTCTCTCTGACCCTCCCCCACTCATGCTCTGTGTCAGTCTCAAAAATGATTAAACGTTAAAAATATTTTTTGAAAAAGAAAGAAATGATGTAGAAACTAGAAAAACAATAGAACATATCAAAGAAGCCAGGAACTAGTTCTTTTAAAAATCAATAAGTGATAAACTGCTAGCCATACTATCAAGAAGAAAAGAGAAAGGGCGCAAATAAATAAAATCACAAAAAAGAGAAGAGAAATAACAACCAACACAACAAAAATACAAACGATTATACAAAAATATTGCGGAAACTAAATGCCAAAAAAGCGGGTAATCTGAAAGAAATAGACAAACTCCTAGAAACATAACCTACCAAAACTGAAATAGGAACAAATAAAAACGTGAACAGACCATAAACAGAAAAAAAAAATTAGTAATCAAACACCTGCCAACAAACAAAAGTCCAATAGCAGATGACTTCACAAGTGAATTCTACCAAACATTTAAAGAGGAGTTGATGTCTATTCTTCTCAAACTATTCCAAAAAAATAGGAAAAAAAAGGAAAACTCCCAAATTTACTCTATGAGGCAGCACTACTCTGACACCAGAACCACGTAAAGACATCACAGAAAAGAGAACTATACGTAAATATTTCTGATGAATATAGATGCAAAAATCCATAACAAATGCTAGCAAACCAAATTCAACAAAACATTAAAAAATTACTCACCACTCAAGTCTTGTCTGCTCATGTCTTCTGCATAGTCATTTATTCCTGCACTCCAAGAATGGTTCAGCATTACAAACCAATCAATGTGATATATCACATCAGTCAAACTACACCAATAAACAAGAGAATAAGAATCATGTAATCATTTCAAAAGATGCCAGAAAAGCATTTGACAAAATATAACATCCACTCATGATGAAAGCTCTCAAAAAGTAAGTTTTGAGGGAACATAGCTCAACATTAAAAAAGACCATACATGAAAAACACAGAACTAACATCATCCTTAAAGGGGAAAACTAAGAGCTTTTCCCCTAAGGTTAGGAACAAGACAGGCTGTCTACTCTACCACTTTTATTCAATATAGTACTGGAAGTCAGAGCCATTGCAGTCAGACAGCAGAAAGAAATGAAAGGCATCCAAATCAGTAAGGAAGAGGTAAACCTTTCACTGTTTAGGGATGACGTGATATTCTATATAAAAAACGCAAAAGATTCCCACCGAAACCTGCTAGAACTGAAATGAATTCAGAAAAGCTGTAAGATACAAAATCAATGTACAGAAATTTGTTGCCTTTCTATACAATAATAATGAAGCAGCAGAAAGAGAAACAACACGTGTTGGTGAGGATGTGGAGAAAGAGGTATGCTCTTGCACTGTTGGGAATGCAAACTGGTGTAGCCACTCTGAAAAACAGAATGGAGGTTCCTCAAAAAGATAAAATTGAAATGCCGTATGATCTAGCAATCACACTCCTGGGTATTTACCCAAAGAATACAGAAGCATTACTTAAATGGGATACATGCACCCCTATGTTTAAAGCAGTTTTATTTCCAAAATTCAAGATATGGAAGTAGCCCCAGTATCTACTGATGAATGAGTAAAGAAGATATATATACGGACTATTATTCAGCCATCAAAATAAGGAAATCTTGCCATTCACAACAACATGTTTGGAGCCAGGCAGTATAATGCAGGTGAAATGAGTCAGTCAGTGAAAGACAAATACCATATGATTTCAGTCATATTTGGGATTTAAAACACAAAACAAATAACAAATGGGGAAAAATGTTAGAGAGTGAGACAAACCCCCCATTAAAGACTCTTAACTGTAGATAACAATGTGATAGTTACAAGAGGGGAGAAAGGTGGGACAGGACACAGGTGAAATAGTGATGTCATGATGTGCACTGGGTGATGTATGGAATTGATGAATCACTCTATCATACACCTGAAAAAAATACAACACTGTATATCAATGCAAATAAAAACCAAATACATGTATACATAAAGTCAATCTCAGAGAAAAAAAAAAGAGTGACATCAGCTAGATGTCAGAACACAAGTTTCAGTTCTCCTTGGCCAAGATCACCAATTTTGACAATCACTCACAGAAAGAGCATTTTTGTGGGAGTCTGGGAATCTAGCAGAAGTTTCAGCAAACCATGACAACAAAAAGATCCAAGAGTGGGTGCACTGAAGATGATGAATGGAACATTTTTTACTTATCTGTAAAAATAATACACTCCTCCCTGAAAGGGGCACAGTTCAGTACCAAGAGAAACCCACTCAGCCTGAAATTTCTCCATTGGGCGAAAGGGTGTGTGAGTGATCATCTGACTTCTTCAGCAATTTGAGTCACTGACCAAAAGGCCCACCTCTTTCTAACTACATCCAGAATACTGAGGGGATCTTGATGAGTGAGGGAAATGAGGAAAGCTTGGACCACAAAAGTCAGGCTCAGAATTCCTCAAGGGAAAAAGATCCTACTAACCACTTTGCAGACTACATTGGGTAGCCTACCCACTAGCTACTGGGGACGACTTGCCTGCAGATCTTGCTCCCCTAATGGTACCCTCAACATTGTGCATATGGACTATTGGCCATCTCCGTGTATATTCCCCAAAGGTATATGGAGGAGGAGTTTTCAGATGGCTAGTAAGCATGTGTAGAAATCGAAATTGACTCCACAGATATAGTAAAAAGAATGTACTTGATCATTCAGCATTACCTCCAGGAAATCAAACAGAAAGCTGTCAGGACCCCGACTGGCTTTGCAGGATTGAAAAAAGGCATACCATCCAAAAATTCCCTCTTACATGGTAGTAAGACAAAGGGAACAGATGTATTCTTTAAAAACCCTCAGAATCCCTAACAAGTATGACAAAGTATTTGTCTCCCACAGTCCTTCAGGAAAGACCAAAAGAAGTGAGACCCTCTTCAAATGCAAAGACAACAATGCAAGACTTTAAGAAACATGAAAAATCTTTAAGGAAACATGACACCACCAAAGAAACAGAACACTTTTCCAATAACTTACCCTAAATAATGAAGATTTATGATTTTCTTGATCAAGAATTCAAAACATTAGCTTTACGGAAATTCAATGAGCTATATGAAAACACAGAAAGAAAACCCAAAGAAATGAGGAAAACGATGAGGTCGAAATTATAAAAAGAACCACCCAGAAATTCTGGAACTGAAGAATATAATGAATGAAATGAAAAATACAAGAAAAGGCACCAACAGCAGATCTTATCAAGCAGAAGAAAGAATCTGTGAAGTAGAAGAGAGGTCATTTGAAGTCTCCTAGTCAGAGGAGAACAAAGGAGGAAGAATTACAGAGTAGAGAGAACCTATAAGAATAATGGGAGACTGTCAGAGAAGATATTTAGGCATTATGTGAGTCCCAAAAGGGGAAGAGATGGAGAAAGGGACAGGAAGTTTAGTTAAGGAAATAATGGTTATGAACTTTTCAATTTGGGAAGAGATATGGACTATCAAAATCAAGAAGCTGATTAATTCCCCCAAACAGATTCAACCCAAAGATATCGTCTCTAAGACACATTACAATAAAACTGGCTAACCCCAAAGAAAAATAATTTTGAATGCAGCAAGAGAGAAAAAAAATGTGTCACATAAAGGCAGTTCTATAAGAGGTGTTTATAGTGATAAATGCCTATAGTAAGGAAAAGAAATGATCTCAAATAGACAAGTTAACTTTACATATCCAAAAACTAAAAACAAGGGGGAACCTGGGTGGCTCAATTGGGTGAGCACCCAACTTCTAATTTTGGGTCAGATGATGATCCCAGGGTCACGGACTCAAGCCCTGCATTGGGCTCTACCCTTGAGTGTAGAGCCTTCTTAAGATTCTGTATCTACATCTGCCCCTCCCTTCCCCTCGAATTGTACTCTATCTGTCTCTCTCTCAAGTAAATAAAATTTAAAAAGTTTATTTAAAAAACAGTAAAAAGTAGAACAGCTAAGCCTGTAATTAACAAAGTATGAGATAACAAATCAGAGAAAAAATATATGAAATAAAGACCAAAATGGTCAACAACAGTAATACCTATTTTTTTTTCAAAACAAATAAACTTGACAAGCCTAAATTGGTTAAGATAAAAGAGAGATCAAATAAATAACAGGAGAAATTAAATGGGAAACATTCAAGTGATGCCAGGGAAATCCAGATGTTCATAAGAGACAACCATTATCAGTTACACACCAACAAATTGGATAACCTAAGGAAATTGATAAATTCGTGGAAATAGAAAACTTACAAAGACAAAATCATTAAGAATAGAAAATCTGAACAATAACAAGGAACAAGACTGAATCAGTAACATAAAATATCTCTGCAAAGAAAAGTCTGGGAACAGAAGTTTTCATTGGTAATTTAAAGAAGAATTAATACCAATTCTTCTCAAACCATTCCAAAAACTTGAAAGAGGGTAGGAGGCACTTCCAAACCCACTTTACAAGGTCAACATTACTTTATACCACAGCCAGACCAGGACACTACCAAAAAACAAAAATTGTAGGCCATATCACTGATAAACATAAATATTAGAAATACTCAACAAAATGCTAGCAAAGTGAACTCAACAGCACATTAAAAGATTCATACACCATGATGAAGTTGGGTTTATCGATAGGACTGAAGGATGGTTCATCAGATGCATATCAGTAATGTGATATACCACATTAACAAAGGGTAAAAATCATATAATCAGATAGTTACTAAAAAAGCCTTTGACACAATTCAACATCCATTTATGATGAAAACTCTCAACAATTGAGTGTTAAAGAAATGTACATCAACATAATAAAAACCATAAATAAGGAGCCCATAACTAACATCATAGTTGAGAATGAAAAGCTTTCAGCTTTTCAAGGATCAGGAAAAAGACACACAATTTCACCACTTTGGACAGAAGGAAATAAAAGGTACTCAAATAAAAAAATAAAGAAGTAAAATTATCTGTTTCCAGATATCATATTACAGAGAGAAAAACCTGAAGACTCCACCAAAAAATAAAAAATAAGGTGTTAGACTTCAAAAATGAATTCAGTAAAGTATCAGGGTAGAAAATCAACATATGAAAACCTGTTGTATTTTTGTACCCTAATAATGAATTATCCCAAAGAGAACTTTTAAAAACAATCCCAGCTACAAAAGCATGAAAAACAGTCTAATACCTAGGAAGAGATCCATCCAAGGAGGCAAAACATTTGTCTCCTGAAAACTGTAAGACAGTTGTGAAATAAACTGAAGAAGCTATGAATAAATCGCAAGAGTGTCCATGTTCATAGAACGGAAGAATTAATGTTGTTAACTGTGCCTACGTCCCAAAGCAATCAATTGATAGACTACAATTCCTATCAAGATCCCACTGACATTTTTCATAGAAATAGAATAAACAATCCTAAAATTTGTGTGGAACCAACAAGACTCCCCAATAGCCAAAGTGTGTTGAGAAAGAAGAGCAAAGCTGAGGGCATCATGCTCCCTAATTTCAAGCTATATTATGAAGTGATGAAAATGAAAACACTATCCTATTGGCAGATCAGTGGAACAGAGTCAGGAGCCAGAAATAAACTCACACGTATAGAGTTCATTAAAATGTAACAAGGGAGCCAAGAAAACACAATGTACCCACATTACCAAACTAATGTCTTCAGTAAATGGTGTTGGAAAAGCTGGATGTTCACAAGCCAAACAATGAAACCACTGTATTAAACCACTGATGAACATTAACTCTTAAGCAAATTAAAGACAAGTGAATTATGTCAGATTTGTGCAAAAGCTTCTACTCAGCAAATCAACAAAATGAAAAGGCAATCTGTAGAATGAGAGATAATATCTGCAAGCATAGATCTGATAAGGTACATATATATATATGTATATTTTACATAGATTATATGTATATGTTCTACAACTTAATAGCAAAATATCCAATCCAATTAAAAATGGACAAAGATCTCAATAGACATTATTCTGAAGAATACATACAATTGGCCAATTGATACTCAAAATCACTAATCATCAGGCATATGCAATTCAAACCCACAATGAAATATCGCCTTCTACTTGGTAAGACATCTTTTATCAAAAAGACAAGACATACCAAGTGTTGGTGAGAATGTGGAGTAAAGGGAACACCTGTATATTTTGGATAATAATGCAATTTGTTACAGGCATATGGAAAACAGTATGCAAGTTCCTCAAAAAGTTAATAGAACTACCATATGATCCAGCCATTCCATTCTGGGTATATATCTGAACAAAATGAAATCAGCATCTTGAAGAAATATCGCACCCTCAATTTCATTATAGCTTTATTCACAATAACGAACATATAGAAACAACCTAAGTGTCCACTGATGGATGAATGGATAAGGAAGATATAAGATATATATAGATAGATATAGATATCTATATATCTCTATATATATATCTTCATATATCTATATATATATAGATAGATAGATAGATATATGTAGAATGGAGTAATATTCAACTATGAGGAATAAGAAAATCTTACTATTCATAACACCATGCTTGAACCTAGAGGACAATATGTTAAGTATAATAAGCCAGAGATTGAAAATACTTCCTGATATTCTTGATACTTCATATACATATGAAATAACAAAAGAAAAAAGAAAACATCAAATTCATAGAAGCAGAGAGTAGAATGGTAGTTACAGTGGTGGATGCGGATGAGGGTAATGAGGAGATGCTGTTCCAATGGTGCAAGCCTTCATAAGATAAAAAAAAATTCTGGAGACCTCGTGTACAGCATGGTGACTATAGTTAGTAATAATGTATTGTATGGTTGAAATTTGCTGAGAGTAGATCTTAAGCATTCCAGCTTTAAAAAAAAAAAAAAAAAGGAAAGTAATTATGGTGAGGTGATTAATGTGTTGATTAACCTTTTTTTGAAATTGTTTCCAAATATATCTGTACCATGTCATCTCATTTTACACTTGATATATATACAATTTTGTCAACTATATTCCAGTAAAGTAAGGAGGGAAACATGTAATAGACATACAAAACATAGAGATAAGAATCAAACTAAATAACTATAAACCATAATCAAAAAGCAAACGAAGCCATTAAAAGAACAAGAGATTGAAAAAACAGCTGCAAACTAGAAGACAGTTAGCCACATGTCAATAGTAAGTGTTCACCTATCAATTTCTTTAAATATAAATTGTTTAAATTTACCTGTTCAAAGGAATAAAGTACCTGACTTTATGACTTTATTACTTAACGAAGAACTCACTTTCAATTTAAAGACACAATAGGCTTTGTGTATGTTGTAAGAAAGTGGCCTGGTTTCATTATTCTGCATGTTGCTGTCCAGTTCTCCCAGCACCATTTGCGAAAGAGACTGGTTGGTTGGTTTTTTTTTTTTCCCCTCTATCGGATATTCCTTCCTACTTTGTCAAAGATTAGTTGGCCATACATCTGTGGGTCCATTGCTGGTTTCTGTATTCTATTCCATTGATCCAAGGGTCTCTTTTTGTGCCAGTAACCTTACAGTCTTGATGATTACAACTTTGTAGTAGAGGCTACAGTCCAGGATTATTATGCCTCCTACTTTGTTTTCTTTTTCAACATTACTTTGGCTAATCGGAGTCTTTTGTGGATCCATACAAATTTTAGGATAGTTTGTTCTAGCTCTGAGAATGCTTGGGCAGTTTTGATTGGAATTCCATGAATGTGCAGATTGCTTTACGTAGCATTAATGTTTTAACAATATTCTTCCAATCCATGAGTACGGAATATTTTTCCATTTTTTGTGTCTTTTCCACGTTTCATTCTTTCATGAGTTTTGTAGAATTCTCAGCATACAGAGCTTTTAGTCCTTTGGGTAGGTATTTTCCTAGGTATCTGATGGTTCTTGGTATAATTGTAAATGGGATCAATTTCTTGATTTCTCTTTCTGTTCGTTCATTATTGGTGTATAGAAATGCAGCTGATATCTATACATTGATTTTGTATCCTGTGACTCTGCTGAATTCATGTGTCAGTTCTAGCAGCTTTTTGATGGAATCTTTCAAGTTTTCCATGTAGAGTATCATGTCATCTGCAAAAAGTGAAAGTTCGACTTCTTCTTTGCCAATTTGGATGCCTTTCAGATCATTTTGTTACCTGATTGCTGAGTGTAGGATTTCCAACACTATGTTAAGTAATAGTGGAGAGAGTTGACATCACTGACATGTTCCTAATCACTCAAAATGGATGAAAGGACTAATTGTGACACAGGAAACGATCAAAACCAAGAGGAGAAAACAGGCAACAACCTCTTGACCTCACCCACGTCAACTTCATACTCAAATGTCTCCAAAGGCAAGGTAAAAAAAAGCAAAAGTGAAGTAGTAGGACCCCATGAAGATAAAAGCTTTTGCATTGTAAAGGAAACAATCAACAAAACTAAAAGGCAACCTTCAGAGTCGGAGAAGATATTTGCAAATGACATATTGAATAAAGGGTTAGTATCCAAAATCTATAAAGAACTTAAAAACTCGACACCTGAGAAACAAATAATTCAGTGAAGAAATTGGCAGAAGACATGAATAGACACTTTTCGAAAGAAGACATCCAGATGGCCAACAGACACATGAAAAGATGTTCAACATCACTCATCAGCAGGGAGATACAAATCAAAACCACATTGAGATACCACCACATAGCAGTCAGATTGGCTAAAATTAACAACTCAAGAAACAACGGATATTGGCAAGGATGTGGAGAAAACGGGAACCCTCCTACACTGTTATTGGGAATGCAAGCTGGTGCATCTGCTCTGCAAAACAGTGTCGAGGTTCTTCAAAAAATGAGAAGTAGAACTACCCTTTGACTCCGTAATATTAGTACCAGGAATTGGTCCAAAGGATACAGGAATGGTGATTCAAAGGGACACACGTACCCCCAATGTTTATAGCAGCGCTTTCAACAATAACCAAATCATGGTAAGAGCCTAAATGTCCATCAGCTGATGAATGGATAAGGATAATGGTTTTTATATACAATGGAATACTACTTGGCAATGAGAAAGCATGTAATCATGCCATTTGCAACCATGTGGATGAAACTGGAGGGTATTATGCTAAGTGAAATAAGTCACTCAGACAAAGATATCATATCTTTTCACTCATCCGTGGAACTTGAGACACTTGAGAAACTCACCATAAGACCATGGGGATAGGGAAGGAGAAAAAATAGTTTTGAACAGAGAGGTGGCAAACCCATATGAGACTCTTAAACAAAGGGAACAAACTGAGGGTTGATGGGGGTAGGGAGGGAAGAGGGAAAATAGATGACGGGCATCGAGGAGGGCACTTGTTGGAAAGAGCACTGGGTGTTAATATGTAAGCAATGAATCATGAGAATCTACTCCTGAAATAAGAGCATACTGTATACACGGTGTGTTAGTAACCTTTACAATAAATTATATTTTAAAATAAATAAAGACACAGTAGGCTAAGGTGAAAGAATGGAGAAAGATTTTCATGCAAATGGCAACCAAAGAATGTTAGAGTAGCTGTTTTTCTATCAGAAATAAAAGCTGACTTTCTGTCAAAACTATCTCTGCTGACAGAGAAGATCATTATATAATAATAAAGGATCCATTCAGCACAAAGATTGTAACAATTTTCAACATATGTGAAACCAACCTTGGAATTCCTAAATATATAAAGCAAATATTGACAGATCTGAAGCAGAAAAATTGACAGCGATTCAGTAGTATTAGGAGACTTCAGTACCTCACTTTGTTTTTTCAATTTTTTTAATGTTTTATTTATTTCTGAGAGAGACCGAGAGAAAGGCAGTGTGAACAGGGGAGGGTGAGAGAAAGGGAAACACAGAATCAGAAGCAGGCTCCAGGCTCTGAGCTAGCTGTCAGCACAGGGCCCAACATGGGGCTCAAACCCATGAACTGTGAGATCATGACCTGACCCGAAGTCGGACACTTAACCGACTGAGCCACCCACGTGCCCCCAGTACCTCACTTTGAATCATAAATAGAATACATAGACAGAAATCCAAGAAAGAAGGTATAGATTTGAACACTGTAAACATTTTGTGGACCTAATAGATATACATGGAATTTTCCACCCAAAAGTGGAAGAGTACATTCTACTGCGCATGAAAGAATCTATGCAGTACCTTGTTCAATCACAATGGGATAAGTTTAGAAAACAGTAACAGCAAAAAGAATGGGAAAATTCACAAATATGTGGAAACAAAACACACTTTCAAGGAACATTTGGGTGAAAGAGGAAAGTGGAAGAGAATTTTAAAAAATATTTTGAGACAAATGAGAACAAAACCAATGTAACAAATTTCAGAGATCCTGCAAGAGTAGTACAAAGAGGGAGGATTTTAGTGAGAAATGCCTACATTAAAATAAAAGATTAAGGTACCTATGTTGGCTTAGCCAGTGAGTGTCCAACTCTTGATTTCGGCTCAGGTCGTGATCTCACAGTTGAGTTCATGAGATTGGGCCTCACAGTAGTGCTGGCAGCACAGAGTCTGCTTGGGATTCTCTCTCCCTCTCTCTGCTCTTTACCCTCTTGTGTGTGTGTGTGTGCGCACACGTGCCACACATCTGCAAGGGCACTCTCTGGTTCTCTCTCAAAATAAATAAACATAACACAATTTAGCTTAAAGTAGCAGATTGTATATTAACAATGTAACTTCATACCTTGAGGAACTAGCAAAAGAACAAACTAACCCAGATTTAGAAGGGAGGAAATAACAAAGATTAGAGTGGAAATAAATCAAATAGAGAATAAGAAATACCCTATTCCACCATCTCACTGTCACTGTTCTGTCATTTTCAAATTTATTCATGTTGGGTTTTGTTTGCTATCATTTTCTGATGATCGATATTCATTCTTCTTTCCTATCATATGCATATGATGGTAAAATTTCCCTCTAAGAATTCTTTATTATCAATTCACAAAATTTTATTTAAAATGTTTTTCTTATTCAATTCAAAAGATTTAATCTCTTTTTAAAAAAAGATTATATACTTTAGTCCTTATCCTGAGTATTTAGTATTCCAATTACCCCATTTCCAGTGTACTAGGCACCCCAAGTGAAGATAAAATTACCAGTGACCAATTATGAAAAAATATATAGCTCATATTTTCTCTTGATTTCTTCTTTATCTGTGGGCTATTTAATAAATAAAGCTGTACTTTGTGAAGACCTTGTAAATGACAGAAGTCTTCTTTTATTGTTTCAAGTCAAGCTACACATAATTTGAGGAATCATCATTTTGGTCTAAGAACACGAATGAATGTGTTGATCTGTGTCATACTCATTGAACTCCATGTATCCATATGGTTTTAAGCACCCAAATATGGTGACAAACATTTCAGATTCTCACAGTGGTGGTAGCTATGGTGGCAGATTCTCTGAGATCGTCACCTGAACTGAGATACCCCAATTAGTTAACTGAGTGCTGGGGTTGTTTAGGAAATCCTGAGTCAGCAATATTCTTTTAAAGTGCCTGGAAAGGACCCATTGCCAGTGCAGCTCTGACATGCTGTAGGACTCCAGATCCATTAGACCAACAGATTCCTAAATATTTCCTAGAAGGGGTTCTGAGTATTCTAAATCGTACTTCATTCCAAAAACAATTTAATAAACTATCTTGATTTAATATATTTGTAGCTTATTTTTGCTGTCATAAGAATTTGAGTGATTTGGATTTTTCCAGGTTTTCATTTATAAATGACACTTTATTTTTATATTGTTATATTGAAGCTTTATAAAAATGTTTATTTATATGCTTATGTTTTCATTATACTTTTTGCCTTTCAGAAACATGTTCAAAATCAGAGATAACAATTGAAAATGGATTCTTTTCTGAATATCAACAAACATACTCCTTAAACACGGAAACACAGTATCAGTGTAAACCAGGATATGTAACACCAGATGGTAAACCTTCAGGAACAATTACATGTCTGAAAAGTGGATGGTCACCTCAACCCACATGTATTAGTGAGTAATTTATTATGTCCATAGTCATTATCCTGATGACCATTGACCAAAGTTTTCTCTAAGTTAATTCTTTTCTCGGGGGAAGGACTTACATGGTTCCCATTTGAAAAGAAATGAAGGGGCGCCTGCGTGGCTCAGTCGGTTAAGTGTCCGACTTCGGCTCAGGTCATGATCTCACGGTTCATGGGTTTGAGCTCCACATCGGGCTCTGTGCTGACAGCTCAGAGCCTGTAGCTGCTTCAGATTCTGTGTCCCTCTCTCGCTCTGCTCCTTCCCTGCTCATTCTCTGTCTCTCTCACTCTCTCAAAGATAAATAAACATTAAAAAGCTTAAAAAAAAAAAAAGAAAAGATAAATGAAAAAATATATAATTTTTTGCCTCTTAAGAGTAATCACTTGTAGAGTGTAATACCAGCACATCTTTCAGTTTACATTATTTTCCACTTTAGAATATCCTGTGGTTTGGAAACTGGTTAGGGAGCCTGATGTATAGTCTCCTGGAAACTCATTTATTTGTGGCTGACACCTTTGTGCCTGTTGTCCCTTATTTTAGGTGATCAGACTTTGAAGTCAGAATCTTTGATGCTAGACATACAAATTATGTTTGTAAGTGAAGATTTGGGCCCATAGTGCAGAATTGTAATTTAAACTGTAGAATTTATGTTTGACAATCCAGCATAAGTCTACTTTTAAACATTTCCCTTAGAAAATCTTCATAAACATCTAGTCAGTAGAGACAGAAATGTGTCTAGATAGCGCCAAATACAGCGGTGTGGAAAGATTTCCCCGTCCCTAGATGTTTATAAAGATTTTCTATGAACAATTTCCTCAGTTCATCTTATACTCCAAAGCTACGCAGTGATATTTTTGAACCGATGATGAGCATATTCACTTTAAGTGAAGTGGATATTTAAATATCCCTTTCTACTGTTTGCATTTCCTTTTTTTTTTTCAATTTTCCTGGTTACTATGAGCACTAGCCACAGGAAAAATGATAAAAGTGGGACCCATATAAAATTCATTTTATACTAACTTTTAATTAACTATCCATTATGACATTTATTATGGATATATATATATATCCACTATAACACTTATTATGGATATATATATATATATATCCATTATAACACTAATCTCTCTTTCTTTCTGTCTCTTTTTCACTGGTGTAGTTTTGCTTTGATTTTTAAAGCTTTAAGGTACCTCACTACATAGTACAGTATAAAATTATAGATGAATTATTAAATCTTTATTACCACACTGTTAGCAATAATTGAAGCTTTTAACATTTTACTTCCTTATAACTAGTTGTAAATACTAGAGTTTCTCTCCATTAAATCTTGGTAAGTTTAATAGAATATACACCCATTAGGAAAATATTTGGGAAAGAAAATGAGCATGTGAGCTTCAGAAATTATTATGTTTTACAGTAGAGTTTTTATTGAATGTTGAAAAATTAACTTGCATTTTTGAAAACCAATCCTGTTCAACTAATCCATTTTTCTCTGGCAGATTTGCCACACTGCTGATGAGTTTGGGGTCTTAATTCATAAAATCGTATTCTGCTTTGCTAGGAAAAGTATGATATATCTGTAATATTCTATTTTATTACAAGCATGGCATAAACACAGAATTATAATAGAGAAAAGTGTTCTTATATAAACTTTCTGAGTATTTAAGCAATAAGAAAACTGCTACGTAGAAATGCATTTTTTCATTTTGAATAACTTTCAGGACAATAATTTATCAACGGAATTCTTAGATTATTTCAATATGATACTGAATTTACTAGCACAGAGTAATTGATGAGGCTTATTGTACGTCCTTCGGATGAGACTTAATTACATCGTCCATTAAATAATATTAAAAATGAAATCTTCAATTCTCTTATCCCTTAGAATCTTGTTACAAGCCAGTGTTTGAGAATTCTAAAGCCAAAAGCAATAGCACGTGGTTTAAACTCAATGACAAGCTGGACTATGAATGCCACGATGGATACGAAAGCCAATATGGGCGCACAGGTTCAATAGTGTGTGGTAACGATGGTTGGTCTCATAAACCAATATGTTATGGTAAGTAGCATTTTTCCAGGTATTTTTTTTTTTAAGGATTAACAAAATTAACAAAACGTGTGCAAGATATTCCATTTTAGAGGCACCCAAGTGGCTCAGGCGATTAAGTATTAGACTTTGGTTCAGGCCATGATTTCATAGCTCTGGGTTCAAGCCCCGTGTGGAGCTCAGTGCTGACAGCTCAGAGTCTGCTTTAGATTCTGTGTCTCCCTCTCTCTCCACCTCTCCTGCTCACTCTGTCTCCAAAAACAAATAAACATCCACTAACGTACCGTGCTAAAGAGAGATTATTATTGCCTTTGGGCTTTCAAACACCCTTTTCTCCTAGTTTACATTCAATCAGAAGAAGACACCTTGCTTTCAATCATTACTCCTTAAAAATGACTTTAAATAATGCAAATTTGGTCAAAATGGAAATCTATCTTTTTAACTTTTTTAATGTTTACCATATACATGATAGATGTGTAAACAAAGTATAATTGTGTTTGTTATTCTAAATGCAGGATTTCATAGTATTTAAAACTGAGTTCTTTTAGTGTGTGTGGTATAAGAAAACCAAAATTACAGTTTCTCACAATATCCTCAGCTGTTTTACTCCTGAGTTTCTGCTTTTATACCTTCTGCCTTGAGTGCTAATTTCTGCAGGCCCTGAGAGAAGCTTTTTATTTCTGACATGGACAAGTTCTGTGGACTATTTCATGAATCTCTTTCATGTTTGCTAAACCACTGCATTCCAGGATTAGGAGTAGGACTTGAATCTGTGGAAAACTTGAGTGGCTATAGAGTGTTCATGCCAGGGAAACAGTATGTGCAAAACTTTGATAACAGAAGAATATTTGAGAAGTTTCGGAGTGAGCAGATTCTACTCAAGTTGTGGGAGAATTTTATGAACTAAGCCTCATTAGGGGACAAGGAAAAGATAACTCAGGTTACTTTCCAGACCTATCAGCACATTTAGATTACCTTTATGATTGATAAAAAGCCATAAAAGAGTCTTAAGGAATGAAGTAATACAATTTTACTTAGATTTTTAAAAAGTTTCTTTCCCCCATATTATGTGATTGTGGTGGACAAGAGAAGATTCCAGAGTTTATGCAGCATGAATATGGTATGGAATAGGATGATGGCTGATGAGATGCAAAGCAGAACACATTCAAAATATGTTCTTTTGGTGGAAAATACAGTGGGTGTAGGAAAGAGTAATAATCAAGTAACTCACTGGCTTGTTTTTAATTTTTTTCATAAACAGATAAATGGTAGTGCATTTTTGTAAGGTGGCGAACAAAGGGAGATCCTTTTGGGAGGAACATCCCAACTGTTGGCTTGAGCACATTCTGGTTGAGTTGCCCATGGGCAATCAAAATTGGAGAATCAAAACATGTGGGTCTAGCCAGGAGATACATATCTGGAATTGTCACTGCAGAAATGAGGATATGAAATTGGAAAAGAATACAGAATACAGAGAGAACAGAGCTAAAGACCGAGCCATGAAGCATCGCAACATTTAGGTGTCAGGTAGAAGAGGAACAGACAGCAGAGTAGATAGCAAAAAAGAGGACCAATAGAATTGGGAGAAGAAAATATTTTGGAATGAATGTTCTCCTAGATGTGGAGAGAAGAAAACGACTGAAGGATGAGGAAGTATAAATGAGTCCAGTGCAGTCAGCCTGGTCAAATTCTAGCTAATTCCAATTCCCTCAGGTGGCTAAACATGTATCTTAGGGCAACAGCCAAGCTTACTTGCAGCTTCATTCACTCTTCCTTGTCTGTAAAATGTCTTCATATTCACTAAGGCTCGAGTATTTCAAAGGACTGTTTTTCTTTTTAGTATAATTTTAATATTTAAATTCTAATTTGTAATTAGTTACCAAGATAGGAAGATTCTTAATTAGAAAAATGCATGTTGAATAATATTCAAGAACGCCAAAAATGCCACAAACATGACAAATTTGAAGGGATGATTTTAGACATCCCTAATTCGAATTAGAATAATCAACAATTTATTAATAGATAGAAAAAAGTATTGGTTTAATAAGAATAATTGTATATTATATAAATTTTCAGAACCCTAGAATGTACCTAGCTATGTGGCCTTGAACATGGTTCTTTATTTTGTTTCATGTCTCAGTTTGATGTCTTTACTAATATAATTTATAACAGAGTATATAAATTAAGCTATTTTAATAGTTTCTTTTTTTTACACACTTAAAATAAGACATGTCATATATACTAAGTAACAAGTTTTAATTATTCACATTCCCAAAACACTGAAACAGGGTAAGGCATAGTAATTTAGTACGCAAACGGATATAGGCAGTTGATAGGCCCCAAAATTGTGAAGTCTCTCTCACTTTGGAACTCCTTAACAACTCCAGGCTCTGAAGTGATCTTTATCAACCAGAGGTGTTACCAGAAAAAACATGTTGGTATGAGACATACGTCCGCTCCTAGGAACGGGAACCTTCCTGTAAGGAAACGCTAGGTCCCTTACTCCCTAGTTGAGCTGCAGCAGAGAAGTCTCAAGGTTACTTTTATTTCAGGCCACACTGGTACCGCTCCCACTTTGAGAAAGGATTATACTAAAAGTACATTTAATATTGTAACTTTCACTGTCGGGCCTCCATTTACATTGTGTTTCAAGTGGAAGAAGAGGGGACATGAGGAACGAAATGAAATTGTTCTGCAGGCCAAAATTACTCTACGGAATGCGGAAATGGGGGCAGCTGTCAACTGTGGAGGGGCTGACTGGTACAAACGGCCACTTCCAGCAGATGAGTAAGGCGTATCTGGGACAGTAGTCCTTGGCAATGAGTGCTGAAGATCCATAAAGAATTTTGTTAAATCTTCACATTCTACCCTGATATTGATACAGGATATTTCGAATGTTCTCCTTGACGCGGTAGCCCAATACTGAATGGCCTTTGAGCACAATTTAAAGCATGCTCAAAACTCTCCTCCCACATCAACCTACTTCCCAGGAGTTTCAGTTCCACTTCCTTTGTCTGGTCGCACCAACTGATTCACACCAACTGAACTTGAGGGCTGCCCCGTTAACAGGCATCCAGACTCCGTGTGAAAGAAAGGATTCTAAGACAGCTTTTACAATTAATCTCACTATTTTTATGGTTCTGCTTGTACCTTAACTATTGCATCATGGATTTGCTCCTTCCAAAGCTGATGGAGCCAGTAACCCCAGTGTTATCTGCAGATAGGCTGAGGTCCTTTCTACGTGTGAGGGCATTTTCTTGTGTTCTGTTTGCTCTGAAAACGCAGGCTTTGGATGGCCAAGGAAACCGCATTCCGTCTCATCATTCGGGTATACTTCGGGGCGTGCGTGCAGCAGTGTAGACAGGTGGAAAGGCAGGCAAGACAGTTGCGACTCAGAGCCTCGCCCGTCTAGAAGAGCGCCTGGCGGTTCCTCCTCGGAAATCCCCACTTCCGACGGTTTCGGAAGGCATGGTCGTCCTGACCCCAAGGAGCGCAGTTGCGACGCCACCCTCTGTGGCTGTCGCTGGCCCTGGGCCCTCCTCCCGGCCAGCCCCTCACCAGGGCCTCCCCGCCGGCCACGCCCACAGGACAGCCCCGCACAAGGCTCTCCTGCAGGCGCCCAGGACAGATCCACAGTCGTCCTCTGGGCCGCTGCGGGGCTGCTTCGTAACGATTCTGTCCAACAGCGAAGCACTTTGTTGCCAGTGTGAAGCGAGACGTTGCCCTCACTCAGCATTTTTCACTTCGGTGGTTAACTCCTCATTTTGTGCATTTCCGTCTACATGGACCGCAGGCGTATGCGTCCGGGAGGACGGCTAGGGCTCTCCCCCGGTGCTCCCTCAGGTCCACAGAGCAGCTCGGCGGAGCCCTCTCCTGCCCCCCTCGCCTTCCCGAGTAGCTGCCCAGAGCCCCTACTCTGCCCCTCGTGCTGCGTGTTCCCTGGTGTGCGGAGCCTGACCACACGCCTTCGTCAGCCGGCACAAGGCCTTCAGTGGAGCTCAGAGTGACCCTGCGGGCGGACGTGGAGCTCCGTGGAAGCTCATGGTGTAGACGAAGGGGAAGTTGAAGCGCAGCCGCCAGGCCAGGTCGAAGAAGATGAGCAGCGTGCGGGTCAGCCCCTCGCGGAAGACCGCATAGGAGCGCGCGGCGGCCGACAGCCAGGCCCCACAGAGCCGCTGCGGGAGAGACGGGCGCCCGCCCGCCCGGCACTTCCCGCCCGCCCGGCACTTCCCCCCCGCTCGGCACTTCCCCCCGCCCCCAAGCTCGCCCGGCACCCCCCCTCCCACGCCCGCCCGGCACTCCCACCCCCACGCCCGCCGTGCACCCCGCCCCACGCCCACCCGGCACCCCCTCTCCCCGCCCGCCCACCCCCACGCCCGCCGTGCACTCCCCCCCACGCCCGCCCGGCACCCCCACCCCCCACGCCCGCCCGTCGGCGCCGCGTCGCACCCAGGCCTCGGCTCCAGCGGCTGGGCGGCCGGGCGGCGCTCTGCTAGTCTAGGGAGCCAGGGAGGCGGAGGCGAGGCCGGGGCTGGCGGGAGGCCGGGAGCGGAATCCAGGAGTCACACTCAGGGAAGCGCCTCCGCGACTAATAGTTTCTTTAAGACAAGGTAGAAATGCTTTGTGTGTGTTCTGGTTCTCCCATTCTATTTACATTAAACAAAACTACCAATTCTTATTTGAGTGCGATTTTAAAGTTGTAGCATCGGGTTTTTTTTTTTATATACAGAATACTTAGATGTTATGAAAATAGAAAACAATATAACATTATATTTATAAATGTTAGTTATAAAATCAGACCCAGGGGGCACCTGGGTGGCTCAGTGGCTGGAGCGTCATGCTTTAGCTCAGGTCATGAGCTCATGGCCCCTGAGTTCCAGCCCCGCATCGGGCTCTGTGCTGACAGCTCAGAGCCTGGAACCCGCTTTGGATTTTGAGTCTCCCTGTCTCTCTGCCCCTCCCCCGCTCATGTTCAATCTCTGTCTCCCAAAAATAAACATTACAAAAATTAAAAAAAAAAAAATCAGATCCAGTATAAGCAAGTTGACCTTACAAATAAATTTTCAGTTTACATATATTGCTCTTTAATGCCTCACTATTTCTCAGGGTCCCTCATGAGTTTAAATGGTATATAAAACCTAAAATGTAATATTTTCTGTTGCTCCTCTGTATAAGCAGTACCCAGCACCTCATTTTTATAAGACACATATAAAATTTAATTTGGCAATGGTTAATTATATATTCTCACTAAATTATTCTACTCATTTTGTAGAAATAGAATGCAAGATTCCTGAAATAGAAAAATACTTAGTTACTGATCCCAAAAAAGACAAATACAAAATCGGAGACGTGTTGAAATTCTTCTGCAGACAAAGACTTAAAAGAGTTGGACCAGATTCAGTTCAGTGTTACGAATTTGGATGGTCCCCTCATCTTCCAACATGTAAAGGTGAATATTTATCTTCCAGTTGCTAAAACAAAAGTTGGAATTTGGATATCAACTTTTTTTGTTGTTGTTTCCACTCTTAATTTTCTGTATTTTCTGTTGGTTTCAAGTGTGTGTCTGGAATCTAATGCATTAAACCAGGACATGGGTTAGGTAATAGATAGCTCAGATTTTCTTGTTCACAAAATAAATCTTGGGGCGCCTGGGTGGCAGAGTTGGTTAAGCGTCTGACTTTGGCTCAGGTCATGATCTCATGTTGGTGTGTTCAAGTCCCACATCAGGCTCTGTGCTGACAGCTCAGAGCCTGGAGCCTGCTTGCCTGCCTCTGTGTCTCCCTCTCTGCTCTTCCCTGGCTCATTCTCTCTCTCTCTCTCTCTCTCTCCCTCTCCTTCTCCCTCTCTCCCCCTCCCTCCCTCCTCCCTCCTCCCTCTCTCCCTCTCTCCCTCTCTCCCTCCCTCTCTCTCTCTCTCTCTCAAAAATAAGTAAACATTAACAAAGAAAACAGATCTTCAGTTGTTTCTTGATATGTGTAGTGCGGTATCCATAGATACATATATGATGTCTAACACATTTGTTACTTTTCCTTTTGCCTATACTTCTACCATTAATATTGAAACTTCATAGCATGGGCTTTACTTCACGTTTCATTGGGTGTCTAAACAATATTCAAGCAATTTATAATCAATTCAGAGAATTTAATCACATGTAAGGCTTCATCAAAGTTAAAAAAGGTTGATAAGGGGCGCCTGGGTGGCTTAGTCAGTTAAGAGTCTGACTTCAGCTCAGGTCATGATCTCACAGGTTTGTGGGTTTGAGCCCTGCGTCAGGCTCTGTGCTGACAGCTCAGAGCCTGGAGCCTGTCTTCAGATTCTGTATCTCCCTCTCTCTCTGACCCTCCCCTGCTCACACTGTTTCTATTTCTCTCTCAAAAATAAATAAGATGTTTAAAAATGTTTAAATAAAATATATTGATAAAATGCTTGCCTCAAATGATGACATTTCTCAAACAGTTTTGATGAAATGTTACCATGGAATAAGAATATTGCTATATAATTTACATAGCCGTATTGAGTATATGGTTTGCACACATCTTTAGAATCTAGATTATTAAACATATTTTCTGGGTTTCAATATACTTCCAATATACTAGTTCAGTGTAAGTAATAGAACTGGGTTAGGGTGCCTCAGTGACTCAGTCATTGAGCATTTCACTCTGCAGTTCATCTCCAGTCATGATCCCTGGGTCATGGGATCGAGCCCCATGTTGGGCTCCACACTGAGCATAGGGTCTGCTTAATATTCTCTCTCTCTGCCCATCTCCCCCACTCATGCTCTCTCTCTCTCTTAAAATTTTTTAAAAACAACATGGAAACATGTTTCTGGTTTAAGCACTCTTTTTTTATTGATTCAGGAGGCTATAATCTCCTCCGTTTTATTGGTATTTAAATTGTTAAAAAAATCCACTCCATGTTACTGGTTTTTAAATTGTCAAATAGATAATTTGGTAATTATTTACACAGTATTTCTCCTCTAGAGCAAACAAAACAGTGTTCTACACCTCCTCAACTCCTTAACGGAAAAGTTAAAGAAACAGAGAGAGAAAACTATGAACACAGTGAATTGGTGGAATATGTGTGTAATCCTAGATTCCTGATGAAGGGTTTTAATAAAATTCAGTGTGTTGATGGACAATGGACAGACTTGCCGATTTGTATTGGTAATGTATAAAATGTATAATATTGAGGGGCACCTGGGTGGCTCAGTCGGTTAAGCATCTGACTTCGGCTCAGGTTATGATCTCGCAGTTCGTGGGTTGGAGCCCCATGTTGGGCTCTGTGCTGACATCTCAGACCTGGAGCCTTTTTAGGGTTCTGTGTCTCCCTCTCTCTCTGACCCTCCTCTGCTCATGCTGTTTCTCTCAGAAATAAATAAAAAACAAAAAAATATGTTAATATTTAAATAAAGCAAATTTTTGTATTTATATAAGCATAGAAACTGTATTTAATAAATAAGCATATTTTTCTAAACTTTTCAGAGGTGGAGAGTACATGTGGAGAGATACCTGAACTTGAATATGGCTATGCTGTCGAGGCTTCTAACCCTCCCTATCACCATGGATATTCAGTGGAGTTCAGTTGCAGAGAAGAATTCACAATGATTGGAAACAGATCAGTTACATGTATAAGTGGACTATGGACCCAACTTCCTCAGTGCATTGGTGAGAAGACACTTCTCAAATAGACAGTGAATGAAATGTAATGTTTTTATTGTAAAAATGATATTTGCAAACATAGTTTTGAAACTTAGATATATGCTTGAACATGTCAGGTCTTAAATTATAATGATTGCTGATATTCTACAAAGGAGAAATATAACCTAGGAAGAGAGTTTTACTGCCCTTTCTATCCCTGATATTAACATTGTTTTTAAGTATGAAGCTTAATTTTACTTACATTTGTTTGTATGGTTTAAATCTGAACATTAATTGCCAGGTAAATAGAACCATATATACATAAATCCCAGTTTTGTTTTATGTGGCACTCTTGTTTCAGGCCCTGGAAAACAGATAAAGATAAGAAAACACCCACTTGCTACATCCCTATAGGAATCTTGCCTCTCTCAACGCTTCTAAGGATTTCTCAATCTGTTTTCAAATGCAGCAACAAAAGTTAATGTGCCAAAGGGTGGGTGAGCTGCAGATCCTCTCTGTTAGGAGTAAAAGTCAGTCAAAGGAAGCAGTCAGGGCGGGGCCAGAAAACAAGCCTGATTGATGGACTTCATCTCACTTTGGATGAGCAAGTCTTGGATGACTGACTAATTGGGAAAATATTGGGGGCCCTTTTCATTTTTCCCTTAGAATGAGTTCTGTCCTAGAGTTTTCCTGGGACCTACATTCAAAGAGAGCCCTGGATGGCCAAGCTTACTTATCCAGCAGATTTCTAGGCATTAATTGTTCCAAGGAGAAGGTAGCGCTTAGGCTCATGTTTCATGAGAGCAGAGATTTATACCTGTTTTGTTTGTGATGTATTCCCAACATCCAAAAGACTTTTGAACATAGAGCAGACATTAAATAAGAGTTTGCTGACTGAATCAGTAAGTTTTGTTCCTTATTAATCCTTACATTTTTGCTAAAACAGATTCCCATAAGAAGCATTGCCAGTCCTGGGGCGCCTGGGTGGCTTAGTCGGTTAAGCGTCCGACTTTCACTTGGGTCATGATCTCGCAGTTCGTGGGTTCGAGCCCCGCGTCGGGCTCTGTGCTGACTGCCAGCTCGGAGCCTGGAGCCTGTTTCCGTCTGTGACTCCCTCTCTCTCTGTCCCTCCCCTACTCACGCTGTCTCTCTCTCTCTCCTAGAAATAAATAAAACCATTAAAAAAATGTATTAAAAAAAAAAAAAAAAAAGAAGTATTGCCAGTCCTTCAACACCAGATTTCATTTTTCTCATCTTCTATATCCACAAGTGATTTCCCTCATTTTATATGGGGGAAAACCTAAGGTTATAACAGGCATGAAAACTCTCAACTTTTCACTCTTATACTAAAACATGTTTCATTTTTTACTTTTCTTAGATCTCAGACTTTGCCTTCCTAAGGTTCATCTTCTACCTGTATGCAAGTTTAACGTAATCCCCCTTTAACTATCATAGATGTTACTCTAATTTTCTCTGCTCAGTGTTTATTTTGTACTTCAAGCTAGTCTACGTTTTCATTTCTCAAAATGTTTATTTTCTCCTAAGAAACAAGGAAATTCTTTCAGAAACCAATCAATCAATCATAGGACTATGACAACACCCAGCACCACCCCTTTGGACTACAGATCAGTTACTGTCACCTGAAGAACACCTTGTTTTCCCTCCCTCAACACTGAGGACAAGCCCTAAAAATAGAATTAATTTTCAGCCTCTAGTGTGTTTTGAATTATTCTCCTTGGTTTTATCCTTTTATTGTATTAGAAAATAATTACTTTCTTAAAACTGTTTTAATGTTTATTTACTTTTGAGAGAGAGAGACAGTGAGGGAGTAGGGGAGGGGAGATAGAGAGAGGAGACACAGAATCCAAAGCAGGCTCCAGGCCCTGAGCTATCAGCACAGATCCCTATGCAGGCCTTGAACCCATGCATCATGAGAACATGACCTGAGCTTAAGTCGGCACTTAACCGACAGAGCCACCCAGGCACCCCACAAAATCTTAACTTCTTGGGTAATTTTTAATAAATCCAAATACCTACATCAACTGATATTTTATCAGATCTACAAAGCACTCCAGTCTTCATTGAATTGTTGAAGTATGTAGTTGTATAAAAAGTTGTTATATTAGAGCCAACAAAATTTACTCCAGGCCACCTATTATTGAATTATAGGTAGACCTGGTATATAAAATAGCTTTTCAAAGATTGTACGGTATATACAGCAAACAAGTTGTGACTTGAAGCATCTAATTTCTTTTTCCAAGTTTTGTCCCATTTTAGTAATATTGCAAAAGATCTACTTGAGTACTCACATTTTATATAATGCATCTTAGATATACTTATTAAATTACCATAAGTGAAAACATATATTTTTTGAAAAATATATTTAAACTAGAAACTTTATATATCCTAATTCCTCAGATAAATGAGACCAAGTTTAATCAAGTGATGACTGTTCAGTGTATAGATCATCCAAAAAAGTGAGCCTCTTCTGCTTTTCTAATCCCCAAAGTGCAGAATATATTTATGACAGACATTTTCTCTGAAACTTCAAAGAACAGACACAGGACTTATGTTCAGACATAATAAATAGCTCATCACATGCAATATGATCAGGAATAACTTGGTTGTGGGATTTATTGGCCTAAATTCTAATTTCGTTATAGTATTGAGTCTAAGCTATTTTTTTCTTTAGTTGCTTTGATGCTTACAGTTAGTCTTTTCAAGGAGATATTTTCATTTTCTAGCAACAAATGAACTTGAGACGTGTGAATACAGCTTAACTATACGTGAGGCAAATCCATTATATAAGACCGAATTTGATCATAATGAGAACATAAGTTACAGATGTAAAGGAAAACTAGAACAGAAACACTCAACGTGCATTAATGGAAGATGGGATCCTAAACTAAGCTGCACAGGTAAGCTCTTGTTTATAGTATTTTCAAAATCATAGTCTGTTTCTTCCTAACTTGCTAAAGCAGTATTTCGGCATCTTTTTAATACATTTGGCAATTTATTATTACAAATAACTTTCAAGCTGGAAGGGAATTTAGAAAGTAACAAAAACATCATTTCTAAATGTTAATTGCATCAATGCTTTAGTCAGCTATACAACAAACCACCCAGAAACTTGATGGCCTTAAATTAACATCCGATCAGGTATCTTTAAGAATTAGTGCTTTGGTTTCCTGTGAGGCTGAGGAGAGCACAAGATGGCATCCCCCTGGGCCACATTCCCTTAGAGCACCTCGGTGGCCTCCAGATGTGAGAAAAATCTGAAGTCCACCCCTCAGGCTAACGTTCTAAGACAAATAACTAGGCCTTTTCCCCAGAAAGCCGGGGCTTGAGTTTCAGGCTGCTATATAGTACCCTGGAGGTAGTGGCCCACCAAGAGTTCTGTCTCTGAATCTTCCAGGCCTGCAGGCCCCAGAAATGCAAGTCCTTCTGGCCACTAGAGCCTGGAGGTCAAGGAGTGGCCCCTCTGTGGACTGAGCCTGCTGGCCAGCTTTAGGGAGGCAGGAGAATGCGGGGCTGGGGCACGCTCACCGGCATTGATGAAGCCACAGGAGAGCACTGGGCTGGACTGCGCCCACCGCTGCCATCAAGGTAGAGGGAACATGTAGAAATGGCTCCTGCCAGCACCCCAATCCCGGAGAGAGTCCCAACAGAGACCTGCCCCTCAAGCAGATGCTTTAAGATGAGCAAATGAATCTCCTCCTCATATGTCTAGGTGTTTCTCAGACTGTTCTTTGGCATAGGGCCCCTGGGGGTAGTGAGTCTGGGTGCAAGCTCTTTGAGAAAAGTATCCCGTTTGATGCCTGGGTGGCTCAGTCTGTTAATCATCCGACTTCAGCTCAGGTCAGGATCTCACAGTTTGTGAGTATGAGCCCCTGTTGACCTCTGAGCCTTTGTTAAGCTCTGTGCAAGCTGCTTGGAGGCTGGAGCCTGCTTCAGATTCTGTGTCTCCCTCTCTCTCTGCCCCTCTCCCACTCACACTCTGTCTCTCTCTCAAAAATAAACAAACATTTCAACATTTTTTAAAGAAATGTATCTCAGTTCTCTACAGCCCTTTGGATCTTTGGGATGTGAGCCCTGTTGGTTTTCAAAGGCAGACATTTTGGGGGCTCATCTTCCTGTTTCCGATCCCAGGGTTTGGGCTGTTAATGTGGGCAGCTAACCCCTTACTCCTCAGGGAGAAGCTCTGGATCAGTGAGATGCCTCCTGGTTGTGTGCAGCCCTTCAGGGGAGGGGGCTCGTTCCAGACTGGGCTCCTGACTCTCCTGCCCATTCAGTGTGGCCCGCTTACTGTCTGTTGTGCAGGAGCACTTCAGCTGGTTTTCAGGTCTTTCCACTGGATATTGTTGCCTGTGTACCTGTAGATTCAGTGTGTCTGTGGGAGGAGAAGAATTCGGGATCTTTTTATGCATTTGCCCTTACACTTGGTTTGTGCATATTGATTTTATAGTCTGACACTCTACTAAGCTGTATTTTTCATTTTAGGAATTGTTTCGTAGATCTGTTTCCATTTTGTGTAAGCAATTTTATCAGCGCTACTCCAAGATTTTATTTTTGCCAGTCTATTTGATTTTGATTTTTTTTTTTTTAATCGTACTGGTTAGGGCCTCCAGTAATCTGTTGAAAGAAAGTGATGAGAAGACACATCTTTGTCCTATTCCTGACCACAGAGAGAGGATATTGGACATTGCACCACAATTATAATGTCAATTTAGGATTTTTGTAGATGCCCTTTATCAGTTTAAGGGAACTATTCCCTCTATTCTAATTGAGCTGAGTGAGAAATTTTATGATCAACCAATTTGGATATTTTTAAATGCTCTTTATGGATAATATGGCTTTATTAACTCTTTTAATCTAGTGAATTATATATGTAACTTTTTGAATGTTGACCAAATCTCTTATTCCTAGAGGTAACTATAAATTTTCTAGAGGTATAAATATATAAAATTCCTAGAGGTATATAAATTTTCATACACTCAATTTGCTGACATGGTTTTAAGAAGTTTTGCATCTCTCCTCAGGGGGATCTTAATCTATACATGCTTTTTCTTTTAATGCCTCTCCCAAGTTTTGTTATCAGTATTTGTGTGGCCTCATAAAACAAATTGACAAATATGGATATATATATACACACACACACACACACGCGTAATTACACTTTTTATTTCATTTTTTTTATCATAAATGATTGATAGAATTTATGTACAAAGTCATCTGATATATCATTTGCTTTTTTGCACGTTTTCTTGATGAACAATTCAGTTTCCCTAATAAATAATGAAAATTCCGATTTTCTTATTGTCTTTTGTCAAAGAAAGGAAGTTGTATTCTTCAAGAAATCTCTCATTTATCAAATTGACTGGTGTACAATGGTTTCTAATATTCCTTTCATATTCTGTTTTCCTTTTAATTATATTGTTTCTTTGCTGATAACTCTTCTTTCATTCTTAACTTTGATATTTATTTTTTGTTTTTATCTAGATTATTTTCCTGAATTTTTTTCCTACAACTTAATTAACATTTCTACATAACCAATTTTAACACTGGATTTTCTCCAAATACTCTCTATTCTATTTCTTAGCCTTATTAACATTCACTATTTTTTCTATTTTCTCTTTTCTGTTTGTCCTTCTCAAATCTCTCCTCTATGGGATTAATTTTTTTTTCTACTTACTTTTATTTTCATTTTACTTTTTCTGTTTCTTAATATAGAAAACTAATACTTGGGTTTAGAACTTGGGTTTAGGATTAACTTCATTTTTCCTCCTAAAACTGTTGTAGCAGCCTCAACATTTTTTTAAATGTTTTTTTTTAATTTATTTTTGAGAGAGAGCTAGAGACAGCTTGATCAGGGGAGGGTCATAGAGAGACAGACACACAGAATCTGGAACAGGCTTCAGGCTGTGAGCCTGCTGTCAGCACAGAGCCCAACGCGGGGCTTGAACCCACAAACGGTGAGATCATGACCTGAGCTGATGTCGGACGCTTAACCGACTGAGCCACCCAAGCTCCCCAGGCTCAACATTTTTATATACATTTCATTTTCATTGAGTTCTATGAAATGTTTCCCAATATTCCTTGCGGTTTCATTTTTGACCTGTCAGTTAATGAGAATTTTCTTGCTAAATTTCCAAATATTCATTTTATCCTAAATAAATTTATCCTCCATGAGCAGCATTTTTGTGGTATGTTTGTTGTACAAAGAACTACAACAATAGTACAGAATAATTTTTTTAAATGTAAAAATATAAAATACGAATAATTAATAAGTGCAAAAATACAAAGAAGCTTTTCAAAAAGCATAAACACAGGATTTGTAGAATAATGATTTTGCCTTTAGGGAATATTTAGTTGCCAGACTAACCTCTGGAAAATGTATCAAGAGGAAGTACAAATTAAGATCATTAGGACAAAACTGATTACACAGCACATATAGAAGAAAAAAATCCTTGAGAATACATTGAAAAAATATGCCAAGATATTTAAACAGAAATAAGAAAAAACTTTTGATTAAATATAACATTCCTACATCTATCTAAAGGTAGGAAACATGACAATATTAGTCAGCATGAATGAATTATATCCCGTCAGCAGTTTCTCTGAATTGACCACAAAATATCGGATAATTGAAAGGACTCACCAGACTTCTCAGTGTACACTCATGTAAGGTCTTAAATGCAATAAACGCATAACAGGAGAAAGCAAACTCAAGGTATCATTCAGAGTTCCAAAAGCCTTAGGTATAGTCATCCAGAGTCTTCCCTCAGCTGAACAGGACATGCTTTGTCTTCAGATTATGAACTGCCACGATACATGTGAGGTATCTCAGCTTTATGGGAGATTAAACTCAAGTTTGCAAAGAAATCTTGTATACCTTGCTGATCATAGAACTAAAGTCAGGCTGTCTAATCCATTAAACAGGGTGCATTTCCTCAGTCTGTATATCTCTAATGAGTGTCAGCAAACTAGTAAACAGTATCTCCAAGGAGTTTTGAACTTTAAACAACACACTGTAAATCACTAGTGACCATATCTAATTCATATGTTGTCCAAGAACCTGTATCAGATAATTGATCATTAAGTACATGTAATTCTTCCTCTGGCTAATATTTTCCATTCCACATCTTATAAGGATTTTAATCCAATCAGAATACATTTGATTATGGATAGCTGTAAAAAGATCTTGATATCAATATTTATTTAGTGCCTGTTACTGAGTAGACAATTCAGTTAGCACATCATAATGGTTAAAATAATTAAAATAAGTTTTACATAAATTAGGCAAGATTTATCACAGAAGGAATAAAAGGAAGATAGTACCATTAAGACCATGAGAATATAAACCACGTGTGATATATTAACATGCTCTACAAGCTGAAGAGCATAACATTTTTAAGCATAACATTATTATTTGATCAATTATGATACATTATTATTAGGTTTTCTGTTAAATTTTCTTTTTACTATTTTCAACTTATGATTTTAATCAAGAAATCAAATTTTAATATTTTAGAAGTACAAATGCAGTTATGCCCACCTCCACCTCAGATTCCCAATGCTCAGAGTATGTCAACGACAATAAATTATCAGGATGGAGAAAAAGTATCTGTTGTCTGTCAGGATGGTTATATAACTCAAGATGAAGACGAAATCGAATGCAAAGATGGAAGATGGCAGTCGATACCACACTGTGTTGGTCAGTAAAGCATCACTTGCTTCATAACATTCTTTCAGATGAGGTTAATATTCCCCTGTGCTTTGTGTAGATGAACAAGATAAGGACCTTTCTCTATATCTACTTCACTTTATCTTGAAACAGTAAGTTACATTATAAGTATATAATCAAATATACTTCTATAATATACAAATAACTCAGTATTCTTTCACTTCTAGTATGAAATGAACAGAAAAAACTTTATATTACTAGTGTGAATACTGTAGAAAATTTCTGTTTATGCCTGCTGCACTCCTTGTGATGAATAGGACAAGAATGAAGCAGATACTAGCATAGATTTGCTGGAGACATATAGGCTTGCAAGTTTTATGTGTTTTTCAGGTTTTCGGTAATTTAATATGTTCAAATTCACCTTATTTTAAAATCTCAACTAGGATTTGATTGCATTTTTTTTAAACATTGTATCCGAACTTGCCCTTTTGATCTCTGTTCTCTATACAGAAAAAAACCCATGTCCTCAACCACCTCAGATAGAGCATGGAACCATCAAAGCATCTAAATTTTCAGAAGAAATGGATGCAACATTGAAACCTGTGGTTTATGCACATGGCACCAAATTAAATTATGCTTGTGAGGATGGTTTCAGGATATCTGGAAAAGATGAGATAATGTGTCACATAGGAAAATGGAGTTCTCCACCTCGGTGTGTAGGTGAGGACAGTATGCAAAAACCACAATTGTATGTTTGATAGAATCCATTAAACATAATCAGTTGTCATCAAAGTCATGAGAAAGAATCCTTTAGGTCTCTAAATATATAAACTCATTCATAGATAAATATCTAAACTCATTTATACATTTATGTACTATCCTCTTTCTGCTAATCTCATTGATTCATTACAGACTCACTTTGAATTCTGGCAATTGTTTAATGAAAACTAGATGTGTAGTGCAGTTAAACCTACCTATTCATATACCTTTCCCATTTATACAACTTGTACTGTTTGCTTTGCCTTCAGTCATTGAAAAAATTTGCTTACAAATTTTTGTTTGTCCTATAATGTCATTTCAGAGTTATTACAGTACATGGTACTTAAGATGATTAATTCTCAGTGCTCTTTTTATTATTCACTATTGGTTTGAAAAACACTGATGGTTTCTTTCATAAATACATTGAAATTCTTATTATTAAGTTTTAGTTTAAATTCCAATTAGTTAACACACAGTGTAATATTAGTTTCACGTGTAGAATATGATGATTCAACACTTCCATACAACACCTGGTGCTCAAAGCAAGTGCTCGCCTGTATCCCCATCACCTATTAAACCCATCCTCCCACCCACCTCCCTTCTAGTAACCACATTGTTAACTATAATTAAGAGTGTTTCTTGATTTGCCTGTTTTTTTACCCCCTTTGTTCATATGTTTTGTTTCTTACCTTCCACATGAGTGTGTGTAATCATGTTATTTGTATTCACTTAGCATTATACTCTCTAGCTCCATCCGTGTCATTGCAAATCACAAGATTTCATTCTTTTTATGGCTAATATTCCATTGTATATATATATATATACATTGTATATATATATATGTATATACCACCTCTTCTTGATCCATTCATCTATCAACGGACTCTTGAACTATTTCCATATCTCAGCTATTGTAAATAATGCTGCTATAAACATCAAGGTACAGGTATCCCTTTGAAGTAGTATTTTTGTATTCTCTCAGTGAATATCTAGTAATGCAATCACTAAATCTAGTTCAACGGTTTAACTCTTTGAGGAATCTCCATACTTTTTTCATGAGTGGCTATACCAGTTTGCATTCCCACACCAACATCCTGGCCAACTTGTTGTTTCTTTGTTGATTTTAGCCTGACATGTATGAGGTGACAACTCATTGCAGTGTTGAATTGCATTTCCCTGATGATCAGTGATGTTCATTTCTTCATGTGTCTCTTGGCTGTCTGTATGTCTTCTTTGGATGTATGTGTGTTCATTTTTCTGTCCATTTTTAATTGGATTATAAGTTTTTTGGATGTTGAGTTTCAGAAGGTCCTTATATATTTTGGTCACTAGCCCTTTATCAGATATGTCATTTGCAAATATCTTCTCCCTTTCTGTAGGTTGCCTTTTAGTTTTATTGATTGTTTCCTTTACTGTGCAGAAGTATTTTATTTTAATGTAGTCCCAATAGTTTATTTTTGCTTTTGTTTCCCTTGCCTCAGGAAACATATCTAGAAGAAGTTGCGACAGCCAAAAATGTATTGACATGTTCAATATCAAGTTCCTACTCAGGTTGCCAGCTGGATACACATCAGAATGATGGTTTTAGGGAGGATTTGTACACCTTCTGTGTGATATGAGTGCAGACCCTGTGTTATCATTTTATTCAAATAAAACCGCCAAATATGGCCACCAGTACATAAAATTAAATTTCAAATCTAGTAAAACAATGGAGTCATTCTTTCTTTCTCTCTTTCTTTTTTTTAGGACTTCCTTGTGGACCACCACATTTGATTCCACATGGGATTCCATCTCCCGTATCAGACAGTTACCAATATGGAGAAGAAGTAACATACAAATGCACCGAAGGTTTTGGGATTAACGGACCTGCACTTATAAAATGTTTAGGAGGAAAATGGTCCCAACCACCAGAATGCAAAAGTATAGTGTATTTAATTTTACTCTAAGGTTGATAAATATCCTTAATTCAAAACATAAATAGTACAAATAGGAAAGTAGGCAGTAAATCTAGGATTTAACAAAGTATCTCTGGAAAGCTGCGGATTCTAGTAGAGAATCAGTAGCTGTAGTAATAATAAAAGTGTGACCGCATGAGCCGAATTATTTCACTTTCACGTCACTTTGTGTGCACATGAGACCTCCTGTGATACACATCCTCTGACTCCCCATCTCTGTTCCTGTATCACACCTGCTCCCTGCTCAGCGATCTCTAACTACTGTTAGTTCCTCTGTTATCTCCTTACAAGTATATAGTTTTTATTGACACATTTGACAAAAATAAAGATAATAGATTTTGTTTAAGTTATAAAAACATTTGCACAGTATTCACAGGTTAGATGTGTACCTATTATTTTACATCATAGTTATTAGTCATTATGTTTTTTCAAATATTTATTGAACAAGTACATATTCTTTTTCTTTCAGACACGGATTGTTTTAGCTTACCCGACTTTGGTAATGCCATACCCATAGGCCAGCCGAAGGCATTCTATAGGACAGGAGAAAAAGTGACTTATAAATGTCCAAGTCATTACCTTTTGGATGGACCAAATACTATACAGTGTATTAACAGCCAATGGATAGGAAAGCCAATATGCAGAGGTACTTCAATAAAATTTTTAAATCTATTTGTCTAAATGTCTTTAGTAATATAAGAAAGAATTCCTTCTAACAGCACTTACAAAATGGACATAGATTATTTTTTAGGTCAGGTCAAAGAAGGTGTATGCTTTGACATAAAGGGATGAAATTGTGTACTCAGTGGTTAAAGCCCAGTAGTTCTCAAACTGTGGTCTCTGGAATAGCAGCATCAGCATCTTCGGGGAAATTGTTAGACATGTAAATGTAAATTCACAGGCTCGCTCAGACCTGTGGCTGCCTGAACTCTGGGGATGCAGCCCTGAAAGTGTCTTAACAATTTGCAAGGGATTCAGTGTACACTCCAATTTAGGAATCATAGCTATAGTCTATTATAATTTACATCCACCTGAAACTCACTGGTGAATTATACATTATGCATAAAATGTCCTTAAGCATTTGCAAAAAAAAAAATCATTGAAGACTGTTTTTATCAATTATACATTTATTTTTCTGTTATTTTGCCACTCATCTCCTATTTGGACCCTCAGTTAACCATCTTCTTCTATCAGCTATGGTATTCTTCAAAGTGTGTTAATTCTTCATTTATTCTCTAAGGAAGTGGCTGTTGTGTTTATTTTTCTAAAGGCCTAAAATTACATTCAGAAACAGGATAATTGCAAGCCTAATTGTGATGTTAAATAATCTTTTTATTATGATTTTCTTGTGGTTTATAAATTTATTTTGCAAATATATAATTTGAAATAGTGATTTGACTAAACCGTAAGGTAACTATCCAGAAAAACTCTCATTTTCATAGAAGTTTCAGTCTTATAAAATAAAATATATTGCTTTATCTCCTTTTCTTCAATCTTATATATAACTTTCTTAGAATTAGTAGTCTTTCATGACAGATTAACTGTTGATTTAAAAACCTCTTAGAGATATATTTGGAATCCCATTCGTTGATTTACTGCTCAAAATGATCATTATGTTAGAGATGGTACTCTCTTTTTCTTTCTATTAAGATATCTCCTGTGTGAATCCACCCAGAGTGGAAAATGCCATTATACTAGAAGAGATGCCTAAGTGTCCACCCACCCGGTCAGAGGGCAGGTTATGAATGCATTAAACCTTTTCACCTGGTTGGGGGCAGAGGAGTGACATGTTCAAATGGGAACTGAACACTACCACCAAGTGCCTAGTTGGAGTATCTTATTTCCCCCCAAACCTTAAAGAATATTTTAGGGACTAAATATGTTAACATAAGTATATAATGAAAGAGTTATCATGGAATCATCTTTTAATCTTAAATAAAATGATGGTGCTTAACCTCCAATTTTCCCTTTTTGTGGACTGACTAAGTGATATGATATATTTATTTTATGAAAGATTTGACCAGATTAGGACACCTAGAATCATGGAAAATTCTCTATGTTAAGCATTGAGACACTTGGTTATTTCCTGAGGGATAAATGTACTAAAAATACGCTGAGGACATTTGACAGCCCTATGAAATTCCACTTGGAGACATGGAATCGGCAGCTGGGGCGTGATCATTAAATGGGATACAAATTTGGGCTTCGTCAGCAGGTGGATTATATTTAAAGGAAAGTGACTAGCTGAGCTCAACCCAGGAATTAGTGTATAGAGAAGAAAAAGTATGAGAACTTGGTCATAGGACACTCCAGTAATCATAGTTTAGGAAAGAAGAGGAGCCACCAGGGAGCTACTGTAGCCACTTGTTTTCCAAATCAACTCTTGCCTGGCATATATATTTTCCAGTCTTTTACTTTGAGTCCACCTACATTTTCATGTTTAAAATGAGTTTCCTTTAGACACCATGTGGTTGGTTCTTGGTTATGTGTCCAGTCTGCCATTTCTCACTGAAGTATTTAAACTACTCACACTTCAAGTAACTTTTGATAGATTGGGACTGTGGTAGGCATTTTATTATTTGTTTTGTGTTTCCTGTTTCTCACTCCCATTTCCTTTCCTTGTTATCTCTATGGACTTTTGGAACATTTTTAAATAACTTTATTTTGGTATATCTGTATTGTTTGGGGACATATCTCATTGTATCGTTTTATAAGTGGTTGCCCTAGGAATTAAGATCAACATATATAGCTTATCATTTCCCTTGGGTCTTGACATTTTAACACTTGAAGTGAAATCTGAAAACCTTACTTCGTTTAAGTCCATTTACCCTCTACACATTGTATTTTATTTGATGTTATTTATTTATTATTAAGTAGAGTTCACAGCCAGTTTGGAACCCAAAGCAAGGCTTGAACTCACGACCCTGAGATCAAGACCTCCTGAGCTGAGATCAAGGGTCAGGCACTTAACTGACTGAGTCCTCCAGGCACCTCTTACTCTCCCCATATTAAATATAAATGCTTTCCCCCCCCCCCCCAGTAAACATAAATGTCTTAAGTCTTTCTTCTACATATATTGAGGACCATATGAAATGATACAACATTGCACAAACATAACAAACTGCTTAAGAAAAAGAGCAGTTTTTCCTAAAGTAAAAATACATACTCTTATTTTTCTCAGTTTGGTTGTTCTTTCTTCCTGCATAAAGTTTCAGTCCCCCTGTTATCTCTTCAGTGTTACCTGAAGATTTTCTATAGCAATTCTTTAAAGACAGATCTGCTAGAGATATATTCCCCATTTTCCTTTGTCTCAGAACATCTTCATTTCTCCCTTATATCCTAAGGATGGCATCATTGATGTAGCATTCAAGGATGGTAGTTTCTTTTCTTCTAACACTGGAAAAATGCTGTCACTTCTCTCTGGCTTGTGGATACAGATGAGAACCCACTGACACTTGAACCCTTTTTCCCTTAGGAGTTTGCCTAATTTCTGTGTAGCCGTTTTTGAGATTTTTCTCTTTCTTTAGTTTTCCTCAGTTTGATTATGCTGTATCTCTGCATGAATTCCTTTAAGATTATCCTGTTTGGCTATTTCAATATGAATGTTTATGCCTTGTGCCCAATTTGGGAAATTTTCAGACATTATTTTCAGAAGTCTTTTTTTTTTTTTCATCTCTAACCCCTTTCTTTCCTCTTGCTGGTTGTCCATCTCTTGCTATACTCCTACTGGTCCCCCTGAAGCCCTCTCCACTTCTGTTTGTTTTCAAAGTAAGTAATCTGTATTCTGTATTCAAGTTTATTTATCTTCCTGTCATGTAATCCATGATTGATCCCATGCAAGAAGGTTTTTCTTTAAGTCCATCATTATATTTTTCAGTTCTATAAGTCCCACTGGATTTTTAAAAGCCATCACTAAATAATTCCATTAATTGTATCATCTCAGGGTTGTCATCTGTTGATTATCTTTTCTCTTTTGTGATTTTCCTGACCTTTGCCTAGCAAGTAATTATCTCTTTTTTAAAAATTTTATTTACTTTAGGAGAATGAGCAAGAGGGTGCTCAAACCAGCACAGGAGCAGGGGAGGGGCAGAGAGACTGAGAGAGAGAATCCCAAGCAGACTTCTCTCTGCCATCACAGAGCCCAGCACAGGGCTCGAACTCACAGATTGCGGGATCATAACCTTTGCCATAATCAAGAAGAGTTGGATGTTCACAACACTGAGCCACTCAGATACCCCTATAATGAGTGATTTTCTATTTTTTTTTAATTATTTATTTTGTAATTTACATCCAAGTTAGAATATAGTACAATGATGATTTCAGGTGTAGATTCCTTAATGCGCCTACCCATTTAGCCCATCCTCCCCTCCCTCAACCTGTTTTCTATATTTAAGAATCTCTATGTTTTGTCCCCCTCCCTGTTTTTATATTATTTTTCTTCCCCTCCCTGATGTTCATCTGTTTTGTATCTTGAAGTTCCCATATGAGTGAAGTTATATGATGTTGTCTTTTTAGTTCCATCCACATTGTTGCAAATGGCAAGATTTCTTTTTTTTTTTTTTTTTGATTGCCAAATAATACTCCTGTGTGTGTGTGTATGTGTGTGTGTGTGTATTTCACATCTTCCTTATCCCTTCATCCATCGATGTACATTTTGGGCTCTTTCTGTACTATGGTTATTGTCAACAGAGCTGCTATACACGTTGGGGTGCATTTGCCCCTTCAAAACAGCATAGCTGTATCCCTTGCATAAATACCTAGTAGAGCAATTTCTAGATCATAGGGCAGTTCTATTTTTATTTTTTGAGGAATGTCCATACTGTTTTCCAGAGTGGCCTCACCAGTTTGCATGCCCACCAGCCATGCAAAAGAGATCCTTTTTCTCCACATCCTCGCCAACATCTGTTGTTGCCTGAGTTGTTCATGTTAGCCATTCTGACAGACGTGAGGTGGTATCTCATTTTGCTTTTGATTTGTATTTCCCTGATGATGAATGATGTTGAACATTTTTTCATGTGTTGCTTCACCACCTGGATGTCTTCTTTGGAGAAGTGTCTACTATGTCTTTTGCCCATTTCTTCACTGGATCATTTGCTTTTTGGGTGCTGAGTTTGATAAGTTCTTTATAGATTTTGGATACTAACCCTTTATCTGATATGTCATTTGCAAATATCTTCTCGCATTCCATCAGTTGACTTTTAGTTTTGATGACTGATTCTTTCGCCATGCAACAGCTTTTTATTTTAACGAGGTCCCAATAGTTCATTTTTGCCTTTGTTTTCTTTGCCTCCTGAGATGTGTTGAGTAAGAAGTTGCTGCGGCCAAGGTCAAAGAGGTATTTGCCTGCTTTCTTCTTGAGGATTTTGATGGCTTTCTTGTCTTACATATAGGTCCTTCATCCATTTTGAGTTTATTTTTGTGTTTGGAGTAAGAAAGTGGTTTAGATTCATTTTTCTGCATGTCACTGTCCAGTTTTCCAGCACTAGTTGCTGAAGAAACTGTCTTAATCCATTGGATAGTCTTTCCTGCTTTGTCAAAGATTAGTTGCCCATGTTTGTGGGTCCATTTCTGGGTTCTCTGTCCTTTTCCATTGATCTGAGTGTCTGTTTTTGTGCTAGTATCATGAGTGGTTGTCAGTTGTATTCTAGACATTTGGGATATTCTGTTTTAAGACTCTGGATTTTATTGACATCTCTTATTTATCAGGCCTCCATTACTGCCAGACACAGTGCAAGTCCAGGCTTCCCACTTGGCCTCCACTGACACCATGGAAAGTGGAGAGGTGTCTTGTTCCCTGAGTGTCAATAGAAGTCTGGGTTCCTCACTCGGCCTCCGATGGTCACTGTTGATCTCTGAGCAACACAAGGAGAGGACTGGTCAAGGTTTAGCTATGATGTTTTTGGGAGTTATTCAATTATTGTAAAAAAAGTATGTATCTTGCTAGAAAACTCCTTTCCTGGGCTTTTAGCTAAGGAGAGCGGATAATTTGGGAGATTTTTTTTTTCTTGAACGTGATATCATTTCTGTGTTCCAGTCTTTTTCAGAGTTTAGTCCAGTATCCATAGAAGGCAAAATGGAAACCCAAACTCAATGCATTGTAATTCCTTGAGTCCCAAGGTCTCTGATCAGATTGATATCTACTCTGCACCTCTCGTAATCTCTTATGTTGGTTTTTCGAATATGTTCAGGGATTTTAGTTTTCCTTAGGAGAAGAGATAAGCAGAAAAATTTCTACCTCATCCTGTTCATAGGAGGCCTGCAATTCCCTTTCACAGTATACAAATTTGTAATTCTTTGACTTAATTAAAGAAGCTGAGTTTCTTTTGTAATAACAATGAAAATCAATACACAGCGACTAGAGATCCAGCAGACACTACAGTATGTTGTAACTAATGAGAAGATTTCTTTGTGTATATTAGCTATCCATTTGTCTGGCATTTATTCACTAGGAAAAATATTTTTAATACCAAAATATTGCAAAGCAGACATATTTGTTAATGCTTTATATGTACTTTCCTGTGGGATAAAAGGAAGGGCTTAAAAGTATTATTCTCAGAGCTTTTTTAAAAAAATTTTTAATGTTCTTATTTATTTCTGAGAGAGAGAGAGAGAGAGAGAGAGAGAGTTTGAGCAAGAGAGGGTCAGGGATAGAGGGAGATACAGAATCTGAAGCAGGCTCTAGACTCTGAGCTAGCTGTCAGCACAGAGCCCGACGTGGAGCCTGAACCCACAAACTACGAGATCATGACCTGAACCGAAGTAGGACGCTTAACCGACTGAGCCACCCAGGTACCCCTCTCAGTTTAAGTGACTACAGTTTCTTCAGTGAATCATTTCTGTCAGCAGAAATCACAAGTCTTGATATTGTATATTGTGCTATATTTCTATTTGCTTTACTTTAATCTGTTTTTCTTTGGGCTTTCAATAAATCAAATAATATTCTTTATAGACCCTAGAGAAAAATGTGGGCCCCCTCCACCCATTGACAATGGAGACATGACCACCTTCCCCAAATCGGAATATGACCCAGGATCGTCAGTTGAGTACCAGTGCCAGTCCTTGTATGTGCTTAAGGGAAACAAGATCATAACATGCAGCTATGGGCAGTGGTCCACACCACCAAAGTGCTTGGGTAAATATTTTAATATTCACATGGATCCTGGGGAAAACAGAAAGATGTTTTGCTGTTTTTAACAGAATTTTCACAGATTGATCAACAGCTATTCTGTCAAATGTTTGACTACCAAATATTAATGTGGGAGGAAATAGTTGGAAAAACCTCTTAATCAAGCAGTAACAGCAACAAAATGTTCTTAATGACACCCCCTCCTGTTGTAATTGACATGATGAATCTTTCATTATAACATTTAATTATCACACCTTAAGCATAGGAACTCATTTTTACAACATTAATCAGTTAACAATGATTTATATCTCCATGATGGATTTTCAGTGTATTGGTTTGGAATAGGTTTTGGGAACAGAAGGACAGAAGATTGTACTTGAAAGTCTGAAATTCTGTGGAAAATATTTGTTTAATACTTAATGTTTATGTTCATTTTCTTAACCTACAGATGTATGTATAATATCAGAAGATGTCATGGAAAGACATAACATACAATTTCGATGGTCTTCTACGAAAAAAATGTATGCCCCAACAGGGGATTCTGTTGAATTTCTATGTAAACCTGGATATCAGACAGAACATCCATTGCGAGTAACCTGTTGGGAGGGAAATCTGACCTATCCTGTTTGTGTTAAAAGCAATGGTTAGATACATTCCTAAAACTAAAATATGTACATTTATTCAGAATTTTTCATAATCCAATTCTCATTTTATTTTGTCAAGTGTTGTTTAACTCATTTATATTCATAAACCAGAATTTGTGTTAAATATTATATGGATGATGTAATTTAATCTGAGAGATAAATAAATCACATCTTACAAACTTGGCAAACCACAGTGCTTTGTCTCCTATTCTTAAAATATCTATGACAAGTCCTTAGATTCAATCATTTCAGTACCATCTCCTACCCATCTTTCTCCTGCCTTCCTCAAATCTTCCTCCATACCTTCTGAGCCTTCCTGAGACTGTCCATTTCTGAGGAAATGGGAGAAAATGCTTTTCCATCTTCAAAATAATTTCACTTCAAAACACAACAAAATCGAAATATGTCGTACCTATGTTAGTAAGAAGATGTAAGTAGTTAGTACTTAATACCGCTTACCTAGCAATAGATACACCAAACAATGATGGAATACATGATCTCCTACAAGGTGACTCTCTAGCACACATACACAGTCGAAGTCATGAAGAGAAAATTGATAGTAACTGGTGCATAACGCTCATAACAACATGAAAAGGGACAAAAAATACATCAAGTATAAGCACACACACACACACAGAATGCTTTGAACACTGAATAAATGTTTACAGAGCAAAGATTCTCAGGAAGAATAAGAACTGTAGTTGAATTTAGAGAAACTAGGGATAGAGTTGGTGTTGAACTCTTTATACTTACCTGCAGTCTCCACTTTCTCTGTCTTTCATATGCATCACCTTTAAACCACAAGAATGTGTTATTTTTTAAAAATGTTTTAGGGGCGCCTGGGTGGCTTAGTCGGTTAAGCGTCCGACTTTCACTTAGGTCACGATCTCGCAGTTCGTGGGTTCGAGCCCCGCATCGGGTTCTGTGCTGGCTGCCAGCTCAGAGCCTGGGGCCTATTTCGGAGTCTGTGTCTCCCTCTCTCTCTGACCCTCCCCTGCTCACGCTGTCTCTCTCTCCTAGATATAAATAAAAAAAATAGATGAAAAAAATATATTAAAAAAATGTTTTATTTGTTTCCGGAGAGAGACAGCATGAGCAGGGGAGGGTCAGAGAGAGAGGGAGATATACAATCTGAAACAGGCTCCAGGCTCTGAGCCAGCTGTCAGCACAGAGCCCAACACGAGGTTCGAACCCACAAGCCGTGAGATCATGACCTGAGCCGAAGTCGGACACTTAACCGACTGAGCCACCCAGGCACCCCAACAATGTGTTATTTGAAACGAACATAAAATAAAGTAATACAATACATGCTGAGAACTATAAGAACCTCTTTGGTAATGATCTTCAAGTCAAGTGACACCTTCAAGATTTTGTTAGAATAGAGGCTTTTGGAAACATTCAACCACAAGAGTCTGAAATATGACTTTTATATTCATACGTTTCAAACAACATCGTTAACATCAATTGACCATAAACATTTTTATCTTCTACCAAAACATGAAAACTTTAAGGTGAAAATAAAGACATAATTAAGGTAAAAATATTTTAAGGTGATATCTTCTCTATATTGCATCAAATCAAGTGCTGTTCTTAGAATGAGAAACTTGGCTATCTCTAATGAAGTAGTTTATCTAAATCTGAATCACAAGTAACAGGTTTCTCACATCTTAAGGTATATTGCTACAATTGGTAAGTTATCTTTGCTGTAAATATTGGTGTATGTCCTATTTCTCCAGAACCTTTCACCTAATGCTTGTGGAATCTATTTATGATATTTGACCTGTAACCAATATAGCCTATTACCAATTATTTTCATTTTTGGCTGCAAAATAGTGACTTTTAAGATTAATTCTAATACTTTTCTGCACTTAATTGCCATTCTCATGTAAAGATGAGTGTTAAATTTCCAACTCTTTAAAGCTTTTAACTAAAAATGTTTGGTGAATCTTTATTTTCCTCTTTAATTTCCAGCTTTTAGAGAAAGGACTTGGTGATAGTGATCTTCTGATAGCTTTACAGATTTTTTTTTTCATGTTGTATCACCGAGGCACCTGGGTGGCTCAGTTGGTTGGCCATCCAACTGGACTTTGGCTCAGGTCATGATCCTAGGGTCACGGGATTGAGCCCAGGGCTCAAGCTCCAGCTCTGTGCTGACTGTGGAGCCTACTTAAGATTCTCTCTCTCTCTTCTCTCTCAACAAACAACATTAGATAAATAAAATTTGAAAAAAATATAAATGTATCAAAATGGGCTCATCATTTTTATTTATTGAATTTGTCAAAATTAAATATAGTCATTATTTTTGAAGCTCAAATTATCTGAAATTTGGCTAGTTGAGAGCCTCTTGAAATTAGCTGCTGATCTCTTTGTTGTACCCCATTATTCTTTGAGCATTTCTTTTCTTCTTAGACAACATTATATTCCAGGCTCGCTGTATGCTTCCCTGCCCCGTACCTGTAAGCATACGCCTTTCCAAATGGGTCTGATTCTTTTTACTGGGAAATAGTGTTTAGAATCCAAGAATTGTACTATCCTGTTGAAGAGAACTGTATTGAAATAGGAATATTCAACAATGTGGAATTGTCTTTAAATGTCTTTTGCCTTGTCAAAAAATTGAAATAGAAGTGAAATTTAAAATTCATGTGCTGCTATTGGATCTTACAACTCAACTTTAATAATACAGGGTTACAAAACTGGTTAGTACATTTTCTGTCTCTTCTCTTTACTCACATATTCTTAGATTTCAATATTTGCAAAAATAATATAAAAGCTGTAATGCAAATATGACTACTAGCAGGTAAACTACTCAATGAATGTTACAATGTCTTTGCATTTATTTTGTCCCAGGATGTTCAACTCTGAGTATTTAAGTGCTCTCTTCTGAGATGACTTGAAATAACCCTTTACTCTGATTGTCTCACTTACCACCTTAATGTAAATTTACACTTATTGGCATTCATATTTTTGAATTTTAGATTATGCTTCCTCTATTGAGCTAAACTATTTTATTTTTTAAAAAATATTTTTATTCATTTCTAGAGAGGGAGAGAGAGACAGAGAGGGAGAGACAGCGTGAGCAGGGAAGGGTCAGAGAGAGAAAGGGAGATACAGACTCTGAAATAGGCTCCAGGCTCTGAGCTGGCAGTCAGCACAGAGCCCCACTCGGGGGCTCCAACCCACAAACGGCGAGATAATGACCTTAGCGAAAGTCGGACGCTTAACCGACTAAGCCACCCAGGCGCCCCTGAGCTAAACTATTTTAAAAGGAAAAACTACATATTTTAAAAGTCAAAGTAATATGACAAGGATCAATGAAGAATAGTCTTTTCCCATCATATCTATTCCCTCATTTAATAAAATTATATTTTTATTAGTTTCTGACATCCTTCCAGGCTTTACTAATCTCCCTTAATATCTAAAAGAGAGATTACTTTACACATTTATCTGTATCTTGCTGTTTTTGCATTTATTGTTCTAATACTCCCTTGAAGCCTTCCTCAGCTCCCTGCACAGCAGCTGCCTCAGCAGCTGGGCGCAGGAGACACTGGACAACAGCGCAGTCTGGCATCACACACCCCCTAGGGTGCCTGCGTCGGGAGGGAAAAGAGAAGGCTCTCTGGCACTGTCCGCCTCCAACTTTGGCCTTGCGGCTGGGATGATTCAGAATCAAGTTCCTTGTAGGTCAGAAGTATAGGAGAAGCCCAAGTTTGGGTGGCCGCCAGGGCACATTAGGGGCCCTTCTAAGAATGCCGGTGGTGGGCAGACCCTGGAAGACGTAATCTTGGGACGGCCAGTGTGGAATCCTCCTTTGTGTAACCCTGTCAGCGAACAAGCACTTAGTATTGTTTCTCTCCATGGATACTCTGCCCTTAAGCTTTCATATGCAAAATTTAATTTTGTAGGAGCCCAAACCCCAAATCTTTAAATCCATGCCTGCAGGGCTCACAGCGGTCCTCTCAGGAAAACCCAATATTTCACATCTGTTGAAGAGTTTTGAAAAATATGACCGGAAATTTGCACAACACTGTGTAACATATGACACACAACCTCAATCTTTTCTCATGGAAACTCTATGATGTAAGTACTACATCCACATCTTTCAGAGAATGTAAGAGTTTTAGAAAGAATAAGCCATTGGGTCATTGCTAGGGAGAAGACAAACCATAACCTGATCCTAACCTCGGTCAAAAACATTTTTTATATAGGCAACGTGAGTTTATTTAATTCGTTTTGGAAACAAATCCCCTCCCGAAATAACACCTAAACACAAAATGCAATGACACGTTGCAAAGTTACCTACAGGTGGTCAAAAATATTTTTAAATCGATTTGAAGATCGTGTGTAGTTTTTTTGCTCATAAGACGATGGGCAAACCTGGGACTCGGGCAGATTCCCCGTTATTGTTATCACGCCATTAAAAACAAAACAAAACAACATCCGGAGACTTTTAACGTGCAACATGACGGACTTTAACAAACGAAATCCCTTGAGAAAAACCATTCGAGAGGGCTAAAAAAAAAATAATAAAACACAATAGCCATTTAATTTTGTGGGGCTGATGTGAGTGGAACTCAAGACGCCTGAACGCCTACTGAGCGGAAACGAACACAGAACACAGCCGGTGCACCCACCGCCGGACCCCTGGAGGCCTGAAGCAGCCAGCCACTGGCGCAGGCGCAGACGCGGGACGGGGCATGAGGCGGCCCCGCCCCCGGGGCCCCGCCCTCCCTGCTTCAGTTCCGGGACGTGTCCCCAGGGGCGGCGCGGACTCCGCGGAGGCCAGAGGCTCGTAGCTGCGCGGCCCGGGTTTCCAGCCGGGCGTCTTTCCCAGCCGGGCCCCAGCATGGCTGCCCCCAGCGCGGCGGGAGGAAACGGCGCCGCGTCCTCGCGTTCCTGACAGCCCCTGGCTTCTGTGCTCTGCTGGTCTTCCCCACGCCACGCCAGCAGACATGTTTGCCAAGGCCTTTCGGGTCAAGTCCAACACGGCCATCAAGGGGTCGGACAGGTGAGGGAGAGAAGGGGCCTGCTCCGCCCACCAGGGCCCCCGGCCTTTCCCACTCCCGGCTGGCCCACAGCTCTCTCTGGACGAGGTCAGCCGACCTGGGGTGGAGGCCGAGGGGTCCAGCCCGAAAAGGGACCCCAGTGGCTACGGTGGAATAGGCACATTTTGAAGGTGAAGATGGAGAGGAAGCCTGATTTATCTCCCAGACTAGCTTTTGGACATTGTAGTTCGTTGAAAGGAAACCGTAATTCAATCAGCACTTACTGACTGCGGTCTATATAACGTATGTAGGGGGTGATCAAAAAAGAACAAAGAAAGAGAGAAATACAGGATCCCAGTCTCCCAAGGGCTTAGAGTCCCTTAGGAGAAATCACATGGGGAGCCGACAACTAAAACGATACGAGAAAAAGTGTCTAGTGATTACTTCTGACAGGAGAGACAGATGGAGGGAGAGGTGACAGAGGGGACATGTAAGGAGAACTGTATTGGTCAGGCAGTGTCGCAAATACAGATTGCACATTGCAAACTTTGAACCTAGTGTTCTCTAGTTGTCAGTCTTGGTGCCCCGGTATAGACAGATTTTCCAATCATATGAGAAAATGGCTGGGCATGGAGTCAGGAAGGCAGGGCTGAATTTCCAAAGTCAGGCTAACTTGGTTACTGCCTGGATCTCAGTTTTCCTCTTTCTTTGTAAAGTGGAAAGGCTTGCCCCCAGGAATGTGTGAAAATAGAGGAGACATTGGATGAGAAAGAGAATTGGAGGTTTTGGAAGAGTGTATGAGAGTAGGGGTTCATAAACCACATTTTCCTTGGCACTTGAGATTTCATAGCAAGTCCTCTGAATCATTTGCATTTCTCAACACGCCCGCGGGCACGATTCATCCCACGTATTGGTTTGCTTTGTGCAGGAGAAAGCTTTGGGCTGATGTGACGGCTGCTGTCTCGGCTCTAGGAGCAGGTCAGGTGTCCGTGTTGGTACCTGGAAAGGAGGAGCTCAACATTGTGAAACTGTATGCTCACAGAGGGGATGCCGTGACTGTGTACGTGAGCGGCGGTAACCCCGTCCTGTTTGAACTGGAGAAACACCTGTGTCCGACAGGTATGGCACCGGGATGGGGATGGCCGTTACAGTGACCCTGCCAGGCACCTGTTCCTCCTCATTTCCTTCATTCGTCTGTCTTACTTAGAGCGTTACCTGCCACATCTCCTAGTTGCATCCATAAGGATCTTTTGGGGCCCAGTGTCCCTAGAATTGGGTCTTTCAAGATCAGAAACTGCAGTAGGAGGGAGAATTTAAGGGCTAACAGAGATGGAGGGCGGTTGCCAAGCGCTCTTCTGAGATGAAGGAATAGTGGTAGTTCGTAGTGGGTGAGCTAGGGATGGAGCGGAGGTCATGAAAAGGGTGGAATTTCATGTAAACTATACGTCTTAAAACCATGACTAGGGGCGCCTGGGTGGCTTGGTTGGTTAAGTGTCCGACTTTCGCTCAGGTCATGATCTCGCGGTTCGTGGGTTCGAGCCCCGCGTCCGGCTCTGTGCTGACTGCCAGCTTAGAGCCTGGAGCCTGTTTCAGTCTGTGACTCCTTCTCTCTCTGACTCTTCCCTGCTCACACTGTCTCTCTCTCTCTCCTAGAAATAAATAAAAAACGTTAAAAAAAAATAAAAAACATGACTAGCAGGGTTAATGAAACGAACTCCACTGTCTTAGTGATGAACTCCACGCAGACGCCTCACAGGGATTCTCTCTTAGGCTCTGTCTGGCTCCCAGCATCCTTTGCTTTCTCTCCTTGTCACACATCTCAGTCACCCAGCATCCTTCTCCTGTCGCTGCTGACACCTGCTTTGTCACATGGGGCCTTTCTTGCCCTCAGCTGGGTGGCAGCTGCATATGATGGTCTCCATAGACCCCTTCTGCCCACTCCCCACTTTGCTGCTGTGCAGACACTGGCGCTTTTTGATGTAAGGGTTTTACCGCTACTCACTATGAAAACGGAGGGAATACAAATAATAAACATAGAGAGATTTCAAAATTGTTTATAGGCTGGCACCCTGTTCTTAGCCTACTTGCTTCTGAGGTCACAAATGGAATCCTCCTTGGGTCTTTGTCCCTGCTTTTACCTGCTGTGCCCATTTCTGCGGCTACAATCAGGCAGAATAACAGGGGCCTCCCAGTCTCAGGGGACATCCAGGTGGTTAAGAAACTGCCTCCTGTAAGAATGATACCCCTTGGAGGTTGGAGGCAAGATGGCAGAGAAGTAGGGAGCTCCGTACATTTCGCCTGCACCCATCTCTCAAACAGAGAAGACCTGATGTCATAGGACACTAAGCCACAGGATTTTGGGAAGAGAAAGAGAGTACACTGGGAAGGAAACCTCTAAGTGAGTGAGTGCGAACTGGGGAAGATAAAAGCGGATGGGACCCAGAGATACAGAGAGAGGGGAGAGAACTCGGCTGCAGTGAATGATTAACCAGCGAGCCGTGGTGAGCTGCCACGAGTCCAGGGGAAAGGAAAGAAAAGCTGAGATTGCTCATAGAACCCCCCTGGAGAAGAGGGGGAAAAAAAACCTCAGCTTGAAAAGACAGTGTTTTCTAGCTCTGGCTGTGGTCCTGTACTTAAACTAGGTGCCCTGGTCCCAGAAGGCGCCAGGACAAACTAAACTGCCATGTCCCCGGCACCTTCCATGGCAATGGCGGCCTGGTGAACCGGCAGCAACGCCTGCAGTTGCAGTCCCGGTGCCGGGTGAAGCGGCAGCGGCATCTGTGACACCACTCTGCTGAAGCGGTGGAGGCGGCAGGGCTGGCGACCCTGTGAGGCAGTCCCGGTGCCCGGTGAAGTGGCGGCGGTGTGCACGACAGTGGTCCAGTGAAGCGGCGGCACACTGCAGTGACACAGACTCTGCGGACCTGAAGTTGCTACATTCCCCTAATGCACTCGGGTTGTATGCCTGCTTGACCTTGGCATATCCGAGGCTGTGACACTTACCCCACCCGCCCCCGACTCAACCCCAAGACAACAGGGAAGGAGGGACCTGCAGAACTGTTCAGGGCGGTAAAACAAAGCCCGCGGACTGGAACCTGGAAAAGAGGCAGAGCGTGGGACATAGAACTCAGCCCACCTTGGCTACATCCACAGCACAGGGAGATTGGACAGAAGAAGTGATTTGCAGCGCTTGGTTGAGAAGGGACTGGGGCGGCGCCTTTCTTCTCCCCACAACCACCAAGGCTGGGCCTCAGGGAGGCCAGCAAACATTGTGGAGACAAGACCTGCCCACACCAAACCAACCCATCCCCTCCAGATAGCTGTTTTGTTGTTGTAGTTGTTTTTACCTGAGACTGGGTTTGCGTGTCTATTGGTTTAGTCTGTGCGTTTGTGTACCTGTGTTCCCTCTGTGGTTGTCTGTTTTCTTTTTCCAGGGCTGCCTCAAGAAACAAGCCAAACTACACATGGTGGAGAGTCCCAAATACGACTTCCAGTAGGGAAACAAAATAGCCAAACACTCAACAAGAGAAACCAAGAGACAGCATCCTAAGAACACTTCCTGAACAGACAGGACCTGAAGAATCAAAAGAGCCCTCTCCAATACAGCAGAACTTGCAAGGCTCTGTGTACAACAAGCTTTTAAAATTAACAAGAGATAGAAAGCTAACCAAAATGACGAAACAGAAGAACTCTCCAAAGAAACTCCAGGAAGAAATGACAGCTAGAGAACTGCTCAAAACAGATATAAGCAACATAACTCAACAATAACTTAGAACAATAATCAGAAAATTAATCGCCGAGCTTGGAAAAAGCATGGAGGACATCAGAGAAAGTATGGCTACAAACAGTATGGAGCTTAAAAATAGTTATGGTGAATTACAAAAAGGGATAAATGAGATACATAATAAAGAGGAAGTGTCCAATGCAGTGACTGAAGAGGCAGAAAGGAGAATAAGTGATTTAGAAGACACTAGTATAGAAAAAGAAGGAACGGAGAAAAAGAGAGATAAACTGATCCAGGAACATGAAAGAAGAGTTCGAGAGCTCAGCGATGCAATCAAACAGAGCAATATCCGTATCACAGGAATTCCAGAAGAGGAAAAGAGAGGGAAAGGTGCTGAAGGAGTCCTGGAAGAAATTATAGCAGAGAACTTCCCCAACCTGGAGAGGGGAGTAGCAGTTGAAATTGAAGAGGCACAGAGAACTCCCCTCAGACGTAACTTGAATCGATCATCTGCACGACATATCATAATGAAACTGGCAAAATATAATGACAAAGAGAGAATTTTGAGAGCAGCTAGGGAGAAAAGGGCCCTAACATACAAAGGGAAACCTATCAGAGTGGTAACAGACCTATGTACTGAAACTTGGCAGGCATTCCTTCCAGAAAGGAATGGCAGGAGATCTTCAATGTGATGAATGGAAAAATTAGTCAGTCAAGAATCCTCTATCCAGCAAGCCTGTCATTCAGAATAGAAGGAGAGATAAACGTCTTTCCACATAAACAAAAATTGAAAGAATTTGTCACCTCTAAACCAGCTCTACAAGAAATCCTGAGAGGGAATCTCTAAGGGTAGTGTTGCAAGAAACGCAACATACCAGAGACACCACCACAAGCATGAATACCACAAAGGACACAATGACTCTAAACCCACATATTTTTTTTTCTTTTTAATATATATTTATTTTATTTATTTCTAGGAGAGAGAGAGAGACAGCGTGAGCTGGAGAGGGTCAGAGAGAGATGGAGACACAGACTCTGAAACAGGCTCCAGGCTCTGAGCTGTCAGTCAGCACAGAGCCCGATGTGGGGCTCAAACCCACGAATCGCGGATCGTGACCTAAGTGAAAGTCGGGCGCTAAATCGACTAAGCCACCCAGTTGCCCCTAAACCCACATATTTCAATAATAACACTGAAAGTAAATGGGCTGAATGCTACAATCAAAAGACATAGGGTAGCAAAATGGATTAAAAAAAATCATCCATTTGCTGTCCACAAGAAATGCATTTTAGACTGGAAGATACCTACAGATGAAAAGTAAGGGGATGGAGAAATATCTCTCATGCTATGGGAAGTCAAAAGAAAGCTGGAGTACCTATACTCTTATCAGGAATCCTGGACTTTAGATTAAAGACAATAACAGGGGAGAAGAAGGGCATTATATAGTAATTACAGGGTCTATCCATCAGGAAGAACTAACAATTATAAATGTCTACGTACCGAATATGGGAGCACCTAAATATTTAAAACAATCACAAACAGAAACAATCTTATATATAAGGATGTGCTATTAGTAGGGGACGTTAATACTCTGCTAACAGCAATGGATAGGTCAACCAGACAGAAAATCACTAAAGAAACAATGGGCTTGAATGACACATTGGGCCAGATGGATCTGACAGATATATTTAGAACTCTACATCCTGAGGCCATGGAATTCACTTCCTTCTCAAGTGCGCATGGCACATTCTCCAAGATAGATCACATACTGGGACATAAAGCAGTCCTCAATAAATACAAAAGAATTGAGATCCTACCATGCACACTTTCAGATCATAATGCTTTGAAACTTGAACTCAATCCCAGGAAGAAGTCTGGAAAACCTCCAAAAACATGGAGGTTACAGAACACCCTACTAAAGAATGAATGGACCAATCAGGCAATTAGCGAAGAAATATAAAATATATTGAAACAATTGAAAATGAAAATATAACAATCCAAACTCCATGGGATGTGGCAAAGGCAGTCTAAGAGGAAAGTACATTGCATTCCAGGCCTATTTCAAGAAATTAGAAAAAGCGCAAGTGCAAAATCTAAAAGCTCACCTAAAGGAACTATAGGGAGAGCAACAAGAGCACCTCAAACCCAGTAGGAGAAGAGAAATAGTAAAAATCAGAGCAGAGATAAACAACATAGAGACCAAAGAAACAATTGAACAGATCAATGAAACCAAGAGTTGGTTTTTTGAAAAAATAAACAAAATGGACAAACCTCTAGCCAGGCTTCTCAAAAAGAAAAGACATAGCACCCAAATAGACAAAATCATGAATGAAAATGAACTTATTACAACCCACCCCTCAGATATACAAGCAATGAGCAGGGAGTACTTTGAAAAATTATATGCCAACAAAGTGGACAACTTAGAAGAAATGGACAAATTCCTAAACACACACTCACTACCAAAATTCACACGGGAAAAGAGAAAAAATCTGAACAGACCCATAACTCTTGAGGAAATCGAATCAGTGGTCAACAATCTCCCAACAAATAAGAGCCCTGGCCCTGATAGCTTCCCAGGGGAATTCTACCAGACATTTAAAACAGAATTAATGCCCATTCTTCTCAAGCTATTCCAAACAATAGAAATCAAAGGAAAACTTCCAGACTCATTTTATGAAGCCAGCATCACTATGATTCCCAAGCCAGACAGAGATCCAGCAAAAAAGAAAACTACAGGCCAATATACCTGATGAATATGGATGCAAAATTCCTCAACAAGATACTTGGAAATCAAATCCAACAGCACATAAAAAGAATTATCCACCAAGATCAAGTGGGTTTCATTCCTGGGTGACAGGGCTGGTTCATAGTCGCAAATCAATCAACGTGATACATCCCATCAACAAAAGAAAAAATAAAACCATATAAACCTGTCGATAGATACAGAAAAAGCATTTGACAAAATACAACACCCGTTTTTAATAAAGGCCCTAGAGAAAGTTGGGATAGAAGAAACTTCCTTAAACATCCTAAAAGCCATCTATGAGAAGCCCTCAGCTAACATCATCCTCAATGGGGAAAAACTGAGAGCTATCCCTTGAGATCAGGAACACGACAGGGATGTCGACTCTCACCACTGTTGTTTAACATAGTGCTGGAAATGCTAGCATCAGCCATCAGACAACAAAAGGAAATAAAAGGCATCAAATTCGCAAAGAAAAAAATCAAACTTTCACTTTTCGCAGACGACATGATACTCTACATAGAAAACCCGACAGACTGCACCAGAAGCCAACTAGAATTGCTTTTCAGCAGTTGCTGGGTACAAAATCAACATGCAGAAATCAGTTGCATTTTTATATACCAATAGTGAAGCAACAGAAAGAGAAATCACGGAACTGATCCCATTCACAATTGCACAAAAAACCATAAAGTACCTAGGAATAAACCTAACCAAGGATCCAAGAGATCTGTATGATGAAAACTATAGAAAACTTATGAAGGAGATTGAATAAGACACAAAGAAATAGAAAAACATTCCATGCTCATGGATTGGAAGAATAAATATAGTTAAAATGTCATTACTCCCCAAAGCAATCTACACATTCAATGCATTTCCGATCAAAATTGCACCAGCATACTTCTCAAAACTAGAACAAACTATTCTAAAATTTGTACGGCACCACAA